>JAUZTG010000015.1:0-711434 GCA_030734395.1 Sarocladium kiliense | reverse complement strand
ATCCTTCCCCATCCTTGCAATGATAACGCTGTTCTCTCCATTCTATCTATATGTATCGCAGTGTGAAAAGGGGGTTCCAAAAGAGATCCACCAAACCAAGCTCCATCGCCATGCTTTCGGGGGGGGGGGGGGGGGGGGGTTGTAACAAGATGTTATAAGGGAAATTGAAGGGGTAAGACGGGAAAGCGATAGGGGAGACGACACAGCCGCTAGAAATATTATACCTCATATCTCGATCCGCTTTCAACTCATAGATCGAACGCCAAAGGAATGATCACTGGCATGACGGATAAAACAGCCCATCAAGTTTCTCATCTCCTCGGGGTCGTCGTAGCTGACGCTTCGCAAAGAGAGCTCGTCAGTAGAGGTAGAGCGAGTCGCGAGTGCGCAACTGACCATTAACCATCTGCCTCGACTTATTGAGCCAGCTCTTTGGCGTGGCTGGCCGACGCTGCAGAACAACGTGGTTGCTCTGCAGGCGGCTGGTGAGGTCGTGCCATGCGGTCGCCATGAGGGCGTTTTCGCGGCGGAGGTTCTTGATGACTTGGTCGGAGGCGGCCTGGGAGGGAGGAAAGGGGTGTTAGGTCTGGACAATACGTAGTCACAGAAGGGGGGGGGGAGTGGGAACGAACCTTTTGTGCAGCAGAGGCTTCGCCGCCGAGAGCGGCTTTTAGTTTGCGATGGGTTTCTACAAGATCTTGTTGAGATTTCTCGAATTGCTTTAGATTAGAATTATGGTTAGTCATTTGTCCAATTTGAGATTGACGATTTAAGGGGATAGATGGGGTGCTTGTGGGGATGCTGGTCAACAGCTCCTTTACTGATTGTCTTTCTTCTTGAACCACTTGGTGAAGACACTCTGGCGCTTTCTCTGAGAGTCCATGCCAGGCTGCCAGGGTTGACCGCGGAATGAAGCACGGTCAACGTCCAGTGCATGCCTGGGCATGGAGGGCGCGAGGTCGCGTATATAAGCAGCTTGCATCCTGTCCACTGGGACAGGGGCTTCCAGAGGGACATGGTCCCTGAGCTCGGTGGGAAGGGAAAGACGTCGAACAGGGCGGACAGGGGCGTTGGTGGGGGTGCGAGTAAACTGGAAAGTCCTCGGCCAGTATTCCCGCTGGGAGGCTAGGCTGGGACTGGGAGAGACTGTTCTAGTATCCTTCTTCCTGACTTCTTCCAGAGTGGACGATGTCATGTTCATGAGTTCGAGAAGAATAGCTTCGCTCACCTGTGTGCGCTCGATGAGACGCTCCTTGAGCTTGTCCATCTTGTTCGTTTGCTTCTTGACCAGTTCCGCGGTGTCATCGTCGGTCGCCGTGTCGGCTCCGCCGCCACCGTTCTTTCGGATGTTCTCCATGTTGATATAAGCCTTGACGAGCTGTTCCTGGAGGTTGTTGCGCTCGCCGCTCAGGAAGCTAACTTCCTTGCGGACTTGTTCGATCTCTCTTCTGAGCGAAGCAGAGATGATCTGATCGGTGTTGCGAAGCTCGCTGATGGCGTCCATGCCCTCCTTCTGAGATGCGGAGAGCTGGGACTTGGCCTCGGTGAGCTCGCGCTCGATATCGGCATAGTTTTCCTCAAGGGACTTCTTAGCCTTTCGGATTTCCTCGTTGTCGGTGGCTAGTTGTCGCCAGGCCTTCTGGAGGTTGATAAAGCCTTGACTGTCTTCACCGACCAGGCCGGCCGCAAGGGACTCGGCCTGGTCTTGGACAAGAGCAAGCTTCTGGAACTGTGAGTTGTACTCGGACTGAAGCCTGCTGCGCTGGCTCTTCTCCTCCTGGAGCTCTTGCCGCAGCTGAGCTGCTTCGGCTTGAGCACCGCGGAGGAGTTTGTTCTCTGCTTTGAGGCGGGAAAGTTCGAGGGATCGCACTGGTGCGCCCTCGCCGCCTGTAGCAGCGCTTGTCAGTTCGTCAGCAAGGTTGCCACCGAGGCCCTCGTCTCCGCTGCCAGGTTCACGAGGGTCTGCTTCATCGCCGTGATGCAGTTGATCCTGCAGCTCTTGAATGAAGCGCTCGTCGTGGGCGCGTTGAGCATTGAGTCGAGCAACCTCCTCACCGAGGAGCGTGAGTTCCCGGAGAAGCTGGTCCTTGTGATGACGCTCATCCCAGAGGTGTTGTTCAGATTGGTCGATCATTTTCTGCAGTTCAGATTCACTCTGGCGAGTGCGCTCGGCACGATCCCTGTCATCAGTCAGGTTTCGAAGCTGTTCCTGGAGTTCTGAACGCTCGTATTGAACATTCTGAAGCTCCCGGACCATCTCCTGTTGTGCTTCGAGCTTTTGCTTATATCGATCGGCGGTGTTGGCTCGCTTCTCGTACTCCTCAGCTGCGTGTTTCCACTCGGCGACCTGGTCACGGAGGGCCTCGGCTTCTCGGCCCTTGTGTTCCCATTTGACGACCTCAGCTTCGAGATGCTTGATGCGAATTTGGTAGTCACGGATCTGATGTTCGCCTGCGGCGATGACATCCATCTGTTCGTTGATTTGCCTTTGGAGCGCCTTCAGGGAGAGGTCCTTGTCGGTTCCCTCCCCGATTTCGGCTCTGAGCTGCTCTAGCTCTCGGTCATTTCTTTCCTTGTCGAGCTTGAGAGAGTCATGGCTCATTTGCAGATGTTCGAGGCGTGTGATGTAGTCGGATAGGTTTTTTCTTGCCACGTCGAGCTCGTGTCGGAGGGTGGCATTTTGTTCCTCGACCAGAAGGTCGATGTTGCGCTCGCCGATGAAGTTGTCGATGTCCTCCTCGCTGAGCTCATCGTCCTTGGAGTTCTTATTGTCATCGTCCATCTGGCAGATGATCTGCATGATTTCCGCTTGTGTGTCAGTACTGCAACTCTTGTCAGACATTCGAGGGACATAAGTCCCTTTGTCTGGACCGAGAAGAGCAGCGGTGATCATGACCGCGAGCATGTGGAAGCATGAGGGGACTAAGCTGGGGTTGCGCTGAGCGGTCGGACCATGCTGATCGGAGCTGGGTGAGATGGCGTTGAGGTCGAAGTTCTTGGCCTGGCATGACAACTCTGGAACCTGCCGCCTCACGAAGCGGAAGAGGCCTTTGTAGACAGCCTGGATATTATGCTTATTGGTGAGGTACTTGGGACGGTCGGATTGGGTTTCGAGAGCTGCTGGGTCGAAATCGGGGTCGAGCTGGTGCAGTATCCGGCCCAGTATCAGGCCGTTTGTGAGTTCCTCCACATTCTCAGCTGTTCTCTCTATTGCCCGCAAGCTCGGCTCGCTAGGATTTGAGAATATGCTGATGGCCTGGAGGAGCGCGACCTGCGCGCTGTGACTGTAGGAGGGCATCACGGCGGCTATGAGGCTGAAAGGGATATCGCCGTGATGCTAGAATGTCTTCTCGGGATCGTCAGTGTAGCGAGACCCGAGGAGGTGCGTCGAAGCGGGTTGCGAGAGGCGACGAGGGATCCAGGAGGAAGGATGGTCGAAGGCATGTCCGATAGAAGAGTGGCCTACTTAAAGCTGTAAGGAGTTGAGGGGAGAGGGCCTTTCATGGTTCGAAGCTCTTTGGTGGAAGGTTGTCAGCATTAAGGTAATGCGCCAGTATTGGCGACGACATGTACTGACAAAGAAAGGCCAAAGCAGAACCAGGACGGACTTGGTTAAAGGTAGTTAAGGGATCGCGACTCGGAGTCAAGAATGAGAGCTCCACGGATAGAGGGGCCCCTGGCGCGGCGTCGGTCGCGTTGGTGGTGGTAATTGGCGTTGCAGGGGTTGGGGGAGCTACTGAAGAGGCCCAAGCAGCGCAAGCTTTCGCTGCAGATCTGATTCATGCATGCAAGTGCCCGTCTGGTCCCTTTGTGCATGGCATTCAGTGCTCTGTATCCGTGCCTTTGTGGCAAGCGTCAGCAACCCTTTGTTCATACGAAACGACTTAGTCTCCTGTATGTTTTGTCTGATGCAGAAATAGGCACTGCAAGCCCATTCTTCACAGGAGCATTTCGCTCGGGCAACCCTGCACATTGGGCTGTCTCAGGCTCATTCCGCGAACTGTTATGCATTGACTTGAGCCAGCAACCCCGACCGCTGTTGGCACAAGGCACGTCTCATCATGTCATGGCCTATTATTTTCATGATAGCACGTGCACAGGATTTGGCATGAGAGTGAACGTTACAATGCAATAAGTTCAACGAGATGCAGCGTGCCTGGTTGACCGCCTCACCCTAGAGTTGTATGCTCCCGATCCTTATCCCAGCAACCACGTATAACAACTGGTAAATGGTGAGATATCAATGTCGATCAGAAATGAATAAAAGAAGCATGTCGAAAGCGATCTAACAAACGCTTATTGCGACGTCGTGACGAGCATTCCGCGAGGTTACAGGATCATGCTGAGTGAAATAACCGCGTTCCTCCCAGGTGCGGGAGAGACGGTCGCAGATTCAACCATGCATCAAGCCGATATATGGCAACAATATGTATAACCTGTACAAACTATTTACCGCTACCTCAGAACAGCCAGAACAATTTAAGAAAACGCCCCCAAACCAAAAGAGTGTTGTGGCCGTGAAGACGGTAGGTATCTTGATTCCATATCCCATGCAAGTCCCTGCAAAACGCAGCATACACCATGAAGTCATCCACGAGGCTTTCTTTCCGCTTCAATATTTATCCAAACGCAGTTCAAGCGTCCTAAACGCCTCTACTCCTTCTTGAAAGTGCCCATCTCTCCATCGTCCTCGATGTGCATGAGAGGATGTTCATCGTTATCGAACTGGACTCGAACGTCGGTGAAGGCCTTCTCGGGAGCAAGTGCGCCGAAGCCCCTGGAACAAGCTGTCAGTGATTTGCTTTCGTCATCTCTTCTACGTGGTTTGCCTTACTTGATGATCTCATATGTGTGAGTGATCATTCCACCGGCTTCCTCGATTGCGTGCTTGGCCTTCTGAACGATTTCGTCCGAGACGTTGTCGTCGAACCAGACGATAGCGGACTTCTTGCCACCAGCCAGAGCGCTGGGCAGGACAGCGAGGGTGGCAGCGAGGAGCGCAGCGGGACGCATGATGTCGGTCGGGAGGGAGTAGTGGGTGCGGTTGGTGAGTCTTGCGACTGTAGCGGGGTCGGTTGATGGTAGTGGTGGTACCTGAGCTAGGTTCGAGGTTGTCGTCGAGAGTTTCTATTTCGCGAGATACGAAAGTTGCTTATTGGGGATCTGACGATTGTTATAGATTTGATGATGAGATGCGAAAAAAGAACGGAAGAAGGGACGGTGCCTAGGATGGACGGCGGGCGGGTTGATGCAGCCACCTGAAGTCTGAACAAGCGAGCGAACGCATGACGCTGGGTGGCGCTGGTCCCTTCAGTTTCCCGGCGGAGCCCGCTAGGCTTGAATCATAAGGTCGAAGGTCCCCTGAGAAGGGCTGTGGTTGGCTCATTGTGGGGAGCCGATGATCACCCGGTTTCGTGACTGCCGGCTTAGGCAGGTCTGGAGGTAGTGGGGGATGTGGCCGTGGCCAGTGGGAAGCCGTAGCGAAGCCTCAGTACAAGGGAACATGTGAAACAGAATAGGGGAATAGTGTGGAAGCCTGTGAGAGACCGAGACTGGGGCCAGGTATGAGATGGATCACCTCAGTTTATCGATATGCTGCTGAGGATACGCAGCAGCTGAGCATTACGTTCACCACCCATGCATGCACTGTTGGCTTATAATCTTGTCTGATTCGTTCAGAGTGTCCATATTCGTAAGTTCAGCTTCACTGCAATACCCATATGCCTTGAACCTGAATTCTATACTGCCGCTGAAAGGGCAACTCCATACGCCTGATTGATGCACCCAGAGCCGGAAGTTATGACCAGAAACGCAGACTGCTCTCACGCCCGGCTTGTCTGGTGTGAACTTGCCCCGTCATCTTCGCCGTCCCAAACCTCCTTGCTCTCCCTTTCCACCGCTCTCATGGCCACAGCAACATCCTCAAGCTTCAACACAACGTCCTCAACACCATCGTTGACCCTTTGGAAGTATTGATCATTGGCTTCCCTACGCTTGCGTGCGAGGAGGATATCCGACTCCGTCTCTTCCTCGAGTTTCGCACCCAGCCGTTCAACCCCGGGACCACTGCTTCCTGGCCGCGCGCTGTTGCTTGCAGCGGTGCTTTTTGCTGCATCTGTCCCGTCTCCGTGTCCTGATTTAGACGCGTCACCTAGTGCACCTTTCAGATTCCGCAGCTCTTCACCAACAGAGGAGGTCCCAATGCCACCGAGGGACGCCGCGATAGTATCGTCTGCTTCACTCCGTGTCCATGCTTGTGCGAGTGCGATCTGTGCCTTTCGTAGTTCCTCCAGCTTCTCATCGTGACCAGCTCCGAACACATGAGTACCGCCCGAGGCAGATAGCTCGACCTCTTCGAGCGTAGCCTGCATCTCAGCCCATCGTGCATCCGTCCTGTCCGCGCTGCGAGCGCTTTCGGATGTGAGAAGACGTGCAGGACCCCGGGGGTTAGTTGCGGCTATTGAACCACCACGTCGTGACTCTGTCGGCTCGAGGGTGTTGCGGTCTCGTTTTGAGTTCACGAGACTCGCAGCGCCGGGCGCGAGGATGCCGGGTAGAGAAACATGGGAGGCGGCGGGAGAGGGGTGAAGAAACAGGGCAGGCGGCGGATCGCGCTGCTTGCTGTTGGACTTCTTCAGTGCGGACGACATGGCCACATCGTCATTGGCTTTCCATGCTCGAGCGCGGGATGCATGAAGCTGGGCTGCGACAGCGACAGTGCTCTCATAGCTCTCGTCAGCTTTCATGTCGCACTGGAGCACCACGCCTTGGCATTGGCTTGGCACTCGGCCACCAAGCTAGGCCATCGTACGGAAATTCTCTTCGGGGCGGAGAATCGACACTTCCGACTTGCACCGTGCCACACCTTCCTGGGCCACGAGTGCCCCACGTGACCGCCCACCAATTTTTTGGAAGGAGGGCCAAAAACCCTCTAGGTAAGTTCTGCACGACAAATCTTCTCCGGTCGAAGTCCAACAATCAGTCGTCAATCCGTCGTCGCGATATCACGTAACAAATCGGTACGTTCGCTCCTCGCTTTCGAATACATCGCCTTATCATCATCGCTCTCGAATTACTTTTCCGCTCTCCTTTCGACGAACACATTTGCTATTGCCTTTCTCTCGACCGACATATACTAACATCGTCGCTTTCTAGCAATCATGGCTGGAGGTCAACCCCGTGGTCTTAACGCCGCCCGCAAGCTGCGGACAAACCGCAAGGATCAGAAATGGGCTGATCTTCACTACAAGAAGCGTGCCCTCGGTACCGCTTTCAAGTCCTCTCCCTTCGGTGGCTCCTCGCACGCCAAGGGCATCGTCCTCGAGAAGGTCGGTGTTGAGGCCAAGCAGCCCAACTCTGCCATTCGCAAGTGTGTGCGTGTGCAGCTCATCAAGAACGGCAAGAAGGTCACCGCTTTCGGTACGTCGCCCGCTCGGAATTGAAGGAGTCCAGGATTGGCTGGGAAGAGAATTCGGAACAGGAATACTGACATGTGGCGTGTTTTGCAGTCCCCAACGACGGTTGCCTGAACTTCGTTGACGAGAACGACGAGGTCCTCCTGGCTGGTTTCGGTCGCAAGGGCAAGGCCAAGGGTGATATTCCCGGTGTTCGCTTCAAGGTCGTCAAGGTCTCTGGTGTCGGTCTGCTCGCCCTGTGGAAGGAGAAGAAGGAGAAGCCTCGCTCTTAAGCGACAAAAACCGGAAGGTCGATTGTTACGATGGACGGGACGAACGAGGCGCGCCGCCGAGGAGTGCGAGGGCGGTATATCATGGTTCGGGGCACGAGGAGTCTTATTGGCTTGCTTGCATCGGCATTAAAGGTTCAACGGATTTCGATCACGAGAGACCAGGTCTCAAAGATAGATCAACAAGTCTCTTCAAAAAGTCAACGACGAGGACATCATTGTCACAACCACATGCTGCGATGAAGTGATTGATTATACTTGCTATTGATACATGGTGTAATACATAGTACAGTTACACTGGCCTGCTCTACGCCAGTTGGTTTTGCTTAGCCTTGATCCTGGAGGCAGACTCCTCCTGAGCGTCCTTCCCAAGGTATCGGGCCATGTAGTCAGCACCCAGACCCAGGCTGATGACACCCCCCGTGATCCAGCAACCATTGACAAACCACCACCAGCAGTCCTTGACACTCTTGAGGTTGACCTTGCGAATCATATAGCCCAATGACAAGAGACCCCCGCCACAGCTTCCAATGAAGAACAGCGGTCCGGCACCAGCAGCATAGCCGGCTGCTCCCAAAAGCCCCAACTGAACGACCGCAAGCCCACTCAGAACCTGCTTGGTCTCGGCGTCATGCTTGAGCGCAATGCTCTTAATGCCCGCCTTGGCATCGTCCTTGATGTCCATGTGGGCATAAATCATGTCGTAGAGAACCGTCCACGCGATGTTTGAAGTGTACAGACACGCAGCTGCAGTCAGAGCCGCAGTGTTAGAAAGCAGATCGACTCCCAGAGCAGGGAACCCCATGAATGCTCCCCAAGAGAAGGTAAGACCGAGGACAAATTGGGGGTAGTATGTCACTCTTTTTGCTAGTGGATAGCTGGCAACGAACAGCAGACTGGGTGTGGCGTAGAAGAAGCACTCCCACGGGAACTGCAGCAAGATCGCAAGTCCGGCGAAGAGCTGTGCGCCTGTGAAGACCAGTGCGTTGAAAGGTGTGACGGCGCCACGCGCAATCGGCCTGAGCCGTGTCCGGGCCACATGAGGATCGAGGTTTCGGTCCCAGAGGTCGTTGATGGTGCACCCAGCACCACGCATGATGATGGCGCCTGAGAAGAACAGCAATGTCGTGCCAACGACAGTCAAAGGACTCGCCATTGGCATGGTCATGGGTGCTGCCATGAGTGTTGAGAACATGCAAGGGAAGAAGAGGTAGTAGGTTCCGGCTGGTTTATCGATCCTGATCAGCTCAGCGTAAGGGACCCATGATGGTGGTAGTTTCGACAAGAGGCCCGTCTCTGGTGGTTTATACGGTGCCAGCTCTGGTTGAGGGATTGGCTCAGAAGACTGCAATGCCTGTGGTGCCTGTCTGGCTTCGGATTTGTGAAATGCATGGCTGTGATGTCGTGTGATGTGAGAAAGGCTGGGGGATTGAGTTGCCTTGAGTGAGCGTTGAAGGAGCCTTGGCGTGGATGTGAGAGCTCTCGACCCCCAGTGGCTCCTCAAAGCAGTGCGCACTGCATGCTGAGGAACGGCAACGAGCCTCATGATGACTCTTGGTGTAGGGAAAGCCAGGGCAATGAACCCTTTATGAGCCCCTGGTCCCTCTCACCTCCTCCTAACTTCGACGAGTGTGCAGATCAACAACGCGCACACCAGCGCCCTTGAGAACCTTGTTTCACCTGCTCAACGAATCTCAAACTGGCCAGGTCGCAGAGTGCAGCCCATCAAAAGATTTCTCGGGTGATATCACGAAGAGTTGGATTGCCCGTCAAGTGTTTGGACCTGAGGCAAGGGAAGGTCAAAATTCGGGAGCAGCCGGCCTGGTGGTCCCCAGACTGTGCGGTTCCTGATTCGAGACCCACATGCCAGAAGCACTTGGACCAGGACTCGCCTATAACCATTCCTCACCCTAATACTCCTTACGTTGTAGGCATCTACCCCCCAACGCTTTAGAGTTCTTCGAATGGTAGGAAATGTTAGATAAGGTGATAATATAGAAGGGTAGGGTGGGAGGTTGAGAGACGGCTCATCCCAGCTGTAGCTGACTGTGGATACGGCCCGGCTGCCACCACACGCGATCGGCCCAGGCGGTGGTGGCAGACGGACTGTGGCGGGTTTCACGCATCAGGTCAACGCGACGACCAGCATCCTACTCGAACTCTGCCTCTTCGCAAAACCCCAATTCGCCCCATCTCCCTGCTGGTGGCCCTTTTTGCCAACCTGCAGCATCGCCGGCAAGGTACGAGAGGCTTTCTTGCGATCAGCACGCCTACGGTTCCGTTTACTTCGCTACTGGCTCGCCACTCCTACAAGCGGCCTCGCGACTGCGAGCGCCTCCAGCACAGTTTGCGACAATGGTCGCCGCCATGCACCCCCAGGCCAAGTTCGATCCGATTCCTCCGGATCTGGATCTTCACAGCTTGGTCGACCAGACCCAGAATTTCAAATGGGCTCAGCGTGTCTCTCGAGAGCAGATCCGGTCCATCGGCCAAGAACAGTTCGAAAAACTGGTCCAAGCCTATGTCATCGATCAAGGACGGCCGCTGGTGGTAGAGGGTTGGAACACCGCGTTGCCGAAACCCATGTTCACGTCAGAGTGGTTGGAACAGACATATGACAAGAAGCGTAAGGCCCTGATCCTCGAGCTGCGTCTCGTTGAATCCCGGCTGACCACTTCCCATAGAGGAAAATGTTCGCGATATCGTAGCTGGTAGCGACATCCCCATGACGACTGGTCACTACCTACGATCCATGAAACAGCTCACAAGCCAGTGGACTCCGACGAACTTCCGCGATGAGAGGCGCCAGCGACTATACCTCAAGGACATCGACTGCCCACCTGAGTGGCACGAAGCTCTCAAGAAGCTCATCCACCCCAGCCTATTCTACCTGAACGACAACATAAGCGTAAAGCGAGGCGGTCGGAAAGAGGGCGATGACGACGAAGACGAAGCCAAGCCAGCCATCGCCGGCGATCTCATGTCCAGCTTGCCAGAGGAGATGCGGGCTCAGAACCTCATGTGCTACATCGGTCACGAGGGCACGTACACGCCTGCACATCGAGAAATGTGTGCCTCCCTTGGTCAGAACATCATGGTTGAAGCTTCTGGCAGTGAGAACGGGGAGAAGCCAGGCAGTTCGATATGGTTCATGACAGAGAGCAATGACAGGGCGGTCGTCCGCGAATACTTCTTGTCCATGTTGGGTCATGACATCGAGATCGAGAAGCACTTTGCACAGACAAACGCTTGGAAAAGGGCGCCATTCGATGTCTATGTGGTTGAGCAAAAGCCCGGCGACTTCATTCTGGTCCCTCCTTTGGCTGCGCACCAGGTCTGGAACCGAGGCACCCGCACCATGAAAGTCGCCTGGAACAGGACCACAGTCGATACACTTGCTCTTGCTCTTCACGAAGCGCTCCCCAAAGCTCGTCTTGTCTGTCGCGATGAACAGTACAAGAACAAGGCAATCATCTACTACACAGCGGAGAAGTACTGCCACCTCCTGCAGAACATGGACAAGCAAGCTGAGATGACTCGAATGGGCTTCTTGGATATCGGCCAAGATATCATCAGCACTGATCCCCATGCGAAGAAGCTTCTTGCGGACTTCAAGAAGCTCGTGGCTCTTTTTGCTGAAGTGCTCGTTGACGAAATGTTTGCTGTAAAGGAGAAGGAACCGGAATTTATCGAGTTCGACTCTTGCATCACATGCTCCTACTGTCGGTCCAACATCTTTAACAGGTTTCTTACCTGCAAACACTGTGTGAGACCGCTGCTCAATGGTGACGAGGACACCTACGACGTGTGTATGGAGTGCTATGCCATGGGGCGATCCTGCGCATGTCTATCTGGCCTACAATGGTGCGAACAGTGGAAGTGGTCTGATCTTGTCAACAAATACGAGTCCTGGCGTGCCCTCGTCATCAAGATGGATGGCTATATCGACATCGAGCAGTCGCCACAGCCTTTGGAGGTTGCGCGGCTGCGCTCAGGTCGCCGTTCGGTGGCTGAGATCTGCCAAGAGGCACTGAAGCGTCGACCGTGGAAGGACATCACCAAACCGGAACGTGAGAAGACCCCGAGCGACTCTGAGCCCGAGGGAGCCGACGGAAAACCTAAGAAGAAGAAGTCGCGCAAGACGAAGCGTGGTGAGGTGCGACGATGTCATGTGTGCTGCCATCGTGACTATGCTTATCGCGTGCACATGTGTACCAACCCCGGATGTAACGAAGGATATTGCTATGGCGTGCTATATCGAGCTTTCGATATGATGCCACAGAAAGTCCTGGCAGATGAGCACTGGCAATGTCCAAAGTGTCTTGGGATCTGCAATTGCGGATCTTGTCGGCGATCCGGTAACACCGATCCATACACCCCCAAGAACACGTCTTTGGGTCATGATACTCGACCTATTGCCGACGATCGCAGTGTCGAGGCGCTGGTCGACTTTCGAGTGCACAATCTCACCTGGCTGAAGGCCGCGGGTGAGGAGAGCCGCAGCAAAGACAGCAAACGGATGCAGCGTCTACGTGAGCAAGCAGAGCAGACCAAGGCCACAAAAGGTCTGCCAGAGAAGCCTACTGTCGCAGACGATGTCGATGCTCCCGTAGATGGCGCAGATGATGAGGCTGGTCACATGAAACCCGCTATGAATGGCTATGGTGACCAAAGTCACATATTGGGCGAAGAAGACCCCATGGCAACCGAATATGCACAGGCAGCCGCTGCACAACTGGAGAGTGAAGCACATGCTGGAGCCGACGTCTCGATGGCGGAGCCGGATAACACGATGGATGATTCCATGTACCCGGATCCTACTACGCTCGCCACGCAGCGCATAGGTATGGGCTACTACGAGCAGGACAATACTCCCGACGCTATCCTCTTCGACCCTTACCAAGCACCATCGCCACAGACCCTCACTTTTGACAAGTCTGACGTTTCTGAATGGGTTAAGAAGTCCATCAGGGCCCTCAAGAGAAAGCAAAAGAAGGCAAACGAAGATCCCGAGTTCATGGTTGCAAAGAACCACCACAAGAAACCACGTACGAACAAGCCGGCTGATCCTCTCGACGCGATGGACCCGGCACTTTTCAGTCAGCCTGGTGATACTGAAAATGCTACGATGGTCGCTGCTCTGACTGCAGCAACTGCCGGCACCCATCCAGCTGGTGAAAGCAATGGCGAAGCCTCTGCTTCAGCCGCTGTTGCAGAAGATAGGCCCACTTACGGCTTCCCAGCGAACGAACCCTCCTTACGACACGCTAAGCCAATGACATCCTACCTCGAACCGGAGGATATGGATGTGGATGCCATCGAGGAAATGATGCGGCGTCGCTCTCCTCCAGTGCAGCGGTTGGTCAGCCCTCGAGGAAGCCCGGACCCGAACCAGGGAAGCAAGACCGCGGCCGAGTTGGCCAGTGATGCAGTGCGCGCACTCATCAACAGTAGCTCAGGCACACCGGCAACGGGACACAGGGGACCTGGTCGACCTCCCGGTCCGACATCCGCAGGCAAACGACGAGGACGGCCGCCGAAGCAAGCGAACTTGACAGTGGAAATCCCCGGGGCGAGCACGAGCGCCTCGCCGGCGCCAGAGAAGCTCCCCAAGAAACGAGGCCGACCTCCAAAGATTCGCACTATTACTGTGGAAAGCCCAAAGGCTGCCGATGCTGAGGAGGGCGGGGAGTCGAACGACGCAGACGCCGATATTGCAGAGATTCACGAACAGCTAGGTAGGAGCCTTGCTGCGGATGATGATGAAGCTACGACGGAGGGCACTAGAAGTGGTCGTCCTTGTAGGGGAAAGCTTGACGAGGATTTGGGACCGAGCCTTGCAGTTGACAGTCTGGATGCTTCAGGGCACACTAGAAGTGGTCGCCCTCGAAGATCAGCAGTTTCGGCAAATACTACTGGCTACGCTGATCGCATGGAGGTGGATGATGATGAGGAGAAGAACAACGACAATGATTCCGCGGAAGATGAGCCTCCCAAGAAACGTGGCCGACCGCGACGATCTGACGCATTCAATAAAGTGGCTGTTCCATCACGCAAGGCAGAACCCAATGTCGGCGACACCTCTTTCATGTCGATGAAAGAACGCATGGCTCTCCGTGGCAAGTCATTCAAAGTACGCGGCAAGAAACCCGGACGCGGCGGGCGCGGCAGCGGTAGAACTAAGCAATCCGAACCAGCAGCGTCCGCGCAGGCTTCATCCTCCGAGGCCTCAAAAGCAGAGCAGGAGGAAGACAGTGATAGCGACAAGTCGCCTCCACCACCACGATCATTGGCAGCGGCAAGAGCAGCAGCACAGGACAACAGCGCTAGTGACGGCTATCAATCATCCAGCTCGGCTAGTTCCATCGACGCAGTTCCTCGTCGTGGTCCAACGGTGGTGAAGCTAGGAGAAACACACTCGGACTCGGACGACACACCGGCCCTGGGCCGTAAGGGTGCTCAGGCTAGGGGTGGTTCGGTGAGAGGACGAGGACGAGGACGTGGACGAGGAAGAGGACGAGGTCGTGGAAGACCTCGTGGTTGAGAGTGGAGAGAGTGCTTTTTCTCGCGTCCCACGTGTTTGATGTCTGATGACGGCCGCGGATAGGTCGGCCGGATGTGAGTTTGGCGTTTGCAGGACCTTTTGCTTAATACGATACCCTTGAGAGAGGAAGAAGACTGTGAGACTTTGGCTATGAGCAGGACCTGAATTAGCTGTTGCTTCTGAACCATCTGTGGCATGAGACTTGGCTTTTGAGATAGCATGATCTGACTGCATACAGCAGGGAGAGGGATTGTGCCGCATCACCTCGTATATTATATACCTTCACTTTCCCTCCCGGTATCGTTCGAGCTTTTCTTTTTTTGTGATCTTTGACATGTTGCCAAAGTAGAGCATGCACAATTCTCCTACATCGGACCTTTCGTTAGTTACTCAGCTACACCCTCGTCGCCCAATTAGCTTGCCGCTGCACACCGGCGACTCAAAGCTGCTTCCGAACCCCACGTGCTTCCCTCAAGCAGGGGTCCATGAACCACAACCTCCATCGCAAGCTCCATTAACGCCCGTTCTAACTGCTAAATTCTCATTTCCCATTTACGAAGCTTTGAGATAGCTTGAGCTTTTTAGCTTACACGTGCTAGGCACGGTTTCGGTGCTTACCCGCAGCGTCGGTACCACGTTGTATGTCCCCTCCTTTGGGCAGTGGGCTGGGTATAAGTGGCCTGCCTATCTATATATTTACATTGACCCTGCGACCTCGCCATGCATGGCTTCTCGAGGGACCAGCTACTTCTTCCCTCTTTTCCTGCTCGTCACTCTCGTTCTCATTCTTCTCATCACAATGCTGCCCCCTTCCCACTCCGCTGCCGCAGGCCTCATCCTCGGCGTATTCCAGCTCGTGCGGCCTGCAGCTGGGGCTGTTGACGCCGATTGGTATCCTCCTGCGAGTCGCAATGTAAATAATTTGACGGAAGCTCTCAATGCCGAGGGTGTGTATGGGTTCATCTTTGACTCGTCAAAGACACCGGATAAGCTGTACGGGACGTATAATTGGTGCAATATGCCGCATGTGAGGAAGAGGGAGTATGTCCGGGCCGAAAAGGGTTATGAGCTACGTTATGTCGAGTTGGTGAGTCTTCTCTGATGATAGGCTATATATCATCGGTTGTGATATTCGAGTGTACAAGCCTGTATTAACATCTGCAGATTCAACGACACCACAAACGCACCCCTTACTCCTCCAACGCCTTCCCCGTCGAAAGCTACACTTGGGACTGCGACGACTCCCTCCTCCATTACTACGGTGAACCCCTCTCAGGTCCGCACTCTGCAGCGCGCGCCTACCGCCAGGGCACCATCTCCTCCATCAACCCCTTCGTCCCTAGCGGTTGGATTGGATCTTGCCAGTTCCCGCAGATCACGGCTGAAGGGCTGGATGATTCGTGGGTTCATGGAAAGGATCTGTATGCGGTCTATGGAGAGTTGTTGGGGTTCTTGCCGAGGAAAGGTGATAAGAAGATTGGTGAGAAGGTGAAGTATCGGGCGACGAATAATCTGATTACACATCAGGTTGCGGGAATGGTTATTAATGGCATGTGGGGGACCACGGGTGACTATCCGTTGCTTGTTCAGGTATGTGAAGTCAGAGTTGTGCGAAATGTCATAGAAGGAGACCGAGTAGCTAACCTCTGTGATAGGCCGCCAATGTCGACAGTCTCGAGCCTCAGTACCCCTGCTCCCGCGGTTCCTCCATCTTCAATAACATCAAGTCCAACAACAACCCAGCCTGGAAGAAGCACCTCGACCAGACCTCCGACCTCTTCTCCACCCTTGACGCTATCTCCGGCGTGCCATCTTCTGACAGCGGCTTCCACGCCTCTTTCGATCACTACTACGACAACCTCTCCGCGCGACAGTGCCATGCTGGCAAGCCTCTGCCCTGCAAAGTCAACGCCTCGTCACCGTGCGTGACGCAGGATCTGGCGAATGCGGTGTATCGCATGGGTCAGTGGGAGTATAGCCAGATGTACAGGGACAGCCCTGACTCTCTGGCTGCCAGTGTGAGTTCGTATGGCGTCTGGGTGGCAGAGCTGGCGGCGCATTTGAGGGAGGTTGTCGCTGGGAAGGCGAAGACGCTGTACTTCCACAACGTGGCGCACGATGGCTCCATCTCCCGCGTGCTGTCTATCCTCCAGGTCGACGAGATGGTGTGGCCAGGTATGGGTTCCGAGATCGTCTTTGAGCTGTATGCGAAGAAGAAGGGACCGGGACATGGACCGAAACCTGTTCACCCGCCAGCCCCCCACTCTCGTCGCACGAAGAGCGAGAGCGAGTTTTACGTGCGTGTGCTATTTGGTGGAAAGGTGCTGAAGTCATCCAGTCCGACTCTTGGTAAGATGGATATGGTCCCGGTTGAGACTCTCCTGGGATACTTTGATGCGCTTGTTGGTAAGGAGGCCAGCAAGGTCAAGGCCAATTGTAATTAGCGGCAGTAGACACGGGTTCATAGGCTCTAAGACTTGAACAGGTCGCAATTACAGACCAAGGTCCCTTTTGAGATCTTGCCAGCGCCCTTCTCTCTTGGGGTCCAACTTGCGCAGATTTTCGAGCCAGCTCGAAACCTCTTCCCGTTCCTCGTCAGAAGACTTTCGGCTTTGGACCTGAGCAAGTGCGAGCGTGTACTCAATCAGCGACTCGTAGATCCATTTGATGTCGGTATAGTCCTCGAGGAGGTCTCGGATGTTTGCAACGGTTTCGGTGATGATCTCTGTCCGCGCTTCTGTTGAGAGGTTGGGTGTGATGCAGCGAGGCGACTTGTTGTCAATGACGTTAAGCATAAGGTATTGAAGATAGTACCACAAGGACTGGTCCTCCGGGCCAACATTGAGGCCATCGTAGACGAGAGCCAGTTCTGCACATATCAGCAAGGTCCAGCATGACCGATTATCTGGAAGACGTACCTTTGTCGAGCAGCTCTCGACGCGCTGCATCATCGGCGTTTCGCTCATCCAAAAGTCTTGGTATCAGTTGTCCGCGGTTGTGCCATGCTGAAAAGTTCGAAAGGTCGACATGAATCATCTTGGTAGTGTACTCGAACTCAGGCTCAACCATGCTGTGGCCATTGAGAGTATTGCTCTCGAGCTGAGCGATGACGCCACGGCGATAACCCCAAGCATGGAAGTTTCGACGATCACGGTGAAGCATCTTGCCAACAAGACCTAGCTCTTCCTCCCAGATAGCGCGGGCGACAGGGA
This sequence comes from Sarocladium kiliense, assembly GCA_030734395.1. NCBI lineage: Eukaryota > Fungi > Ascomycota > Sordariomycetes > Hypocreales > Sarocladiaceae > Sarocladium > Sarocladium kiliense. Next base: position 693,994 of record JAUZTG010000015.1, on the reverse strand, counting down.
TACTTAACCGCTCGACGGCTTGCTGCAGGATCCAAAGTCGGTAGTTCCATAACCAGTAGCACTTGGGGTATTCCATCAGCAGCGGCACAGTGAACATGAGCTCCGATGTGATGACATCTTTGTCCTGCTGCTCTCCATCTTCTTGCGACGAGCCCCGGCTTTCGTCATGAGTAGTACCATTCCTCCCAGTCTGTTGGTCTTCGGGGATAGAAGGGGTCGCGGCCGAGGGCGAGGTAGAGGATGCGTCGGAAGAAGGAATGGGTGTGGCTGACGCTCCAGAAGTCTGCGATTCCTTCGATTGAGACGACCCAGAAGATGATGTGTAGAAATAGGACGAATTTAGACACCATCTGCGCACGTTCCATATTGTGTAGTATTCGGGGTTGAGTCTGAGGAGCTTAGACGTGATATCGAATGTTTCGCGCGAGTATTCTTTTTGCTTTTTCTACATATAGTCAATTCAGTGTAAGCTTGATACAGGCTGAGGAAAGGGTCAGGTCTGTAGAGCTCTAGGCGAACCTTTTGACGAACGCTATCCTCAAGGTCACGGTAGCGGCGGATCTTCTCGAGTTGCTTCTGGCGCTCCTCTTCGGTTCGCGGCCTGCTCGACCGAGCTATTCCGTGCTGCAAAAGGTCGTCAGGTCAGCGAAACCAGTCGTACTTCGAAGGGCGGAAGCATATGCGCGCGCAAGGAAGCTCAAAGAGGGGATTGCAAAGAGGGTTGCACGCACGCTGTCCATTCCACAGCAGTTTTGCGGGGAGCAGCTGTCCGGCTTCGAGGAAGGAAGAGAATGATGGTATGGTAGCAGGGTTGCTCTGCACGAGAAGCTGCTACGTTGGAGAGATGGGCGAGGGTGGAGGGAGGACCGTCGCTCTTGGTATTGGTCTTGGAGCTTGGGGGATGACGTTGCAGTCTCGTGGGGAGCCACGAAGTCAGAGCAGGCTACCCTGCACCAGACTTATCAGCAGCTTCACCTTGGGCCCTCTTGACCCTCACCCGTCCCGAAGTCATGGTAACGTGTGTCAACAAGTTGAACTCACGGCACATCACATTTCCTCTTCTTATCACGCGCGCACGCTGATTAAGGATGAACAATGTGTCGATGAACGCAGAGCATGCTGCAGCCACGGCATGTCTATGTGCAATATCACCTCCCTTTCTGGACCTAGTCAGGCACCACTCCTCACACCACGCGAACCCTCCCCCACGCTGTCACAAGGCAGTACCATCTGAGCCGCCCATTGCTACCCTGGGTCAGCGACGCCGTCATCATGGCTGCCGCAGTGTAGGATCGCCAGATGCGCCAACTCGACAGTGTTTCAGGAGGTTCCCAGCACCCCGCGACGCGCTCTTCTTGCTTCCCGCACCTCCCTGACGCGTTGAGTGCACGCGCCGTAACGTTGCAGACCTGGCGAAGTCGCTCTTGGGCGGCGATACGCGTGACGAGTCTCTGGCTTCGCCGTAGGAGGTCTGACGAAAGCGAGAAGGCGCTCTGTTTAGGCGGCAGAAGCATGGTCAGTGAGGTATCTGCAGCGTGCAGTATGCCAGAATGACAGGTGTCTCATCGGTGCTGTGACTCTGCTCACATACATTTCCACTAGGTTTTCGACGATCTTTTTCTTGCCACCTTGCTTCCTATGAGATTGATCATCTGCCATCCAGCCGTCTTCTCATTGCAATGCGTAGCTGAATAATGGAGCTAGCTGAGGCCGAAGCAATGAGACTTGCCAACGACAAGCAGAATAAATCGGCTGGCTCCATTCACCAAATGCTCCAGATGATGGGAAATTTGGTGGCTCGTGCCATTAGGACTTCACATCTCCATCGCATGGTCGCATCCATCATTGGTTGACCCAAGATGTGCAGTCAGGGGGGTGCTCATCTCCCGCAGCATCATGGCGCTAAAACCTGGGCACACACTCCCATCACACACATCGCCTTCGGGTATCGACATTCTTATGCCGAATCAGCTACATGCGGTACTCAATCTGCACAGAATCCCTCTCGCTTCGTCCGATGTCTCGGCTGCAACACACGCTGCCCAGAGTACTCCGGCGTCCGTGGCTGTTCCAGAGTCACACCTTTATCACACCACCCCAATCAATATCAGAGACAAGGCTGCAGCCACCGATAGCACCTGGCGAGCTTGGGCCCAAAACGCTCTCTGCAAATACAGTCATAGCTCGTCTGTCTTCGTCCCGTCTCCTTCCCTTATCGGCAATCAAAAGCCGCCCCCAAGCCGGCCCCAGGAGCCCCCAATGATGACCCTGGGGGCGTGAAAAGAGCCGAAAGGATGCCGACGACCCTTGGACCCCATCCACGATATCACCCTGCGAGCCGCACCCGCCTCTTAGCCTTGGGGATGGTTGCAAAGGAATTAGACTACTCAGCCGGCAGCCACACATCATGGGGGCCTCAATCCCTCAGGGGCTTGCAGATGACCTCGACACCACGAGCAACGTTGCTGGCTGTGTGAGTGGTTGCGATCCCGGCTCACACTAGGCAATGGCAGTCCATTGCTGAAAGTGGGAGGCTTCTTGGAGGATCCAATGTCTTGTCGAGAACCGAGATTCTTGAACGGGATAATCTGGGACCCTGTTCAGCCAAGATCTTCATGTCCATTCGGCTCCTTTGGGACAACATAGGCACTAGCTACGTTGTCTTTTTGGTCAGGCATCATGTTGGCTCCCTGAGTTGCAACAGCTTGCCCACGAGCCGAATGGCATGTGGCCCCTCGGTAGCTGACTATGACCAACGCACGCATCGCAAGATGTATAAGTATCATCTTGCCTACCGTTGCTCAAGGTCTTGTTGATCTTGCTCAAGCCTCATCGCTCCTAGTCTCTCCTTTCTATTCACTCCTTACTTCAGCCTGGTGCTCTTACTAACAAACAGCTCCTTACATTTACTTCTACTTCACAATGCTCTCCCTGCTTGCGAAGTCGGTCGCGCTTTTGGCGTCGCTGGCTGTAGCCTCGCCCATTGCTGTTCCTGCGGAGCTCTCAGCCCCTGTTGCCAGACAGTCCTCCGGTTATGCGAATGCCGTCTACTTCACCAACTGGTTTGTGCCATGAGGTCTCACAGACTGAGCTTGAGGCTAACACATGCTGTTCGCAGGGGTATCTATGGCCGCAATTACCAGCCGGCGGATCTTCCCGCTTCTCAGATCACGCATGTTCTGTATTCTTTCCTGAACGTTCGCGCCGATGGTACTGTCTACTCCGGTGACACATATGCCGACCTCGAGAAGCATTACCCCGACGATTGTACGTTTTCCTCCCGTACTGGAGTTGCATATGTAATACTGACATGTCACAGCCTGGAATGATGTCGGCAACAATGCTTACGGCTGCGTGAAGCAGCTGTACCTTCTCAAGAAGGCGAACAGGCACCTCAAGACCATGCTCTCCATCGGAGGCTGGACTTGGTCAACCAACTTCCCAGCTGCCGCTGCTTCTGCATCCACCCGCCAGACCTTCGCAAAGTCTGCTGTCACCTTGATGAAGGACTGGGGCTTCGATGGTATCGATGTCGACTGGGAGTACCCCAAGAACGATGAAGAGGCAGCGAACATGGTTCTCCTGCTCCAGGCCGTCCGTGATGAGCTTGATTCATACTCGGCTGCGCACGCCAATGGGTACCACTTCCAGCTCTCCATTGCCGCTCCTGCGGGTCCCTCCAACTACAATCTCCTCAAGCTGCAAGAGCTTGGTGCAGTGCTCGATCACATCAACCTCATGGCCTACGACTTTGCCGGCTCCTTCAGCGACTACGCTGGCCACCAGGCGAACCTGTACCCCAACCCCGACAACCCGAACTCCACACCATTCAGCACCGACGTTGCTGTCAAAGCCTACATCGATGGTGGTGTTCCTGCTAAGAAGCTCGTTCTGGGCATGCCCATCTACGGCCGTGGATACACAGGCACTGATGGTCTCGGCAAGTCTTTCAGCGGCGTCGGCCAAGGTGACTGGGAGGCCGGTATCTGGGACTACAAATCTCTGCCCAAGTCTGGCGCCACCGTTGAATACGACGAGGTCGCCCACGCTACCTACAGTTGGGACCCTAGCACCAAGGAGCTCATCAGCTTTGACACTCCCGACATGATCAGCGAGAAGGTCGACTACCTCAAGGACCTTGGCCTGGGCGGCAGCATGTTCTGGGAGGCGTCTGGTGATCGCACGGGCGCGCAGTCGCTTATTGGCACAAGCAAGAACGCGCTTGGGTCGATTGATGGCACCCAGAACTGCCTCACTTACCCTGATTCGCAGTTCGAGAACATTGCAAGCAACCTGGCGTAAGCCTAGAGCTACGTCATGAGATTGAGCGCGGACGGCATTTACTTACAACTGTACATATTGGATTCATGACACTCGCTCACGTAAAAGTTCCTGTTGGAGGGGACGGGATGGGAGGCTGTCGGGGTACCAGATGCATCTTATGAACCTCATGTTCGAGGCAGATACATTCTTTATACATATTCTACTACGTACATACCAATGATCTCATCAAACCATACATTTCCGTGCCGCTTTTTTGTGATCTTGCTTATCATTGACGAGCTCCTGCCTTGATGCCTTTTGCACAGCCACGTGGACAGTTCGCTGACAAGGCAGGAATCATTCGTTCCTGCTCCTCAAGGGCTTGATGTATCCTCCTCGCCGCCATATCTCCGATGCATCTTCACCTCCGCACCTGAGACCCTCTCCTACACATCTCTCTTCCCGAGCATTCATAGGCTCTTTGGACCAGCTGCAGGATTCTGCCCAGATTGGTCATCAGGTTTGTTCTTCACTTCCTTTATTGATTTGTCTCACCCCGTTCTGCTTTATTCCCTCTTTTAGTAGACATTGATAGTGTCAGACCGTTTTGTCAAGTACATACAAACCCCCGAGTAGCACAGGATCACTGTCGACGAGCCCATCGACAGCACTGTGGATTTGAGTGCCTGATGTCATCTCAAAGCCAATATCCGCGCAAATAATGTCCACAACTGATGCAAAGAGATGGACTTTCACCGAGTCTGGTCGACGAAGTCGGAGTCGGAGTCGACGTCGTCTGAGGAGGCCAGCACTCCACGATGGCTTTTTGCCCAGCCCAGCAGACTCTGGATACGGCTCGACAGATAGCTCACCACAGGCTTCACCATGCCCGACGCAACGACACATGCCCGTATTCGACGGCCCCGGCTCTACAGATTCCACATCACCCTCGGACAATTCGGACACGATTCTTGCTCCGACGATCGAACAGAAATTGACTCGAGCTAGATCATCATCAGCCCCCAGCCTTCCGATAACTGCCTAGAACACAGATGGTGCCCCTGGGGACCCCAAACCTCGACGAGGACTCGAGCGTGTAAACAGTCGCTACACAGACCGCTTTGTGCCTGTGAGAGATCCTGACTCGCCCGTAGCCGAGCGGTTTCAAGCCGGCAAATCGGTTGAGGCTTTGTCCGCTGCTGAAAAGATTGTTCGCAATGTCACGGCATCCCAGGACCCATTTGCAACACGGACCAGAGTCGGGCAAGGACTTTCGGCATATTCGGTGGCGGGGGACCCTGCACCTGGCCGGTTGAACTCGGGAGGTAAGTACATCCAATTCGCCGATTGGACAAGGTCCTCTGCTAACATTTGTGAAGTCGGTTCCGTTCTCGGAGCTCCGATAACGAATGTTGGGGATGGCAGACAAGTCAGTCAAGGGGCCATATGGGCTGTCGGTGGCTTAGCACCAGGACCTACCACAACAGATGATGGTCAAGGACATCTTCTTCGGCGTGGAACGAACGCAAGAGTCTTCTCGACTTCTTTCTCTGCATCGAGACCGAATTTAGAAGAAGACTTGGAGAAGTATCAAGGGCGTGTGGCTTCCGCACTCGACATAGACAGAGCCAGAAAGGTCCTGGACTTCGATGGCCATGGAACTTTCCCTCGGTGTGCAGCAAAGGAGATATTGTCGGTCACGTCAACAAGGACCACTTGGACAGGGTCGGAATGGAGCGATCCAGTCGGAACTGAGAGTGAGTCTTTACCGTAGCATCTTCTTCACAGGTCGCATTCTCACGAGCAGCAGGATCGTCCAAGGTTGAAAGAAGACGTATATTACCAGCGGCTCCGTTCAGGTAGGGTCAAGCTACTGTCCTCGATTGCCGTTACCCATGCAAGCTGACATCGTTCCAGGGTTCTGGATGCGCCAAATTTGCGAGATAACTTCTATTGCTCGGTCTTGGCCTTCTCACCAGCTTGCCAAACGCTCGTCGTAGGACTCGGAAATGTCCTATACGCCTGGTCTGAGGGCTCGGGGGTCCGAGTTATGCATGGGCTTCCTCTAGAAGGCGTATGGTTAACGTCCCTCGCCTTCTCATCAACTGATGGAGGGAAAAGTATCTTAGCCATTGGTCGTTCCGATGGCTCACTGGTCCTGAAATCAACAGCCGACTCGTTACCTCGCTTCGAAGTCGGCCAGCCTGCGCCGGTTGCGTGTCTAAGCTGGAGACCAGTGCCGACGACGAGAACGTCGAGGAATCCCTTCAATCCAGGGGTCCCGGTACGAATGGAGGACCTGCTAGTGGGAGACGAGTCGGGACTCATTTACTACTACCTTGTCGAGTGGCCACAAACCTAGGAAGTAACCAGGGACACATGGCCTGGGTCGATCACCTTGGTGGCGAAGATGACTCTTCACAGCCAGCAGATATGCGGCCTTGCCTGGTCGCTGGACGGCAAGCTCTTTGCGTCTGGGGGAAACGACAACCTGTGCTGTCTGACAGAGGTCGACAAGGTTTTTTCCAATCAGGACGCAGGCACCTCTCCGCCGCGGGCTCGGGAGGATGCCCCAGAGCTCCCAGTGCTTGGCTGGGTTCCGGGTCCTCCAAGACTGTCGGGTCAATACGCAACTCTGCCTGCAAATCCAGCCCATCAGGCCATTGAAGATGTGATAGCTTCCCAGACTGTCAGAACATCCACAACCAGCATCCGTCATCTTGATGTCGGCGCTGAGAAGTATCGCTGGACTCACGGTGCCGCAGTCAAGGCCATTGCGTTTTGCCCGTGGCGTGAAGGGCTGGTGGCAACGGGAGGCGGCTCCAACGACAAGTGCATCCACTTCTATCATACTATGTCTGGAGCGGCATTAGCTACCATCGCAGTGTCGGCGCAAGTCACATCGCTCATCTGGTCGACAAGCAGGCGAGAGATTGCCGCCACATTCGGGTATGCACAGCCTGAGCACCCGTTCCGGATCGCTGTCTTCAGTTGGCCAGATTGCAAACAGGTTGCCGCCATCCCTTGGGAGGGTGATCTTCGCGCTCTGTACGCCATCCCCTACCCGTGTGGCCCTGCGGGTGCTACACAGGGAGCTTTGAGCCGCACCGCTCAGGAAGGTTGCATTATCGTTGCATCGAGCGATAAAAGCGTCAAGTTCCACGAAGTCTGGTCGAGTAAGAGAAAAGCCACCGTGGGAGGCTCAGGGACCCTGGGGGGAAGTGACATCCTGGAAGCACTGGAAGGAATCGACAAGGAGGGAGACATCATTCGTTGACCAATGCTGTTGGTCCTGGTCGAATCAAGTACTGAACAGCGTCCCTATTCAAGGATTTCCGCATCGAATCATGGATAGTTGTGGGCAAGTGAACAAAAGGTGTGATTAGATTGTTCTGGAGGAAAGTGTAAGCTGTCAAGCCAAATACTGCCGTTCGAATGTCGGCATCCGGCTCAGGTGAAAGTGCATGCTGTATACAAAACAGGTCTCAAGCCCAAGAAACTCCATGAACACCAAGCCATGCAATTCAACGCCGCAACCAGCTCGCTCGCAATTGTCTTCCTTCTTGTCATGTTCCTTCTAACCGAAAGGGACCTTTCTACCTTATCTTTCTTGGCAGATCACTTCAGAATTGCAATAAGCAACACGAGAATGATGATGAGGACGACAATAGCCGTCATCTGCTTATTCTCACTCGCGCTACGTGAGACCTTGCCCAGCGTCCTCTTCGCGCGGTCGAGTCTGGAGATGTGTCGATCGGTCACACCCTCGACTTCGTCGAGCATAGCGACATGGCTGTCGAGTTCGTCTCCAATCTGCATGCTCAGCTCACGCTGACGACCGATGGATTCACCGAGGCGATCGAGCTGTTCATCTTGATCCTCGAGGATCTGGGAGTGGTACTCGTGAAGCTGCTGGTTGTCTAGCGAAGCGGCATGGTCGGTGTACCCAGCTGAATCATCCGGATCATCACGGTAGCGACCTGGACCGAAGAGAGCGTCTGTATGGTGTGGTTCGCGGGGTTCTGCGGAGGGGGTGTCGCTGAAGCGGACGGTCTTGGAGGCTTTGCGGGAGGATGGTGGAGAGGTTGTGCTTGTGGCGTGGGCGAAGTCGGGGGCGAGGGAGGAGTCGTTGGGGGAGGTGAGGGTTGTGGTTGTGGAGGGGGAGGTGAAGCCGTGGAATTGGGCGGTTAGGTCGTCGAGTTGTTTTTGGAGGGGGGTGAGGGAGTCGGCGATGGAGGAGGCGGCGCTGTGGTGGATTGTGTTAGCTGGGATGATGTGCATTGCGGAGTGTGCTTTCCGTATGAAGGGAAGTCGTATCAACTTTAAAGGAAGAGAGGGCTTAAGGAAGGTTTCTTACCTGGTATCGCCCTCCTGCTCCAGCCTCGCCTTCTCTTCACTAAGACCAGTGAGGCCATCACGGAACTGCTCGAGGGAACGCGCAATGTGGCCATCTTGCGAGCCGCTGCCGGCATCGAGGTTGAGAGATTGGGCGCGCTTTCTCTCCAGGAGGGAGAGTTTAATATGGTCGGCTAGGAGAAAGAATTGATTTGGATTGGACATTGTTGGTCGGTTGTGAGTGAGTGGTTTTGCGAGGATGGGGGGTGGTGGTTGAGGGTGACGTGGATGGGGAGGTGGGTGCGCCAACCGAGAGGTCGTTGGGATGGTTTTGGTGGTCAGGAGAGTTGGGGAGGGGATAGAATGGTGGTTTTCTATGGTGAGGGTTGAGCGGTGAAGCAGGCGAGTTTCGGAAGGGAGCGATGGCTGCAGTGATGATGCCGGATCTGGTGGAAGGAAGGCCAAGATGAAGAGTGGATGAACGGCTATTGACTTGGTGATGATGATGGTGAGCGAGCGGTGGTGGTCAGATGTCCCGGATTGAGTTGAGACAGTTGGATGGACCAGGCAGCTGAATTCGGCCCAGAGACCTACCCTGCAACACTACCAACCGCGTGGGAGACAATAAACTGTGCTCCAAGCTCAAATCCAAGTGAACAATTTTCGCCAACTTGTATTCACGGTTCATGGGCTTGTGGAACCTGCCGATCGCTGCGCAAGCGTCGTACATCTCGCTGTGTTTGCGTCAAGGTTTTGCGCAGAAGTGGTCTGCGTTAGATGGGCAAAACAATCGGTGCAATTCAATTGGCCTAAGCTGAACGGTCACCTCACTTGTCACATTATTGGGTCCCCATGATGAACAGTGAATTGTCAATTCAGTTTTGCATTATACAGAGCGAGTAGATCGCCAAAGAATTCAATGTTTAACGCCAATTCCCTTACCGTCCGGCCTGTCGGCCATTCCCAGCCAGCCACGGGGGTTTCCAGCGCGGCGGCAATCCCGCAAATCCAGACCAAAGCAAGAATCCCATCCAAATAACTCATTCTTTCTTTTCTTGTTGACTTGGGTCGCTTAACCCATGGTCATTTCCGCATCCATGGCCGGAGCGCTCTGGTGAGACATGTTCTCCATCATCTTGGGAGGCTCCGTGGGGTACATGGTGTCGGCTCCGTCAAAGGTTGGCGGGTTGCTTTGCAGGTTCTGCATCGCGCCGACAATGTTGTTGCTGACGAGGCGGCCCTGGCGAAGGTTTTCGGCAAAGAGGAAGAAGCCCTCGTTGCTCTCAACAAGGTAGGATTGAAGAGCATGGCTCTCGAGACGCACACTGGCATTGGTGATGGGGTAGTGGTTCTCGATGAAACGTGCCCAACCTCGCGCTGCAGCCTGGATGTGCTCCTCTTCGCTGATGCGCTTCCAGCCAATGCCGAGTTGGATAGCGAAGTTGTCGATGACAGGAACCTTGGTTGAAGTATCAACGGGAACCGAGTCGGAAGTGAGCGGGACCTTTCTCGGACCAAATGACAGTGGTGAGCGGCTGCAGCTGCGGTCGACACGTTGTGACTTGTGGCTGCGGATGATGGGACGACGGGCTTCTTCTTGCTTGCGACGAGTTGCCTCGTCACATTCTCTCTTCTCCTCGACCCACGTGCCGGACTGAGTGCCAGCATCGGCGGAATAGCCCTGATCAGGCTTGATCAAAGTCATGCCGGGGCCATAGACCCAGCCTTCCTCAGGGTTTCTTGGTGGCGGAGGAGGAGCATCGGGCTCAAGGTTTGCGGAGGCCTCATCGCGAGAACGCTTCCGGCTCATGGTAGGAGCAGTCTGCTGGAAAGCAGGGAAGGAAGATGGTGTTGGTGCAGCGCCAAAGGACGCCATGGGTGCTGCTTGCTGCTGGTGCGGGAAGCCTGCCACGCCGAAAGGTGACTGGTGGGATGGCTGAGGCGACATGGTGAGAACAGGTGATGAAGACCACTGGAAGGACATGACGAAGAGTAGATAGGCCTATGTGGGAGGCAAGTGGCAGCTGGTAGTGATAGTGAGACCAGTAGGTTGGCTGAAAGAACGCTGTGTAGGTTAGAAGTCAAAAGAACCACAAACCCAGAAATAACAACACGAGACTAGATGAATAAAATCTTGTGAGTTGTAATAAACCGGACGCTGTGAGGGTTGGCGCTTTGAGGTTGGTGGTGGTTTGGCGTAGGTGAAGTGTGTGAGCCGGCGCGAGAATGGGGTGTAAGTGGTGGATGGCTCGCGTGTAAGATGGCAGCGAGGACGAGAGACGCGTTGAGAGGGTAACGAAGGATGAGGTAAGCAGCCCAATGGATGAGAGAAAAGGATGCTTGAGATGGATCAATTGATGGAACAAAGTGGCAGACCAAGTGTGAGAGGGAGGATGGAGATAAGGGAAGAGGAAGAGGTAAGAAGAGAAGAGAAGGAGGAGGGAAGGGGAAGGAAGAGTAAAAAGGGAAGCAAGCAGCAGGTGGTGGGCGACAAGGCGAGAGAGAGGGAGTGTGTGAGAGCGAGTGAGAAGGACGAAACGAGAGTCAATCGCGTGCAGCACAGTGCAGTGCAGTGCAGCGCACCAACCGAGGAGTGGGCGAATGGGGCGACGGATGGTCCTTGGGCGTGGAGCAGACCGGTCTGCTCTGCCAGTCCGGTCCAGTCCTGTCCCGGCCAGTCAAGGGTGAGTGAGGCTGCTTGCTGGCTGCACCGTACTGGACTACACGGCAAGACGAGAACGAGGAAGGCAAAGGCCACTCCGAGACCGAGAGTCAGCAGCAACAGCACTGGCGGGTACTTGCAGCTTCTCTCACAATTGTGCGGAAGGACTTGACGAGAACTCTGGGTCCGTTAGTGCCTCCGCAGTCACGCCACCTCAATTCTTAATGGGAGGCTGGTCTCTTCCGGGTATCCGCGATACGCGCCCCACAGCCGTTCGGTCCAAGCTTAGCTCACTGGCTGTGGAGACTTAGAGTGTCGACCTGGCTCGACCAATCGCGAGACACTGACTGGGACGGCGAGCTGTGAGCAAATAAGTGGGGCGGGCTTGACTGAGTCTGGGGTGGGATCCAGCAGGGTCCAGCACTGGCGACCCACCGTTGCCTGGGTCGCCATTCCCTCCACCGACTCGTTCATCTCTGCCTCAGGCCACAGTTCTCTTTGTCCGTCAAGTTTCTCTGGGTGCCACCGCGCAAGGCGCTAGCCACATCTGTGCTACAGTCGCTGGCCAACTTTTAGTTCGGCTCGGCTTAACTCAAATTCCGATATCACTAAGTGTCACGTGCGGGAGTTGCAGAAAGAGCTCAAATCAGCTGGTTATGAGGAATAGACTAAACCAAGACAAGTAGTGAAAGTAAAAACAAGGGTAGTAATTTCTGCTTGCCGTCGCGAAAGCGGTATTGCGGCAATGGGCGAGATCCGATTACTCTGCGAGCTATACCTGTCGAAATGCTCCCAGCCGGCTACATCTCAACGCATATGGAGGTTTCCTTTCCGCCTGTTGTTGGCGAAGGCAGCTCATTTGATATTCCGTCATCTTATACTTCCGAGATTGTTCAATTCGCTCTATCAGTCCGTGGCATCGAAGTGCGATGCCTCACAGGGACCCTCGTCCTGAGTATTCCCGAGGAACATCCTTCGACATCCAATTGTTCTGGATATTAACCGTACACTCATTACTGTTGCTCTTCTTGGAGATCCTCGTGTCATACTTGTGCTTTTTTCACGTCGCCCCAGTTCGTGTCCTTGCTCGGGCATCGGTTGTTCATTGTCGTCATGCCGGATAGTCAAGCCCTCGAGTCGGAACTCCTCCGTGCTATGTCATGATGTTTGCCGCAATAGAAAGGATCTGCAGATTTCTCTAAGACTGCAAGTATAGGACCAAGGACAAGTCAGCTCGCGCAGGATGCCCTGACCTCACCAGCACTCAGATCACCCTATCGCAAGGAACTCAGCCCTAGCTGCCGTCAGGCTCAATAATTTAGGCATCATCTGCTCCAGAGCGATCCAAGGATAGATTAGTTTAGAGGCCGCCGTGATAATCATGGCCTGCGCCACCCCCTCAGGCTCTTCTTTGAGTTCGCTAGCTAGTCTATGTCAGCCCTGCTAAGACGATTGCGGAGTAAGTATGCCCGCCACAGGCAGATTTGAGCATAATGCGAGACCCCCAGAGGTTGATGTCGTAGGAACTTTGGGCCGTAGCTGAATAGACTGGTCTCCTCCAGGAACGTCAGAGTCGTTTTCATTGGGCCATCTGGCGAATTGCTCGCCAGACACGTGCGAGAGGTTCCAGCCGTTCTCAAGTCAGCCGCACGGAGGCGCAGTACTGCCTATGTAGATCATGGTCGCTTCTTAAACACCTTCAGGCGTCGCGAGAAAATAAAAAGAAAATAGATAAAGGCCAAGATTCACCAGAGCCAAGACTTCAGCAGTTCATTGACGCATAGCCAATCAAAACCCCATTCATCTTCAGCGGGCCAAGAAACATCGCGATGTCGTACCAAGGTCAACCCCCACAACAGCAATATCCTCCCCCTCCAGGCCACCCAGGTCAATCACCACATCCTCAACAGTACCAGTCGCAACAGTATCCCCCACCGCCGCCGCAGCAGCATCAACAGCAGCTCAGTCACCAACAGGGACCTCCAGCTGGCGGGCCTCAGCAACATCCGTCCGACAGCGGATCATTCCCAGGCGGCACTTACAGCGTCACACACAGAGATACCAATGCCGTGCTCACTGTGGCATTGCAGCCAGGCGCCTCCGTGCGCTCAAAGTCAGGCGCGATGATTCACATGTCCGGAACCATCCAGATCGCAGGCAAGGTCAAGTTCTCCATGAAGAAACTCATGACTGGCAGTGCCATGTCCGAGTCGACCTACGCAGGCCCGGGAAAGGTTGCGCTTGGTCCGACACTTTTTGGTGATATCATCACGCTGCACCTTGACGGTCGCCAGGGTTGGACGATTGGCAAGGATGCTTTCCTGGCCTGCACTACCGATGTGACGAAGGAGAATAAAACCCAAGGCCTGGGCAAGGCATTGTTCTCAGGAGAAGACTTGTTTGTGTATCGTGTTGGAGGACAAGGTATCATGTGGTTGACAAGCTTCGGCGCTGTTGATCGTCTCGATGTAAGTGCTTCCCCTCCTTACATCCCCTGTGCTTCTTTTTTGCATCTCCACGATGGCCACTTTGCTGCTGTGCTTCCCAATCAACTGTCTTGCTGACTCGTACATCTGTAGCTCCAACCCGGTGAGCAGCACATTGTTGACAATGGCCATCTCGTTGCCTGGAGCTGCGATTACAGGATTGAGAAAGCAGGCGGCGGTGCTATGAGCGGTCTCAAGACCGGCGAGGGCCTTGTATGTCGCTTCACTGGACCTGGTTCTGTCTACGTGCAAACTCGCAACATGGATGAGTTTGACGCTTTCATCCGGTCCAGGGCTGGCGGCAGTGGCTAGATCCAAATGTGCTTTCTTGTTCTTTGGGATCTGGAACTCGATTCAGTCGTGGTATTCGAGGTAGTTGATATGAGCGCAAATATGCTGTGGACAGGAGCACGAATTAAGCAACCTTAGGGGACTCCAATTTGAAGGACCGAAACTGTTCGAGAACTTCGCCCTTGTCCGAATCACTGAAGCAGCCGCCTTATTTCATGACAAATCCCTACTTTCTTAGATTAAACGGGGTCGCGAGGCATACAAGAATCGCCAACTATTACTCAAGTACAGCTAGCGGACCAGGGGCATCGTGGGAGGTGCGAGAATGGGAATCTCTCATCTGTACAAAGACTCCAAGGTTCAAGGTTCACTTTGCTTGCAAGTACAGCCTTTCAGAGCAAGCTGATCCTCTCCTGCCTTGTGACCGCTTTCAGGATGCCCCATCCCGTCCTCATATTCGCATCGCCTGCATCGCGCAGCTTCCATACACCTATGATAATGCGGCGAGCTTTCTTAATATAACGCATCTGCCGTTGGCGTTGCAGACTGTTAAGCCTCTGCAATATGAACAGCCTTTGTTCATCGCAGTCTGGTCCGATACCCAGTGTCGCTACCATGAATAGCGGCCATAGAATGATGTTAGACCGGATTGGGACGCGTTCTATGAGACTGAGGATGCGGGAGGCGAGTTCGGAAACACAGGAATCGTCTGGGCCAAGATGGTCGATCCGGGCACGCATATGTAACAGGCCAGTGAGCCTCTTGATGTTCAGTGCCAAAGCACTTTCTGAACCTTCAGCAGCCGAACCCTGTCCAGCTTCGTCAGAGGCCCTGTGATCAAGTGCGAAACTGTGAAGCTGCCTTTCCAGAGCGCGACGGCGGTCATCTAGATCAGCCAATGCCTGCGGATCTGCATAAGTTCGTTTCGACGACTCGGCATACTGTGCAACCAGGGTGTTAATGTCGGATAGGATCTGGAAGAAGCCTGTGCTACATCCAGTGAGCGTCTGAAGGTTCGAGTCGTCGCACATCAATGTCACAGGATCGTTGGACACGTGTGATGTTCCAGCTTCCCAAGCAGTATGGGCATAGACTTCGTGCGCCACGATGTAGCCGCCTACAAAGTCTAAGAGAGAGTAAAGGTCCGGGTCAAGTGACTTCGTTTCTTTCCGTATTTTGCAAATTTGGGACCTCGCAAAGTTCGAATGTACGACCCAGGACTCTGAGCAGTCACTGAGGATCTGACTTTTCATCAGTTCTGGACGCTCTGGTCCGAAGAAGGGCGCCGACCTACATCCAGAAAAACCATGGCCATCACTGTGGCTATGACCTGAGCCTCCAATGACTGATCTCTTACATCTCCCCCGATCTTTCGAGTCTGTGCTCGGAGGCTATGCAGTGCCTTCTGTCTGTATGTGCAAGAGGGAACATAGAATCGTTTGCCTCCTAGTATATGCAATTGACTAGAGGATATCGCCATGATGCTTAGGAATAGGGGCGACGTATTGCCAGTAGATGCCGCTATACGCAAGATGACGTCCTGATAGGGATTCTGAGCAGGATTCAAGACACATGCAGGAGCAATAGCATCATGGAAGTATTCCCAGAGATACGATTCGTCTGCGGAGAGACGCAGCCTTGCCAGAAGCGGAAGGGAATCGAAGCCGGTGTCCAGATCAGCCCAAGATGAAGGATGATCAGCCTGCAGATCCATTGTTCCTCTGGATGGTGCCACAGCATTGGTTGCAGAGCGAGGCTCCACGGCCCTCTCTAAACAGCTCTCCGAGTATTCAGCCTCGGCATCAGAGTCTGAGTCAGACAGAGGATATGATGTCGCCTGAGACTTATAGTCGCCTTGAAACGAAGACAGAAACATCCAGCTTTCCGTATGCGCGATAGGCAGCAGGGCGATGTCGACCGTATCGACCTCGAAGAGGGGTGTGGAATGCCATCTCAGCTTTAGATCATATGCACAGTCAAATCCCAGCTTCAGACAAGGAGCACATGCGGGCTTCTGCTCTAATGTCCACCAAGATTCACAATTAGCCTGAGTGCTCTAGTTCTGTCTCTTGTGAAGAAGACAAAGGAGACTCCATATAGGAATATGTGACGATGGATCGATGGGAATTTCTTAAATGCATTCATGAGGGCGGCAGAGTCACTGACCTGGACACTTGACGCGCCGCAATCGGCACTTGTGACATCCTGTTCTCGTCCGAATGTCGGACCGCTTCCGAGCTCTTTGCCCCATGATACTCTTCCCGGAGGATCTTAGTTGTGTCGTTTCCACTCTCTTACTAGAACGTGAATCCGTCAGGGATCAAAAGGGCCGCAAGTCAAGGGCTTCCTTTGGACGATGCAGGCCGGGGAAAGAAGAGCCGAGCAAGGTGCAGAGCCAAAGCGGATATCGTGACGAGACAATCAGCTGAGGAGCCTTGAGGTAGTCCAACTCAGCACGAGGCGAAGAAGCGAGTCATGTGTGGGGAGGCCTTATCACCAGAAAGCCGGGGTCACTCAGCATCTGGCGATATGCATGTATCAGAGAGTTTCAAGCGTTGTCGGGGATGCAGCTAAAGCCCATTTCCCCGCCAACTCCATCTTGGCAGTTGTCTCCTCCATCATGCCTCTATCGGACCCAAGCGGCCCTCAGTCTCCGAATCGTCGCCTAGATTTGCCATTTGATGCAGGTCGACGTTAGGGGCCCACCTCAAGCATGGGTCTCCTCGATCTCGGTTGCTCAAGCCGTCCGTTCTTCGGCACAACCAGCTCGTATTTGAGCAGCATCCATAGTCCACCCGACTTGGGAAGCACCTGAAAGGGTCCAGAATCAAATGATTTTGTCTGAATAAACACATCGAAGCTAATCGTTGCCGGACCGCTTCGTTTAACATGGCGTCCTCTAGTCGCATCGTCATTGTGGGAGGCGGGACATTCGGTCTTTCAACAGCGTACCACCTGGCCAAGTCAGGCTATACAGACATCACTGTCATCGATAAAAGCGAATACTTGCCATCATCAGAGTCTGCAGGCAATGATCTTAACAAAATCATCCGCGCAGAGTACGAGGATCCGTGGTATGCCGAGTTAGCTTTGGTATGAAGACAGACACAAAACTACGTCACAGGCATGTGCTGACGTTGCATCAGGGAGCTATCAAAGAGTGGCAAGAAAACCCTCTGTTTTCGCCTTATTATCACCAAGTCGGATACTTGCTTGCAAACTCGCCCAAGGCTCCCGAGAAGGCGAAAAGAACATTGGCGAAGTCTCTCTCTTCCATATCTAAACACCCCGCCTGGAAAGGGAAGATCACGCCCATCAACAGTCGCGATGATATCCGGGCTGTAGCTCCTGCATTTGATGGACCTATGCCGTGGCAAGGGTATTTCAACCGTTTGGCGGGCTATGCACACGCTGGCGATGCTCTTCATGCTACTTATGCAGCCTGCTGTGAGCTCAAGGTCAAGTTTGTTCTGGGCGATGGCGTCGAAGAGCTCTCATGGCAAGGAGACCGATGCACTGGTGTAGTTACGGAGTCTGGTCGATCACTGCAAGCGGACAACATCGTTGTCACTCTTGGGGCCGCAGCCGCGAGATTGATCCCCAGCCTGCGTGACCAGATTACCGCCAAAGCCTGGAGTGTTGCCCACGTTCAATTGACGCCCGCGGAAGCCGCACGATTACGCAATATCCCTGTGACCTACGCGCGTGACTTGGGCTTCTTCTTTGAACCTGACCCGAGAACACATCTTCTCAAGCTGTGTCCCTCAGGCGCTGGGATCACCAACTACGCAGGCTCGAAAGTATCCTTGCCACCTGCCGACTCGTCGTACATACCAAAGCATGACGAAGAGGCAATGCGGAACCTACTTCGCGAAACCCTGCCTGCACTGGCGGAGAGGCCGTTTGTTCACAAGAAGATGTGCTGGGTGGCGGATACGCGAGATTCGGACTATGTGATCGACTTTGTGCCTGGAAAGCGAGGAGTCATTGTTGCTAGTGGAGACTCTGGACATGGCTTCAAGATGTTTCCCGTTGCTGGAAAATGGATCCAAACAGTTATTGAGGAACAGAGACAGTTTGAGAAGAGATGGGCGTGGAAAACACCTGCTCAAGGCGAGGAAGACATCAGTTGGCGAGTGGGAAAGCTGTATGACTTGGGAGCAGAAGCCGCCTCCTTGAAGCCGAAACTGTAGAACTTGTCATGTCCCTAGGCTCATAAGAAAACAATGTAGTTTGGCCCCTATATTTAAGCAGTTCATACTGTCATTGACAATCTTGTTATGCGAAAGGAAAGTACAGTCGCATAATGCAAGATTGCCTGGATTGCCTCATAAAGCAGGGGCGCCGGTGTCGAACAACTCAAATGAGAAACGCGCCTGTATCTCTAGTATGCGCAACATAGATATGCTAGATTCAAGCTAACAAGAGGCTACCATTCCCTGAAGAATACAACCTCCGAGAAATCTAGTGCATATACCTGAATGACTCCTTCTGCTGCTTATCAGTCAGATCTCCAAGACCCTCGCCTGTGCCCTCACGAACAGCCTCCGGCTTTCCATATGTCCGGTCACGGCGCCTGTTCTCGAATACAGACACAGCGAGGTACGTGAAGGCCAAGAGGATACACACGCAGAAACAGCACATCATAGCGATGACACCGCCTGTGTATTGGGGCGCCTGGTTCGCCCGGAACGTCTGAGGGCCAATCAGGTTGCCCACAGTATATCCAATGTTGACGATGGCGAAAGTGACGGCCTTCTTCGTACGTCCAGCGGTGTTTGCTTGCGGAAGTGAGACGAAGACGATGTACGGAGCTGAGAAAAGTTAGTGTGTTAAAACTGAGAATCGGGATAGGGAGCACTTGAACTTACGCCAGTAAAGGTACATAAGATACAGCCCAAACATCTGCACAGGAACAACAGATCGAGAGACGCCGTAGACCAAGCCTGTCCCGAGGAGAGGGCAGAGGAGTGCGATTGCCGCCACAACTGTTCTTCTGTTGGTCCATCTAGCAGCAATGAAACTGAAGGCCCATGCGCTGCAAGTGGCGAAAACGCCAAAAGGCATAGTCAACAGACTCGACTCGAGAGCATTGAATCCAAGATTCTGAATAATGATAGAACCGAAGGTAAGAAGCCCTCCATTCGGGATATTGATGGCGATGTTGAAGAAGAACACGAGCCAAACCTTGACGTCGAGAAGAGCTTCCCAGGCCTGATTCCATTTCCAGGAAGAATCCGTACCCGCAATACCAGTTCTGTTTTCTGCCAGGCGCTGTGTAGCATAATACTTCTCATCCTCTTTCAAGAAGCGGGCGTTCATGGGGTTGTCTGGTAAGAAGAAGAACAGGAAAATAGAGTAGCAGATGTTGATGGTCCCTGTAAGAAGATAAAGATATTGCCAACGGGCGAGAGTGGCACTCTCAGGGATGCGACCGACGATCCAGGAAAAGAAACCATTGAAGACGGAGGAAAAGTACGCGAACACAACTGTATTGGAGTAAGCAGAGTCTTTTGGTGGTGATTCTCGAAGCCTGTCTCGGATTTGTACATACTTGCGTTTCGCGGAGGCTGCTCGGACTTCTTGTAGAAGGACTGAACGAGCATAGTCAAGCACGGGAAGATAATGCTCTCGACAAAGCCAAGGAGAGCTCTCAATGCCATGAAAGCCCCGAAATTGTTACATGCCGCGTATAAGAGAGTCAATGAAGACCAGCACAAACTTCCATAGCATAACAGTCTGCCAGGAGGTAGTCGTTGAATAACGTAAGGGACGAGAAACAAGCCGGCGAGTTGCTGCAAGGGACAGGTCAGCATATTTCAACATCACGAGCGAGGTTTTAAGAAAGATGTCACTCACTCCAACCGATAAGACACTTCCAAGCCAGGCGAATTGATCACCACTGAGATTGTTGTCCTCACGGAAGTCATACAAGGCAGCCGTAGAGAGTTGAACTTTGTCGACGGCTGCTAGGGTGGTTGTAAAGAGTAACTGGACGGCCAGACAGAGATGAGTTGCATGTATATTATCGTAGATCGGTGAACTTACCAGCGGAATCATCCAGGCATCAATTTTCTTCTTGATTGTCTTCTCGATCTCCGGAGTCATTGGCGGTAAGTGCTGGTGAGCGACAACGAACTGGGAGACTTTGTCATCTGGGAAGACCTTCTCATTGACAGGGCTCTGCTCGGCAGGGCTGTCTGCGGCGGTGGCCTCAACACGCGAGACATCGTCGGGTGCCATCATAGAGACGTTGCCGTTTGAGCTGTCTAGTCTTTAGTTTCCTTCTCACAGTGTTTGCCGAAGTGGATGAAGCAATCTGAACCAAGATGATGCAGCTTTGTAAAGAAGACGAAGTTGACAATTGATAACTGCACGTTGAGAGGGTACGACGAGCCACTTTTGAATGCATCTTGTGGCGGTTGCGTCGAGGCCAGGGTAGTCTCGGTACCAGGATACAAGCTGTACGCTTGGCTCAGGTTGCACTATGCCAGCGCCATGTGTCTTATCTGGGGTAAAGAGTCTAGACACGATGGAGACGAGGAGACAAGGAGCTAGTGGCGGTAGTTATCTGCGAGCCTTTGCGATATCAAGTGATGAAGAGGCAAGTCGAAACGACGCGCGCCGACATATTAGAATCTGGGGTTTATAGGGCTACTCAATCCTACTCGCCTGATGGGACGCCAAAACTCCACATCGAAGGCTGATAACGTCGGAACAGACAGCGACTATTCATGTACAGGGGCACTAAGCAAGCGCATCGTATCCACAGCTGCAGTTGAAGGCAAGTTCAAACGACAATGCCTTGACGCTTTATGGGTCCAAGGGAGCTTGGCCTCGATAAGGTCAGTCAGACTCTCCGCTTGGTCGGAGCACAGACCCTGGTCACGGTGGACGAGGGAACAGTATTGGTCTCAGCGACCTCGGACCTTCGAATCACCTAGTGAAGAATCTGATGAAATTGGTGGCAATGGAAAGCGTTAGCATGTCTAAAGACTGTCGGCAGCGACTTCCTCTACATGCAAGAAGACATATGGGGAAATGGAGACTCATCTCATGTGTTCAATCGCTTTTAACACGAATGCCCATCTCGTTCAAACTGGCTGCCCTGAGTCAAGCCCTTTAAATGTGATACGTTTCTCTAGTTTCTATGGTACTTATGAGCAGGACTCAACTTGACTTGATCCGTGCTGTGAGAAAGCATCTGCCTGGTCTCCAAAATGCACTCTGCTGCTGGTATCACTATCGCAATCGGTATGGACAATCCCCTTTGGACATACCTCTTGAATAAGTGACGGCTTGTTAACATGAAAACAGACCGTGGCGGGACGTTCACCGACGTTCTGGCACTTACTCCTGGAAAGCCGGATCACTACTTCAAGCTGCTCTCAGTTGATCCAACTAACTACCAGGATGCCACAATTGAGGGTATTCGAAGGGTTCTCTCCCGCCATCGTGGCCATGACATTCCTCGTGGAGAGCCTTTAGATACCTCTGATGTCGCTGTG
Organism: Sarocladium kiliense; assembly: GCA_030734395.1. Taxonomy (NCBI): domain Eukaryota; kingdom Fungi; phylum Ascomycota; class Sordariomycetes; order Hypocreales; family Sarocladiaceae; genus Sarocladium; species Sarocladium kiliense. Next base: position 672,449 of record JAUZTG010000015.1, on the reverse strand, counting down.
ATCCGGATGGGCACCACTGTCGCGACCAACGCTCTGCTTGAGCGCAAGGGCAGCAAGTGTGCTCTGCTCATCACAAAAGGCTTCGGCGACCTGAGTGTGATTGGTGATCAGTCTCGTCCGAAGCTTTTCGACCTCAATGTCAGGAAACCTGGAGCGCTGTATGAGAAGGTCATTGAGATTGATGAGCGAGTCACCCCGGAGGCCTTTGCAGAGGACCCTCAGGAGCGCACGTTCAGTGAACGGGTCAATGGAGACGATGTGCGGCAAGGCGTGACTGGAGAGGTGTTTCGCATTCTGAAGAGACTCGGTAAGTCATACCTTGAATTACTTCATCCCAAGACGAGAATGCAGTAGGCTAAGAAATGCAGACGAAAATGCTGTCACTGTTCAACTACAAGAACTATACAGTGAAGGGTTCACGAGCATCGCTGTATGCCTTATTCACGGCTATAACTTCCAAGGTGAAATCCCCGGAGCACACTGCGTCTCTGTCTTCAGAAGCTAAACTTGAGGCCTAGAACATGAGAAAATAATCGGAAAGCTCGCAGCTGCTGTCGGCTTCGAACATGTCTCGCTCTCACACGACCTGCTCCCTGTCATCAAGCTAGTCCACCGGACCCATTCCACTACAGCCGATGCCTATTTAACTCCAGAGACTCAGAAGTATATCGACGGATTCATGAAAGGCTTCAAGCAAGGGGCTGAGACTCATACAAGAATTGAGTTTATGCAGTCTGATGGAGGTTTGGTCAGCTACAGCAAGTTCAGTGGCTTGAGGGCGATCCTATCTGGTCCAGCTGGTGGTGTCGTTGGCTTCTCTAGGACATCGTACGAGAAGGATGACGGTGTACCAGTCATTGGATTTGACATGGTACGATTTCACGCCACCAAGCTTTCTATGTTCATGGCCGTATACTTGCTAACATGGATGCTAGGGTGGCACTTCTACTGATGTCTCGAGATTTGGTGGCCAATTCGAGCACATCACCAACTCAGTCACAGCAGGCATTCACATCAACTGCCCTCAGCTAGACATCAACACCGTTGCAGCAGGCGGTGGCTCTATCCTGTTCTTTCGCAATGGACTTTTCGTTGTTGGCCCAGAGTCAGCAGGCGCCCATCCCGGACCCGCGTGTTATCTCAAAGGCGGACCTCTTACAATCACGGATGCGAACCTGGTCCTTGGACGGCTACTACCTGAGATGTTTCCAAGAATATTTGGTCCGAATGAGGATCAGCCTCTCGGTGCACACGTCACTCGCGAGAAGTTCGTCGAGCTGACAGAGAAGATCAACTTGGAAATTCGAAGCTCTCGCCCCGAGATGACTGTGGAAGAGGTTGCTCTTGGATTCATCCAGGTGGCCAATCTCAACATGGCAAAACCTATCCGTGCCCTCACGGATGCGCGTGGTTTCTCAACCACCTCACATAACCTTGCCAGCTTTGGCGGTGCCGGTGGTCGTAAGCAATGCCTTGTCCTTGCTTGAAAGCTGGCTAGCTGATTCCAGATGCCTACAGAACATGCTTGCGACATTGCTCAATCCCTCGGGATTTCTAAGATTATTATCCACAAATACTCTTCTATCCTCTCGGCATATGGAATCGCACTCGCGGATCTAGTCGAGGAAAGACAAGAGCCGGCGTCTAAGATGTATGACGACTCCACAGCAATATTATTTGAGGAACGTCTTGAAGCTCTCTCTAATGAAGCCCGCCAAGCTCTTGAAGCTCAAGGAGTTTCCGGGGGTGATGTTGAGATTGAGAAGTTCCTCAACATGCGATATCAAGGCTCCGATAGCCAACTCATGGTGCCAGCCTCTGAAGAGGATAACTTTCTGACAAACTTTGAATGCAAACACCTGCGAGAGTTTAGCTTCAAGGACAGCTCCAGAAAGGTCATAGTCGATGATGTCCGAGTTCGCGCCAGCGGTTCCAATCACAGACTGCACGAGAGATCGCACCGGAAGGACTTGAAGACTATTGCCAAGGTGCCTATTGACTCATCTACAGTCACAAGCCGCAAAGACGTGTACTTTGCAGGAGGCTGGCAGTCAGTTCCTGCCTTATCCCTTGCTGAGCTTGCTCCGGGAACCACAATTCAAGGGCCTGCTCTCGTCTACGATGCAACCCAAACCATACTGATCGTGCCCACATCACGAGCAACTATTCTAGAGCGGCATGTCATCGTCGATATAAACACAGACAACAAACAGACGGTAGATGCTAATGAAGCTGACCCAGTTCAACTAGCTGTATTCGGCAACCGATTCATGAGCATTGCCGAGGACATGGGTCGCACACTACAGAAGATCGCCATTAGCACGAACGTTAAGGAGAGACTTGATTTCTCCTGTGCAATTTTTGATGGCGAGGGATCACTTACTGCCAACGCGCCTCATGTCCCTGTTCATTTGGGGAGTATGTCAAGGGCGGTCAAGATCGCTATGAAGAAGTGGGAGGGCGATCTCTGGCCCGGCGATGTGGTTGCCACAAACCACCCTATCGCCGGTGGTACGCATTTGCCAGACATCACTCTCATATCCCCAGTGTTTGACAAGTCTGGCAAGTACATCGACTTCTTTGTTGCGGCCAGGGCTCATCACGCCGAGATTGGCGGCATCGCCCCGGGATCGATGCCTTCAAACTCGGTCGAGCTGTACCAAGAAGGTGTTGCCTTTGAGCATTGGAAGATTGTCTCCAAGGGTACCTTTGACGATGCTGGCGTCCAGCACCACTTCATTGATGTTCCAGGGTCATACCCTGGGTGCAGTCCATCTCGTCGCGTCCACGACAACATTGCTGATCTGAAGGCCCAGATTGCCGCTAATCAGAAAGGCATCCACCTGATTCACAGCTTATTTGACGAGTACGAGCGAGAGACGGTTCTTTTCTATATGCGCGCCGTGAAGAAAACTGCCGCTACGGCTGTATGTGCTCTTTTGAAGGAGACTGCTCAGAAGTTCAAGGGTGAACTGCCCTTGACTGCTGTGGATTACATGGACGATGGAAGTGCCATCAAGCTGTCTATTGATATCAGTGAGTCAGAAGGCACGGCTGTCTTTGACTTTGAGGGCACGGGGACGGAGGCCTTCAATTGCCTCAACGCCCCTATTGCCATCACTCACTCAGCCATCTTGTACTGTCTACGGTGCCTGATCGGAACAGATATCCCCCTCAATGAAGGTATGTTGCTTAGAAGAAGGCACGTCTGGAAAGCAAGAATACTAACTAAGCTTCACACAGGCTGCATGGAACCCGTCACAGTCAAGGTACCCGAGGGCACCATCCTGAACCCCTCCGGTAGCGCAGCTGTATGCGCCGGCAATGGCTGTACCTCGCAGCGCATCACCGACGTCGTGCTGAAGGCATTCCGCGCCTGTGCCGCCAGTCACGGCTGCATGAACATCCTCTCATTCGGCAATGGAGGCTTCGATAAGACAACAGGTCAATTTATCCCTGGCTATGGCTACGGTGAGACCATCGCTGGGGGCTGTGGTGCTGGGCCCGGTTGGAACGGCTACAGCGGTAGCCAGGTGCACATGACCAACACGAAGATCACCGATCCCGAGATCTTCGAAAAGCGATACCCTGTGGTCCTTAATAGATTCTGTCTGCGCCCTGGATCGGGTGGTAAGGGACAGTGGACAGGCGGGAATGGCGTCGTCCGCGAGATCGAATTCACGATCCCCAGCCATGCTTCCGTCTTGACACAACGACGCGTTTACAGCCCGTATGGCATGGCTGGTGGTGAGGATGGCGACAGAGGTGCGAACTACCTCGCTCGGAAGATGGGAGATGGATCTCTGAGATGGATTTCTTTGGGCGGAAGTCAGGAGGTTGACCTCAATGCTGGGGACCGTATCATGATTTGCACACCCGGCGGTGGTGGTTACGGGAAGGCTGGTGTGGTAGAGGACCTGGGTCTGCTGAATGGGAACAGCGGCGTGAATGGACATGCAAACAAAAAGTATGCAGAGCATGTGCCAAGGGCGAACGGAAGCCTGAGGGAGTACGAATCTAACCAACAGGCATCCAATTAGTGGCTCACATGTATCACACATGTACACAAGCTCGCATCAACGGACGGTGTCTTTAGAGCATTCTTGCCATTCACACGTTGAATTCGATAGAACAAATGAAAAGCATACCGTCGTATATATATCCATGAGCCTTGACTGACGTGGCATATGCGTTGAGGAGTTTAATTCCAGAGTTTTGGAATTCCAGGTTTCGTTCAATACTCCAAAGGGCGAACGCTACGCAACGTCCCACTCTTCAGCAACAGGCGACTCTGCCGTTGCAGCCCGTCCCAACCTGGCACTTGGGGTCATGAAGGGCACGTCTTCATCCCTGCTACTCGCGCCCGCCTGTGCGAGTCCAAGACGGGTGCGACTCGAAACAGGCGCGGTTTGTGAGCCATCAAGGCGGCTCTGATGGCGTGCCTCTGGGAGGTGCCTTGGCGTCTGCGGCTGTTGACTCGGAGGCAGAGTATCGTCATAGATGATGATGTCCAAAGCGCTTGAGAATCCCAAATCATCGTCCAATGACAAGTTTCCACCATCTACGCTTCGATGTGCCCTGCGGTGGCATTCACGAGAGGAACCTGCCGATTCTGCAGTGTTGAGAATGAGATGGTCATCAAATTGAGAAGCGAGCTGGTAGGGAAAGCCAATCAGTTACACCGTCTGATGCAGGACCTTCACTGATGCCGTACCTCTTCAACATCACCCTCACCGTCTTTGGAAGTAACTGGGGGGACGTCACCACAACCATCGGCACCCAACGTTGTATCATCTGTAGCGAGTGTAGGAGAATCGAGACCCTGGGTATGTAATTAGTAAGGAATATGAAGAAAGGGCCAAGCGAAAGCTGCGAATCTCACTGTCAACACCCGAGGCGTGGAGGAAAAGGGAGGCGGCAACACGACGGCAGAGTCCCGCGCTCCGCCAGATCGCGACCTCTGCCCACTGGTCCCTTCCGCGTGAGTTGTATGACCGGACAGTCCCTCGAGAAGTTCAGTACGCTCTGACTTAGGAGCTGAGTCTTGATCGAGTGTGAGATTTACACCTCGGGACACCTCGACACTTTGCCCTACCTCGATTCCAGAGAGGCTTGCCACACCACTTCCAAGGCGAATAAAGCCTCGATCCGCCTCCAGATCACTTCCATCGGCAGAAGAGGAGGCATGTTCGCCATCGATTGGACGAGGCAAGACAAGGTGATCATAGAAGGGGCCCTTGGATAGCCGAACTGGAGCCTTGCCAGTGGACATTGCTTTGCCTGTAGTGCGGAGATACTTTCGATAACGAGACCGCAGCTCCAAGTCCTTGAGCTCCGAAGTTGTCAAAGACAGCGTTGTCGGACGAGATCGTAACATGACGGGGGTATTGATTGACTGGGTGGCCGTTCTTGGGCTCAGGTCTTATCGCACATAGATGCTACGTGCAGAACATTCCATGGTTGGCAGCATAATGTCTTTGATGAGCCACCCGGGTGCTTCGAGGCCCGCGGTGGCTTCAGAGGGCCATGGTGAGCTCCTGCCCGAGATCCAACTCGAGACGAGGCTTCCTGCCGAAGAACCCATCGACTGGGGATGACCCAAGGTTGAAGTGAGGATAATATCTCAGCATGCACCTGAGTTCGTATCCGTGAAGGGACGAGTGCAGACTTCTGCATGCTCAGCCACCAGATGCAGCGTAGGTCAATTTGTTTGGTTTACCAGGGGTGAGCAAGGTCGGAGGTCACGGTGTTGCTATTCGCGGACTGTGAAGCCACGCTATCTACAGCACGATGACTGCTGCGCCTGCTCCGGAACTAGACGTCATCGCATGATGGAGCTCGGGCGAATTGTGACGCGTAACCTCTAGTTTCGGGTGCCAGGTGCCGGATAAAGGTGTCTTATTGGGGTGAGCATAGCCTGGAGATGAGCTTGCTTCATCAAATTGGTCTGTCGGCAGGTCACAACATTGCTGTTGCGATTGAGAGTTGCTGCGGTTTAAGCAGTCCGTGCTACGACCTGACTCGAATCCGGAAGCTGTCAGTGCTGTCAGTGGGTGTCTGAGTACTATACCAGTGTCCCGTAAGTGGCCGGCCTCCGTCTGTGGCTGAGGTGCCCACTACAGCTTTCCCCAGGGTCGTGTCGTGTCCTGTTGTTAGGTCTCTCTCCTCCTCTACCACCACCTCCACCACCTGATCTCCAACCGAGCCACTGTGGCTTTGCGCTCGCTCCTCCACGGTAAACGCCTCAGCAAGGACAAGGTAATAAGGTAATTACAGAAACCGCCCTCTGTCTTTCTCCCGTTCGACATCGCGTCCCAGGACCACCAACTGTCCTTCCAACCCTCTCTCCATCGATGCCGCCCTGCACGTGGCCTGGTCGTTCTCCGTCGCGGCCGTTTCTTGCCGTTCCCGTCCTGCCCTTGCATTCCACCAACTATCCGCCCCTCTCCAGCAACCGATTCGACACTGTGCCACTTCGCAGAGGAGCTTGGCCCCGAGCTCCGGCCACTGCAACATGAATGGGGATTTGAGTCTCTCGCAGGCTCTAGGTGGCCTGCGCATCGCCAACCCCGACGACGCCGTCGACGCCTCCTCCTCCACCAGTGCCGCGATTCATTCGCACCACCCCTCCACGACTAGCCAGCATAGCGTGTCTGGCTTAAGATCCCAACCCTACGATGCGAGCGTCCGTGACCCGGCACCAGCACAACCACCAACTCACGCCGATATGACAAGGCTTTCGATGTACGGCCTTCAGAACGACTCATCCTTACCGCCTGTTGGGACTTCCGCCATGTCAACAGCCATGGCGAATTCCTCTCCCCATCCTTCTCGACAGTCGAGTCAGAGCAGCGACCAACGACCCTATAACCAGTCTCGGTCTCCACTGCCGCCAAACAGCGGCCCTCTGCCTCCACGGAGAAGCTCAAAAGGCATGGGCGGCGGTTATGCTTCTATACCCGCAGGTCCTGCACGCTCATATGGAACCGAAGCCAACATTTCGTCGAGCAGCGAGGAATGGAAAGATCGAGGGGCTGCAGTCGGAGTCCACCGAGAGATCGACGCGAACGGGCGGACTGTTGTTCGTCAGGTCAAAAAGGGTGTTCGAGACTTCTCCTTCGGCCGTGTCCTTGGTGAAGGGTCGTACAGCAGTGTCTACCTCGCTACAGATCGACAGACATTAAAGGAATTCGCGATCAAGGTCCTCGACAAGCGACACATCATCAAGGAGAAGAAGGTGAAATATGTCAACATCGAGAAGAACACACTCAACCGGCTAACAGAGCACCCGGGAATCGTTCGACTTTACTACACGTTTCAGGATGAGTCTTCCCTGTACTATGTGTTGGATCTCTGTAACGGTGGCGAACTGCTTGGAGTTTTGAAGAAGACTGGATCATTCGATGTCGAGTGTACCCGATTCTATGGTGCACAAATACTCGATGCCATCGACTATATGCACTCGCGAGGCATCATTCACCGTGACCTCAAACCGGAAAATGTTCTCCTTGACGACCAGATGCACGTCAAGATCACCGATTTTGGCACGGCCAAGTTACTTCCCGATCCCCGGCAAATACAGGATGCTTCCCAAAGAGGTGTTCCGGAGCCTGGCAATGCGGATTCGGACGGAGATGGGCGTGCAGCTTCATTCGTTGGCACCGCAGAATACGTCAGCCCGGAGCTTCTTACCCACAAAACAGCAGGCAAAGCCAGTGACATTTGGGCTTTTGGCTGCATTATCTACCAGCTGCTTGCTGGTAGGCCACCTTTCAAGGCTGGGAGCGAGTATCTCACCTTCCAAAAAATCGTCAACCTCGAGTATGAATTCCCTGCAGGCTTCCCTATGGCTGCACGCGACCTGGTGGAAAGATGTCTGGTACTCGACCCGGCCAGACGGCTAACGATCGAGCACATCAAGAACCATGAGTTCTTCGACGGCCAACCGTTTGGCAAACAGCTCTGGAAGATGCGGGCACCTAAGTTGCGGCCATATGTTCCACCAACCCAGGAGCCGAACATCATCCAGCTTAACGGCTTTGCCAGCCCGCCAAAACCAATCGCTACATCACGACAGCAGCCGTCTATGGGGCAGGCGACTCCATCAAGCGCAGCGAATCGGCCTGCCAGGATTATCACGGAACTGCCACCTCCTACGCAGCTTGATATTGAATGGTCGCCAGTACTGACCAGGAGCAATGAGCGTATTCTGAAGTTGGGAGACTTGATGGTTCTCTCAACCCCACTGTCCAACGGCTCAAATGGAAAACATGGCGATGAGGGGCATAAGAAGCTGTCGCGTTTCTTCGGTGGGAGCACAACGAAGAAGCGGCAGCGTCTCGTAATGGTCACTTCCAGCGGACGCATTATATTGGCACCATCTGGGGGAGAAGAAAAGCGAGCGAAACAAGAATTGTTTCTGCTTGCACCAGGCACTTCGTGGAAGATCCAGCAAGATGTTAAGGGCCAATTTGTCTGGTGTGTTGACACGGTATGTAAAATGATCAAATCTGACGTGACCTGCCCAAACTGACGAAACGTACCAGGGCGGCAACCATTACACATTTGAAGAAACAAAAGGCTCAACTAGTGCAGACGGCGGGCAGTCCTCAGCAGAGGAATGGATCGAGAGTCTTGAGCGAGCAAGGGACTTGGCCATGTCTCATCACAACTCTGAGTCTTACGGGAGTGATAACGAATTCTCAGAAATGGGTCAGCAGGTCTCCAGCCCTTCGAGTGCGAACGCGGGGATCAGCGGCTATGGTGACGGTTATGGCAACAGTGAGCGGTCTAGTCGCAGTCATCTCAGCAAGAGCCAAGGCAGCCTGGACGATGCATCGTCTCACAAACGCAACCACCGCTTCAGCAAAAGGGCATCTCGCAATGGTCTCGACTCTGCATTCTAGGCCAGGACTCGGATCAGTGAGCCTGCGCAGAGGCCTGCGCAAAGGCCTGCGCAAAACGGTTTTCGCCATGAACTCGTCGATGAGATGGTGTCGGCATGTTTGGTATTTACCCCACTACAAGTTACGGCGTTGATAGCGTGGCGTGTCTGAACACTTGTTCTTCTGTTTGTTGTTCATTTCTTCCACGTCTGAGGTCTTCTCCCTTCAGCATCTTGCATTTGGCGAGCGGGATCAGAATTATAGGCGGTCAAGGGCTGACCGTCGTACACAATGGAGACAGAGCTCCTGGCGGTCAACATTTTCTTCTTTTCTTGTCTGTTAAATGCCTCGTCATCCATTTTTGTAATACAATCCAGGGCAAATATCGTCATCACTGGGTTTAATGAAGTTTTGCTTCAGATGGGTTGTGGTGTCTCGTTGATGCTGAATATGTGGCTGGGTTGCACTAGAACTTGCGACGTTGCAGAAGTCTCTTGCATGCGCAAATCATTTCAGACAGATACAAGCCTTCATCTTCAGACAAGAATATAAAAAAATTTCGTCTTTGTATTTCCCTTGGGCCTACGACGTCTTTCCTTCGTTCAATTCAATTCCCAGCAACTCAGGTAAGTTCGAGTCACGTGACATGCCGAGACTTTTTTGCGACGCGACCAACACGCTATCCAACGTCCTGCGCTAGAACAGCGACTCGCAAGGGCAGGACCGGCCTCACGACTCGGACAAGATTCCAATCCACGATCGATCCACTCTACTCGCCAAAATGCAGCCGCAATATCGCGCTTACCAGCAGCAAATGCCGCCACAGGTCCCGCACCGCTCCCCCCATGCAACCACTCAGCGCCGAGGGGGCTACGGTATGAAGCTACTCCCTTCGCGATCCTCCGCGCGCCCTTCACTTTGAGATCTGACTTACCAACCACGCCTCTTCCAACACAATAGGGCCCGTCATGACTGGAGGACAGCCGGCAATGCAGCCGGCGCATGTGCAGAACCAACACAGCATGCAGCAGCAACAACAGGCGTTCCAGCATGCTGAGCTGACCAAGCGCCTGAAGAGCAGAAAACCGACGGACAAGAACCTTCCCGATGGCGTCGAGGACTGCATCGTCGATCCCGAAATTGCACGCCGATACAAAGACTTGCGAGACGTCGAACGCCGGATCGATACGACACTGACGCGCAAGCGTCTCGACGTCGTTGACAGTGCTAATCGCAATGCTAAGGTTAGTGAAGCTGATGGTTTCGATGCTCGTCGACCTTCCCATTTTGCTAACTCTTTGACACAGCTCTACAAGACTCTACGAATCTGGATCACCAACACTGTTGAGGATCAGGTGTGGCAAGGCAGCGGAGATCTAAATGTTGACGCGTTCGACTTCAGCCCAAATATGGAGGCATCCTACCGGGTCAAGATTGAAGGTCGCCTGCTTGAGGACGATGACGACGCAGACAAAGCCGAGAACGACAAAGAGCAAGAAGGTGACAAGATGGAGGAGGACGGCCCAGAAGCAGAGAAGACAAAGACTTCTTCGTCGCCGCCCAAGCCCTGCTTTTCGCATTTCTTCAAGGAAATCAATGTCGAATTCGATAAGCAACGGTATCGCAACGGCGCGGACCAAGCCATCGAGTGGAAGCGACCGGAGCCAAATGCACGGACACAAGCCGGTGCGAATCCGGCGGCAGACTTCGATGAGTTCACCTTCAAGCGCAATGGTGACGAGAACATCAACATCACAATCAACCTCCACCGGTTCGAGGTTCCAGAACGGTACTCACTCAGTCCCGAGCTGGCTGAGGTTGTGGACATGAAGGAGGGCACACAACACGAGGTCGTCATGGGCCTTTGGGAGTACATCAGACTAAACGGCTTACAAGAAGATGAGGAGAAGCGGAACTTCCGTTGCGATGAGCTTCTCAAGAGGGTACGTGGATAACTCCTCGCGACTACTATTTTCCCCTCGACTAACGTGACAATAGGTTATCGGACCAGCTGAAGTGGCTCACATCCCAATGCTGAACGAGTACATTAAGCGTCACCTCGGTCCCCAGGCTCCCATCAGCCTGCCTTACACCATCCGCGTCGATGAAGAATTCCACAAGAACCCGCAGCCCACTATCTACGACGTGCAGGTGCTTGTCGACGACCCCATGCGCGCAACACTTCAGTCTCTTGTCGTCAACCCAGAGTACGCTTCAATGCTGAAGGAAGTCACTGAGCTGGACGGCCAGCTCGGTCGCCTCGTGCAGGCCATTGCCGTCTCGCATGCCAAGCACTCCTTCTTTAACTCGCTCAGCGAGGACCCCGCTACTTTCATCCGTAATTGGTTGAGCTCCCAGAAGAGGGATCTCGATATCATCTTTGGCGAAACCGCTAGAAGCGGTGCCGCCGTTACGGGCGATGAGTGGCGTAAGGGTGGCAAGGATAGTATCTGGGCTACGTCGAACGCCCGGGAGAGCGTCAATGTGCTTCTGTCGAAGCACAGGTGATGTATCCGTGGGTTCGACCACGTGTGGGATCGGATGCGCGCTTGCGAGAATTCTTCAAGGCTTTGGCGTAGTTCTAGGCACAAGGGTGACCCCCTCTGGGAGGCGTTTATTTGGATTTGTTCTTCCCTTAGACAGGGCGATGGAGCGTTAAGCCGTCTGGGGCGGGTTGTGTTAAGAAAGTCATGGTTTATTTGAGAAAAATGCCTGTACAGTATGGATGAAGAAGCCATGTGTTTAATGTGTTCCCCGTGCCCCCATTATTCCGCTTTGAGTTCCTCTCTCGCTCCCTCCTCATCTACGGAAACTTGCCCGACGCCCCTGTATCAATGTCACGAAACGCCTCAACCATGCGACAAAACCTCGGAAGGAGTCGAATGCGCTTTGATCGCCATGCAATCCTTAGCTTAAAGCACGAAAACATTAAAACCATCAGATATCTTCAGTCGATCTTCACCTTTGAGGGGCTACAGGCGTTGGTGGCATGTTCCGAATTTGCTTTATCAAGAACTCCCTCTCGTCAATGAACTGCTCGTCATCTGTCCGATCTTCAAGGAAATGCGAGAGGAAAGTAAGGAGCTTCTCTCTGTTCATGAGGAGGATCTTCTGAACGGCGATAGATTTGTGTGGATTTGCGACGAAGACCTTGAAGACGTGGAAGCCCTCGTATTGGACCATCTTGCGGTCGTCGCGGAGGAGGTTCATGCAGATCTTGAGGTGCTCGCCGCGGTCGACGTAGGCGGTCATGACGCTGTAGTTGGAGCGGTCGAGGAGGATCTCGCCGAGGAGCTTGATGGATTGGCGCTTTGTGACGTAGCTGTTCGATTGGACGAGGATGGTGTTGTATTTTTGGAAGAAGAGGTCGAAGTTGACGGTCAGATAGCGGGGGACGAGGTCCTTGTGGCGGGTTAACAGTTCCTGTTGTTGTTAGCTACGATGACCATGAGGACAAGAACGGGTCGTGAGTGACATACCCTAAAAGTTGTGAAGGCATCGGCTGACACCTCGAAGGAGCTCTTGTCGATCCAATCGAAAAATCTCCAGAATACACCTCGTCCACTTTGAGGTCGTTCTCGATCAATGGCATTCAAGCCTTTGGAACTGGAACCCTCGACATCACCGTCATCATACAGAATGACTGCCGCTGCCGCCTCATTCTTCAGCAGCTCACGCAACACCGATCCCGCTGGGGGCGCACTTTCTTTGTGATCATACGCGCGACAGAGTTCAACCAGAACTTGTGGTCTGTTGCAGACAACGTATGAGAGAGCGATTGGGTCTGACTTTGGCGCAGCGGCGGCAGGGCGGAAGCGGAAGACGTAGGAGAATATGACTTGTGTATCCTTGCGAGCTTCGAAGGGTAGGCGGTGGAGGTTTGTGGCGAGGAGGAGGAGTAGGTCTTCGTCGATGAGGGAGGTGACGAGTTGGTAAATTTGCTCGGGAGAGGATTCGGCTTCCTGGGTGCCTTGAAGGACGAACTTCATCTGGTTGAGTATGCGAGCGAGCTCATCGGCCTAAAGGGAGACAACATCGTCAGCATGTAAGGAAGGCTGTATCTGGCAGACCTGGACTGACTTTGGATGCGCCCCCTGGTCCATCGAGGCGGGTGATGTGTTCGCGCGCCTGCTTAGGCAGGTCGGCAGCAGTTCTCGCACGCGCGCGGTTGAAGAAGAAGGACATGCTGAACGGAGGATAGATATTTGGTGGGACACGGCTGTATGTTTCCAACACTGTATATGGAGGTTTGTGCCTCGGCGAGGAGGAGGGTTCAGGTACTAGCTGCAGTTGGGAGTATGGAACCGCAGTGTCATTATTTTGCTCGAATTGTGAGGAAAGGCGCAAGATTCGGGTAACGGTGGCATTTGACGAGCTGCAGGGAACGTCTAGCTCTGTTTTGAAGTCGGTTGGGCTCTTATACAGCCACGGTGCGCCTGGGGGTTGTTAGGCTGGTGGTGTTTGGTGTTTGACGTTTGATGTCAGGGCGGCGCCGTTGCCGGGGCGCGGGCGGGCGCGTGTCGCGGTGGCCCAGGTGGAGGGGTGCTGGGAAGAACCCTGGAGGCGTTTCAATTAGGTGCAGCGAAGTACCTTGACCATACAACTTTGGTGCGCCCAGTACCTCCCCTCCGCCGACCGGCACACTCCCCCACCTTTTGACTCACCTGCCCCTCCATCAACCACCACCACCACCAGCTTTTTCTCCAGACTGCCCCTCGATTTGATAATACTCGCTTCGAGAACGCCTTGGAGTCATTCGCTGCCTCATTCGTCCTCTCGACTCCAAAGCGACGTGTTTCAGCTCAATCGCCAAAGGGTGCGCCTCCCGACTTCTGACTCACGTCGCGCGTACCGGCTTATAAAGGGCTTCAGTCCCCCCTCCTCGGCTGATACTGTGTTTGGTCGTCTTGACCTCAATTATCTGCCACCATGTCTATCGACTTTCCCAAGACTGAGGAGGCCGTCCTTGAGCACTGGAGGGAAATTGATGCCTTTCAGCGCCAGGTGAGGAACCATTGCCCTGCAACGACGCCCTTGGTGTTAAACTTGGCTTCTCTAACCCGTCCCCTGCTTCCAGGTCAAACTCTCCGAAGGTCGCCCTCACTACACATTCTACGATGGCCCGCCATTCGCAACTGGCCTGCCGCACTATGGCCACCTTCTCGCCGGTACTATCAAGGACATCATTCCGCGATATTGGTCCATGAAGGGTTACCACGTCGAGCGCCGTTTTGGTTGGGACACCCACGGTCTTCCTATCGAGCACGAGATCGACAAGAAGTTGGGCATCTCTGGCAAGCAGGCTGTCATGGAGATTGGCCTCGAGAAATATAACGCAGAGTGTCGCTCCATCGTCATGCGATATGCTTCCGAGTGGCGTCATACCGTTGAGAGACTCGGTCGTTGGATCGACTTTGACAACGACTACAAGGTAGGACATGTGTGCTGCTGCTTTTGACGCTCATACAGGCGCTGATTGATTGCAGACTATGGACCCGACTTTCATGGAGTCTTGTTGGTGGGTTTTCAAGCAGCTTTTCGACAAGGAGCAGGTCTACCAGGGCTTCAAGGTTATGCCCTACAGCACAGTTCTCACCACTGCCCTGAGCAACTTCGAGGCCAACCAGAACTACCAAGACGTCACCGACCCCGCCGTCGTTGTCTCCTTCCCCCTTCTCGACGATCCGAACACGTGCCTGCTTGCGTGGACGACCACACCTTGGACGTTGCCTTCACATCTTGGTCTTGCTGTTCACCCAGATTTCGAGTACGTCAAGGTCGCCGATGAGAAATCCGGCAAGACATACATTCTCCTTGAGAAGCTTCTGGGCACACTCTACAAAGATCCCAAGAAGGCCAAGTTCACCATCACTGGCAAGGTCAAGGGCAGCGAAATGCTGGGATGGAAGTACGAGCCTCTCTTCGACTACTTCTACGAATCTTTCAAGGATGTTGGATTCAAGGTTCTGAACGGCACATATGTCACAGCTGATAGCGGTACTGGTATCGTTCACCAGGCTCCGGCTTTCGGTGAGGAAGATTACGCAGTTGCTATGGCTGCTGGCACTATCAGCGAGAAGCGCCCTCCTCCGGACCCAGTCGATGATACTGGCCATTTCACCGACATTGTCAGGGACTTCAAGGGAATGCATGTCAAGGAGGCTGACAAGCACATTATCAAGTATCTGAAGGGAACCGGCCGCCTCGTCGTCGACTCTCAACTCAAGCACTCGTATCCCATGTGCCCTCGTTCAGATACTCCTCTCATCTACCGCGCCGTCCCTTCATGGTTCATTCGCATCCCTGACATCATCCCCGACATGCTCAAGGGCATTGAGGAGCAGCATTGGACCCCGTCTTTCGTCAAGGAGAAGCGCTTCGCCAGCTGGATCAGCAACGCTCGCGACTGGAACGTTGGACGGAATCGCTACTGGGGTACGCCCATCCCTCTGTGGGTCAGTGATGACCTTGAGGAGAAGGTTTGCGTCGGCAGTGTTGAGGGGCTGCGCAAGCTCAGCGGCTACGAGGGTGACCTCTCCGACATCCACCGAGACAAGATCGACCACATTACCATCCCTAGCAAACAAGGGAAGGGTGTTTTGAGGCGCGTTGAGCAAGTCTTCGACTGTTGGTTCGAGTCTGGCAGCATGCCTTACGCTAGTCAACATTATCCCTTCGAGAATGTCGAGAAGTTCAACAAGACCTTCCCCGGTGACTTCATTGCCGAAGGTCTTGATCAGACTCGTGGCTGGTTCTACACCCTGGTTGTTCTGGGCACGCACTTGTTCGGCAAGTCCCCTTTCCAGAACTGTGTCGTCAACGGTATCGTCCTCGCCGAGGATGGCAAGAAGATGTCCAAGCGACTCAAGAACTACCCTGATCCCATGACCGTCATGCAGAAGTACGGTTCTGACCCTCTCCGTCTCTACCTCATCAACTCGCCCGTTGTTCGTGCTGAGCCGCTGCGTTTCAAGGAGTCGGGTGTTAAGGAGGTTGTGCAGAAGGTGCTGCTTCCACTCTGGAACAGCTACAAGTTCTTTGAGGGACAGGTCATTCTTCTGAAGAAGAGCGAGAACGTTGACTTCATGTGGGATACCGAGTTGGAGAAGAGCAACACCAACGTGATGGATCGCTGGATCCTTGCCAGCTGTCAGAGTCTTTTGGAGTTCGTGAACCAGGAGATGAAGGGTATGTCGAAACCTGCAACAGTGTTGATTATTGATACTGACATGACATAGGATACCGCCTGTACACCGTCGTTCCCCGTCTGCTTCAACTCATCGACAACACCACAAACTGGTACATTCGCTTCAACCGTCGTCGTCTGAAGGGAGAGAATGGTGTTGATGACACGCTTCACGCTCTGAACGCCCTCTTCGAGGTCATCTTCACCCTCTGCCGTGGCCTCGCACCTTTCACACCTTTCCTTACCGACCACATCTACCAGAAGCTCCGCCCTCACATCCCCGAGGCTAAGCTGAAGAAGGATTTGCAATGCGAGGATCCCCGCAGTGTTCACTTCTTGCCGTACCCGGAGGTCAGATCCGAGCTCTACGATGCCGTTGTTGAGCGTCGTGTCGGCCGGATGCAGAAGGTCATTGAGCTGGCGCGTATCTCCCGTGAACGCAGGACCATTGGTCTCAAGACTCCGCTCAAGACGCTGGTGGTCATCCACCGTGACCAAGAGTACCTCGATGACCTCAAGTCCCTCGAGAGCTACATCACTGAGGAACTCAATGTCCGGGACCTTGTGCTTTCAAAGGATGAGGACAAGTACAATGTCCAGTACAGTGTTGTTGCTGACTGGCCCGTCCTGGGCAAGAAGCTGAAGAAGGACATGGCGCGCGTCAAGAAGGCTCTGCCTAACCTGACCAGCGAGGATGTCAAGAAGTACCAGCAGGACAAGGAGATGGTCGTGGATGGCATCAAGCTTGAGGAGGGTGACCTTGTTGTCCGCCGTGGCGTCAAGGTCGACGAGTCCTCGAAGCACCTTGAGACCAACACCGACAGCGACGTTCTCACCATCCTGGACTCCGAGATCCACCCCGAACTGGCAGAAGAGGGTCTTGTCCGAGAGATCATCAACCGCGTCCAAAGACTTCGCAAGGCAGCTGGCCTGCAGCCCACGGACGACATCAAGATGGAGTACAAGGTTCTGTCTGACCCAGAGAACGTTGGTCTGGAGCGTGTCTTTGAGAACCAGCGCGGCGCATTTGAGAAGGCGCTCAGGAGACCGGTTGAGAAGCAAGGGGAGGGAGGAGAGCTTATCAAGGAGGGTGAGATGGAGTTGCAGCAGGCAACATTCATGCTGCGGTTGTTGAAGCTGTAGAGAAATTCAGGGTGGAATTCATCTAGATGAGATAAGATCATATGAAAAGGTTAAATGAAGACTTGTTTGAAAGCCAGTTGTTATCGCTCCAGAACGCCGATGTGCCCATGATGCCGTCACCCCCTTCACATCTTCTTCGAGGCAGCCTATTCATCCAGCGTTAGCATTGCATGACACATGAGGGAGCCGCACAATCACGTAGTTCACGGGCATTTAACGTGACGTACAATGTAGCAATCCTTCAGCCTCATGAACTCCCTGGCGCACTGGTTCTTGTGAACCGAGTTGTAGTCCTGCACCACACACTTGCCATACGCTGAAGCCTACACAATCAGGTCAGCTCATTCGACACCCTGATGTAGGATGATGGATGTCCGAATAAGAGATTGGGCAACATCTGCACCGGGCAGGTTGGGTGGGAGGTTACCTCTGCACTGCACTTTGCTGCTGCGGCAGCGAACTTCTTGATGGGCCTGGTTCGTGGCTGCATGGTTACGAGGCGCGTCGCGTCGGCTGCGGCGGAAGAGGGACCTGCTGTGACGAGAGGCCGAAGAAAAAGAAAGGCAACGGATAGAGTGAATGTTGAGTGCAATTCTCGTTCGGCGAGATGGAGGTGATGGAGAGTTTAGATGGTGGTGGTGGGTGCAGGGAAATTCAGAGGTCGTGGATTCCTTAGTCATCCAAAGTGACGACCTTGGTGATGATGCTGTCAACGACACTTGCTTCAGTCCAGCAGTGGTCAGTCAAGCATACGGCCCAAAATATCAAATTATCTGCTCCCTTCTCAAAGGCTGCTATAAACCCAGAACTTTGCGAGACATGCAACATCACTGATCTTCCCAATGCTGTAGCTGAGCCGCTAACCTACAGAACCACCCTCTGTCACTGACTGGCTCAAGAACGGCACCCTCTCACGCAAACCGCCACGGCTCGGCGACAGGTCGGAACCCTCAAGCCTATCTATCCGTTTAATACCGATTCTCCATCGGCCAGTCATTGCTCCCCGGAACGCCCCATAGCCCCAGCGGACGTCAGCCCAGTCTCCTCGAATATTGGGCTCGCCTGTCGCTTCGGAGCGTGGATCCGCATAGTCCGGCATGTAGTCCATCAGCGAACTATCGTAGAGCATCGTAGAGCATCGTGAGTACGTTCGCAGGGTACTGGAGATCCCGCGGTGGCCTCCACTTTGCCCTCATTGGTGTGGTCAAGGCCGCGAGGAAAGGGATCATCGTAATGTAGAGAATGAGCGCGGCGATGGCTGTGTAAAGGGCGCTGCGCTTGACAATGGCTTGTTGCGCGACAGGATGCGCAGGGATTTTTGGGCGTGTCAGCAGGAGCACGCTCAAGCAGCACTGTGTTCCAAGATAGTTCGAGGGTGTTCTCAGTCAACGGTTTGAGGTCCATGCCGGTGAGGGCATTCATTGCCAATCCGAATGTCCTGTTGATAAGCACAGAGAGCTCTTGCTCCTGGAAAAAGGGGAGAAGACGTGAAGATATGGGATCTGGAGTTCCCGTAGAGTTGAGGTGTAGGGTCATGGCCATCATGCTCAAATGATCTAGGAAGAGCGAGGGGGAGATTGCCTGCGTCGTACCCGACGACAGCGAGTCGTTGATGAATGCCGAAGAGAAGGACCCAAATTGCGTGCTTTCCCTGCCGTATCTGTTCTCTAGTAGATCCTTACCAGAAGTGTCTGCTACCCAATGTCCATTGTCGGGCTCGTGGCTATCGCTGATGTTGCGTACAAGGGTAATAGCTTGGTCGTCTTCGAGGTCTTCAGCGTCTAAGTCTGAGTCGGCCGAGCTCACTGAAAGATCAACCTTGTCAAACGAAAGAATAGGCGTGCAGAGAAGGGATGTTATATGACCAGAAATACCAGGTGGACCATCTCCAGATGCAGACTCTTGCTCCTCCTCCGCCTCGTCTCCGGGCTGAATGCAAACATCTTGATCTTCCGCACGCGAGCAGTACGAGGCCAAGTCAGGGTTGAGAGATCTGAATTCAGCCTCGCTGAGGTCGAAGTCAGTCCAGATGTCCCAGCAGCTCTCTCCCGACTGGACTGTGTGTCGTCTGCCGCACGGGCTTTCTATGGTGGAGGATTCTGGCTTGGTTGTAGAGCTGAACTCAGACTGGCCTTCGGAAACCGGTTGATCTGTCACACGCGTGTTCAGAATCCACCATCGCCCAGGATCCTCGCCGGGTATGTCTGGGCAAGATGTCTGATTGAGAAACAGCCATGCCATAGACACAGAACCATTCTGCCTGGCTCTGTCATCGTCGAACAGTCCGGTCCACGTATTGCCAGCACACTCTCCATCTTCCAGCCTGAAAGCCCATGAGTCTGTATCATTGTCTCGTAGTAACTTGGCCGCTAGTGGCTGACATCGCAGTGAACCCCTCAGTCCGTCCAGCCGTAGGTCGTAAGATGTTGTCTCGCGCTCCAGCGAGGCAAAGCGATATGTTTCCGTCCTCTAACCCCGCATAGATCTGTAGTCAAAGACCAACAGAGAAAGCACGAGATTGCGGAATCGAGTAGCGAATTCCTTAGTCATAACCTCCTTTGCGGGGAATGTGCCATTTCGCCAGCGAGTGAATTGGGCCAAAGGGATTTGGTCCGGAGAGACGCCTTCAGACATCTTGAAGATACCGGCTGAAAAGAAGATACCAACCCTCCCGAGGAATGTTATACAAGACACGAGCCCAAGCACCCAGTGACCGTTTGCAATCGCCTTCAAGGATACAGCTCCCAGGAACGAGTTGATGTAGGTAACTCCAAGAAACGTGCTTCCAGGGGCTGCGCCCTTATTGACCACGGCGAAAGGCTGTGTGCAGCGAAAGAACTGATCGACCTTGTCCCACCACAGAGAGGAAATGGTACCAAGTACCAGAGGTGGCAGACCGGATAAGAGGAGCTGGTGGATCATACGACGAATGCTTGCGGCAGTGCCTCCCCCATTTGATGGCTCAGTCCATAGCCAGATAGTCGAAGTGCGTGGCACCGCCAGGAATGTCACGGCGAGGGCTGTTAGAACGCTGAGGACTATGGCTACCAAGACCAGAAGCCACCATTTCAGAACCATGGGCAGGTATCCATGGCTTCGCGTTGGTTCTTGATCCACGTTAGCCACATCCTCGGCCTCTGCATTTTGATCATCGAAGTACGGAGCCTTGATGAAGGCCAATGTTGCCTCCATAGACACATCTTCCGATTCTTCCTTCTGGGTAACTCCCCTAGGAAAAGTACGTGGTTCGTGTTGCCGCCATCGTCTTAGCCATAACGGAGTCGAGAAGACCGATTTTCTCAGCTGCTTCGATCCGGCTTCATCTGGGCCCAGAGCTTCGGAGCCACGGAACAGTTTCCGTACTGTGCTATCGTGAAAACAAAAGGTTAGGCCCAGAATGGTGGAGGCCGTACCGTAAAGTCCTGTCCGGATGGGGGCTTGGGTGAGCCGTTTCCACCAAGGAAGCCCGGCAGTGATCTGGCGACGTGCTAAAATGCTCTGTAGGCAGACTGTAAAGATGACACATGGAATGATAAGCAAGAACAAGTTCACCATCAGTCCAATTGTGCTCAAATACCACTCCATGCGATAGCGAGTGATATATCCCACCCCTGAAGACCAGTCCTCAGCTGGTAAAAGGGTGTAGGAGACCCGTGGTAGGAGAGCAACCAAAAAGCTCCACAGAGATGCAACAATCACATTTGCTTGACAGTCCTCTGCAGTCCATGATGATGTGGCATGCGGGATGATCGAGCACTCGAGAAGACTTTTCTCCTCACTGAACAAGTTGGCAAGGCCTTTGATGACAGCGCTGAAGACGAAGAATTTTGGCTTCCCGTAGAAAACACGCCCGTTCAAGGGATCAACGAGCTCGTACATGAGCCCAGTTTGGATGAAGTTCTGAAGCATAGCCGAATTTAGTGCATCCGAGATCTCATCCGAGAGTCTTCTGCCTCGGCTGGTGTCGAAGGTTGGCGTCTCCTCCGACGACTCTAATCCAGCAGTGACTTGCCACTGAGCGTTGTCAATGGCGAAGAAAGATGCCTTGCAGGTCAGAGCCATCCATCCAGAGTCGGCGCCTGTATCAATCCGATGCTTCTTCTGTATGTTCGTATCCGATACGGGCCCGGACACGAGGAAGTGTTGGTAGGCATCACAAGCTGTATCAATCGTTGTGTTCGTAGGTAGACTAGACCTTGTCTTCGGAGTGCTTCCGCGAGAAGAGGTAGCCCCCCACAGCGCTATTGTAGTTTCGCTGCCGTTTCTCAAGATTGGGTTAATCAGACCAGAAGGACGTTCGGTAGAGATTCGTCTCCAGGTTGCTGAAACGCTGCATCCCTGGTTATCTTGCATATCCAAGACGTCAGGTCGTTGACAGTCACTTCGCCCTGATCAACGCTTATGCGGAAGACGTCCAGGAGAATCGACAGTTTTGTACATTCCACAGAGCTGTAGAGGAATTGAGTGTTCGCAGTCCATGTTTGCACGTCGCTCGCACCCGTCTCAGCAGTAGCTTGAGCTGCATCAGCAGGATAAAACGGTAGAATTCCAGCCCAGGATGGGTTTGTAAGAACAGAGCCCGGCTCCATGCTGTTTATCCATGGTGGCTCCCCAAAGAAGTCGGCATTGGAGATCCCCATAGCTCCGAGAGAGAGAACAGATGTGTTTTCCATCGCTGGTGCTAAGGTCTCAATGTCAAGAAGATAGAAAGGCTGGGTCGTCTTACTCATGGTCACAACCCCCAGCGAGAATGCAGATGATGAGAAGGAACCAATCATGACTGTAGCCCAGATCGCAAGGATTTGCAAGGCGCAGATGTCAAGTGCAAGGGCCACCCTTGACAGCCGAGTCGCTTGAAAGAAAGTCATCCACGACGGACCTTCTGTGAGTAGGAGGCTTCCCGAGTTGGACTTTGTACCGGGCTGGTGATCCTTGGAGAACTCGGTGTACGGTGCAATGCTGTTGAGGTCGGAAGCCATTCTTTTGAGCAACTCGCCCAGAACCAGTCCAATAAGGGCAGGGCCGTGAAGAAATATGCTGTCAATACCTGATTTGTCTGAGCAGATGAGGCCTCTGACCCTCGACCATGTATATAGGCCTACAACAGCCGCCACGGAGCCTGATCTTGCAACCATCACCACCTCATGACACCAGTGCCTCAAGTGATTGCATTTGTGACAACTCAGACTGCTGACCCGGAACATCGTGGCTGGCATGCCACTGAATTTCTTCCATCTGTGCGCAGCCACATACGAATTAAGATAGAGTGACTCCTTGCAGAAGGGTTACTGTTCCTCGTCGCGAGCGCGGAGGCTGAAGAGTCACTGTGGCACATTGGCTGAGACGAGTCATTTGGCAGATTTGGACCTTGATTTGAACAGACCTAAATTGAAGTCGTATGGTTTTAAGGGTCGTTACATCAACGTCCGTACAAGGAAATCCATACCCGAAGCCGCACAACGACCTCGGGGTCCAGAGAGAGAGCTGTATGCTCGTATCCCAGTACCAATGGGTAAGACAAGAAACATGTGTACATATCCGGAATATTTACCACGGCATCAAGACGCCCATTCCAGCAAGGAAACCAAGGCCGACCACCGTCAAGGGGATTAGTGCCAGAGCTCGGATAGATGGTGCAGCATCGTCGTCATCACCATTGCCGCCTTCATCGCCATTGTCATGATTGTTTTCGTCGTTGCTGTTGCTATCATCGCGGCCACCATCATTGTCATCATCCTTGTCCTCGTCACCGCTCTTGTTTACCAGGGCGAGAGCCACTACAGAGTGCACAACGTAAAGGTCATGATCAGTCATTGTCGGTGCCAGGGTTTCCTTATACGTCATGTACTCTATGGTGTCGCGGTCCCAAGTGGCGAGCGGCGGATCCCAGACGGTACCATCGAAGGACGTGACTGCGTCGATACCGGTGGCGCTGGCATGTACATCGCAGATGGTCCTGAACTGTGTCTGTTCTAGGGGGTCCCACGGCCCAACGGTGGAGAGACAGAAACCATAAAGATTCGCAGTATGGTTGCTAAGTCCAAGGTCAGCCTCTCACGCCGCCAATGGATCAGGCAAGTGAGACTGTTGCAGATCTTAGACTCACCTGGGACAGCACCACACAAGGCTTTCTCCATCTTGTAGAGCGCCCAAGTGCACGTCCGGCAGCATCATGACGAACGGGCTCCCTTCGGCGACCCTGGTAGGTTCAGGCCTCGTGGGCTCCGTGAAGAATCCCGATTTACTTAAGGACCCGGACCCCGAACTCATGGTGGCAACGCCGACAGTCTCCCAGCCTGAAGGGCAAATTGAAGCAGGAGAGAAGTAGGCAACGGCGCCCTGATAACTGGCGCCGCCATCTTCGAATGAGCTGTGCAGAGCAGCAGACTCGGAGGCGGACGGCAAACAAGTGGTGTCAGGAGGTGGGAATTCGCATTCAGTGTAATATAGTAAAGGGGGCCAGTCTTCCAGAAAATCCTCAGCAAGGGCGAGATCCTGGGTCGCGCATGACGCAGCGGCAGTGAAGGTAGTGGTCAGGGGACCCAAATTGGTGACTTGGTACCCAAAATACTCGGTGGCCGGCATTCTGGCGGTACGGAGTCCAGTGGCCGAATCGATATGAAGTGAATAGATTGGTGTTGAGCCGGCAGCAGCGATGAGAGCAGGCTTGGGACCTGGTGATCTTGCAGCGGGGGACGCTTGACTGGATTCCGGCTCAGGATGAGGTCAACTTATATCTCTTCCTCGAGGCAGCACCTGAGGAAGGTATGTTCAATAGCAGCGTGCCCGCGGAAACCGCAGGCAATCCATTCCGCTGCCAGTGCAGTACGGCGCAGCATCATTGGCAAGGCCTACCCATGACCAAGTCGGACATGGCCAATTCGACGATCCGGGGAGGCTGAGCTGCCAAGGCTGGGTCGACAGCAGGCAAAGGCATCCATATTGGCCCTTGCCGGGCTCACGCGTGTTCCGCCTAGCAACATCGGGCGTTATTGGGTGGATTCCGGGGTATGGTGCCCGAGGTGAAAGGTATCTGCGTGTGTCAAAGGCAATTGCAAGAAAGAGGTCGGGTGCTGGCCAAGAGTCTGAGGCTGCCACAAGAGCATAGGTATTGTCTATCGTATTGGTGCGGATCATCCAGGTGACACTTTGCAGGGCTGAGCCTCCACAACAGTACGTATTTTATCTCTGGGCCAGTGACGGTGGTCAGCATACGGCTTCCCCAGACTTTCTTCCAGCACTACTGGGTGAATACAGCAGCTTTGGTGGCATGCCATCTTTTGGAAATTGCAGCCAAGTCTTGGTGGACCAGGCATGCATGTGTCGGGCGCAACGTCAAGTTAAGCGACGCCGTCCAAAGCTCTGACACGTAAAACCCCATGGCTGAGATGGGCAACAGAGCCAGCTTGTTACCACACTGCCTTGACAGATATATGAAAGGTTGCATGTAGCGAGTGACCTTCAATTGAATGGAGGCCTCATCGGGCGAGACGTGGAGTGTCCCCAACCAAGGACCAGAGGAGCTTCAGGGTAGCCAAAACTCCGGCGCGTCAGCTGGGCGCCACTTTAGACGCGCCTGTCTTTGTCTCTAGCAACGACACGCGCGCCTTTGCGTCCATGCAGTTGTGGGCGCACACAGCACAGAGCCGCCAGAGGGTCCCAGCAACCCTTCCTCAACCAGCACCACATCCTTTGGAACCTCAAAGAGACTGAGCCAAAACAGCCCGGCGCATGCCCATTCTCGTGTCAGCTTAGCACCTTGACCTTTCGATCCAGTCATCGTCTCCTTGCTCGTCGCACCCACTCTCACCACTTGCCTTTGCGACGCCTCTACGCTGCTCCCTTACGATTATGGATCGATGATGGTCAACGACCCTCCGCCTCCAGTATGCTCCGTTCTGCAACTCGAGACCATGAATGAGTGACTTACGCCACCGATAGTGGCACAAATGCAGTCCCCGGCGCGGTTCCATGTCAATACCGACCCTTCACCCAGCGCGAGTCCGGCAGGAAGTGCTCAACACACAGATACTGTCCCGGATCTCTTTTACTCAGACGAAGGTCAGCATCTCTCGTCGCCGCTGGAACTTCAGCCAAAGAGAATCGCATACTAAACTTAATCATATTTGCAGATGTAATCATCCTTCATGACATCGTTGCTCTCGCGCAACATGATCTCGACAATGCTCCGGCTCCGAAGCCCCTCCCCGCTGCCGCACTCTTCAAAGCTTACGACGAGGTTCTCCCACAGTACGGCATTGATCCAGATGGTGATCACCACTTCTCGGCTTTTGTCTTCCGCATTGGCGGCGAGGAGGGTGACGCGCCGCTCCTCGACAAGTTCCAGACCATCCTCGGTCACCTGGGCATTACAGTCGAGCTCGGCGAAGACCAGGAGCAAGATGTGCAACTCTCTCCCGCACCTTCTACAACGCGCTCAGTTCGCTCAATCTTTAACCGCGCTTTGAGGCTTCAACCCCGAACCGCACCAGAACGGCCTTCCTCAAGCAGACAAGCACTGGCAATGGTCCCTGAGCTTGCTCGCGCATCGCATGAACAAACCGAGGAGTCATCCTTGGCTTCCCCAGCTGCGCTCGTCGAAGGCAGGCACATCTTACCTGGTAGCCTGGAGGGACTTGACGGCGCATTGGGCGTCGACCAAAACATTGATGAGCCTGACAGTCATAATGAAAAGCCGCGTCCGGCGACAGGCGCTGTGGCCGGTCGTAAGGAAAGCGGCCCACCGCCACAGCTCGAGTCAGATCTGAATCGCTGGATTAGGGCTGCCAAAGCTCAGCGTGCCAACATATTTACATCACCAGCGCGAACTGCTGGGACCACTGCTCCATCCGCTCTGGATGTGACAACCCCTGAGCGGCCCATCGAGTCTCGTCAGAGTCAAATTTCTCAGCTTATGCGGGATCAACTCGCTCGTCCGGCCAACCCGAGCCCGCCATCCCTCATGTCGCTCATTGATGGCTGGCGAGGAAGTGCCTTACAGCATCCCCAAGGCGCCGAGTCTCCTATGCGATACAGAGGCAGTCCATTATCCACACCTGGACCTGCGCAGGCTACCTTTTCCGGTCAGCAGCAGTTGAGACAAGCTGAGGAGTCGGATCCTGCTGTTGGGGCCGCAACGTACAGCCACAATCAACCGCACGATGATCATGGTCATGATCTTCCAGATCCCTCCGCATCCACGAGGCAAGCTGCGGCCACCGCCGTTCTAACTCAGGCCA
The DNA here is from genome assembly GCA_030734395.1 of Sarocladium kiliense. Taxonomy (NCBI): domain Eukaryota; kingdom Fungi; phylum Ascomycota; class Sordariomycetes; order Hypocreales; family Sarocladiaceae; genus Sarocladium; species Sarocladium kiliense. Next base: position 645,996 of record JAUZTG010000015.1, on the reverse strand, counting down.
AGCGAGAAGACACGTATAGAGAGGCGAAAGGAACCCCTCTTACAAAGGAGCAGACAGCTCACTTGCAGATTCAACGACAAAAGCTTATGTATCGGGCAGCCCGGGCGAGGGAACTATATCTTGCTAGCAAGTTTTTTAACCACTGGGCTGACCGCACAGCTCGGCGTCTCGAGAGGGAGGGCGTGGCCCGGCGACACATGATTCGCTTTCGCTGCTTCAGGGGTTGGAGCCATATGCCGAGCTCAAGAGACCCGGCTATTGACCGCATACGATTGTCGGCTGCTGTTCAAAAGCTACGTCGAGTGACTTCAAATCAGCAGCAGCAGCTCGGTGAATTGGCTGCATATGCTGCCCAAGTCTCCCAGCGTGCTTCAGCTCTGAGAGCACTCTCAGTTTGGAGACGACGGGTTGCCTTGTCTGAGGCGCAGGCGAAGGTGATAGATCGGCTGAAGGCACGTATGGCGTTGCGCTGGCAGATGCAATCAGCCACGCATGCTGCTTCGCTAGAGGCTGCCCGGCTTCGGGGTCGCCACACTCGTGGCATCAATGCTCTCATGGATTGGCAAGAACAGGCCGAGGAACACCGTATACAGGCCATGGCAGCTCGTGATATTGGCGATGCTGGCTTAGGATTCACCCACCTCAAGAATTGGTGGGACAAGTCCGAAATCGCCCGGAGAGCAAACATTTGCCGCACGTTACTGTACACGGATAAGGCGGAGCATGCGCTTATGACCTGGAACCTGGCTGCGCGCTCCCAAGCCTTCAAATGGAACAACGACTATAGGACGGTGTCGGGCATATTTGACAAGTGGGAGGTTCTTGCTTTGCACGACCAGGAAACAGAATCTGTGGCCCATGATCATTACGGTAAAAGAGCGAGGAATCGGGTTCTGCGTGGTCTAGACAAGGCGCGTCGCGATCATCGGCGAGCAGATCGAGTCCAGGGGCGAGTCCGCCTCTATATCGCGGGAACGAAAACCCTCGATGTATTCGAGGAAGTTGTCAAACAACGCAAAACGGAGGAAAAGGATCGAGTGAAGAAACGTCTCATGTCTACGTACAAACATGCTTCCTCAGCTCGGAAAAAGCGCCAGTTCTTTACAGCACTCTCACGTTGGCACCAGTCTGCCAACGAATCAAAGGCCTGTGCACAGCTTGCCGGCGATTCCAGATCTTCACTGGACCATCGTAAACAGGCCGAAGCGCTGGAGACCTGGTTGCAGCAGACACAAGTGCACGATGAAACCATTGATCAGGCCGTGCAGCATTACATTCTGTCATGGCTAGATCGATGGACAACGTTTGCAGCTCAAGAAGCACAGCAGGAAGCCCAGGCCTGGGATGCTTGGGGTCTCGATCGTCAGCGCACTGCTCTAAAGGGCTGGTCGATCATGTCACTACAACGAGGTGGTCAGGCCCACACCGCCAGCGTTGCATATCAGAAGCATTGCCGTGATCGCCGTCACCGGGCGTTACAGCTGTGGAAGCAACTATCTGATAAGGCAAAGGGCAATGAAGAGCTGGATGCGGACCTAGGCTTTACCCCTGCCCCTGCATCTCTACGCAGTTATCGGCAAAGTTGGAGGTTCTTCTCCGACCGCAGCCGCGGCGTGGGTAACATGAGCTCGGTCATGAGCACGACGGATACCCCGACTCGGTGGACTGGACAGTTGTCGCTTGTGAGCAGCACGATGGGACAGAACCCCATGCCTGCGGTTGAAGAGGCAGACGAAAGAGACGTCATCAAATCGCCAGCAGGAGTTGCGCCGGACTTCGACTCGCCTGTCCGAGGACGTTCAGATGACAACGTCTTTGGCGGCCTGGCATCCACGACACCAATGGCGCCTGTGCCTGCCCACCTTCATCAAGGCTATGGCTCAGAACCGTCCGGTGGTGCAAAACCGCCTCCGTGGCCTAGATCGGCGTTCAAGCAACGAGCACAGTATGTGCCCTCTAATCTAGGACCAGCAGGGCCTCAGCGTTTGTTCCCTGGGTCTCTGCAAGAGCGATCCGGGAAAGAATCCAAAGCCAAGGCTCCTCTGGCTGGGACATCCAGTCTCTTCTTGAGCAGAGCTCAGATGGAACCGAGAGGGCAGTCGATGAAGGCCTCACCTACTGCGGCTAATGCGCTTGCAACGACACCACGCCTGTCAAGAACGTCGCGAACGTTTACTAGTAGCTCACCCCGAGCTCAAGAGATGGACATTGACGAGGATCCAAGTGGCGGAGAAAACTAAGCAGGAGGGAAGCTTGTAGAAGAGGCAATCGACTCTGCGTTTGGATATGGAGCGGTTGAACACTTGAATAGGGAACGAACAGCGTGAGCCTGGAAGCATGGATTTCGGCGTTTCGGGGAATCGGCTTCTTGAGGGGGTTTACATGTCTGGTTATGATGTCTGAATGATACCCTAGGCGTTTATGAGGTTGGGAGGAGGCTTCGACAGCGATCATGGAGAGCATGCGCAGTCTTCTTCGTGTTACAATTGAAAAGCATGGTTTCTCGCAGATCGCATTATTTTGAAATGGACAGGACGCCATGCTCTGAGAAGACAATATCGAAAGTGAATGTCTTGAGCGTCTACAGCTCATGTCGGGACATGCGCCCCGCTCAGCTGGGGTGCCCCGTTAGTGGAATGCAGTCGGACGTCACCTGTTGCAGCTACAGCGGCTGTGCGTCACGTCTCGCGCTGGACCCCAAGCTCTGGACAGCTCAGCCGGGAGCCACCACATGACGGCCTACCACCTTTCAACTTCTAGCCAAACAGCGATGCGAAGCGATTGCACACAACTCGAGACGACAGGGTCATGATTGCGCCTTGTGCACCGCGATAGTATGAGCACCGTCTTGCCCGGCAAGCCACGGTCGAGGCTCCAAGGGCTGACCACGGGCTGCTGGGACACCAGGCATATCAGCGTAAGGACCTCCCTCGAGAGAAAGGGACAGTTGTGAGCTCTGAGGACACAGATGAAGCTGACAGCGTTTCGTGTTTTCGTTCATAGGCATATATTACCGGAAGCGCCTTTACGATCTTACGCGGGTCCCAGACAATTCTCCAGACCATCTACGACGACGACGATGCGCCTCTCGAAGCCATCACTCTCGATGAGGCTACAGGCAAGATCGCGACTTGTACAGCTAAACAGGTCCGCATTTATAAGCCATTTGGGCTCGAACACGATGCTCTGAAGGTCAGGATGATTACGGCTATGCCACATTGTGGTACCGCGAACTGACCATGTCACAGTGGGCGCAGGAATCCGCATTCGATGTACCGCATCCGACTACCGAAACACAATGTGCATTATCTTGGGGCAGCAATGAGGAGCTTCTCGTTGCGACAGGCTCTCTCTCACTCTACCTGACGAAAGGCCAACCCGAGCGATCCTGGGACAGGGAGCTACCGAACCCCGTGAAGTCGGCCATCATATCGTACGATTCTGCCTATATCGCATCCATTGGACAACACGACAAGCTCGCAAAGATCTGGCGCCGCTTGACGTATGGACAGGATGAAGTGCGCTTTGACCTGACGTACCTGCGTCATCCGGACGTCATTACGAGCATCAGATGGAGGAAACCGATCCATGTTGAGGCTGCGACAGACAATGTGCTTTACACTTTCTGCTTGGATAACTACCTTCGGATATGGACCCCTACGGATACTGCCACCGGGCAGAGATGGCAGCTTTGGGGCCGTGTGAATCTGTGCGCTTCCATCGGGGACTCTCGGCTATTGAAAGGACTCTGGTTAGCTTTCATCGTGGATGGTCGAGACTTCACGGCGTCGGTGGAGCGTGCTGTGAGGGATCGTATGGCGGATGACTCGAGCACAGACGATGTTGCTCTGGACTTTCTCGTGGCTGTGGCGAACCGCAATCCCGAGATTTGCATAGCGATCGACAAATCTGGGGTGCTCTCCGCATGGGCGCTTGAGAATGTCTGCAGCGAGACGGCCAGCAAGCCCAAGATCTTTGATGTGGCGCAGATAAAATCACAGCACTTCGAATCCTTCGGTTTTCTGTTGCCAGAAGACCCTCCTCATATCGAGATCCAGACTTTCTGCGACAAGTCGGCTGGGATCTTGAACATATTGTTGCATTCGTTTGATGGCCGGATAGGGGTTTTCGCAACGAATGTCGCAGACCTCTTCGATCCGACTACCAACGATCGCCGGCTTTCACTTCAGACGATTTGGGCTGGACACTCTGCTTCTATTCGCAAGGTAGTCCGTAATTACAGTGGCAGGGCCGTCGTGTCAAGAACGGCCAAAGGAGAGAGCATCGTGTGGAAACACCCTCAGAAGATGAACACTCCGGGTCTTACTCTGAGACGACAGAGCGTCATACCAGAGAATGAGAACATTCATCGCATTTGCGTGATTCGAAAGGGTCGATTCGTCGTTTTTCTCAAGAAGGGCACTATATCACTCTGGGATTGCAGGACAGAGCGTGCCCACCCTCTTGTGCACTCGGACTTCAGCATTGATGGCAACCCCCTTTGCTTGATCATCCTGCCGAGACCTCACCCGCATAACTACAAGACTGCACATATTGCTACAATCACCTCTTCATGTCAAGGCGTTGTTTGGGAGGTCAATCTACCTGCATATTTCGACGACCCTGACACTCGAGAAGGAGCTGGAATCACAGAGTTTTGTCGTTTCACACTTCAAGAAACTGAGGATCTGGCATATGTGCTGCCAGTGGACCCTGCTGGTTCTTCTCCTATCATGTCCGGATTCCTCGATATCTTTGCTCGAGATGTTGCTATATCCTACACTCATGCAGGTCGCGTCAACTTCTGGACTGCTCGAGTTGACATCGAGAAGCAGAAAGTGGACTGGCTGTCCACTTGTAATACCGAGACAGCCTTGTCAAACCCAGCGCTGGTTAGCGGGAGCACGCTTCGCAAGGCTGCCTTGGTCAACTCCGCAAGATCGCAAGTTACTATCTGGGATGTCGGAGGTGGTCGACTCGAGTTCGATGAAGACTACGAGACGAACAATGTTATCCAAGATCTTGATTGGACGTCGACGCCGGATTCGCAGTCTATTCTCGCTGTTGGTTTCCAATACAGAGTGCTTTTGCTTTCACAAATGAGATTCGACTATCTCAATAAGGGTCCCGCGTGGGCACCGATTCGAGAAATCAGCATACGCGAGCTCACACCACATCCCATTGGAGATTCGGCTTGGCTTGGAGATGGCTTCCTGGTCATTGGGGCTGGCAATCAGATGTTCGTTCACGATCGGCGATTCGCCGGCTCGGAAGCCCTCATGGTAAAGCACCGACTTCCTCACCACAGCGACGGATCATGGGATCTATTTGAAGCTGTTCAGAGATTCAACGGTCCGCTACCGGTATTCCATCCACAGTTTCTGAGCCAGTGTATCTTGGCTGGCAAGTCTGTACTGGTCCGACGCATTCTTGTGGCGCTTCACAAGACGCTGAAGTTCTTCCTCGCTGGAGAGACCATGGATAACTATCTCGGTATTGGCATGGAGGAGTTCTACACAACAACCGTAAGTCACCGAATTCGCCACTGGAATATTACGGAACTAATCGATTCTCAGGAGATCGCCAACGGGACAGCAGGGAAGAACAAACATTCATACATGAATGGCAATCATGATGAAGACGAGGATGAAGACTCCTTCACAGAAGACTCCGCTGCAGCGATTAACGAGAAGCTGAGCAAGATTGGCATACCACAGTTATCAGGTCACGAACAAATGCAGCTCGCCGATATTGTAGGATGCTCGGCTCTTGTCGAGAGGCATCGTCGCTCTATGGACGAGAACGGCGCTCGTTTTATGTTATTCTTCCGTCAACATGCATTGCGCCAGCATCGACGGGGCGACATGGCTCTTTCGTGGAGAGAAATTAATTGGGCGTATCACTCGACTAGTCAAGACATTCTGGTTGACTTTGTCACGAAGCAGCACAGTGGCAGTCTGCTGTGGGAGCATGCCAGAGACAGTGGGCTTTTCATGTGGTTGACAGACATCAACGCAGTGGTACGTGTACTTTCGTTGCGGCGCCCGAGAGCAAATACTGACCGAATGGCCGCAGAGAACCCAATTTGAAGCTGTCGCTCGGAATGAGTACACCCGAGGCGACACAAAGAACCCGGTTGACTGCAGTCTGTTCTACCTTGCATTGAAGAAGAAAACGGTACTCCAGGGTTTGTGGCGGATGGCTACCTGGAATAAGGAACAAGGCGCCACTTCGAAGTTCCTTGCCAATAACTTTGACGACCCCAAATGGAAGACAGCCGCATTGAAGAACGCGTATGCGCTGCTTAGCAAGCGTCGATTCGGTATGGCATCCCAACCCTTGCACATGTTAGTCTGAAGGGAACCTTGCTGATATTGAATTAGCCTATGCTGCTGCATTCTTCCTCTTGGCGGACAACCTGGCCGGCGCGGTTGATGTGTGCCTTAATCAGCTCAAGGATCTTCAGCTTGCCGTTGCTGTGAGCCGGGTCCACGAGGGTGATGGTGGGCCAGTGCTTCGCAAGGTCCTTCATGACGAGATTCTGCCTCTGGCTGCGCAAGAAGGGAACCGCTGGCTTGCGTCATGGGCGTTCTGGATGCTCGGGAGGAAAGACATGGCGGTTCGGTCTCTTATCGTGAGTTTCGAAGAAAATGAGAGGCACAAGTTTTGTCACTAACACGTTCTCCAGACTCCAGTATACACCTTGCTGGAGACGCCGTGCTCGCCTGACTTCAAGTCTCGCCTCTTTCTCACAGATGATCCGGCACTTGTAGTTCTCTACTCACAACTTCGGCATCAGACTTTGCAGACTCTTCGGGGCGCATCGAAGGTGACGCCGAAGGTAGAGTGGGAATTTGTCCTGCATAGCGCGAAATTATATGATCGGATGGGCTGTGATCTACTTGGTCTGGACCTAGGTATGTTGCCTCTGATCATCTGTCCTGACCCTTTGAGCTCTATGCTGACGACCATGGCTTGTAGTGCGTAATTGGGAATTCCAGTTGCCTAGCCCGACAGGTCTTGGAGGAGAGAGCAACCCACTGAAGCTATTGCGGCGCAGGAGCTCCTTGGTGGTTGACGACTTGCCTGGATCTGGCTTGCAGAGGAGCATGCCGAGAGATGGGCCGAAGAAGCCGATGGCGCCGCCCACGACGTTCGAAGAGCCGGATGCTGGATCGCTTCTGGATAGTTTCGGGTTCTAATGTAAAGGACTGGAAGTGTTTGAATCAGAGGAGTTGTCGATTGGGTAGTGTGGTGTAATGATGTACCATCATCGCAGTGCTTTAGCGTCTATCATAGGTTCGACAGTGCTTCTTCCAGAGGCCCAATCAGAGAATATGTACAGATTATCTATTCAGATCGTCGACTTTATCTTTATAGTCTAGTGTTATATCCTCCACTTAAACCTAGCGCTGAAAACCAGCGGTGGTTGCGACAAGACTCGAGGGTTGAGGTCGATGTTAGTCGCGAATGCTTAGTAATTCTACATGTTGTCATATCGGATGCGCCCTCCGGCTCAACTCCGAAAGCATCCCGAGACCATCGACCAAACCCACCACCATCATCCCCTGGCGTTTCCTTTCTGCCATTGTATTTTTTTTCTTTTCCTTGTTATTCGTCTTCGCCTCCGATAATGCCGCCCTTACCACCTGTCATTCCTGGGCGGAGCTTCACGGTCCGCGCCGTCCTCGCGGGCCTTGCCGTCGGCACCATCATTTGCGCGGCGAACGTCTACTTTGGCTTGCAGACGGGATGGGTGTCTATCATGTCTATGCCGGCGAGTCTAATGGGATTCGGGATTTTCAGGTTGTTGAGGCCGCATTTGAGGTTTCCGTTTGAGCCGGTTGAGAATGTTTTGGTCCAGAGCGTTGCTTGTGGGATGGCAATTATGCCGCTTGGATGTGGTTTTGTTGGTGTGGTGAGTTGGATGATGAAGCTGCCATAATGAGTGTCAATTTGGAAGGGGGAATTGTTGCTGATTCTGTGATTCAGATCCCGGCTATGACATATCTGCTCTCACCTGATGAGCAAGGGCCTCTGCATCTGAGTATTGGACAGCTCATCGTGTGGTCTGTTGGGCTCTGCTACTTCGGCGTAGTGTTTGCTGTTCCTCTGTACGTCCAGAGTTCCCAGATGGCCTCGCACGTCCTATTTCACAAATTACTAACATGCACCTCGCAGGCGGAAGCAAGTGATCATCAGGGAGCGCCTCAGGTTCCCCAGCGGTTTCAGTACAGCTGTGCTCATCTCAGTATTACATGGCAAAGGGCGCCAATCAACCAAGCAGGAGCTTGACGAGGCAGCAAAGGGTGGCTTTGCCTGTCTGGTCCCACGCGACGAGCCACAACCCACGAGCCCTGTGGCTGTCGATGCTGAGGATCAGGAACGCCAAGAGAGCAATGAAAGCAAGGTCGATTGGGCATCCAACATGCGCCTCCTGCTCATTTGCTTCCTCACATCCGGTCTCTTCACCGTCACGACCTACTTCTTCCCCATTCTCAGAAACTTGCCCATCTTTGGTACCGTGGCAGCACAGACGTGGCTGTGGACACTGAACCCCAGCTTTGCGTACATCGGTCAGGGTATCATCATGGGCCCGGAGACAACCATGCACATGCTCTTGGGTGCCGCCGTTGGTTGGGGTGTGCTTAGCCCTCTTGCGAAAAACAAAGGTTGGGCACCTGGCCCAGTGGCGGACTGGGAAAATGGCAGCAAAGGTTGGATTGTATGGGTGTCCCTTTCTATCATGCTCATTGATGCCATTGTCAGCCTGGCCTACATCGCCCTTCGTCCACTCATCGGACCACAGGCTTCAAGGGTGCTCTCGCATGCCCGAGCCAAAATCTCTCATACTCAGCTGGGCAGGCGCTTGTTTGGCTCTTCTGACGGCTACTCCCTAGTTCCAGGGAATGAGCAGGAGTCTGAACCACTCCGAAGAGCATCAGATGACTATGATCGAGACGATGCGGACTCCAAGGAGGACGAGGATGCCGATGCGCCCAAACACCAGCGTGTTGGCAAGAACACCGTCACCATCGGCCTCACCTTGTCTATCCTCTTGTGTATTGGAACGATTCATATCGTCTTCGGTGACCTCGTTCCCCTCTACGCCACCGTCATTGCCGTCTTCATGGCTCTGGTTCTCAGTATCATGGGCGTGAGGGCTCTAGGTGAGACTGATCTGAACCCCGTTTCAGGTATCAGCAAGTTAGCACAGCTTTTCTTCGCTTTCATTATCCCGCAATCGAACAAGAACAGTGTTCTGATCAATTTGGTTGCTGGCGCTGTGGTAAGCTGCCCAACGGCTGTAGATTCACTCATCCATGAAGAAGTGCTGACCAGATTGTAGTCCGAGGCCGGTGCTTTGCAAGCTGGAGATCTTATGCAAGACCTGAAGACTGGACATCTGCTTGGGGCCGCTCCAAACGCCCAGTTCTGGGGTCAGGTGATTGGTGCCACAGTCGGTGCGGTAATGAGTGCTTTCATCTACCGACTTTACACAGCGTAAGTTTGAGATTGTTGCGACTAGATGGCTCAAGCAGAGAACTAATTCCATGTCAGCGTCTATGAGATTCCTGGAGAGTTATTCCAAGTTCCAACGGCGTATGTCTGGATTTTCACCGCTCGTCTTGTAACAGGCAGAGGGCTGCCGTACATGGCGGAGCAGTGGGCCGTTGGCGCAGGCTTGCTGTTCGCGATCACGACTGTCATCCGATCTCTGTCTGTTGGCAAGCCATGGCGCCAGTACATTCCAGGAGGCGTCGCGGTAGCAATCGGTGAGTTTTCTATTGGTTATCAGGGCCCCCGAAAGTAGCTGACCAGTCTCTCAGGCATGTACAATGTGCCATCATTCACTTTGGCCAGAGCCATTGGCGGAGTCGGTACCTGGTACTGGGTTACGGTCAAGGGGCGATCAAGTACACCGCTTATTATTCTTGCATCGGTGAGTTTCACAACCTTGACAGTCACTGGTAACACTGGTCCTGGTGCTAACCCTGCACAGGGCTTCATCCTCGGTGAGGGATTCTTGAGCATCGTGAATCTCATTCTTGAGGGCTCTGGCGTCCCCCACTTCTGAAAGATCATATCTAGTCTATCGCCTTTTTTCATAAACTGCATACCAGCCCGCCATCTTCAAAGATTGGCGAGTGATTTACTTGAGCTTCCATGCCCTACTCGTCTTCTTACGTCCTCCCACTGTCCAGTTGACATCCAGAAGCAAGGCACGAACGTTGTCCTCGGCAGCCTTGAAGCGGATGTCACCAGTGATCTTTGTCCCGGTTGGGATCTTGGAAGATTCTTCGCTTGGGGGCGCAATGAGGAGACCCTGTCTCCAGTGTGTCTCGGTGCTCTGAGGACCAGTGGTGAAGGCAATGTTGCCCTGTTTGCGCTTATTCCACTGATCGGGTGTGCACGTTGGCTCTGGCATGGGCTCGCTCCGGGAGGTAGTGAAGAAGTTATCGAACCAGATGAGGAAACCGTCCAGCTCGTCAACGTCTCGAGTGGTCTTGGACTCCCAGTTAGCGGTGAATTGGAGCTCCTCAACCTTGACGGTGTGAAGGTCAAGGACCTTGAAAGGGTATGGCTCGCCGCAGAGGCAGCTCTCGGGCATGGTCTGGATGCGGCAATCGTCGTAGATACCAGCCTGCATAGCCTTCATGTCGAAGCCATACACATCGCGCCAGTAGGAGATGTGGTCTGCCACGTACTCGGGATCGGCAACAGGGGCCATCCAGATTGTGGCAGAGCTGGGGGCGAGGATACCGTCAGGCTTGAGGTACTTGTCGCGTGCGTATAGAACACTCGGAAGCATAGCTTCGTACAATAGACAGTACCCCATCCACTCGCTGACAATGATGTCGACTTCCTTGACGGGGAGAACGACCTCCTCGATAGCACCCTTCAGGCAGGTGATGACTGAGGAGAGGCCGTTGTTGAAAATGTTCTCGATTGCCTTGGCAATGATATCAGACTTGTCGACGGCGATGACCTGCTTCGCACCAGCCTTTGCTGCGAACATGCTGAGAATGCCTGTGCCACATCCGATGTCGAGAACAACCTTGTCCTTGAATATGTCCTTGTTGTCGTAGATGAAGTCGCGATACGCATTCGTACGAACAGCATCCTTGAGCATGGTTTCGTGGATTTCTAGTGTCAGGGTTAGGATGGTGAGCGCAGAAATGTCGCTTCATGTGAACTCACCATGCTCAGCATATGACTCAAAGTAGTAGTTGGAGTTGTCCTTCTTCTCCGCTGCGCGTGAAGGCCCAGGTTCAGACTCGTCGCCCCATCTCTTGTCGAGGGTTTGCTCAACAGCCAAGCGATAATTGGCGAACTGACTGCGGAGTGCCTCGAGTTCGTCTTCCAGCTCCTTGTTCTTCGCTGCTAATGCCTCTCCGGAGACCTGTGCCGCACCAGAATCCAGCCCCTCCTGCTCTTCGAGGATCTCATCCAGTGAGAATAGAAGTGCATCGTTCTCAAGAACAGGCTTGAGATACTTCTCATCAACAAAGTCCTCCGCTGAGATATCCTTTGCGACCACTGCCTGGCCGGCCTTGACATTGCTGCGGATGAAGTTGACGAGCTTGATGGAACCGTGAAAGTCGAGCTGAAGTCGCTTGATCAGAGCAATCAGATCGAAATCGTGCTGTTCCTTGCAGTGCTCGAGCATGTCATTTGTGGAGGTGAAGGTTTTGGCGTCGAAAAGCGAGACAATGGTGATGGACTCGTTGTCGGACTCGAGGTCTTGCCAGTCGCCCTCGCCGGACACTTCAGATTCGCTCGACACAGACATGGTGGGTTAATCGCTGCTGAATACCTGTTGGAATTTGCTACGGGCTGTGATCCAGATGGCAATTCGACATATGAGTTTGTGGTTCTGTGCTGTGAGGCCCAAAAGTGAGAGAACTTCATGCAGTAGGGTAGCGCTACTCCACTATGCCCACACCGGGGTGGAGCGTTGACTCGCGTCCGCTTCAGTAGCGATTCACATGAAGCGAAGCCAACGAGGATTTGAAGCATAAGAAAATGTCAGGCTGCACACTGTCATTTGTGGCTTAAGGCCCACGCATCTTGAGCATAAGGTGGCCACCTAGCTGACGATATTTGACACCGACCCAAGCACGCAGTACACTGAGCGAGCATTCGCCAGATGCCCCGATACAGATTGGTACCCTAAGTGGTCATACGTCGTACGTACGGTATATACATTTCTCTATGCCTTGTGCTGTACCCAGAGACTCAATGCCTCCCGCATAACGCCATGGGCCCCATGCAGTTCGCTCGCTAATCAACATCATCGTCACTGCCACTTTCTTCACCATCGTCGTCATCCTCAGCATCAGATACTGTCTCCCCAAGCTCGGCGAGGCGTTTCTGTAGTAGCCGTTAGCATCGTTTCTCACCACGGATACGCCGAGTTTGCTCACCTTGTACTTTGCGACCTTCTCCTCCAATTCGGTGAACACCAACAGTAGATCATCGAGTTCAGACTGAGTCGAATCCTTGGCCTTCTTGGCCGCAGCAAGGGCAGATGCCGTCTATTACGGATTAGCTCGATCCTCTTGTCTGGAAACTGTTGCTCCAATGGCGAAATGCCGACATACCTCAGCCGCTTTGGTTCGCATCTCGTCGGTCTTGGCCTGGGCCTTCTCGAGCTCTGTTGCATGATCCTTGGCCTTCTTCTCAGCCTCCTTAAGCTTGTTGTCGTTCGTCTTAATCTTCTTCTCTGCTTCGTCGGCCCTCTTCTTTTCGTTGGCCAATGCTGCAGCATGCTCATCTTTCAGTGCTTGTAGCTCTTGAGTCTTTGCCTTGTTTGCCTACGTCGAGTCAACTAATCAAAGTTCGTGAAACATCGACTGCTTTGTTGCTTACCTTCATCAGATCGACCTCAAGTCTGCTGATGGTCGCTTTGAGGTCCGCTGTTTCAGCTTGGGAGCGTCTCTGTACTCTCTCCGCCTCTTGTTCCACAGTCTTCCTGGCTTGAGCGAGTTGCTTTTCGTGCTCTCCCACCTTAGCTGAAAATTCGGACTTCAGGCGGGCAACCTCCTTCTGGTGATCACTCTCCTTCGCAGAGAACTGGGTCTTTAGTCGGGCGATCTCTTTCTGGGTTTCGTTCTCTTTGGTTGAGAATTGGGACTTCAGCTTGGCGATTTCTTTCTGATGATCGTTGTCCTTTGTCGAGAGCTGGGACTGGTTGCGGGCAATCGCTTTTTGATGTTCGACATCCTTCGCGCTCAGTTGGCTTTGCAATTTGCTACACAAGTTAGTACACAATTTATTTCCTAGTAAAGATGATTGAGCTTACCGGAGCTCGGCTTCATGGGCCCTTTGGAGGTTGTCAGCGGCGCTCTGCGCCGAGCTCACTTCGGCGGCAGCGTTGTCCTTCGAACGACGATGATCAGCCTGTTCTTGGCCAAGCTTCCCTTCAAGGGTGGCAAGAGAGGCTTGTGCTTCTTGTAGAGCTTTCTCCTTCTCTTCGACCTGGCATCGTAGAGAGTCCACAAGCTCTCGTGAAATGCCTTTCTGTACGCCATTTGTCACAACAGATATTTCCAGACCAGGTTCTCTGTCCAAGGCGCGGCTGATGCGGCTATAGTTGTCCTTCAGAAACTCAACAAATGTCGCATCAAGGAAAACCTCGGGCAGCTCCCCTGGTGGAGAGCTGTCCAATCTCTGCGGCGTCACCTCGAAGTCGCGAAGGAGAGGGTGTGACCGAAGCTTTGCTAGACGGTCTGCATACTTCTCCTTTTCCACACGAGATGTCAAAATTGAGTGAAGCGTAGCTCTTGGGATCGGCGAGTCCTTGGTCGAGAACTCATAGGCAATACCTAGCAGCAGAGCACAGAGCCCTTGAACCAGCTCTCCACCAGCAACATTCGACTGGGTGACGATCTGCACTAAGCTCTGTATATTGCTTCCTTCGGTCAAGAAGTCGTTGACAGCGTCTAGGTCTTCGAACAACCAACCGCAGAGAAGCATCAGGTTCGCAATTAAGATACGGACGTCATCGTCCCGTCGCACTCCGGAAAGGAAGTGAGCTGCAATTGTCTGCACAACAGTTACGACCTCTTCGCCGTTCTCGGTATCACCCTCAGTTACGCCCAGAGCTTTGGCTTTGGCAGTTGGGTTATCGTGCAGAAGATGGAAGGTGATGACAGCTGCGAACCACGTTCGATAGGGGTCGATGACCTTAAGCGTGGAATCGGACCTGAGTAGCACACTTAAAACATTCGAGGAATCATCGTGATGGGACTGATAGCCCTCTATTGCCCTCCCAAGGAAATGAAGCCGCACGTCTGCGTGGTTCGCAAAATATGCCTGTAAACACTCGCAGGCCGCAAAGCGTACGTCGAATGCAGCGAGGTCTGAAAGGTTCAGTGTGAGATCAAGCAGACCGTCGATGACATAGACTTGCGCCAGGCCGTTCGCCTGATCTTTTGCTTCATCCGGGACATGCAACGGTGATGTGACCATCAGTTGCGCAAAGCTTTCCTGAATGCTTGCATTCCCACGAATCATGTCAGCGCATGTCATTAGAGCCTAGGACATCATTTTAGTACTCGTGGCTCGTAGTCGGCCAAGTGCATAGGTAACACATACTTCTGCCCTAATTTGGGTTTGTGCGTCATGATTGAACGCAAGCTGCAACACGTGGAACGATAGGCCATGCTTCCAGAACGCTGTCTGATTCTGCGCGGTTCCGTTGAACCGCCGGCCAAGAAAGAGTCTTACAACAGCCAGGAATGCATAGATATTGCGATTCTTTTGGGTCTCAGCCCAGCCTGCCACCTCGGCAGCGGATTCAGACTGCCCTCGCAGCAGGCCGCTCAGCAGGTTGGCAAGTTTGCTAACGCAGCCGGATTCTCGAAATAGTGACTGATTGGAGGCATTGCGCCTGAGGAGATTGGCGAGCAAGATCAAACAGTCCTCAACAGTGCGTCCTCCTTCGGCCAACGACCCGTCGTCTGCGATAATACTGAACAATTTCTCGAAGGCGTTCTCGAATGCGACAAGTTTCTGAATATCCACCGACGAGGGGGTCAAGTATGTGAGCAGAGTGATGCCCTCGTTTCGGACAGCCTCACGCGGATCGTCAAGGACAGCAACCAGTCGAGATATGCCAAGCGGTGCTGTGAAAATGCACTCTTCGGTTCGTTCAGTTCGTGCGGACAGGATTGCGCCGAGTAGCTGCAGGGAATACAGTCGAGAGTAGAAGTCGTTCGTTTCGAGGAAGTCTAGGAGAAGAGTTATGTTCTCTTGTCGTTGGGTGAATTCGTCGGCAAGCCACAGTGCGATCTCGTCAGAAGCCTCGGGACTCTCTTCGTTCGGGCTGAAGAGGGTCAGGAGCGTCTCCAAGACGACCTTGACAGTGTCCACGTCCTCGCCATCCTTGGAGAGGCTCCCGATCAAAGATCTGAGCGCACCAGAGGCGACAGATGCTGGAAAGTCTTTGGCAAAGCTTCTGAGACCGAGGATTGCTGCGCGTCTATCCTCCAGAAGTGTTGCTGAGCTGAGGCGGCCACTCAAGGTCGTGATGGTCTCGCCCACGGACTGCTTGGCTGGCGCGGTCGAGATCGAGAACATGGTGTCGAATTAAGCCAGGCCATTGGGCAATGGCATTTGGCCGAGATAGTTTTTCAGTTCTGAGAGCGTGACGCCCCTAGCTGGCTCTACGCATGCATCAAGTCTTCGATTATGCGCCGCGCGGAGGCTCGGTGGTTGGAGGTGGCCTGGTGATGGGTGATCTGTACTTTTTGTGTACTTGGACCCCTAACAGCAGCTCCGTCATGAGGGAGCTCATGCTTCGGAATGCTGCCCTGGTTGACGCGCATGTGCATATCGCTTTGCTGCATAAGTACCTCCAGGTGTGGCGTCAACTGGAGTTACCTCAGGGTCCGTGGCGCGCTAACGCGCCGCATTGAGATTTTACCAGCGGCTGCCTATGGCTCGCGCCCCGGCACCCATGCTCTACCATCGAGGTTTCCAACATCGTTAAACCCAAAGGGCTGCAGTTTTCTCAGACTCTTTGTCTTCACCTGTCGCCTTCATCGCGCCCTCGCCTTCATAACGCTGGTCATTCTCCGTATCACTGTCTTCCCGAGCGCAGTGCAGACCAAATAATCGACGAAGCACTCCTGTTCGACCCCGGCGCATACTGTCACCACCGATGCAGCAGTATCGGGCGGAATCAGCTTTTCCAATACGCCGCGCCGTGGTGTCAATAAATACACTCAGCCAGCAGCAGAATACCTGAGAACGCGTTTTCAGCACGGTCTTTGATTTGACACCGTAATCATGGGTATCCCCGCCGCTTTCCGATGGCTGTCAAATAGGTATCCGAAGATCATCTCGCCAGTGATCGAGGATCAGCCTGTCAAGATGGACGATGGCACAACGATTCCCGTCGATACGACTCAGAAAAATCCAAACGGCGAAGAATTTGATAACCTCTATCTCGACATGAACGGCATCGTGCACCCTTGCTCCCACCCCGAGGATCGACCAGCGCCGAAGGACGAGGAGGAGATGATGCACGAGATCTTCAGGTACACAGACCGAGTCGTGAACATGGTCCGTCCACGCAAGATTCTCATGATCGCCGTTGGTATGTTATTCTCTGCCGCATTGCTGGATTTCCTGCTAACACAACACAGACGGCGTCGCCCCCCGAGCCAAGATGAACCAACAGCGATCGCGTCGCTTCCGCTCGGCACAAGAAGCCAAAGAGAAGGAGAACGACAAGCAGGAGCTTATCAAGCTGTTGAAGCAGCAGAATGGTGGGGCGGCACCCGAACGGAACGACGAGGAGGCCGCGAAGAAGGCGTTCGACAGCAACTCCATCACACCTGGCACACCTTTCATGGATATCCTTGCGATGAGCTTGCGATACTGGTGTCAGTACAAGCTCAACACCGATCCCGGCTGGGCGAAGCTCAAAGTTATCATCTCGGATGCTACGGTACCTGGAGAAGGAGAGCACAAGATCATGGATTTCGTCCGCTCTCAGCGCGCTTCACCGGACCATGACCCCAACACTCGGCACGTCATTTATGGTCTCGATGCCGATCTGATCATGCTTGGTCTCGCAACCCATGAGCCGCACTTCCGTGTTTTGCGTGAGGACGTTTTCTTCCAGCAGGGGAAGGCGAGCATGTGCAAGATCTGTGGCCAAAAGGGCCATGATGCTCGCAATTGCCGAGGCGAGGCGAAGGAGAAAGATGGCGAATTCGATGAAAAGGATAGCGGCGTTGTTCAAAAACCATTCATCTGGCTCCACGTTGCAGTTCTGCGGGAATACTTGGCCGTTGAATTGTCGGTCTCTGGGCTTCCTTTCCGCTTCGATCTTGAAAGAGCAATTGACGACTGGATCTTTATATGTTGCTTCGTTGGAAACGATTTTCTACCACATCTCCCAGCGCTCGAGATCCGCGAACATGGTATCGATACGCTGATGACGATCTGGAGGGACAATCTCCCAACAATGGGTGGCTACGTCACTAAGGATGGTCACATCGATCTGGCCCGAGCCCAGCGCATCCTCGAAGGCTTAGCGAAACAGGAAGATGCTATTTTCAGGAGAAGAAAGGAGCAGGAGGATCGCCGCGAGGCAAACAACAAGAGACGGAGACTTCAGAATGAGGGTCCTGAGGGCGGTCATCGCGGACCGAAGATCAATGGCCATATGAACCCTGCGAATGGAGGACCCATCTTCCCCATCACTGCTCCGCCACCACCACCCAAGGCATTGACTCATGACATGGTTGTCAATCGAGGCACTACGGACGGTGCCAGCGTTGCCAACAAGAGTGCAGCAAGCGTGCTCAAGGAGAGGCTACGAGCCGGAAAGGCCGAGGCGACGCAACCTGCCAACGAGCACGAGACCTCACCATCATCGCTCGGCAAACGAAAGGCGTCAGAAATCGAAGATTCCTCTGCTGCAGACACCCCAGCTACCCAGACACCTCCTACTGGCACTCAGACTCCAGCTGAGGCTGAAGCGCCTGTTGACAATGTCAGATTGTGGGAGAGCGGCTATCAGGACCGCTACTACCAGCAAAAGTTTGGCAAGGACCCCGATGATATTGAGTTCCGCCATGGTGTCGCGAGAGCTTATGTGGAGGGACTGGCATGGGTCCTGCAGTATTACTTCCAAGGCTGCCCTTCTTGGGAATGGTATTACCCATATCACTATGCTCCTTTTGCGGCCGATTTCAAAGATCTTGACAAGATGGAGATCAACTTCAGCAAAGGGCGCACGTCACTACCTTTCGAGCAGCTGATGAGTGTTCTTCCTGCCGCATCTCGCCATGCCATTCCCGAAGTTTTCCACGACTTGATGCTCAACGAGGATAGCGAGATCATAGATTTCTATCCAGAGGATTTCGAGGTCGACTTGAACGGCAAGAAGTTTGCGTGGCAAGGTGTAGCCCTGCTGCCGTTCATCGACATGCAGCGCCTACTCTCTGCCGTTCGGAGCCGTTATCATCTTCTCAGTCCTGAGGATAAGAGCCGAAATTCTGTTGGCCGAGATGTTCTCATTTTTTCGGATGCATTCGAGGGCTTGTACGATGAGGTTCTTACCAATTTCTACTCCAAGAAGCAGGGTGCGCCGAAGTTCAAGCTCAACCCCAAGACCAGCGGTGGTTTAGCTGGCCAAGTTGAAAAACCGGATGATTACATCCCTCATGGCGAACTGAAGTATCCCATGGAACGACGAGAAATGCCGGATCTAGACAACGACCGATCCATCAAGTAAGTACTCTATGATCTTCCGATGTTGTCATCGCAGGCGCTAACATTCTTAGGGTGTACTTTGATATGCCAGCAACGAACCATACCCACAAGTCTATGCTGCTTCGCGGTGCGCAACCGCCACCGCCGGCCTTGAATAGGAGTGATATCGAGATCATTCGTGGCAAGTCAAATCGAGGTGGCAGAAGCCACGGAGGAGCACCGCTTGGGCGGTATGACAACGTGGGCCGCCATCAGCCGATCAACTATGGTCCAGATTCCCGTGGCGGACGAGGTGGGTACGGAGGTGGCCGGGGCTCGTACAACGGGGGCGGAGGACGAGGTTCTTACAACGGCTACAACCAGGGCCCTCCCCCGATCCAGCATGGACCGCCACCGGGCTGGGTTCCTCCTCCTGGCGCGGCTGGCTTTGGGTATGGCGCACCTCCACCTCCAGGAGCACCTGGATTTGGCATGGGGGTGCCCCCTCCACCGCCAGCGTATCACGGTGGTGGCCGTCCTCATGATAATTATGGAGGAGGACACCAAGGATACCAGGGTGGCAATTGGAATGGTCCTCCCCGGCCACCACCTGGGAGGGACTACGGGCCGCCGCCAGGCCGACGGGACAACTATGGTCGTGACAGACGTGAATACCGATAGTTGAAGTTGCGCTCAGAGCGATAATTTGTTGATGCAATGCGCCATCCTGTTTGTATATTTTCGAACCGAGGTCTTTCAATCCGAGACGCGGCTGCGAGTGGGGAATGAATATGAAAAAGTACATTAGCTTCACGAGTTTGTGGTGGTCTGAAAGAAGTGAGTAAGGGTCCTGTCTGACGCAATGTGGCTGCAATGGAATCATGATATGCTCATTATGGGTCGATGTTTGGGTTATAGTTCTGTCATTCGCAATTTGCCAGAGGAGTTCTCCATACACTGTCGGTAGAGACTCGGCGGAGGGGAGGTGCCAACGGTAGTTAGCATTGGAGACAATCCAATTGTTTGCTTGCGATGCTAGTCTGCTTTCATAAAGCTTTTGTGCGTGCGGCGGTGCGGCAAAGACGGATCGAGCTTAAACGGCCCGAGGCTCCTAACGTCACCCATCCGACGGGTATGAAACAGATAACGCCAGTTAGCTTCGGTTTTGGACCTCGACGGTGTTCCAGAAGCTATCTCAGTCTACGCGGCAAAACGCGGCAAGGCCAATTGGGCCTGGATGCACTTTTGCAACATGTTTCCATGATGATCAACCAGTCAATCTCTTGTAATTTAATGAATTGCACGCGAACACGTCTCATGGTGTGGGTACCAGCTCCCACTGTACAGGGTGGGTGCTACGGGGTTGTGTCTGTTCCTGACCCTGCATCCCGCGCGGGGCTTCCCCAGCAAGGTAAGGTATCACCACCACCAAATCTCGCGATGCGACACGGCACACCTCGCCTCTCTTTCTCCTCCTACAAACTCAAGTTCATGCCGTGACCATGGCAGGAGACGCTGGCCTGGTCGGCTCCCTCGTCGACAGGCTGGCCACGCGGGTAGGTCCCTTCCCTTCAAGCCAATTCTCCCACATGGCGCATGTTCTGTAGTTTGCTGTGCTGACCTTTGCCTCATTGTAGCTACCACATCGAACAGGTACCGGTGGCCCAGCGCTGGCGCAAGACGATATTCTCCATGCAACACGCGCCACTCTTGTTCAACTCAGCATAACATCCATTGAAATCGTTCTCGATGCTCTCGTCTCTTTACTCGAGGGCCTCGCCCGCCCCTTCAGCGATGTCACAAACCACCCCCCACACGTCCTCCTATCCGAGCTCTACGTGCTCTCCTTGACTGCCGACTGCTGTTCTGCGAGCTGGACCGGAAGCTCTGGCGACGATGAAGACCCAAAACCTCTTCGGTCGCTCGATGCCCCTCTCGTGGGCCGGACACTTGACGCCCTGAGAAACCTCTTCGAGCCTCTTCCCGAAGCTTTCCACATCCCGAGTAATACGCTCCTTGATGAGCCTCAAGAGTACCAATCCAGAGCTCCTACTCCCCCGGGAGACTGGCAGTCACAGCATACAGGAGAATCGCCAACCGTAGAAGACAACGGTAGTAACCGGAGCACTGAGATCGACCATCACATCAAGACAGTGGTCGAGTACGTTACCGCATCCAGTTGGACACCCTCGTTTGACTACCTTCGGAATATCTTTCACGGCATCCGTACAAATGCTGCTCCATCTATAGGCTCGGAAGCTGCTAGGGCTCTACAGGAAGCCGATCGCCAAGCGCTCTCGACCCTTCGCCTGTTGAGCTCCTTCTGGGTGGATGGCACAAAGCTGAGCCTGGTGATTCAGGAGATCTGCTCGAGCTATCTCCACTTTAGGAGATCTTATCAGAATGTCATCTCCATAGTCACACCTCTTCTTATACACCGATGGATCGACCGCCATCCTCACGAATTTGTCCAGCTCCATCAGTTCCAGAAGCGGCTCGATGGTGGCGCCGACACTCTATTCGATATGACACAGACAGTCACCGACAACACGAGGAGGAGGTCTTTGCTATTCCCACTGCAGTCGTCTCTACTATTCCTGCTTCCTGATGTTTTTGAAGTTGCTAGCAATCTCAAAGAGGCCAAGAGCGGAAGCATGATGAAGAAGATAGCCCTCCTCGATGCCCTCCGGAAGGCTTTACGCAACGGCAACGAGCAGGCTGCCTGGTCCCTTGTCTCTTTATTGCGTGCTGCGCGCCACTTCGACATCGAAAGTGATTCAGCTCTTGTCAGCTACGCTATGGATGTCCAAGACGAGGTCCGGGATGCCATGTTCCGTCGCTCATCCACAGCTCTAGAAACCTCACCTTTCGAGGGTGACATGATGACGGCTGCTTTTGTCAGTTTGGCACATCTGCATCTAGATGCCACTGTCAGCACACTTGTTGAGGGCTGCATAGCTCCAACAGCTCCAAACAGCTTCAAGGTGGCTGCAGTTCGTGGCTGCGCTTACTTCGCGAGACAACCTTACTCATGGAGATGCAAAGAGCTATTCGAAATTACGCTACCATTTATGCGCAAGCAACTTAAGGTAAGTTTCCCCACAGCTCGTCCGGGGAGCACTATTGACAAGATACAGGCGGCATGCGCCGAGCCATTCGACGTCCAGGAAGCACCTGGCGGCAAGTCGGAAAGTCTGGTCTGTAGCATGCTGCAGTTCTTGGAAGCATCTCCTGAGAGATTGCGTCAAGACCCGCCTGAAGACTCCATGGTTGGACCCTTCCTTCTCTGCGTATTATCTCCGAACCCGACAGTCAGGCACTTGGCCACGCGGGTTGCGGATCGTCTCTTCAAGAGCAACACAAGTAATGGTATCGATACGGGAGAGGATTTTGTGCTGGATTCTCCTGCCTTGCGAAAGGACATCTGGGCACGCAGCTCAAAGGTTCTCCTGGGCCTGTGCGAACGCGTCGCCGCCCACCGTCAAGAAGCAGAACTTGCTGATCTCCACGACTACCTCAAAGCTCGCTTACTTCTGTTGAAGCACGTACCCGAACTTTCCGAGATCCCTACTGACGTACCGGAGGTCGTGACAGCGTCATCGCGACTCGAGACAATGCTTCTTGTTTCACTCTGCTCTGCAAATGTAGACACATGCCGCCTCGTCACCTCCTGTATCGGCATTTTCTTGCAAGAATGCGCCATCGTCAACAAGCACGTCGAGTCTGCCAAGTCATCCGCTTCAGTCCTTCGCAATGGTGATACCTTCCGCGAAATCGCATCTCCAGGCTTCCGATTCACAGGTTTGGTCGCTTTCCAAAAGAGGATACGTACACTGCTGCGGCGGATGCAATATCCCACGACTGCTATTCTCAATGCTTGGGAGTCTGCATTTGATCGTTGGATGCATCTCTCAAAAGACGTGTCCTCGACAGCGATGGAATCCGTCGATGACAAGATGCTCTCCGAATGGAGGAATTACTCTGGCTTCCTCGCCTCGCTCGGAGGCATTTGTGTCGCAGACCAAGCCATCATACTCGAGGAGCCAGCTCTCGGGGGCCTACGATGGATTGACAGGCTTCCCTCTGAGCACTATGAGGAGCCACCTCTCACCAGATACCTCCGACTGAGCACACAGCTTCTCGGTTGTGCTAATATTCGCGTTCGAGAAGCTATGAGGGATGTTCTCTCGAGTGATGTGGCGTCGCCATTGTATCAACCTTTGTTCCGTGCGCTAGAATCAGCCCTCGAGGTACTCTTCGCAGGCGCTCTGGCACCTACCGACAGCGGCCAAGATAGCGAGGTGATGTTTGCTGAGCAGTCCGCTTCCCTTTTGAGATCCTTGGTTGAGAAGCTCCAGAGTCCAGCTGAGCTCGGCGCTGCATCATCTGTCCATCTGGGCGCCGTGACACTGAACTTCGCCAAGTTTCTTGATGGAATTCCCGACACAGCAGACACTTTGCGTGTCAAGATTCGAGTTTGCCACCTTTGCGAGATTGTCACAAAACGAAAGGAGCATTTGAATTTGCGAGATGATGTTCATATCCGTAATCAGCTTCTCGAGTATATCTTTGGATGGATCACAAGACCTCGATCACCTTATCCTGACCAGGTGCAAACGAACAACCGTCAGGATGACCTGAGCCGATACCGCAAAGACCTTGATCGCGCATGTCTGAAAGCATTGGCGGATGTCACATTCCGCCTCCCTTTGCAGCCTTCGGAAACTCAAACAGATGCGGGTATGAGCGAGATGAAGTCTCAAATGTTCCACACTTACTTCAACCGTTTTCTGTCGCTGCTTAACCATGAGACGGCTGATACAGCACGCTCAGAAGCCTCGCACGGTACTGGCAACCGGGAAGATGCGGTCTCGAATTCCGAATTGGCCATCACGATTCTGTCAAACCTGCTCAGTGCAAATATCGACGTTGGCTTGAAGCATTCGCTTAATATTGGCTATCACGAAAATGTGGAAATCAGGACAGCCTTCGTCAAGGTTCTATACAATATTCTTGTCCAAGGAACCGAATTCAGCAACCTCACGGATTCAGCTGTCAGCGAAAAGTACGAAGAGCTCCTGGATCTATTAACACGCGACCTGTCACTTTCAGCCGCCATGGCTGCAATATGCCCGAGTAATGAGGTCGAGGAGCTCACTGTTTGCTTGCTTACTGTCTTTGAGCAGAGAGGCATGACTTTTGATCTTCTCGATATGCTCATCAAGCAGGAGATCAACCAGACTGAGAATGAAGCTGAGATTCTGCGCCGCACATGCGTAGCAACCAAGATGCTTTCCGTGTACGCCAAGTGGAAGGGCTCAGCCTACCTCAAGGGCACATTGCAAAAGGTGTTGGAAAGACTCATGTTGACGTCTCAAGACCTCGACCTGGAACTAGACCCTGCGCGTGTCAGCACGGCCGATGAGCTTCAGAAAAATGCTCTGCAACTTCGTATTGTTGCCAAAGTTTTCATCGATGACATTTGCGCTTCCTCATCCAGCATACCCCCAGCCTTTCGCAAAATTTGCAACATCATCTCGGAGGCTGTGCAACCTCGGTTCCCTGACGCGAAGTACACAGCTGTTGGAGCATTCGTGTTCTTGCGATTCTTTTGTCCTGCTATCGTTGCCCCGGAGGTAGAGGGCTTGGTCTCAAGTACACCGTCCAAGGAGATGCGGAGAGGACTCCTCCTGATTGCCAAGGTCATCCAAAACCTCGCGAACAACGTCTTGTTTGGTGCGAAGGAGCCGTACATGTTTCCACTCAATCACTTCTTAACACAGAACATCTACCGTGTCACGACCTTCTTACGCGAGATTTGCGTTCCCCCGGAGAGCATGGAAACGCGCACAAGTGCAGATGTCTTCGACTTCGGCTCATGCGTCGCACTGCACAGATTCCTCTATGATCATTGGGACCACGTTCGTCAGACTCTTGTGTCAAGAGAGCGGAGAGACTTTGTTCGGTCGCCTATCGAGCTTGCCCGTGGCAGGTCTCCCACATTGGAACCTCTGCGTAACCTCATTGCCAATCTCGGCCCCCCGCCACTCGCGGTGTCCTGGAATCGCCCTCAGATCTCTGCCAACAGCCCTCCACTGTACGCGCGATTCCAAAACTTCATGTTGACGAACGCGTTTCGAAGCTCGGAATCTGTGTTGACCTCCCGTGCCGTTTACGATGGAGGTGAAAGCAAGGACGGCTACTCAATCATCTGTATCATCCTTAGACACATCGAGTCTGAGAGCATCGACTACGAGACACTGTTGTTCTGCTATCTCAAGATTGCCAGCAGGCTCTGGCAGAAACCTTTTGGTCTGTTCATCGATGCGACCTGCTACAATGGACGCAACGAACCTCAAGACGAACTCTTCAAGATGCTTGAGCTTCTTGCACCCGCTGAGCTTGCCCGGAACCTTTCAAGGATCTACGTCTACAACATGAACAATGCTTTCAAGAGATGCTTCCGCCGCCTGCTGAGAGTATGCACTCGCAACGACGACAGTGTCTTCCACCCGAATAATGTGGAGTACCATCTCATTGGCAGTCTACAAGACTTGCAGACACACTTCCACTTGAGCCAACTCCACCTGCCCAAGGAGACTATCAGTGTTGTCACGGATACACGCTACGTTTTTCAGCCTATCACTCGGCTGTCCAAGTCCAAAGGCAAGATCGAAGTAGTCATTAAGGTCGGCAGTCAATTCGTCCAAGTAACAACTACCAAGAAGCAGGAAGTCTTTGCCGGTTTCCGCTTGAACACCACGGTCAATGATATCTTCCGATTGGGTGATGTTGATGAAGCCGCCACATCAATCCAGACTGAAGACGACTCGGCTTTCGGGCTTCGTGCAGACAGTGGAAAGATGATCATGTACTTCACGAGTCCCAAGAAGTCTGACGTTCTACAGAGCATTCGGGGAGCCAAAGCGAAATATGGAAAGGATATTCGGGCTCAAAAACCTCTGGAGCGCCTGATACGCCCCCAAGACGTGCCTGGCACTCTGCTCAACTTGGCTCTCACGAATCTCTCCAGTGGCGACCACTCACTCAGATTATCGTCTTACAATCTCCTTGGTGCACTTTGCCGCGCCTTCAAGTTTGATTCGGCCACGAGACTCGCTTGCACGAGAGACCTCTTTGTTCCAGCTGACGCTTCACGATTTGTCGTCGACATCAGCAGGGAGCTGGCAAGAACGGAGCCTCAATTGACGGCAGATTTTCTGACGGAATTCTTCGTCGGTTGGGAAAGCTTCCCCGAGGAGCACAAGCCTTTGAGTTTGGCGTACATGGCACCTTGGCTCCCCGGACTTCGAACGCACGTCCTTGCCAGCGAACCAGATGGCGAGAAAGCAAGAGAAAGAGTTGCATCCTTGTTCAGAAAACTTATCGATCTCGCGGTCGTAGACCATGGACTGAGCTACACGTTGGAGGAAGTTGTGTGGCCGGCCCTTGGTCAGGATGAGGTCTTGCTCGAGATTTTCGTGGACGAGCTCATGAAGACAGCGATGAGCTACGGGCCACAGGATGAGTCGATTGAAAGTGTCTCATCAATCATGGTGGGTATCGGTACGATAACGCTACGTGGAAAAGTTTTGTCAAGGCTTAGAAAGGCGCTGAATCGCTCGTCATTGCGAGCGACCAAGAGTCTCCCAGACAACGCTGTCTGGTCCGAGATCTGCGTTCTGTTACAGTTCTGCCTTGCCTTGTCCTTCGACAATGGCGTCCAGGCGCAGCTGTTCCTGCCCGAGGTCTTCCATATCGTAACGATGCTAGCGAATACTGGTGGTCACTCCGTTCGGCAGACGGTGTATCGACTTCTCATCAATACCATCCATGCAATGTGCACATCGTTCGTTTTGGATGAAGGTAAATCCAACAAGCTCCGAGCCACGCTCGAAATTTTGAGCGAGCCTCGGGGAGACATCTTCTCTGCCCCAGCAGGATTCTCTCGCGATGGTGCCTCGATATCCACTGCTCAAGACTCAGGTCCACAGCTTGCTGCAGTAGAGACCTTGGCCGCGACACTGTTTGAGGTCTGCACCGTTGCGGCTCCCTCAACGGACATGGCTAACGCTTGGAGGTCTCGGTGGATGAGCCTGGTTGCAAGCACTGCATTCCAGAATAATCCAGCGATACAGCCTCGTGCTTTTACGGTCATGGGCTATCTGGCCAGGGAGGAGGTTGACGATGATCTCCTCTACCAGGTCCTGGTAGCTCTTCGAAACAGTGTCAACAGATTCGGGGAGGATGCAAGCACGGAAATGCTCTTGGCCATCATCACATCTTTATCGAAAATGATGGCAAAGCTTCCCTCGGCATCCCGCTATGGTCTACAACTCTTCTGGTTGGCTATGTCCTTGGTCCGCCTCGTTCCAGCTGGTCTCTTCAACTGTACTGCCCAATTTCTAGACGCGGTACTGACCAACATTGGGACGGTCGGTGAGATCAAAGGCGAAAAGATGGTCCCTCTGTTACTTCAGGGACGCGTGCCTTTAGAGGAAGCAGCGCTGCCACTTGACGAAGCTTACGGTGTGCATTTCACAGAAGACACCTTCCACTACGCAGTGTGTGCATGCCTTGCGCGGGGTCTGACGGACACCATGACGAGATCTACCACTTTGGGCGTGCTGTCCTCGTTCTTGGATATGACCGCCTGGAGTCCGGACCCCGAAGCCGAAGGAACCAATCCATCTCTGCTGGCTTCCCCGTACCTGACTCTGATCCGCGCGAGGGCCATAGGCTCTGATGAACTCAAGGACAGCATGTGGCTTTCCGGAACGAGCAGTGAGGGCACTAATGGCATCTTGGGACATCGACAAGACATCGACGTAGAGCTGATCAAGGATGAGGACCTGATGCTCATCTCAGCTATCGAACTGGTTGACTTCCAGTACTTGGAAGACAGTGTTCAAGCCCAGACCCTGGGTTGGCTCAACAAATTGGCCACAAGCAGGCCAGGGGTCATTCTGCACCTGTAAGTGTTCATCCGATGCGTGATGCTGTCACTCAGCCTAACTTTCTGACAGGTGTGCTGGGCTGAGGCCTATTCTGGACGATGTCCTTCTGCATGGACAGAGCGCAGCAACTTTGGAGGCTGCGCATACCCTGCTTAGCACCCTGACATCACAAAAGCGATTTGCCAAAGCAATGGCTTCCTCGTCTACCGTGACGGAGGCGCTGGATGAGATGGGTTTTGGAGGCTTGTGGCGATCCTGTTCTGTAGGGTCGATGGAAGATATTCAGCGGGAATGTTTTGATCTAACGGAAAAGTTGATCGAGGTGAGTCCTACATGAATATGGCCGTGTGATGCACGAGAGCCTGCATCGCTGACACCGTGTCGCAGCTGATCATCATCTGATTCAACTCACCCACGATATGATGATTCTGGATACGTGTGATGGAGGGAGGAATGGAAAAGGGATTTATGACCGTGAACGACTAGGCATATATGGAGGAGGTCTGGTGAAGCAAGCATCCTTAGAATGATCACAGCGTCGATATCCCCTGTCACTCAACGAAGAAAACGAAGTCATAATTCGAGAAAACTTGCAATCATCTCGCTCAGGCTCTTGTGTCTCGGCTCTTAATTCCTTGTGGTTGTAAATCAACAACAGGTCTGAGTGTCAGCCACTCTCGGCTCAGCTGCTCCACATGGCTGTAGTTGAGTACAGTACTCTAGTAATCACAGAATCCAGGAAGTTCTTGTCTTCATCCTGATTCGGATTTACGTCGGGCACATGTGTAGACTACGACAGGGGCTGTGTTACTCGCAATGGAACAAGCCGTTTCGGTGTTCCCAGGTGCTACCAACTGTCTTACGCACTGCAGTTGCTCATCCGCGGACCTGATACTCCTGCATCCTTACAGGGTCAACGTGACAGGTAGCAGCGGCTCGACAGAGCTCGTCGCTCCATATCTGGAACGCGGCAGGCACGATCAGGCGGAGCCGATTCAGGACGAAGGAGCAGAATGGCGGTGGAATGTCTGCACCTGGCAAACATTTCATCACGGTCGCCCATTCAGAACCGACACTGTGCAGGTATAAAACAAAGTCGGATCAGCAGGTTGGAAACTTAGCAACTGTGACATATCCGGGCCAAGCTTTGACTCTATCTCCAAGACTTCGTCGAAGGACTGCATCGTCAGGGAACGCGCTGACTCTGATCAACGTCAGGATGAGACTTTCAACGATTATATGGTTTTCTGTGGCCATAGCTGGCGCCGTGGAGGCAACTCCAAGGTACAACATGTACTTTGACCAGTACGTTGGCAGCAGGTCTTTACCAACATACAATCGATTTGCTAATACCACTGTAAAGGTGGCACACTGCGAGCCTGCCGGACAAAGCTACCACAGCTGGGGTAACACATGTTACGACTGCATTTGTCGAGTCTGTGCTCTTCAACTGGGGCGGTCAATACACGCCGTTCATACCCTTGGATCAAGTGCGGCAGCTATTTGAGGCGGGCACCAAGGTGTGTATGGCTGTTGGGGGGTGGGGAGACAATGCAGGCTTCACGACAGCAATGGCGACGGATCAGACACAGCAGACCTTTGCTACGAATCTTTCAAACGAGCTTGACCGCCTTGGCTATGACTGCGTTGGTACGGTGGTCTGACTATCACGCAGCCTGCGGTGTTACTGACGCATGCTGAGACAGACATTGATTACGAATATCCCGGTGGCAACGGTGCCGACTGGAAGCAAGTGCCCAATTCAGCCCGGGCTTTCGAGATTGCCGCGTTTCCCCCCTTTTTGTCGAAGATCAAGGCGGCCATTGGGGAGAAGGAGCTTTCCATTGCTGTCCCAGGCCGTCGGGTGGACATGATCGCTTTTACGGCTGAGCAAACGCCCAAGATAAACGAGATCGTTGATCACGTCAATGTAGGTGTTTGATGTGATATCCAAGTACTGCATTTAGCTGATAAAAAGGCTCTCCAGGTCATGACTTACGATTTAATGAATCGACGTATGAATCGTACGCGCCATCACACTGGTATCGCCGGCTCTGTGTTTGCAATCGACACTTACATCGAGCGAGGGATCGATGCCGCTAAAATGAGCCTTGGCTTTGCTTTCTACGCCAAGTATTTTACCACGGCGGAGGGTATTGAATGCACACGCCCCATTGGGTGTCCGACAGAACTCCTCGAGGCGGCTGATGGTTCAGATACAGGCTTGTCAGGGGCTGTGACCTTCGAGGAGGCCAATTATCAGGGCGCATGGGGAGTACCGCCGTCGTTCTCGACAGCCATGGAGCAAGGGGTAACGGATGAACAGAACGGTGGCCAATGGTACTGGGATGCCGAATCACGACTGTTCTGGACATGGGACACGCCAGCACTGATTACACGCAAGTTCACGGAAATTGTTAAGAGCCGGGGCCTTGGAGGAGTGTTTGCGTGGAGTCTGGCACAAGACAGCCATGACTGGAGCCATCTCAAGGCTATGCAGGACGGGGTTCGGCAGCTGTCGCACCGGTAGAGATGGCGATCTTCGGAGAGTGGTGGCGGAGTTGGACGCCGGACCTCCTGGTTCGAGGCATAGTGCAAAATCACGCTGGTACGATAGTATTGAAGTGTTATCGTAAAATGCACCATGAGGCGCGAGAAACGAACGGCTGAGGATTGCAACTTGATATGTGGTAATTGGACTTGGCGTCCATCCCCATAGCTAGAATACGATGCTGGTCTTGTTACAGGAAGATGAAGCATCACGAAGACTACAGGCGTGTCCAAGTAGCGAACAGCGAGAACATTAAGCATTGCCTGTGCACAGATGGTGAGTGCAGAAATAACAGCTGATGATACGATTTGTCAATGCTCGTATCACGGCCTGGTATCCAATGTCGCCGAGCCATGAGAGACAGTGAATTGAATGGATTGTTATTGGTTGTTGCGATAGTAGGCCTAGTTGACTCACCGGACAGTTCAGAGCGGAAGAGTGTTTGCGTGGAAACGGAATTCGAAACCAACCCGAGAGAGATTGAGACCAGGGTGTGGCGCCACAATACGCGTGTTTTTTGGTGGATGCTAAGGCTGATGGCCAAGAGCGCGACGGGATGTTCCCGATGCGGTTGTGTTTGCTTGAAGGCACCAAGCAGCAATGGAATCGTCACTCTCACATCGGTCATCGCCTCATACAAGTGAAATTTTAGGCAGACTCGGTTGGTCTTCAGACAAAATGACCTTACCTTACGAAAGTCTGTGACATGGCACCGTTGGCAAAATCCCACTCGCGGGCTTTAGGGAGAATGCGAGCGTCGGGTTGGTATAAGAGTCCGACGTCCGTTAGGCTTGAGGCAGATAGGGCGTAACTGAACCCGAGTTGGGAAGGTGGTGGGTGTGGGTGGGACTGGACTGATTGGAGTGTGATTACGCCGTGAACCGAGATGCCACGCCGGGAAGAGGGATTCGATTCGAGATTGGGGTTTGGATGGTGGTTCGCTTTCGCCTGAGGGGCGCGGAGTGGGTAGGGTAAGACGGGAGAACAGGGATAGCGACGGGACCGAGATGATACGTATTCAGGTCATCTCAATCGTAGGACACACAAATCGATGCGTGTGCGCGCGCGCGTTGTCTAGGACTTGGAATGCGACGAGGAGACGCGAGTGGTACAATAGGGTTTCTCTTCTGCCTGAGGCTCGAGGCATCAACCAACAACAAAGGTACAAATCGTCATCATGTGAAACCCTGGATATAGAGAGAAGGCTTGACTGGTGCCTGGCCTGGGTGTGCAAGCAAGGCAAGACTGACTGGCAAAACAGGCAAGCACCCAAAGGTCCCTCGGGATTCGCCCAATTCCGGGGCCTCGCATTCGTCGCCTCGCACGGGATTCAGAAGGAGGGTCACCATTTGCTCATTTATTCAACGCATCACATCCCGTGCCAAACCGACAATGCGACCAGATGACGAATCTTGCAGCTCTTTTCGCATCCACCACTTGCCCATCATAGTCGTAGTTGCTGACAAGGCTGCATGATAATCCGCAAGACCCTGAATCCCAACTCCGGTCGGTGACTCAGTTCACCGGCCCTGGCTCTAATTGTCCAGCGCTTCGGCGACTTCTAGCCCACTAGGGACCAGCTCCAGCACCCGCCCTCCATAGATCGCCCGGACGTTAGCAATGCCCGCCCCGGTCTGTGGATGTTTCCGGCGCCTGAAAACACGCAAAACTCCAGGCATAGATGACGGGATTGACACGGCATTCAGCCTCTTAGCCATGCAGTCATCCATGCATCGTCCATTTGACTAGAGCTTGTGCGGACCCTCGCTTTTTTTTCTCCGCTTCATCGCTCGCTTGCTTGCATGCGTGTATGGCTTCGCACCTCCCGCTCGCTAACCTCCTCCACCACCACCATAACGTAGGTACAGGCAGTCCGGAAATACGGCACCCACCCGCTTGGGGTACCCCCAGCGAACACTTATTTGGGGAGCTCCAGCCAGTGTCGCATTTATTGATATTTGTACAACGTGCTGCCACCACATCCGTCCTTTTCGCCTCCAACGTTCAACAGTCTGCCTTTCTCATCTAGGTCTGCATTTGGTGTCACAGCAAACCTCGACCTACGACCGCCTTTTCACCTTCCAGACTTTGCCTCAGGGGTCGCCGACTTGTTCGAAACCTCCTCATCAAGCCGGTTCTCGACCTGTGGCGCGCTTGCTCGCAGCTCACACGAAACTCCGACGGAGCATTGGTGTCTGTCTTCACCACCACGACTTTGTCTTGCCAAGGCCAGCCTCAACGGTCCCGCTGCTATTAAACCTCGCCAGGACGGGCTTCGATTGGCATCGCACTCCACCAAACAGGCCTTTGGCCTCGGGTTCACTTGAGCCTCAGTATAGGCCTTGCGATAGTACTTTTGAAGTCAGGCGGCTTCAACTAGCCTGTCGCCATGGCTACCCACTCACCACCGCCTGAGCACGTCTCAGAAAAGGGTGGCTCTTCCACTGGGCGCAAATCCACAGACGGCACGACTCCCCGCAAAAGTCAATCGATTGATCAGAGACCTGAACTTCAGAAGGCCGATACAAGGCTGGAGCGGCCTCGCCAAGCCGACAACCCTGACGATGTCTTCGCTCACCTTCCTGCCGATGAGGCTGATGTCCTCAAACGCCAGACCATCATTCCTCAGGTCAAGACCGGGTTCCTGCTTCTCTACCGCTACGCCGAGCGCAAGGACTTATGGATCATCTTCATCTCTGCCATTTGCGCCATTGTAGGCGGTGCTGCCTTCCCCCTCATGACAATTGTCTTTGGCAATCTCCAGGGCGTGTTCCAGAAGTACTTCCTCGGCCAAATGACTTACGGCCAATTCACCGATGAAATGGCTCACTATGTGCTCTATTTTGTCTACCTCGCTATCGGAGAGTTTATTGTCATCTATATTTCCACTGTAGGATTTATCTGTAAGTTCAGAGTGGAAATCTTACCCTTACTGACCCGCACCTATACAGCCGTTTCTGGTGCTCTGTGCTGACGTCTTGCTCCAGATACGGGTGAACACATCAGCGCTAAGATCCGAGAGCATTTCTTGCAGAGCTGCATGAAGCAGAACATTGGATTTTTCGACAAGATTGGCGCTGGTGAGGTCACCACGCGTATTACCGCTGACACCAACATGATTCAAGAAGGTCTCTCGGAGAAAATTGGCCTTACCTTGACCGGAATCTCGACCTTTGTTTCTGCCTTCGTCATTGGTAAGTTGCAATTAGACAAAATGACTCGCTACAATTGATTCGTTACGCGTAGTACTAATTTTCTTATGACATAGGCTTTGCGAGGTATTGGAAACTTACTTGCATCTTGCTCTCCACGCTCTTCGCCCTGCTGCTTGTCATGGGAGGAAGCAGCCGGCCCATGATGAAGTTCAACAAGGAAGCTATCGCATGCTATGCCGAAGGTGGCAGTCTCGCCGACGAAGTCATCGGTTCCATTCGAAACGCCGTGGCCTTCGGCACCCAGAGCCGGCTAGCGAAGCTTTACGACCTGAATTTGGCAAAGGCAGAGAAATCCGGTCTCAAGGCAAAGTTCACCACGGCTGGTATGCTTGCAATGATGATGATGATCCTGTTCCTGAACTATGCCCTCGCATTCTGGCAAGGAAGCAAGTTCATCATCGACGGGGACGTTGAACTTTCGAGGGTCATTACCGTCATGATGGCTGTCATGATTGGTGCCTTCAATCTTGGTCAGATTGCTCCCCACATCCAGGCATTTGTCACCGCTGTCGCTGCCTCCGCAAAGATCTACAACACCATCGACCGAGTGTCGCCTCTGGATCCCACCGATGACCTAGGTGAAATCCCCGACTCGGCAGTGGGAGCCATCCGTCTGGAACATGTGAAGCACATCTACCCCTCGCGCCCGGAGGTTGTGGTCATGAAGGACGTATCCCTCGACATCCCTGCAGGCAAGACCACTGCACTCGTCGGTGCTTCTGGATCTGGAAAGAGCACTATCATTGGTCTGGTAGAACGATTTTACGAGCCTGTGGGAGGATCTATCTATCTTGATGGCCGCGACATCACCACGCTGAACTTGAGATGGCTGAGGCGCCAGATCGCTCTGGTCAGCCAAGAGCCTACACTGTTCGCCACGACAATCTTCCGTAACATCGCACATGGATTGATCGGCACGGAATTCGAGAACGCATCGGAGGAGAAGAGGCGTGAGCTCGTCATCGAGGCTGCGAAGATGGCCAACGCGCACGACTTTGTATCTGGCCTTCCGGAAGGCTATGAGACTAATGTTGGTGAGCGAGGATTCCTCCTCTCTGGCGGTCAGAAGCAGCGCATTGCCATCGCTCGTGCTGTGGTCTCAAATCCGAAAAGTAAGTCATTGTCTGTGCTATAGGTCTTTTCTAGAAAGCCTGCTAATATGTGGATAGTTCTTTTGCTCGATGAAGCGACTTCTGCTCTCGACACAAAGTCGGAAGGCGTTGTCCAGGCTGCTCTCGAAAAGGCTTCTCAGGGGCGAACCACCATTGCGATCGCTCACAGACTCTCCACGATCAAGGACGCTCACAACATCGTTGTCATGGCTGACGGCCAGATTGTTGAGCAAGGTACACACGACGAACTTCTGGCAAAGGAAGGTGCTTACGCAGACCTTGTGAATACCCAAACCATTGCGGCCGCGAACGAGCTCACGGCTGAGGAGGAGGAAGCCCTCGACAGGGATGAAGAGAAGCTTCTGACTCAACAGCTCACTCGCCAGTCAACCAAAGAGAAGGGCTACAAGCCCGCACCGGAGGATGCTGCAGGACAGTCGAAACTCGAGAAGTCTACTACTCAGGCATCACTCTCTAGCGTCGCCCTCCGCAACCGTCAATCATCCGAGGATCCGGAGTACGGTCTCTGGACCTTGATCAAACTCATTTTGTCCTTCAACAAGCCAGAATGGGTATACATGTTGCTTGGTCTTATCTTCTCCATTGTCTGTGGTGGTGCCAATCCTACATCTGCGGTGTTCTTCGCCAAGGAAATCACCACCCTCTCCGTCCTTATCACCCCAGAGAATTCTCATCAGGTCAAGAAGGACTCCGATTTCTGGAGCGTCATGTTCGTGATGCTGGGTCTTTCTCAGTTTTTGGGATACGGCATTCAAGGCTGGGCTTTCGCGAAGTGCTCCGAGCGTCTGATCCGTCGTGTTCGGGATCGCTCTTTGCGGACCATCCTTCGACAGGATGTGGAATTCTTCGATCGTGATGAGAACACAACTGGTGCCCTGACTTCTTTCCTGTCAACTGAGACAACACATGTCGCTGGCTTGAGTGGCGTCACCGCCGGTGCATTGCTCAGTGTCAGCACTACTTTGATTGCGGCGATCGTCCTATCCATCTCCATTGGCTGGAAACTCGCTCTCGTCTGCACAGCTACAATCCCGATCCTGTTGGGCTGCGGCTTCTTCCGATTCTACATGCTGGCACGCTTCCAGCAGCGCTCAAAGACGGCGTATGCTTCGTCAGCGACTTTCGCGTCGGAGGCTATCTCTGCTATCCGCACGGTGGCTTCCCTCACACGGGAGGAGGATGTCTTGCAGCAATACAAGGATGCGCTTGCGCAGCAACAACGTGATAGCTTGAGGTCCGTTCTCAAGTCAAGTCTTCTTTACGCAGCATCGCAGTCCTTCATGTTCCTCTGCTTCGCTCTTGGCTTCTGGTACGGTGGTACCCTCATCGCTAAGGGCGAGTACACGATGTTCCAATTCTTCGTGTGCTTCATGGCCATCGTGTTCGGTGCCCAATCGGCAGGCACAATCTTCTCCTTCGCCCCAGATATGGGCAAAGCTCACCATGCTGCGTCATCCCTGAAGACCTTGTTTGACAGGAAGCCCATGATCGACACGTGGTCTGACGAGGGCGAGAATGTCGGCAGCGTTCAGGGCTCAATCGAGTTCCAGAACGTTCACTTCAGATATCCCACACGTCCTGAGCAACCCGTGCTTCGCGGACTGAATTTGTCGGTACACCCAGGCCAGTATGTCGCATTGGTCGGTCCTTCCGGTTGCGGCAAGAGTACTACGATTTCCTTGCTGGAACGCTTTTACGATCCCCTTGCTGGTGGCATCTTTGTTGACGGCCACGAGATCAGCACGCTCAACGTCAACGAATACCGGTCACACATTGCTCTGGTTAGCCAAGAGCCAACACTCTACCAGGGCACCATCAAGGAGAACATCTTGCTAGGAACCACCGTCACTGATATCTCGGATGAATTCCTTGCGTCTGTGTGCCGAGAGGCCAACATCTACGATTTCATTTTGTCGCTTCCTGAGGGCTTCAACACTGTTGTCGGTAGCAAGGGTGCACTCCTTTCTGGAGGCCAAAAGCAACGCATTGCGATTGCACGTGCCCTTGTGCGCGAACCAAAGATCCTTCTTCTTGACGAAGCTACCTCAGCTTTGGACTCTGAGTCGGAGCATGTTGTCCAGGCCGCTCTCGACAAAGCCGCAAAGGGCAGGACCACCGTTGCGGTGGCGCATCGCCTGAGCTCAATCCAGAAGGCTGATGTAATCTATGTTTTCGACCAAGGACGGATCGTAGAGCAGGGCAATCACTCGGAGTTGATGAAGGCCAACGGACGTTACGCTGAACTCGTCAACTTGCAGAGTCTGAACAAACATAAATAAAGTGTGATGGGCTGGACTGGGGAGACTTGTACTACTTGATCTCTTCCCCCCTTCTTTTGGCATTGGCATTGGCATTGGCATGGCGTTGGACTGGATAACATCCCATCTCGTTAATAGAGTACCGTCGAGAAATGAACTTTTTTTTTGTACCCTGTTGACTTCGCGATTTTCTCCTGACTCCAGCCATATTCGATAATTTCAGTTTCAGCCATGATGGTGGGTGTGATGCCATAGGCAGTCCAATCACCACCAATTTTAAGCCTGCCAGCTCTGCAGCTCTGCAGGGTAGCTTAGCAACAAGGCTGCACTCGCGCCTCACAAGGACGGGTGAGTTCCTTCTTCTCATAGCGTTCTCAGTCACTCTCGCGTATGTACAAGACTCGCTGAAGATCAGCGAGATGCTATTGTTGCAGCGCCGAATTTTGTGTCTCGCATAATGACACCAAGTCAAGCATCCACATCACCAGATGCAATCTTACCGTCACCTCGGGGCTTTGGCCAGTCAGAACACAGACGGTCACGATCCCCGAGGTCAGAACACCACAATACGCCAGATCGGCCCTCCAAACGCTTCCAGGTCCCACGGGCATGTGACCGCTGCAAGAGCCTGCGACGAGGATGCAGCGAGTATCGGCCATGCAAGCGATGCGTTGACGCGGGGGTGGGGGATCAGTGTCGCGGCCCAGGCTCATTCCCCGGCATCTCGTCGCCGCTGCAGCTGACCTCGAGTGAGGCATCAATATCGAGACTGATGGGGATGGCGTCACCAATGATCATAGACTACTGCACCGCGCGGTTCTTTGAGCGTCTACACCCAACTATACCGATCCTGACTCCCGACTATGTCGCAGAGCTGCGCGCAGCCGATGGTGTAGCACAGAGAGACCTGGAAGCAGTGTGCGTACTTTGCGGGATGTGCGCGCAGGTTCTCCTTCAAGCCGATGAACCGGAAAATCTGCATAGGCAAGGCATTATTCCAGACAGCAACAGCGACTTCGCGCGTCGGCTTCTTACGGCTGTCATGGAGACGTACCAGACTCTTCCGAGGACTGTCAACCCCAGCCTCGAGCTTTGTTTGCTTACCTTCTTCATCTACGCGTGTCAGGCGAGACTATTTCATCACGGCCAGGCTTTCCTGTTCCTCAGAGAAGCAACGACTTTGCTACTCCTCTTCAGAAGAGAAACTGAAAGAGATCAAAGAGTTAGGGAGTTGGCCGATAGGCTGTTCTGGGTTCTGCTAATATCAGAGCGTTCACATGCGATTCGCTACCGGAGGCCTATCACTTTGCACATCACGTCTGAGACGCCACAAATCGACACCAGCGACCCTTCCTTGGCTGGGTTCTGGAGTCTGGCGTCTCTTTTCCGACCAATTGATACCTCATTCGTGTCACTCCTCAACCGAGAGACCTTTGCAATTGCGCCAGCACGGGAATCTCTTGCTTATGTTGAGTTGGCTGTGAATTCGGCGCTGCGACCGACGATGGAGTTGCACGATACACAGAAGGCGAATTTGAGAGTCACGCAGCTGTGGTTGCGTATCATCATATGGCAACTGCGCCTGCACCTGGGATACCTGACAGAGGAATCACAACAGGCCAGCCTCACATATCAGTATCCAGTGGAGGTAGCCAAGGACCTGATGCTTTCGACACGCGACCTACCCCTTGATAGTATCAAGGTTCATGGGGTCGGAATCACGGAGAAGATATACGATGTGGCCTCGGCGGTGGTGGATGTTTTGGCAAGGATACCCCTGGCGGCTTCTAGCCCAGATGAGCCGACCACAGGAAGTCTCCCCGAGGATGCGTTGGTGTACTTGAAGCATCTCATCAGCCGGCTTCCCGGGGGAGAGTCAGTTTATATTGAGCTTTTAGAAAAGCATACAAGTCAGGCCATTCCAAGCATGGTTCTCGATCAATCACCGGCATGAAAGAGTTCATTGTCAGGTACAATTTCAGATGAATTATTCACATTATTCCATACTCTCAACATATTGTAGTAGTACTGCACATTATGTCTGGAAATCTTGCTACCGTAGGACATCCTAAGACTCACTGGCTTTGACCTGTGCGGTCTTCTCATCCACTCCTTCGTAGGGATCCACGACAGTCTTCGCGAATTTCCTTGCTGGCACACGCTGCTCGAAGAGCATATCAAGCTCAGCATAGGTTCGATCCTTTGGCTCCGGAAGTCTGAAGAAAACCCAGATTACAGAGAGGAGACAGCTGCCGGCCCAGAAGAAAGCAGTTCGCGCACCCCAATTCCAGTCCGTGGATGAGAGCTGGTAGTTCGTCATGACGTTGACGAAGATGTTGCTCGCGTTGTATGCTGCACGAGCAAGAACGATTGTCTTGGCCTTCAGGCGTGTTGATGACAGTTCTGAGATGAGGGAGTAGGTCACGGGTCCAACCGTAAAGTCGTAAACGAACGTGAACACGATCAACATGGCGCCAATAGCCCAGACAGCACCCGTCTCACTGGAGAAGGAGAGTGACCCGACGATGATGAGAATGAGAAACTGGCAGCAGAGACCGCTGAAATGGATCCTGCGACGTCCGACCACCGTCATTAACCACCACGACGAAGCCGTGCCCACCATTCCGAGAGCGTATTGGCCCATGGATAGGGAGAATGAGTTGCTTGCGTCCATGCCGGCTTGTTTGAGGAAGTAGGCAAAGTAGCCCATCAGGTTCTGCCCACCGAGTGTCTGCACAAGCCAGATGCCAATGACGATCTCGGTACGCCGAAGATCGATGCCTTTGAAGCAGTCCCGGTAGGAGGTTCCCTCCTTGATCTGTTTTTCCATCTCGTTGGTGTGTTCGATCATGGCAATGGTCTCGTCGACGTCAAACCCTGGCTGGTTCGGGGACGTGAGGCGCACAAGAGATTTGCGAGCTTCATCCCTTCGACCCTTGCGAACATACCACCAGGGGGATCTGAAAATTGTTAGCGACAAACCATATCGCCAGGAGAGGTAAGCTCACTCTGGTGCGAATACAAGGCCAGCAAGAATGGGCAACGGCCAGACCCATTGGACACCAAAGGGGATGCGGTAAGCCCATTCATCGTCCCTTCCACTGGATCCCTTGTTGACAGCCGCGGCAAAGAACTGGCCGATCACCCAGCACATATTGATGAAGGTGGTCAGCATCGGTCTGAGGGAGATAGGGGCGACTTCGGAGGCGTATGCAGGTGTTACACTCTGGAAGGCTCCCCACGGAATGCCTATTCAGTTAAGTTAGACCCGGAACATTGTATCGTAATCAAGCAGACTTGCCGCAGAGCACCTCTCCTAGAACGAGGATTTTCACATTGGGGGCGAAAAACAGGACGAAGATGAAAGCAATCATCATCATGAGTGACACAATAGTGGTCATCTTGTAACCGTATCGATCAGCCATCCAACCAGCCCAGATGAGACCGATGATCTCTCCGGCTCGAGCTCCATTGGACAGAGCCGACTGCCACGAGGCTGGTACACGGTATGAATCCTCGGAAGCAACGTAGACACCGTACTTCTCGTTGAATTTGTCGGAAGCATACAGGTTGCCAAGCAGAGCCAGGTCGTAGCCTTCCATAATCAGGGTTGAGGACAACAAGACTGACCAGCCGATGGCGTGAGGGTACGTCTTGACAGCCTTCCAGAAGCCCATCTGGTGCTCAGCATTGGCGGCTTGTCTGGCCTCGCTGGCGAGCATCCTGGGCGGGATGACCTCGTCATGACGGGCATCAGTGCCCTTGTCGCCGTCCATTTTTGAAAGAAGTATTAACACCTAGGAGTTGTTGTAGGTAGAAGAAAAGAGAAGGGCGACGGTAAAATGGCGGACTCTTTGCGAGGTGAATCTGCTTGAAGAAACGATTGTCTCGAGGTCTTAGAGGGTGGACTGGAGGACGTATTTATGGCTGTTGGGGACTGCATCACACGGTCAAGGCCATGCTCTAGCCGAGCAGTCTTTGCCGACGTTGGAGCTGATCCATGCTGGGGCCCAAGCATCTGGATCTGGGGAAAAACATGGGGTGATGACCGGAGTCTGCGTGTAGAAGGAATTGAGGCGCGGAGTGTCCACGTCGAGTGGAGGATGAGGCAAAGACCTGACGAGGTGGCTTACAGGAGTCTCCGCCGCCAGGCCGACGACCTCAATTTCCAGGTCTTGGTTGCGGGGCCATCCGAGGTCGGAGTGAAGTGGGGCGCACAGTGGCCTGGTGCGGAGACTCCGCTGCTCCCACCCTCTCCACCGCTACTGCAACTGCCCCAGCATCCTGCACTGCTTTTCGCCGTATGCATGGATGCACGGCTGGCTTCATGAAGCCCCATGTACCTTGCTTGGGGAGACTCCACGCGACTTGCATACAATCCCCGCAACTTTAGCAAGATGCTCCTCGGATCCTGTCGCCGGCGGACTTCCCGCATTGCCATCAGGCCCGAGCTGAGGTTCCGACGCTTGCGTCCCCAACCTGCAGTGTGATCTTTCGTATATCAGCGACCGATCACTTCGACTTCGACGTCTCCGGCATCTCAGCTCATCATACGTCCGGCAAGTCTCTTCATACAACAAGCTCCCTTGGTGCAGCATTGCATGATAGCCACACAGAGAGAATTCCTGAGTGCTACAACCTTTCCTTCCCAAATTCCGTCCCGTCGCTGCCATTGAGCCGCAATGGGCTCGCTCACCTGGAGCCGAGAGGATGGATGGTGCAATGATAAGGTATGGTGGAAAGAGGCAACCTTCTACCAAGTTTACCCGGCCAGTTTCAAGGATTCAAACAATGACGGGTGGGGTGACCTTCCAGGCTTGATCTCAAAGCTTGACTACCTTCACGACCTTGGCGTGGACGTGGTATGGGTGTCGCCAATCTTCGAGAGCCCCCAGAAGGACATGGGCTATGATGTGTCCGATTATCAGGCTATCTACGCGCCGTACGGAGATGTTGACGATGTCGACCAGCTGTTGAAGGAATGCCATCAGAGAAATATGAAAGTGATACTGGACCTCGTCGTCAATCACACGTCATCTGAGCATCCTTGGTTCAAGGATTCTCGCTCCTCAAAAGAAAGCAGCAAACGCGACTGGTACATCTGGAAGCCTGCTCGCTATGACAGCAATGGAGTGCGGCACCCTCCCACTAATTGGAGGGGCTACTTTGCCAGCTCGACCTGGACATGGGACGACGCAACACAGGAATAC
The DNA here is from genome assembly GCA_030734395.1 of Sarocladium kiliense. Taxonomy (NCBI): domain Eukaryota; kingdom Fungi; phylum Ascomycota; class Sordariomycetes; order Hypocreales; family Sarocladiaceae; genus Sarocladium; species Sarocladium kiliense. The sequence continues at coordinate 603,958 of JAUZTG010000015.1, read as the reverse complement.
TACCTGCACCTTTATGCCGCGGACCAACCGGACCTGAATTGGGACAATGCCGAATGTCGCGAAGCCATTTACGAGGACACTATGCGGTTTTGGCTTGATCGCGGTGTCGATGGCTTCCGAATTGATACAGTCAACAAGTATTCTAAGCGACGGGACTTCGTCGACGCACCTATCACAGACCCAAGCTCTCCTCATCAACCGGCTCCAGAGATGTGGTGCAATGGACCTCGAATCCATGAGTTCATCCACGAGATGAATAAGAAGGTCTTGGCGCCATACAACGCAGTCTCGGTTGGCGAGCTATCCCTGACGCCACATCCTTCACAAGTCGTCCCTTATGTGTCTTCCTCGGCACAAGAACTGGACATGGTCTTTGAGTTCTCTCTCATTCGACTAGGTAATGGAGATGGGTTCGGATCCAAGTATATTTATCGTCCCTTCCTTCTATCCACATTGAAAAAGATGACGGAGACGTGGCAGACCTTTGTGGAAGGGACGGATGCCTGGACCACAGTATTCTGCGAGAATCATGACAACGGAAGAGCTGTTAGCAGGTTTGGCGACACCTCATCTAGAGAACTGTGGCTACGATCGGCAAAGGCCATCGCACTCTGGCAGACGGCTTTAACAGGCACCCTGTTCTTGTACCAAGGTCAGGAGATTGGAATGACCAATGTCCCCAAGAACTGGGATATCTCCGAGTACAAAGATGTTGAAAGCCGCAATTACTACGCCGAAGCTTTGGACGCTGGCGACCAAGACCGGGTGAAGGCTACAATGCATGGTCTACAGATCCTGGCTCGAGATCATTCACGCATTCCTTTCCAGTGGGACTCGACAGATCACGCGGGCTTCACCGGCAGAGATGCTCTCCCATGGATGCGTGTGCATGATGACTTTGCTTCAATCAATGTTGCCGCTCAAGTTGATGATCCAAACTCCGTTCTTTCGTTCTACAAGGAAGCCTTGAAGATGCGGAAAGCCTACAAAGACATGTTCATCTATGGGCGTTTCCAGCTCTTAGACCCAGAAAATGAGTACATGTTCGCTTTTGTCAAACACAGCACTCTACCTCAACAAGGTCGCGATGGTGGGAGGGCTCTGGTAGTTCTGAATATGTCTGCCGAGCCGAGGCAGATGCCTGACATGAGCAAGATGGGATTGGATTTGAGCGGCTCACAACTAAAGATGTGTAACGTACAGCATGGGACAGAGGATAACAAGCCGTCACTCCAAACATTGCAGGCATGGGAGGCACGAGTGTACATAAATGATTCGAGGTAAAGGGGCATAAGATTATTTGATGAATATCTCAGGCTGCGTTGCGTATCTTAGGCATTTTGGCCAGTATATAGTAGTCACGCCGTTTTCAGGAACCCATTGATGCCATATTTCGGTGTATTTGAGCACTCAAATGAAGCTGCCAACACAACGCATTACATAGATCTTACGCCCCCTGATCATGAGACTAATGGTCATACCTCAGTCCTTCTTAACCTCATTCTCCACAAGGCCATCGGAATGGCTGTCATTTGCCTCCAACACAGATTCCGTCCCGCCACTTTGCCTTGCCATGAAGAACTCTGGTCCTTGCTCCCAATACTCTTCCATAATAGGAGGACCCTTGAAGTTTTTACGAGCATAGGCAAAATACCAACCCGCACTGATTGCTCCAAACCCGGCAAAGACCACACTGGCATAGTTCATTGTGCCAGCCGTGACAGGTAGCGACACAGGAACGCAAAAGATGACAGACGCAAAACAGATGAAAACAATGCTAACGACATTGATGATAAATCCGAACTTTCCCAAGGAGTACGGCGAATTTTGGACAAACTTTCGTCCGCGAAGCAGGCTGATCAGAACAGGAACGCAGTATGAGGCCAGGAGACAGAGGGTAGCAACCCCAGTGAAGGAGTTGAAGGCAGCTGACGAGCCGAAATAGATACACCCAAGGATGCAATCGACAGCAGTAGACAAACCGATAGCCCATAAAGGAACGTCCAGTCTTGGGTGGACCTGTTTCCAGAGCTTATATCCGGGAATAGCACCATCGCGGGCGAATGCATAGGTACAACGAGATGAAGCAGTAAGAGCCCCAGTACCAGCAAAGAAAAGAATTCCCAATATGATGAGGAGTAGTCCAAAGCCCCCAGCCTTGGACTCTGTGACCGTCTGAAAGAGAAGGCCTATAGGCTGGCTGTTGGCAACCCCCAAGAGCATCTTGACATCGGGCAGGACGAAAAGAATAGGGATCAGATAAACCAGGCCAGTAAGACCTGCGGCAGAGACGGATAGCACAATGGCTCGAGGAACCTCGCGCTCAGGGTTTTGAACCTCTTCACAAAGGCTCGGAACCATACCGTAGCCGGTCAAGACATAGGAGGCTGGTGAGAGTTAGCAATTGTTGGACGGAGAGTCGAATTGGCCCATACCTTGCAGCAAGCCAACAAAGAAAGACCAGGCATCAGGCCAGCCACTGGCTGAGGCGTCGTAGTGTGTGAAAACGAACTCGGCCGAACGCTTCTCGCGAGCAGTGGCCAGGAGGGTGACGAGTATAATTACAACTCCCAACGCGGTCCACCAGATGCAGACGGTGTTGACCAAGTTCAGGTGTCGAGAGAAGAAGATGTTCACGATAGCGCATACTAGCATAACTGCCCAGAAGCATAGTACGGTCTGCCATTCATTGGCAACGTAGTCTTTATCGAAGATGGAGATGGCGCTGAGGATGAGCTGTGCACCAGAGAAGTTGATGCTCAGTGTCACAGTCCAGTTGCCAACAAGGGTCATCCAACCGTCAATAAAGCTGACAACGGGCGCGTACTTCTTGGTGCAGAGCATGGCCGACCAATAGTACACACCTCCTGAGACAGGGAAGACGCCGCATATCTCGGCCAAGGAAGCAGCAATGCAGAGAGAGAGAAGAGAAACGAGCACCCAGCCCCAGAGTATGGAAACGGCTTGGCCGTTAGTAAGGGTGATGTATAGAGTGGTCGAGAGACCGAAAGGAACAGCCATGATGGCGAAGGAGAGACCGAGAATGCTGATCATGCTGAGGTTGCGAGGCATTTCAGCTTGATAGCCAAGCCTCTGCAGGTGCGCCTCGGTCTCGCGTGTTGAGGACATGGCTGCACGCTGTGATACTGAGGATTCGCAGAAAACACAAGTTGTTAAGATACAAAGTAGCTCAAGGAGTTCGAATAGATGTGTGTTTCGGCAGGTGCAGCAGACAGACAGACGACAAACTGCAATCAAGTGAGGAGATTAAGGAGGAGGAACTGCATTGGGGAGGGCAGGAGATATGTAGAACAGATCTACTCTGGCTATCATCTTGACACACTTGCTCGAGATAGCGAGAAGGGCGAGACCAAGGGGGGCGCATGGCTAAGTCGGCACTTGAGTCACGCAAGATAAGACTGATTACCCCGGATTCACAGTGGGTCCTATGCGGGGAATGACGCATCCGTATCTTATGGCTCGATTTGCTGAGGATTTCGTCCAGACTTCAGGCGTACAGTACAAGTGAAGCAGCGAAGCTCATGGGACATATTAGAGTTCAGGAGGCACCGTGGCAGTGGGACAGACGCGGCTACATTAGCCAATCATGGGACTTGCCGCGGTGTGGATCACAAGTGATAGTGACCCACACCGCGGCTTTGTGGGATCCACTCTCACTGTTGGCTACCCTGTAACCAGCCGCGACGCACCCGGTCGAAAGCAACATCGCTGGAAGGTGAAGAATCCCAGCCTTGGTATCTGTGTTTCACGCCAGGCGATGGTAACGCATGACACTGACACCAGAGTCTATTCGGGCTCTTGCCCAGGCCCCGGCTTTGGGTGCTGGGCCCTCGTCATCAATGGACACAAGGGCGGCAACATCCACTGTGGGCGGCTCCCGATGAAGTACAGCTGTTTCCTCTGGGAGAAGTTGCCCTATATGGGGTGCTCTTCGGGCCTGATCTCAGGACTGCAGTACTGATATATATGCTCGTCTCTGCGAGAAACCTGTGTTGCTCGTCCTAGCTTGTGTGGTGCTAAAGGCTGTACCTCATCCGCCTCACCTCCTCTACAGGGCGTCTGTCATCAAGCCTTCCCAGCATGTCCATTCTCCGGCTGGCTGCCCGGCAAGGGGAGACGCGAGGACTCATCGGCGGAGTTCGCGTTCGCAGCATGTGTGTTGGGACAACGCGAACAGGAGTCCCCCTCTTCAGAACATACTCATCATCGGCACAGGGAAGCCTTGCTCAGCAAGATGCAAATCTTCGGCACCATGAGCTCTTCTCCCGTCGACACATCGGCACCAACGATATGTCAGAGCAGCAACAAATGCTTCGAATGCTTGATCCGCCCGTTGAATCCATGGACGACCTTATCAGTGAGGTGATCCCTGCTCAAGTGAGGCGGCAGAGCAAAGGCTTGGATCTCGTCGAACAATGGGATCCCTCAAGCCCTGCTACCCCGGCCCCGAGCAATGGAATTCCTGAGCATACTGTACAGCGCAGAATGAAGGATCTGGGATCTCTCAACGACAGATTCGAAACATACATCGGCTGCGGCTACTACGATACCATTATCCCTGAAGTCATCAAGCGGAACGTCCTCGAGAGTCCTGCTTGGTACACAAGCTACACGCCTTACCAAGCAGAGATCAGCCAAGGCCGCTTGGAATCTCTCCTCAACTTTCAGACCATGGTCACGGACCTTACGGGAATGGGCATTGCCAACGCCTCTGTGCTCGACGAGGCGACAGCCGCTGCGGAAGCGATGACTCTTGCCTTCAACAACGCCCCTGCGAAATTGCAAGCCAGGGGTGCACGGCGGACCTTTGTTGTAGCGAAAAATTGTCACCCTCAGACCATCGCAGTCTTGGAATCGCGAGCACAAGGATTCGGCATCGATATCGTAGTAGGCGATGTGCTTGCCAATGACTTTGAGCTGGTCAGACAAGCCGAGGGGAGCTTGATCGGCACTCTCATCCAGTATCCAGACACTTACGGTGGTGTTTTTGACTACCAAAACTTGTCCTCTGTTGTCCACGAGAACAAGGGAATGCTTTGCGTCGCGACCGATCTACTTGCGCTTACTTTGCTCAAACCTCCCGGCGACTTTGGTGCCGATGTTGCTTTCGGCAGCGCCCAGCGCTTAGGAGTACCCCTTGGCTATGGTGGTCCCCATGCTGCCTTTTTCGCTTGTTCCGACAGGTATAAGCGCAAGGTCCCTGGACGACTCGTTGGTGTCTCTAAAGACCGGCTCGGCAACCGGGCTCTCCGTCTGGCGCTGCAGACTCGCGAGCAGCACATTCGGCGCGAGAAGGCGACCAGCAACATCTGCACTGCTCAGGCGCTCCTTGCGAACATCAGCGCATTCTTTGCCATCTATCACGGGCCCGATGGCCTCCGGACCATAGCTCAAGACATTTGGGATAAGGCTCGACTAGCCCAGGCGCTGATCGTACGGAAGGGCGATTTCGAGCTAGTCACACAAGGACTGCGCGAGGACGGAGCTGTTCTCTTTGACACGTTAGCCTTCGAAGGAACTCCTGAGCAGATATCCCGCCTCCGCGTAGCAGCCGCGGCCAAAAAGATCAACCTCCGTTATCATGGAGAGAACAGAGTGACCGTCTCCCTTCACGAGGGCATGTCACAGGAAAGCCTTTGTCGTTTGTTGGAAGTTTTTGGAGTATCTCAGCAAGAGCTTGAACACGCGCTCGACACAACCCAGGAACCTCTTCTGGACAGTGCTGTTCCGGACCAGTTGAAGCGCACGACACCTTTCCTCAGACAACCTGTCTTCAACCAGTATCATACAGAGACTGAACTTTTGCGATATATCTACCACCTTCAAAGCAAGGACGTCTCTTTAGTGCATTCAATGATTCCACTTGGATCATGCACGATGAAGCTCAATGCAACGACAGAAATGCTTCCACTCTCAGACCCCAACATGTCCAGTATTCACCCCTTTGCTCCTCTAAACCAAGCTCAGGGCTACACTGCCATGATCTCTGCTTTGAGCAAGAATCTCGCTACCATCACCGACATGGATGATGTCAGTCTTCAGCCCAATTCTGGCGCGCAGGGCGAGTTTGCTGGTCTTCGCGTCATCAAGCGTTACCATGCCAGTCAAGGCCCCGATGGGGAGAAGCGCAATGTCTGCCTGATCCCGGTGTCCGCACATGGTACGAACCCTGCCAGTGCTGCCATGGCGGGCATGAAGGTGGTGCCACTCAAATGTGATGCGGCTACTGGCAACCTCGATATCGACGACCTCAAAGCTAAGTGTGCGAAGCATGCTGACGAGCTCGCGGCTATCATGATCACGTACCCGAGCACGTATGGTGTCTTTGAGCCCGAGGTTCGGAATGTGTGTGATATCGTTCATGCACATGGAGGGCAAGTCTATATGGACGGTGCCAACCTCAACGCCCAGATTGGGCTTACAAGCCCAGGTGATGTTGGAGCTGATGTTTGCCATCTGAACCTCCACAAGACCTTCTGCATCCCTCACGGTGGTGGTGGACCCGGTGTCGGTCCTATCGCCGTCAAGAAGCACTTGGCACCCCATCTTCCAGGCCATCCAGTCGCGGATCCCCAGAACGGCTCGCCAGACCGCGTTAGGACAACTGCGGTTGCGCCTATCAGTGCAGCGCCTTGGGGAAGTGCCTCGATTTTGCCCATCAGCCACATCTACACTCTTTTGATGGGTGGTGCTGGCTTGACGAGACAAACCGGCGTCGCTCTTTTGAATGCCAACTACATTATGTCGCGGTTACGCCCTCACTATCAGATTGCCTACACAAACGCCAAAAAGCGCTGCGCACACGAGTTCATCCTAGACGTCCGTCCCTTCAAAGCCACTGCCGGCATCGAGGCCGCCGATGTAGCCAAGAGGCTCCAGGACTACGGATTTCATGCGCCGACCATGAGCTGGCCCATCGCAGGAACTCTTATGATCGAGCCTACCGAGTCGGAGTCGAGGGCTGAACTAGATCGCTTCTGTGACGCCCTTGTGCAGATTCGACGCGAGATTACTGATATTGAGAATGGTCGTATCCCTCGCAAGAACAATGTCCTTGTCAATGCGCCGCACCCTCAAGCAGACCTTCTAGTCTCGGAGTGGAATCGACCCTATACAAGAGAGGAAGCGGCGTATCCGCTGCCATGGTTGAGGGAGAAGAAGATCTGGCCATCAGTTGCCAGAGTTGACGATGCTTTTGGTGATACGAACTTGTTCTGCACATGTCCGCCGGTGGAGGCCAGCGAACCCTTGTAGAGAGATTCTGCTACCATCGCTACTCCATAGACTGTGACTGGTCATAGGTACAGCCAGTACTTTGCTTGAGCTTGGAATAAACCATGCAGTAATGAAATGTTTGATTGAGGAGCTTGGCCCATCAAGTTGAAGAGCTTTTGCATAAGACCGTAGAATATGGAGGGAAGATAGTAGTCTTGCCCCGCAAAGGGCATCAACTCGCACAGCGATCATTTTTTTTTTAATTAGTGGTGCTTATCACTCTAACGAGACTACAAGAGTTGTAATGACTCTTGTTCTATAGACCCTTAATATATTCTGCATATGCAGCCTCATCCATCAAGCTGTCCGCAGTGGCAGCGTCTGTCGCCTCGAGCTTGACCAGCCAGCTACCATCCTCAGGATCCTTTGAAAGGTCTGCAGGGGTATCTGCAAGAGCCTCGTTGACAGAGGTGATGGTACCTGACACAGGACTAAGCACGTCTGAGGCAGACTTGACCGATTCCACGGTTCCAAGAGCCTCTTCCGCCGTTGCCTCGTCTCCAAGGGCAGGTAGCTCAATATAGACAACGTCACCGAGGGCATCAGCCGCATACTTTGAGATGCCAACGGTGCCTATAATCATGGATCCCGTGTTAGCTACGGTTCTCATGCATTGAAAGAGGGAGAACCTTACATGACTTTCCGTCTTCGGCCACGTCAACCCATTCATGGCTCTTGGTAAAACGTTTCGCTGAGCCTAGAGGGCGAAATTAGCTAAATTGTTACTGTGTTGTCGATTCCGGCGTGAACTCATGAGTGACTAACAAATTGAGGTCAACGAGATTGCTCTTCTCTGGCCCAGGGGAGAGGCGAGGCGATTGACAACCGTAGGTACGAGGGACCGATTTGCCTTCACGGCAATCGACCTTGGGATGATGAACGACATCTGGGAGGCTGAGTATGAAGTTGATCGAGATGTGTACGTGCTTGAAGGCCAATGCAGTTCAAGAATGAGGTGCGTTGACATATGCTCTCTCTATGTGAGGCTTGCAACTTGGCTTGGGCTTTAGCAGGACCTCCTTAGAAGCAGTAACCCATCCTTTCAAACACGGTTGAAGGCCTTCCCATGATCTGCAAAGTACGCTCGCATCAGGCGCCTGAGCTCGGGACCCCCCCCCAGCCGCTCAATCTATGACTCCAGCGCGCGTCAAGGGCCCATTCGAGACTCAGACCCTTGTCCAGAGGTCTCCGCACTCTCCCCAGACCAGACTTCCAGATTGGGCGGCTCCATAGCGCGGCAAGACTCTTGATTGGCTGGCCATTGCCACCATGTATCTTGAGGGCTGGTGGTGGTGGATGAGGAGAGAGGGTCTTCCGATTGCCCCATTGTTGCCCGCTGATGTTCAGCTGTGTCATTCGATTGAATGGTTATCAGAGGCGGGCCACGATAACCGGCGTCGGTGTGGAAGACTAGCCAGTCTAGTGCAGACGAGGATGTGTGACAATTACTTGCCGTGTCACGGCTTCCACGGTCGCAGTATCTGCTCCATTGCCGTTGCTCTAGTCAGTGGAAAGTGTATGTTGAGGATCAAAGACGTAGTTCCAACTAGACGCTGGGTATCACCACTGCAGGGTTCTGCTCTTTGACAATTGGCGATGACTTGCTACGTGCAAGTAGTCCTCTATAGATGGGTCAGGCGCGAAGCCAGTAGTGGGAGCAACGTGACATGGACTATGGACAAAGTATCTCGAGAAAGATTGTGCTATGATGGAACCGTCCATGGCCCTGGGAACTCTCCTACCCAAGTCGCTACTTCCTCGCGCAAAGCTGCAATCTCCGCAATGGCAGCACCATCTCCAACGTGGGTGAGGAACGCCTTGACCGAGCCTGGGTTCTTGACTCCCTGTTCCTGTGCCGCAGCTCTTGCCTGCTTGTCAACGGCCAAGGTGATGGTGACTGCACGGTCGACAATGTCGGCCACGCGTTCAAAGTCCGGCTCCTGGAAGCCACGGGTGGTCATCGCGGGTGTGCCGAGACGAAGACCACCAGGCTTCAGGGCCGACTTATCCCCAGGCACTGTGTTCTTGTTACTCGCTACGCCGCACAGCTCCAGCACGCGCTCAACTCGAGCTCCATCCACGCCCTTTGACCTGAGATCCAAGAGCAACAGGTGGTTGTCGGTGCCGCCAGAGACAAGGTTGTAGCCATGGACCTTGGAGAGCTGGCGTGCGAATGCCTGGGCATTCGACAGCACAGCCTCCTGATACTCTCGGAACTTGGGCGTCGCAGCTTGGCCCAATGCAACGGCAAGAGCCGTGATGGTATGGTTGTGCGGTCCGCCTTGATGCCCGGGGAAGACCGAGGCATTGATGGAACCCTCGAGGTCAAACATTGTCTCCTTCCCTTTCTTGTCCACCTTTCGAACGCCCTTGCGGAAGAATATCATGGCTCCTCGGGGCCCTCTGAGGGACTTATGCGTCGTTGTCGTGACCACATCTGAGTGATCGAACGGCGAAGGAACAGTGCCTGCAGCGACCAGACCTGAAATATGTGCCATGTCAGACAAGAGATAGGCACCTGCTTCGTCTGCAATGCTGCGCATCTGTGCGTAGTCAATCAAGCGTGAGTAGGCTGAGGTGCCCGCGATGATGAGCTTGGGGCGGTAGACCAGAGCCGACTCCCGGAGCTTTGCATAGTCAATGATCCCAGTCGCCTGGTCTAGATGATACGGCAGTGTCTCGAAGTATTTGGAGATCATGGAGATCTTCTTGGAGGGTATCTGATACCCGTGAGACAAATGGCCACCGTGCGGGAGATCCAACCCCATGATGCGATCGTGGGTGTTGAGAAGCGCCGAGTAGGCTATGAGATTCGCAGGAGATCCTGAGAGTGCTATAGTGATATCAGCCGCCGTGTCTTGATTCATCTAGCCGTATACATGGCATACAGGAGCTTGAGACCAAGAGATAGCTGAGACTGACCTTGTACATTGACACCCCATTTATCGGGGTCGAGACGAAAGACCTCGAGGGCGCGTTGCTGGCAGAGTCTCTCGGCCTCATCGATGTATTCATTGCCACCATAATATCTCGCACCAGGATAGCCCTCAGAGTACTTGTTCTGCATGACACTTCCAAGTGCCTCTAGAACCGCCCGTGAGGTGAAGTTTTCAGATGGAATGAGATTGATGAAACGACGCTGTCGATCTTCTTCCTATTGGGCACCATCAGTATACAGGTTGTGACAATGCACAATGGGACTGGGACTACCTTTTTCAGGATTTCGCTGATACGCGGGTCGCTTTCTTCGATAGAGGTGGCTAGATGCTGCAAATCCGACGATCAGCCATTGTGGTTGTACTCCCTGACGTATCAAGATCGCTCTCACATCTGTACCGCCTGTTGCTGAATAGCTTCTGACGTATCGGCCTAAAACGAATGGCTGCTGAGAGAGTTTACATTTTCGCAGAGGGCTCAGGGCCATCCCCTGGGGTAGTAAGTGGCGCATTTTGGTAGAAGGGAAGTTGAATAGGATCTCATGAAGACAATCAGAGCCCAAGGGATGAAGAGAACCTGATATTGTGAAGGAACTAGGGGAGCATTTCGGGATATAGTAGTTGGAGAAAGCAGTGCCTTTCCAGACGCGGCCCCATCTCTTCCTTGCAGTTTCGAGACGCAGCACTGCAGCATGTGCCATGGGGTTAGTCTAGTGCCCTCCCTGCCTGTTGCCTTAGTATCATCGGGTCTTGTCTCAGCTCGCCTAAAGACGCGGCGCTAAGAGACGCGGTGTAAGTCACTTGGGTACTGCACCGCGGCAAAAGACTGGCCATCAAGCATAGTGAGTGTATTTCACAGAACCGCCAATTGGAGTCAGGCTTAGTCCTGCAGTTCCCATGTGACCTCTTCTCGGCTAGCAACACCTACGCTTTTGGAACTCTGGTCTCTTTAGCTGGCTAGGGTGGTCGATGAAATCGACTCTCAACAAACGGCAACTTGGTAATCTCTGCCTTGACAACCTTGTTCCGGACCCTGATGGCAACCTTTGTACCCCGTTTGTGAGCTCCGTTCTTAACCATTCCCATGGCGATGTTGCGCCCGCCAAGCGAAGGCGAGGGACAACCGCTAGTGACCTTGCCAATGACCTCTCCGCTCTCGGGATCAAGGATATCAGCGCCTTCCCTCGCGATCGGCCCTTTGTCCACAAACATGCCCACCCGTCGCTGAGGCATGCTGGCAGGCTTCTCAATGTGAGCTAGAACAGCTTCCTGGCCCTTGAAGCGAGGCAAAGTCGTCTCTGTTGATCGGCGGCACTTCCCAACAACCCAAGTCAAACCCGCCATTGAGGGCGTCGTATGTTCGTCAATGTCGTGACCGTACAAACACATGCCAGCCTCCAGACGAAGAGAGTCCCTTGCTGCAAGTCCAGCCCACCGCACCACAGAGCCGTCACCGAGGAGAGCGTGAGCAATATTGCAGCTGAGCTCACGAGAAGTGGCTGCATCACTAGCAGGAATAGATATTTCAAATCCATCCTCTCCGGTATACCCAGTGCGGGTGATCAGGAGAGCGGGAGAGAACAGCCGCAGCCGCAAGTGGCGCGACTGGCCAAAATAGAGCGTCGATAGATCTGCATCACTGGGGTTTTCGGTCGTGACAAGAAGAGATTGCAGAACCCCAGCTGCCTTAGGGCCTTGGAGAGCCAACAATCCATGATGTTCCAGGATTTCCCACTGAACGTGTTCAGGTGAGGCTCTCTCTCCGAGCAGCTCCTGGATATTATCCTGGAGATACGCCACATCAGCGTCCCTACGGGCAGCATTGGTTGACCATATAGAAAGAGTCTATGCCGATACGAGTGATGACTGTGTCATCAACGATGCCGCCTTGATTATTGAGTAATGTCGTGAGTGTTGATGTTCCCACGCCCAACTTGTCGAGAGATGAAGGCGTGACAGTCATCAGCAGCTCCTGCGCTAAAGGACCGGAGACTCGGTGTTGGACCATATGCGAAACATCAAACAACGAGGCACTCTTTCGCGTCCAATGGTGGGACTCTTGATGGCTTTGATCCGCGTACTCCAATGGCATCGCGAACCCTGCAAAAGGCGCCATCTTCCCTTTGGCGATGACATGGCAATCGTACAGTGGTGTCTTGGCGAGCTCCTTTGTAGTGCTTCCTGTAATATGACGACGTCCGAGAAAGACTATGGCTTGCGCAAGGCCCTGATGGAAGCTTATGCCTGTCTGTTTTGGTCGTGGAGTTGATTGCCACGACTTCGTGAGAGCGAGTCCAGAGGTGAAGCGACGCAGCGGTTCCCGTAGGCCGCAACGCATCTTCCTCTGCCTTGACACTCTTCCGGAAATGCGAAACCCGTTAGTTAGATGCATGGTTCCTATTACAGTGTTGCAAGTTCACTGCCAAACCGTATGCAGAGGAAGCTGGCTTTGGTGAGTGGTGAGCTTTGACAGGCCAATTCGAGGGCGGACCAAAGCATGCCATTTACTAAGTCCTCCAGAAGTCGAATATGTATTGATATGGCACCACTGTTTGGCCAAGTGTCGACACAGGAGGGTGGGGGCTACAAAGACCTTTACCAACCCCCCATCCTTGATACGCAGCCGCCGCCAGCGCCCAAGCTGACTAGGACGCAGCTCATCGCGGCAAATGCGTTCATTCGCTGCTTTGCGGGCGTAGGGAAACCTAAATCATGCATGCCATATGAGATGGACAGAAGGCATTTCGTGGTTTACTGATCGAAGACGCAACAGGAATTGGTCGATCAGCAAGGCACATTCTTGCTCAAGCAGTGGCACGGCGTCTCGGTTCACCTTGCCCTCCGTTCGCAAAGGAGAACTTCTCGGACTCATCGGCCATTATTTGACGAGAAAAATTCAGACCTATGAGACCAAACCCCTGGTGATGCTCACAAGACTAATGAATAAAAAGCTGCAGAAAAACATTGGTGTGGCCATTGCTTTGCCTATGACTACCATATTTCACACCCCAGAACACTGCGACTGTGTGCATAGAGAGTCGCAATTCATTGACGCCTAAGATCATATTCTTCATGTCTAATCCTAGACTGTCTCGATGTACCGAGTGAATTCCCTGTGTGATTGCGTAAGTAAAATGGCATGTTGCACTCAGAAGACGCAAAAGAACTCACCAGTCAGTGACTGCTTCCCTCCACAACCTCAATTCATGCTCTCTAGATGCGGCATAGCCATCCACAAACTTGGCACCGAACAGCTTTCGTGCAACGCTCTCAGGAGCCGTAAACCGCTTCAGAGCCCTCCCAAGGGTGTTGGCTAGCATCTGGGGCTTGCCATCTTCGTTGGAGCGAGCCGAAGATGGTGGCACTTGAATCTCCATCTTCTCGTTGATCCCACGCATACCTGCTAGGAAGAGTGCGCTCAGTGCGTAATGCGGATGGACGTCAGCACCAGGTGTTCGGATCTCCAGGCGTGTAGCGCCGGGTTTACAGGTGGGTGGTGCGATGAGGCGAATCGATGCCATGCGATCCTCCAACCCCCAAGTCAGCCAAACTGGCGCCCAGAAGTTCTCAACGAATCGCTTGTAGGAATTGATAGTTGGGGCAAGGAGTGGCATGATGTCGGGGATGGCATCGAGGACACCCGCGAGGAAATGATAACCAACATCGGACACGTTCTCAAGATCAGGCCAGCGAGGAGCCGGATTAGGTGTCGCGCGAGCAAAGGCATTCTTGCCTTCAAGGTCTGTCAGTGAGATGTGGATGTGTCCGGAGTTGCCTGGGAGCCCATGAAGAGGCTTGGCCATGAAGCAAGGAGTTGCGCCATGCTTCACTCCAACACATCTTGTGAGCAGTCTAGGATGTAGATGTCAGTCCTTGATGAGCTGCGTAAAGATCGTTTTTACCTACTTGAATAAGCTGACTCTGTCAGCAATCTCGGCAACATCTTTCACGGCCAATGCCTGGGTGCGAGCGCAAAGGTCAGCTGAGTCTGCCGATCGCTTCCGGGTTATTTTGAGCACTTAGGGTGGCACCTACCGCTTCGAAAACGCCCGGGCCACTCTCGGTATGCCAGCCCTCGACGTCACAATTGACCTGTCCTGCTGTCCTGTAGATGTCGTAGAAATAGTCTTTTGAGGCTACAGGGCGAGTTATACTGTAGCCAAACATACCCTGTGTCAATGGCCTGACAGCAGAAGGCGCGTTCTTGGCCAAGAACGCCGCGAGGTTTGGTCGAGGATTTGCACTTGACGAATAGCCATCTTCAGACGGAGTCTGGAAATTAGTGAATTCAAGCTCAACTGTCCCCATTAGCCAAGCGAAATTGGGTGACAACCGTTCAAAGGCCAGTCAGCTAACTTACCGCCAGCGAGGGCCTTGAAGTTCTGTTGATAGAGACGATCTGTCAGATCTTTCAAAAGACCACGGGGACAGACCGCCACAGGTTTCCCATCGGTGAAGAACGTGAGGAGGAAGAATGGAATATCATCCTCCCAAGGCAGCCTGCGGTAGCTGCTGAGGTCTGGGTACGCGGTGAAATCGGCATATGTTCCATCCTCGGCCGAACAATCAACGCCACCTTGATAGAGCATGTCATGCATGTCCCAGCCAAAGACTGCCGAGCTGAAGCCGAACCCTGACTGTATGCTGGAGAGGAACTTGGCCTTGATCATGATTTTGCCACGCAAAATACCATCGGCATCCACACCGGCGACTTTGACCATGGTGTCATTCTCCAGGACCTCTGCAACATTCGTAGGCGTGACGACCGTCATGATGGTGACTTCGGAGAGTGATGAGAATCAAGATGCCAACAAGTTTTTGAGTTGAAAAAGGTGCGTTCCACTGGAAGTGTTGGGTTATCCCGATGCTGTCGGAGAGTCTAAGTCTCAGGAAAGAGGAATCGCCTTGGTACTGGAAAGTGCCGCGGGCGGGCTTATGTTGCGATACAGCAGGTAGCCAGGTCATTCGGCGAATAGCCATGTTATCAATTAGTATCTGAGTCCTCTCCGAAGACTCCGTGCTTCGCGGCTATGCACCCGCGGTGAGATGTAAAGCACAGGTTCCAGGGCAAGAAAGCGTCGAGGCAGTCCGATAAGGGCTTGGTTGTAAGTCCTACCCCAGGCTGTAGGTCCGGTTGCTTGGTGTCATGGTGCAACACCCCAGAGTTAATGGACGAATCAGCAGGATTGCCGCGCTGGACAGAGGAACTAATTGGCGGCTAGGAAGGGGGCCAAATATCGTTTCCGGGCAGTGGAGATGGCGACTTCTGTTAAAGCCGATCACATGTGGAGAGCGCGTGCGCGCCTCAATGTAATGCGTCTCAAGTATCAGCATGGAAAAGCGCACAATGTCTCGGAACGACATGGCGGTCATAGATGGAACCAGCGCAAACATTTTCCCAGCGACACAGAGGCAGGTGAAGACACTCTAAGATGCCTCGAACATATCGCGTTGCTGTCCTTGAATGCGACGAGACCATCGAGCCCGTGAAAGCGGCTCGTGGCCGATATGGCGATATTTTTCACAATCTGCTCATCAGGGGATTAGAATCTCTGGGAGAGCAGGATATCCAGCTGGAGGTGTCCCGATGGGATATTGTTGGCACCCAACGCTACCCCAGCCTTGTGCATTTTGATGGCCTGTTGCTGTCCGGGAGCAGTGAGGTTTCTCCTCTTATCAACGGTCAGGTGACGTTACAGATTTGCTGACGGTCATTCGTAATAGAACACTGTGCTTTCGGGGACGAGCCTTGGATAGTATCCCTTGTCGACTACGTACGAGAGGTCATCAATACATCAGGCAAGCCCGTAGTCGGTATCTGCTTTGGACACCAGCTTATCGCACGTGCTCTCGGAGCCAGAGTAGGTATCAGTCCCGGTGGATGGGAGATCTCGGTGGATCACATCGATCTGAATGAGCAGGGTCAGAAGCTGTTTGGAGTTCCAGCAATGGTAAGTAAACCTGCCTTGTCGTATCTTGTGCTTTGTATCCAGACACCTGTTGTTGGAAGCTGATCTTGCGGGTCTTATCATACTAGAAACTTCACCAGATGCATCGAGACGCTGTTCTTGACGTACCCGAGGGCACAGTGAACCTGGGAAGTAGCCCTAGCTGTGGGATCCAGGGCCTCTTCAAAGCTGGTCAAGTGCTCTCTGTGCAGGCGCATCCGGAGTTTGACGACTTCATCATGACGAAGATTGTGGATCGCAGGCATGAGCAAGGAATCTTTGACGATGCCACGTTCAAGAGTGGCATGGCGAGGGCCAACTTACCACATGATGGGGTGCTGGTAGCAGAGGCGATATGGCGCTTGTTCTTCGGCAGACTTGCTATTTGAACTGCGAATGAGCTCGAGACTGAATGAACTGAGCGAACCTGCGTTGTCTGACCGCTGTAGACGAAGTGACACGAAAGACCTGCAGTTCAGCCCCTCCTTCCCCCGATGATGAGTAGGTAGGGGCATAGAAAATCGTGAAATGAAAGCGGCGTGTCTGTTCGAACACAATGTGAACGCAGGTCTCAGGGTGCAGGGTAGCATTTAGAAAAAGCCCAAGGATGTGCCCCTTCCCTGTGCGGTGGGAAAGGTCCTGCTACCCCAGTACCCCAGGACTACCTGCTCTCCACCCCGATTTCTTGTTCCTGCTCCAACACCGCGGCTGTTTTGGTGCACCATGATGGAGCCCCAAGTCCACGGCTGCCGCGCCCAAGATTGGGACCCTGCGTTGGCTGGTCATGTGAAGCGGTATCGCGATCTTGTGATGGCCCGGGGCTAGGCCATGCTGAAGGGTCCTTAAGTAGATGCTGTCCAGGGCTTACCTGTCACTTCTATCACGCCCACGATCACAGCTCTCCGTATCCTGGCTCATCTTGCTCCGGTTAAATCATTCGTATTCAAGGGTTTCGCTTCTCACAATCTCGAAATGTCGTCCAAGATCAAGTGTCTCTCGCCATCGACACGAGAAGTCGTCTTTCAGCACGATGGCCTTTCCATTGAGGAGGCCACCATCATGGTTGATCGCGCACACGAAGCGTTCAAGACATACCGCAAGGTTCCCCTAGTCGAGCGCAAGGCAATAATGATCAAGGCTTTAGATATTCTGCGCGAGTCGGAGGCCGTGCTGGCCAACGAACTGACTTCCCAGATGGGACGCCCTATATCTGCTTCACCCTCAGAGCTACAGACGATGCGCAAGCGTGCTGAGTACTACCTCGAAACAGCCGAGGAGGCTTTGTCTCATCTCCCTGGGAAGCCCGAGGATGGATTTGAGAGATGGGTCAGCAGAGAGCCGGTTGGACCTGTCTTCATCTCCTCTGCATGGAATGTGCGTTTCTCCTACCCACACTCGGTATATTTTTTTTTCATCCATGCAGCCGATTGACCGTATTTCAGTTCCCGTGGCTTATTACCATCAATACGCTTGCACCAGCACTGCTTGCCGGCAACTCTGTTCTCCTCAAACCCTCGCCCCAGACTCCTCTGGTGGGAGACAGACTGAAGGAGGCCTTCGACAAGGCCGGCCTCCCGAAAGATGTCCTTCAAATCCTACACCTCCCTGGCCGCTTAGAGCTTCAGGCTGTCGTGAAGCTTCCCAAGATCAGACAAGTCTGCTTCACCGGTTCCACCGGTGGTGGTTTGGCCATCCGTCGGTCCACTGCTGACAGAGTTGTGCCTGTGAATCTCGAGCTCGGCGGTAACGATCCTGCCTATGTCCGCGCCGATGCAGACTTGGCCTGGACGGCGGAGAACATTGTCGACGGTGCCGTGTTTAACTCTGGACAGAGTTGTTGTGGCATTGAACGAGTCTATGTCCACGAATCCATACATGACGACTTTGTGCGAGCCTTGCAAAAGGAGTTAGAAGGGTACTGCGACCTCCAACCCCCTGTGCCAGTATTTTGATGCACCTCGAACCGAGTTTTACTGACGTGGGATATATACCAACCCTACAGATATAAGCTCGGCGACCCATTCGACAAAGCTGTAAACGTCGGCCCTGTTGCGTCCCTCCGGGCCGCTCAGGAGATCGAGGCACAAGTAACAGACGCGCTTAGCAAAGGTGCCGTGGACGCAACACCAGCCAATGAGAGCTTCTCAAATGCTCCCAACACAGGAACTTATGTGGCTCCGCGCCTTCTCATCAACGTCAATCACGATATGCACGTCATGAAAGACGAGACATTCGGGCCCCTGCTTCCTGTGATGAAGGTTCGTGATGACGCCGAAGCGCTCAAGCTCATGAATGACAGCAACTTCGGCCTGACGGCTAGTATCTGGACTAAAGATGTAGACGGTGCGCGAAACCTACATGACGAGGTCGAGGCCGGCACTGTCTTTATCAACCGATGTGACTTTCCCAGCCCAGTAGGTTTCTTATTTGCCCTCAATCCGAGCTCGAACTGTCATTCCCCCTTATTGACCTCTCGCGCCACAGGATCTCTCTTGGATCGGTTGGAAGGACTCCGGACTAGGCAGCACCTTGGGACCGCGCGGTTTCGACGGTTTCACCACGCTCAAGAGCCACCACATCCGTCTAAGACATGCCTAGATAGAACACATTGAATCACATATCGTTGCTACTCCTGCCACATAATGAAGATACCACCTTGTGCAAGACGTTCGCGCGCCATGTCCACCCAACTAGATCAGACCCTGTTCCCCCACACGCCCCAGCTCGTATTTGTAATCATCCTCGTCAGTGCAACTTTGGAAGGGAATGCGAAGGCGAATCGTTGCATGTTTACGCTACATTGTAACTGAGAGCATCACGTTGACTGGCTATGTGATGTATCACGCGGCTCCCGACGACCCGCCTAAAACATGGAGGTTGTTAGTCTAGCCGCGGTCAGCTGCTAGTGGCTCTCATGAGCAACCACGTACATGCCTAGCACCTATTCTAACCCCCATTCACATCCCCCGCATTGGGGTAAAGAGCGAGGCGAGACACTGAAGGTGTCGCCAATGTGTAGCCGCCGAAGGGCGGGAATCTGACCTGGCCCTCCATGCTGGCCAAGTTCTTGACCCACGTTTCCTGGAATGTCCCAGCCGTCGTGTCGTGGCTTGGAGCCGCGTGGAGTGAGAAGGGAAATTAGATAAGTAGACGAGTGAAGATGGCATACCATTCAGCGTCCCATTTTGTCGTGTCTGGTATCGAAGTTCAACCCCATTAGAATACAGTGAATCATCTTCATTACAATCCAAAAGCCATCTTTGCGGCAAGTTTTCACGATTTATCCTCGCTATAAAGCAATACACCACGCAAAAATGGGAGGTCGTCTTGCTGGAAAGAATGCTGTTGTCACCGGTGCCGCGGGGTGAGTTGTGTTCTCATGATGTCGAAAGCAGTTGATACGCAGAGCTGACCGACGCCCATCTCCTGATCAGCGGCATCGGACTCGAAACCACGATTCTAATGGCCAAGGAGGGTGCTTCCGTACTCATGACTGACATCGCAGCTCCCGCCCTGGACAAGGCCCTTGCCAAAGTAAAGGAGCTGGCCCCCTCGCACGCCGGCAAGATCGAGATCCGTGTCGTTGATGTGTCCAAGGAGGCGGACATCAAGGCCGCTATTGAGCACTTGGATGCGTGGGGTGGTCTTGATGTCATGTTCAATAACGCCGGTATCATGCACGCCAGGGACGGCGACGCAGAGGAGTGCCCCGAAGCTATTTGGGATCTTACACAGAACATCAACGTCAAGGGAGTGTGGTTTGGCTGCAAGCATGCTGTGCGTAGCTTGCGAAAGCATGGAAAGAAGAAGGGCAGCATCATCAACACCGCCAGCATGGTTGCACTGGTTGGTGCTGCAACCCCCCAACTGGCCTACACTGCTAGCAAGGGCGCTGTTTTGGCGCTGACTCGCGAGTTGGCCATTGTTCATGCCAGAGAAGGTGCGCGCTCTCAATTTTCGGGCACTAATACCGTGAGATACGCAGATTCAAGCAGCTGACTGGCTCCATCGGTCTAGGATTCCGCTTCAACTCTCTCTGCCCAGCACCTCTGAAGTAAGGATGATACATGTCCCCGATGATGCCAAACACCGTCGCTGACTGGTAACACGCAGCACACCCTTGTTGCAAGACTGGCTCGGCGATGACCAAGCGAAGCGCTTTCGCCGGGAGGTGCATTTCCCCTCTGGCCGATTCGGGGAGGCTATCGAGCAAGCTCATGCAGTGGTTTTCTTGGCAAGCGACGAGAGCAGTTTTGTTAACGCCGCCGATTTCGTGGTTGATGGTGGCCTAACCAAAGCGTACGTCACTCCAGAAGGTCCTGCCATAGAAGCACCGAAGAATGCGGCTTCGTAGTTTTGGTAGCCGTTTTGTAGTCATCCAAAGTGCCGCAGCGAGGGTAAATGAGCAACTGAGTTTTGATTAAGGAGTGCTGTCGTACCAATCCCGAGGTAAAAGAATGGGCATTTTATGCGAATGATATCCATCTCTGATGTTCCTGCATCAGTTCACACAGTACCCAAGGGCTTCTCTGATCAGAAGGAAATGCCCAAACAAGTTCGAGGAGTCGGAGTGTCTCGCCCATGTTGCCGAGACCAATGCATGAAAACATGGTTTGCAGCCGTGTCCGCAGGATGGCCTGGAGTGACTTCTCGGTTGTGCAGCAGCCAATGATTGTCAATGGCCAGCAGAGACTTGTGTTGACGCGACAAGTTGCCGGGATCTGTTCAAGAAGGGCTATTCCTTCTGTGACAGCCGTCTGAATGAGATCGGAGTGGAGGCCATCTGCTTGGCCCTCCTGAGAGCATCCCAGCATTGACCACAAGTACAACGAGACGGCCTGCTTGAAGACTAGACCAGCAAGGCGAGATTCCTCATTGACTCCACTATCGGGTTCAAAAGCCATAATCTGAGCCTGCAGCAAGCTGAACATAATCATGTCGTCGGGTGACGGCCGCTCGGGTCTCCTCATGCGCTGGCCAAGGTCGAAGATATGCGGGATCGTAAGGAGAAGCTCCAACCAACAACCGCAAAGCTGGCCAATGTATTTCTTGTCGATGAGCTTCCTTGCCATCTTTTCGATAGTGGTGTCAAGGAGCGGGTTTGCACAGTGCTGAGGGTCCACGGAAATCATGCTTAAAACAGACATATGGGTGTAGTACTCGATGAGGAAATCCATCAAATCTTGCGGAATTGATTTGGCCCTGTCAGCAGATAGCTCCACAAGCAAAGACTTTGCGGCGATTATATGATCGAAGATGTTGCCGTCAATATCCCCTCTGGCGACCTGATCCAGTAAAAACATTGGGTTAGCGCTTTGCACAGTTCGAGATTGACGGAAATATGGTGTCTGCAAACCTCTGTGAGTGATAGAATCAGGCTCCCTATTGTTAATACGAGCCTGTCTGTGGACTTTCCTGAGATGTACTCTCGTATAGCCGATCGGAAAAGACGAAGAGATCCCGTATAATAACGCTGGGCGACCTGATCGCTAGTCAGATACCCTTGGCCGACTTGACGATGAACAGCACTCTGAGCAAGTAAAAGCTGCAGGACAAGTTGGTCAGAAAAGGCTAGAGGAACCAATGTCGAGAGGAAAGGGTTCGAATCTGTCGATCCGTTTCCCATGCTGTTGGCTGTGCGAGAAAGATAAAAGCTGAGAAGGTGGAAGGCATCTGGGTCTTGCTGCGGGAAGAGGGATATGCGGCCTGGGATGGCAACCGACCAAGAGATGTGAGTATCTGTTGTTGACTCCGTCACTGATGCGTCTAACTCTGTTCCGTCCAAGGGAATGAACACATCGCTTGCTGTCAGGTCAATTGCACGGTTGTTGCTGCCAGCGGCGGCTATCTCCTGGACGATCTCATCAACACCAGGCGTAATGTTTCCAGGGGTGACTTCATTGCCACCTTGATCCCCAATGGGCAGCCGAGTGCCTGGTTGACTCGATGTGGCAACAGAGTCGATCATTCGTGGAGGCGGCGAGGCGGACGACTCTTGTCCCGTTGACGCCACAGAGAGAGAGTAGCTGGCAGCTACCTCTGGAGCTGCTTCTGTGAGGCTGTCGTCTCTTCCATTCAATCCAAAAGCGTTGCCGCCGTCATCATCATCCCATTCGCGAAGAGTCCCCGTGGAGAAGCATCCATGTGGGTCAGGAACTTGCGAGCTGGCGAAATCGAGTGTGATAAACGCGGGTAATGAGCCGGTGGGAGATTGTGAGAAAGCGCGACCTCTTTGTGCAAGCGATGTCGAATCAGTCCGCGATACCGAGAGAGTAACAGCTTCATGCTGGGGACTGCTGGAAGCTGCCAGTATGTTGTTGCGCTGAAGGGCTGGGTCATCTGACACAGAAGCTCCCTGTGCCGTCGGCTCTGGGTTGGCATTCGTTGGCCGATGCAGTGATCGCCAGACTGTACCAGTTCTCCCCTTAGACTGGTTCTTTACTCTCCCACGAGTGGAATCCGCAGACGGCCAGTGGCATTGGAGGCAATTGCGTTTGCATCCGCTGCACGTAGGCTTCTCCTCGTTACACTTCTTCTTCCGTTGCCTGCAGGTGAAACAGCCGGTCCTACTCCGGATTCCGGTCCGAGCCATAGCGTCATGCGAGGAAGTGATGCTGAAGGGAGCTGGTGTTGAGGTTGAGGATACAAGGCCAGAGTACGATGCAGTACTTTGCCGAGGACCTGGACCCAAGATAAGATAGGCAGCGTGTGGCTGACTCGTGTAGTCTGCGGAACCCCGACACCGAGGCGGGGGCGGGGCCGATTGTCCCTCGCGAACCGCAATGTTGCACCTACTCGTAAACACAGAATCTTTCACCTTCGGGAAACGATACACTCGACGCAAAACACTCTGCGCAGCTGGACATATGGTACCAATCATTTCGTAAACAGAGAACATATTGGAGAGTAGATTTGTCCAAGAATCAACAGCTCTTAATTAAACAGCACGCAGTATGATCTTCAATTTTAGGTGCAAGCTAGCTGCTAATCAGAGTACATACCTATTAGTTAATAGGGCATTACTTAATGATTTATAAGAATCAGGTTAATCAAGTACGTGCCTTATTTATAGGTTTTTTTTTAGATCTACTGATCACAACCCCGAAGTGTATCAGATACATCAATTAATTAAAACAAGCTACTCTACTGGTAATTTGTAACAGACCACAAGTTATCACGGAACCGGGTAGGGTGGCAAGAGCTGAGGCACGACTAAGCTATTATATGAGTTACTGACTGAATAAATCAGGAGGTTAGCAATATGAGTGAGTACTGATTGTACAGTAGCTCATTACGTAGCTCAAGTTACAACCTTACTAAGAACAAGTATTTAGTTCATTGAATTAGTGGGTTTAAACCAATATGAATTTATCAGTCAGTTGAGTTTTTAGACTTAAACGAATTAAACTTAATTTGACTCATGTATTCGACTTATATATAAAATAACAGACTGAAGTTATAACTACTATACTAATGAGTTTATATTGTTATAAAGGCGGGGATTATCAGGGGTCTAAAATAACTAAAGTCAGTGTATTTACTACTACATGTAAATCACACTATTTATCTACTTTAGTGCATGAGGGTTATGAGGTATACTCAGGGGGTCATGATTTCGATCGGTATAGTCATAAACTATATCAGTTTTTAGCGATATTAAACTAACGTGGTTAATAGCTTTAGTTAGTAAAAGCCTGATTAGAAAGACAGTATCTCGAAGCTTATCCCAGTACTGTCGTATCAAATCTACTCAAAAGCTAGAGATTAGGTTTCTTGAAAAGTATACTTTCTAGTATGGTTATTGGGCTGTGAGACTAGTCTAATCACAGTTTTAATTGGCAGGTCTAATAAGTCAATTAATACAACTAGAATCAAACTCTATAAGCCTGATAATAATTAATCGCATTGTTATGATTTGAGTTATGAAGTTGTTAAACTCACTAACTCCTTAAAGTCATGTAGTTAGTAGTTACTATGAACTTATTAAGTTATCAACTGAGTATCTAGATATGTCTATTAACTAAGTGCAAATAATGACTTGTTCAATAAGTGAGTTTAAATCAGGGCTGTGAAATTAACTCATGAGTTAATTAGTAACTCGTAACTCAACAAGTTATAAGTTACTAAGTGAGTTAAAATTAACTTAATTACCTATCTTGTTAAGAAATAGCTTATTTTAGTATAAAACTAGTAAAACTAGCTATTAATTTATTTGTAACTAGTTAGTATATATCTACTTATAGCTTTTATAGAGGAAAATCACTAATTAGGTAACTTGGGTTGAGTATTATTTGAGTTAGTACTTTTATTAACTCATTGAATTATGAGTTACCAATGAGCTGCTAAAATCATAACCCTGGTTTAAATTAAAAATCTGCTGACTGATTCACGAGTAACTAAATGTGCTAATTTGAACTTATAAGTAGCTATTAGTAGTTTATAACAGGGTTGTGAACTGAGTTAGTAGTTAATAGCACTGAGTAAAGTTACTACATGGTTACTCGGTAAGTAACTTAATACTCAGTTAAACGCAATTAGTAAATTTACTAACTACATTCAACTGAGTTACTCACTAAGTAACTACATACACAGTTGTAGTTAGGAATTCTATTAACTATATTTAACTGAGTTACTCATTAAGTAACTATGTAATTAAACATAATTACCTTTTATTAACTATGTAACAACTATATAAAATAATAAATAAATACAATAAAGTTATAAAAGCTATTATAATAATAATAAGAATAAATGATATATACATAATAAAATTATAGCTATAAAATACTTATATTTGTAATAATATTTGTCTTAAAATTAATAACTTACTAACTATTAACTATATAATAACTACGTAATTACTCAGTACTAAGTTAGTAAATTTACTAACTACATTAAACTGAGTTGCTCACTGAGTTACTCACTAACTACGTAGTTACTGAAATCACAATCCTGGTTTATAATACTTATAGTCACTCTTAAGTCTAAGCTATATAGGTATTCATTCATACAGGTCTATGAATTTGAAGGCTATGATTATAACATATATAAGCTTAGATATAAAAGCTATTTATACCCTATAATTAATACAATGTATAATAACTACACTAGCTACGCTAGCCATTATAATGAATTAGTGTTAAGTAATACAGTTAGTTAATTTACAAACTACAAGCTACAATAGTAGATATTAGCTTTATATATGAGTTAGTAAATTTATTAACTTAATGGGTGACATAAGTCACTAATTAACTCATTGAGTTAAAGGTTGAGTTACTAAGTTAGTACTCAATAAGCTACTAAAATCATAACCCTGGTTTAAACCAGGGTTGTGAAAGTGAGTTGTAGTTAATTGCTAACTACTAACTACAGTTATTAGTAACTACAACTCATAGTGTAGTTAGTGTAGTTATTAGTAACTGCACTAACTACAGTTTAATAACTAATGCTTATAAACAAGGTAATAATAGATTATTTATAATAAAAATAAACTATATAATTAACCTAATTTTAGCTTATAGTTTACTATTATGTATATATTAGGTAAAGTTTATACTGATTAAGATATAATAATATATATAAAACTATAGTTAATAGCTTTAGTGAGTAGATTTACTAACTAACGTAGTTAGGAGTTACTACTAACTACAGTTGTTAGTAACTAATTCACAAGCCTGGTTTAAACTACTATAGTTAGCATAGTCATTTAAGTATAGTAGTATAACTATAAACTAACCTGCCCATATTTATAACTCAATGATAGTAGACAGAGTTGTGATTTTAGTGACTTATTAAGTAGCGCGTGAAGTTTAACTTACAAGTTACGTTGATAAAACTGCTAGTACATGAGAAGAGTTACTATAGAGATTTATTAAATCTATAGGCATTGACGCCTCTTTACATAGTTCATTAGTAATGGCTCTGATAGATAGAGATTTAATCAGAACCTATCTACGTAAGGAGTTGTGGAAAGAATCTTAGATTATAGATAGCGTAAAGTACTAATACAGGTTTCTTGATACACTGACTATAATACAAAGCGTGATAACGAGTAAGAGCAAGCATAAGTCAGCGATAAGTCTAGAATCTTTTAGGTACACATATTATGTGATGAGGACTTACTGTGAGTCAGGGTTGGGAACTAACACAGGGCTATGATCAATTAATACAGTTAGTTATGCTACTGTAGTTAATGACTGCTCTAACTATAGAAGTATTTAATTACTTATAACTACAGTAGTCAGTACTGTAGTTAGTAATTTTACTAATTGTAGTAATTTATAACAACGCATAATTATAGTAGCTAGCAATTTTGGTTAGTAAATCAAGTAACTACAACGGTTCTTAACTACTATAGTGACCTATTTATGAATCAGTTTGCGTCCCTAGTAACCTATGACTCAAAGAATAAATCAGTTCCTCTTGAGTCATTGAGTTAATGGAGGAATACCTATATCTGCTAACTCATCGAGTAAGTCATTAGAAACTAACCAAGTTCATTCTCATATAGGAGTCAGCAGACACCAGGGTTGTGACTCAATTACTAAATGACTTACTACGGTAATAATTGCTATAGCTACTACTTAGTACAAGTTACAGTAGTTAGTAAATCTACTAATCAAAGCTACCAAGTAGAGTAGTTGTTAACAATGACTCAGTAGATGATCTTAACTTAGAAGATACGATTAATAATCAACTTGATGACAAGTTAATGTAACAAGAATAAAGCTGACTTGTTAAGACTAGTTTCTTATAGTGTGTTATTAGAATTATGATGTAATCTCTAATATTCCTAAAACAGAGCTAATTAGCTAGATACTGAAGCATAATCTAGTAGCCTCACGAGTCATGCGTTGCTAAGAAACTTTTTCGGTTTCTAGTTAGGTCAGGACTCTATTAATGGAGTCAATTCAAGTCATGCAGGAGTCAAATTTGCAATAAGCCAGACTACGGCATCTAGTTATAACTAGGGTTGTGAATTTGAGTTGTAGTTAATAGTTGATAAGTTACGGGCTTTAGGAGCTTTATTATTAGAATTATAGGAATTTTATAGCTATATTTTTTTAATATATATTTTACTTATTATTATTATAATAATAGCTAATATAATCTTATTATAGTTTTTTATTGTTATTTAATTCTTATATAATTAGTTAAAAGTAACTATCTTTAAGTATATAATTCATAAAAAGTAATTGCATTTAACTACGTAGTTAATAAAGATTAATTATATTTAATTGTATAATTACCTACTAAGTAACTGAATATAACGTATTCAATGAGTTTACTAACTATATTTAACTCAATACTAAGTTACTCACTAAATAACTACGTAGTAACTATACTTAGGTACTAACTCAGTTCACAACCCTGATTATAATAACTAATTACTAATTAATATAGTTAGTATAGGAGTGACCAAGCTTGTGGATCAGCTACTAATTAAGTAACTACTGTAGTTAGTAGTAACTAATGAGTACATTACTACTAACTACAGTAGTAACTATAGGTTTCTATATACAATAAAAACTTAGCTAATAAGATCTTATCTAGTATATATTCGTTACCGAATATTAGCCTGAATTCGGTACTATTACTTAATATATGAAAGAGTAATTAGATGCTATATGTAACCTAAAATAACGCTATTAGTAGTAAAATGTAGTTAGTGTAGTTACTAATAACCACGGTTGCGATTTTAGTAACCATCTAGTAACTCAAGTTAGTGAATTACTAGAGCTTTAGTCCAAAGGCTAAAATCAAGTGTATATCAACAAGCTTGTATAAAAGGTATTATGATATTCTTATTACACCAGCAAGGATATACTAAAATAAGCTATCTTAAAGGAATATATATACCTAAGTTAATTATAACTCAATTAGTAACTCAATTAGTGACTCAAATATTAGCTCAATGAGTTGTGAGTTACTACTTAAAAACTCATGAGTGAATAAATTTACTAACTCAAATACTAACTCAATGAGTTGATCTTGAGTTTTAACTCATAAGTTAACTCACAACCTTAGTAATAAGTATAGTTAGTAAATTAAGTAACTAAATTTGCTAACTGCTGTATTTAGTAGTTAACAATTAACTACATTAGTTAGCCTACTGAGTACTAATTATAACTCACTTTCACAACCCTGATTACCATTGCAAGTGGTTCGGCTAATAGCAATTAACTGTGCTTGAATAGTTCTTCAATACATGAATCCACGTCAATTATTATTTTATTAGTCAGCATAGCTAATGGTCAGTGTGTTCAATACGAGTTACAGCTTACCGCCTTGAGTTTGATAGCGAGCAGTGAGATCAATGCCATAAGGCCGTTGCAGTGATTCCCGATGACCTAGTATATTTCGCTATTATATCCAGTAAAATTACAAGCTATTCCAATTAACACTAAACAACAATCAGGTTGGTTTTAAGTCTAGTTACTCAGTTTGCGAGCTATACTAGTTATGATGAAGGTTCCTATAGTCACTGCGTAACAGTCAGTGTATTCAGCAAAATATTATAGTAAGTCATGTAGTAACTAAAATTAGTAATCAGCACATATTCCTGATAGTCTTTAGAAAGAAAACCATTAACCAAGCAATTAAGTGCGGGATGTTAGCGTATTACTAAAAATTTATAGTCTTCGGATCAAGTTAATACAATAATACGACCTGAAGCTACTTCGACAACCCAGGGTGTCCTACTATAATAAGCAGATGGCTAAATTAGCTTCTATAGGTAGTACTGTAGTCGGTAAGTTCATTGAATAGTACTCAAGCTAAATGATTACTATTATAGTCACTCTACGAAGTAGACTAGCTAGAAATTCTATCTACTCTACTATCATCATTTCTTATCTTGGCTGTTTTGGAAGTGAAAATCTTGTATCTTAGATATTCTATTTCATTTACGATAAATATATGTTACTTACTAAGGGTTGTGATTCGATCTATCAGTTAAAGTCATTGAGATTAGAGGTTAATTAACTTATAACTTAAGGATAAATTATGACTTAATCAAGTGTATTCCTCATAGTATACAAGTAGTGCTGTAGTATCATTAATAAATAAGTTACAGTATTAGCTTATGTTTCTTTCCAGGTTACCTACTTATATTAAACATATAAAGCTATAACTAATAAGTCTAGTACATATAATTATAACTAGCATAATAATTAGTCACTCACTACAAACTACCATCGAATACTGTAAATTACTCTGACCTACTCTACTCAATATGTCTTCCCACCAAAGCAGCTAACTATGTAATAGTCTATTCTAATTATATATAGTAAACATATCTCCACTTTATACATGTCTTATCTATAGATCTGAAGCCAGACTGATAATACTTAAAAGCTCTAATACATGTATTAGTCCTTGTTATAATATATATAAGATAAGCTAAATGATTAGCTTATAAAGTCTTAAAACCTAGGCAGGGAATTCTAGATGTTTGTAATCTTACCTTGCTAAGTCAAAACTATTAGCTACAGTAAATAGTGTAGTCAATTAACTACAGTAGTATAACAACAACTCACTTTCACAACCGTTATTATTGTACGTCAGTGCAAACAATAGTGAAAACCAGTGGTAGTAAACTGGCGTATTTACGTTAGTTATTCTAGAGCGATACTTGTCCTCGTTTTCATTGCAAGTTAAACCTACTAATATAGTAGTTTAGCCGCTTACTTTCTATATTACGTCGTGACTTATGTGAAACTACAACCCTGATTCCAGCATGTTCAGGTATCATGTGAGTACAATCGGTCAGTGGAGTAAGGTTCCAGGCTTGTGACAATCAAGCCCAGGGCCTGATGTCAAGATACTTGGATAAGTAAGATATCTAAACATAATGAATGCACTGACAGCAAATAGTAATGCCACTAGTCTATTTTGTTATAATTTGATTAGTCTTTGTCTAATCATGTTATCAGGTTACTACTAGACAGCTCTCAACTCTTAACCCAGTTGCATGAATTAACGTTGGCCAACTCATTCACGTAGCATAAGATCTTTTTTCTGATAACTGTTTCCAGTCCCAGGGCTATATAGATTGGCGTTACTACATAGGTTAAATAGGTTCACTTGAAATGTTATAGCTGATTGAATATAGTTCTATGCGTAAATCAAGTGGGTAGCTTTAATAACCAATGAGTAGTCTGCTACTTACATGTTCAAACGGACAGATTCTAGGTTTACTGGGAACACCATGTTGAGGCATGAGCGGAGTTGGGAATTAGTTACTAAATGAGAGACTAAGCAGCTAATACAAAATCATAGTTGATAAAGATAAACTTTTAACTGCCTAGACTACTATTCTTAGTAGCTTTACTTGCCATAGTAGTTGATACCAGTCATTACCATAATCAGTGTAAGTGTTATAAAGTACACTGATTAGACTTTGCTTGATTAGGATTATCTTGGCTTAACCAAAAGGAATATCGCTATAGAGCTAATACTCAACAGCGATGTGAATTAGCTACTAGATTAGTCGCTATAGGACTGGCTGTTATGATGGACTTAGTGAGTAAAGTAGATATGCTTATAACTAAAGTTAGTATAAAAACCATGGGTTAGTATGATAATCGATTTCATTGTCCGAACTTTTAACTGCAGTACTAATAAGTTTCTATAAATTAATAGTTAGTAACCACAGTAGTTAAGTTAGATGACCATAGTTCATAGTAACTAATAATTATAACGCTATTAACTACAATAGTGGCTGTACTAATCTAATTACTAGTATTCTTCATATTCTAGACCGGACGCAAGGGATATATAACATTATTTTTTATCATCTAATCATAGTCTTACTTGAATACTAGCTATATATGGCATTTCAAAATTAAGCATAAGTTATAACTTATTCACCACACTGCTTCCCAAGACCAACTACAGTAGTTTCCAGTAACTGACTATTACCAGGGTTGTGATTTTAGTAACTACGTAAAGACTAAATGAGTAACTACGTAGTTTAGTCAGCAACTCAGTAAGTAACTCAGTTCAACGTAGTTAGTCAATTTACTAACTATAACTAACTACGTAGTTAATAATTAAGTAACTCAGTGAAACTGACTCACTAAAATCACTATGTTTAATTGAGTTAGTAGTTACTACGTCTATAAGTTAACTAACTAAGCTATTAATAGTATATCTAGCTAAAAGCAGATTCTTAGCTTGTTTAAAGTAGCTAATAGAATAGGTAATTTGACTATTTTTAGCAGATTTATATAGGAAATAAATACTGAGTAGTTAGTACGTAGCAGGGTTGTGATTTTAGTAACTCATTGCGTTACTCAAGCTACTAATTTCTAGTATTTTTACTATAATTAGTATAATGAAATTAATACTAATAATGTAGGTTAATAGGTTATTAAACTATATTACTGATTATATACTAAATTAACCTATTTAAAAATATAAGCAATTGAGTTAACTTTAACTCAATTAGTAACTCATTTAGTGATCTATTAACTCATATACTAACTCATGAGTTAATTTCACAGCCCTGCTACTAACTACACTTTAATTACTTAGATGTCTGAATTGCCAATAAGCTATATATAGTGTAGAAATAGTTGTTAGTTGATTTACTATAATTAGCAGTTAGCAATTCACCACAACTCGAATCCACAACCCTGAGTTAGAATATATTCTCATAACATTAATAAAGAGAGACCCTACTTTTATATTACCAAGCTGTATAACGTTTAGTTATAAGACTAGTCATGATTCTATGTTTTAAGGAGTACTTATGATTGTCATTACATCATTATTATAGATCAGCTCTGTTAGGTCTCGTTAGGTCATATTAGGTCATACATACTGAAGAAATACTGTAATTAGTAGACTTCCATAAACATAACCAGAGATTCAAAAATAGCTAGCTATGCTAGCATCCTCAGTAACTACTATACAGCACGAATAGTCAAGGAAATATCATAGACTTTGATTAATGAACTCATTGTATATAGCCATTTCAGTTTATTAGTGCTTAATCTCCAAACCCTGACTCATCAATTAAACTTAAACACTCGCTAAAAAAAGTTAGTAGGATTAGAGAGTATTTACGGGTGACTTAATGCGTAAGGCAACTTTAAATCATGAGTTGGTTTAGTCACGAATTCAATGACCTTAACTTATAAGTTAAACTATAGGCTTCTGCAATACTCGGCGGCCTTTAGTAAGTAATTACCTCTAAGCCGGGTTGTGAAGTTACTTTGTGGTTATACTACTATACTCGACTGACTTCATCAACTAGAGGAATTAAAACTGACTATTAAATAGTAAAATTAGTAGCTGAGCTGGTAGTTACTCACTATAGTACGTTACAGTAATTAATGACTACTGTGATTAGTAAGCTGACTTAGTAGATTTACAAGTTATACTATACTAACTTAGAGTGACTAATTGCCTTATTAATAATAAATACAATGACAAATTGCAGCGCTATAATAAGTATTATAATAATATAATACGCGATAATATCTCATAGAATTAAGCAGGGTAATAGAGTTGTATTATAAAGTAAGACTAATATTAAAGACTTTTATTCTTTTCTTGAAGTTCGAGGATATAAGGGGAATTGAGTATTCAGAGTAATATTTCTCCGCCTTACGCCTCTGAGTCGCACCCGACTCACACCTGCGTCAGACCAACCTCTCCTCCTATACAGCTTCCCCCGTTACGAATAATTCATTTAGTAAATAATACATTACCCTGCTTTTGACTACTATAGTAAGTTCTTTATGTCAGTGGAATGCACTTATTACAGGATCTCAGAGTGATTAATGTATTAACTCGTTCAACACTAATTATAACTGGTTTATGAGTTTAGACTGACTGATCAAGTCACTGATCAAATATGTCGTAGATTACCACGATCTACTATGATACCTACTATAATTAATTACTCTGCTATAAAAAGAAACCTATAGCTACTATGATTAACATCATTAGTTGCTAAAATCATAAAGTACAGTAGTTCATGCCAGAGTTCGCATTTATTATATTAGCTTGGTTGAGATCCAACTTATAAACTATTTGAGGTTAATAACCTGCACAACTCATAGAAGAGTTGGTAACTACTAACGTATAGCAAATCAATACATAGATAATTACCATGTTAAAGGTAACATATTGCTTATAGACCTAGTAGAAGCAGCATATTATTTTAATATTCAATCTAGGCTTAGATCATAAGCTATTATTGAACTCAATCTCAAGGCTTTGACTACAACCAGGCTTGTGAATTAGCCACTAAATTAGTAACTACTGTAATTACTGACAACTATAATTAATAAATTTACTAACTCAAGTTACTAACTACAACTTACTGACATAATAACTGCACTTTTACGTAATAATATATATTTTAGCTAATAATAGCCTATTTAGTATTTATTTAATAGCTAAAGAATGCTTAAACTCAAGCCTATTGTATATTATAAAGAAAACACTAGTCAGCTAAATAAGGTATTAAATAAAGCCATTGATTCATAAAATATAGTTACGAGTTACTACTAACTACAACTTACTTTCACAACCCTGACTACAACTAAGCTCTGCTATTACTGAAGCATTTTGTTTTTGTTCAATAATTTATTTATTAACCTCATAGTTAAGTTTTAACCCAGTTTGAGATATTAATAAAAGTAATACTTGAGTATTTAATTTTAGGGCCTTTATAAACACCTGTTGATGTTATTCCTTTAATACGATGAAGAGTTGAGAATTTAAAGCATTAAGTAGCAGTGTTGTGAAATTAGCTCATGAGTTAAACTTATTAAGTTAATAATTAAGTTCGTTGTAAGTCATTAATCAAGTTAAAATTAGCCTAGATAGAACTCTTCTACTTGAAAACATCTTATTTTAAGATACGATTGATAATATAATAAATATCACTTACTAGTTGTTATATATGCCTCTTAATATGTGTTTGATTATAACCTTTATATAGATAATACTGTTAATTAAGTAGCCTAAGTTACTAAATCAATTACTAATTAACTGATTCATCAAGTTAAGATTAGGTTAACAATTGAGTTGGTAAATTTATTAACTTATAACTCAATGAGTGACTAGTTAAGTTAGTAAATTTAGTAACTGTAACTTAACAAGTTAAAAACTCAATGAGTTACTCGATGCGTTACTAAAATCATAACCCTGTAACTAAGTCAACGTCAGTGCAGTTATGAATTGGGTTTTGGTCAAGCCCATTGAGAATGATAACTTACTTACCTAGCTTCTATCCTCGTATGTTGCGTTTTGACCCAGCGGGGCAGTAAGTCGTATATACCTTCATCGACATACCAGGTTATGCATCCATTTCTAGCGTGAAACTCATTAGAAACAATATAAGTTACTCACAAAGTGCTATGAAGCATGGCTGGAATTAGTTACTCGTTTAGTTTTTACATAATTTATTAATTCAATAAGTTAGCAACCATCAGTAATCAACAATAACTAATATTTTACTCGTTGAAACTAATTAGTAGTGGTTTCAGGCCGAGACGTAGACTTACAGCTAGGTAATGAACTTCAATCGTAGCGAATAGTATAGTTACACTATCGAAGTAGTTTTATACAGGGTTATAAAGGTGAGTTGTAGTTAGTAGTTACAGTTACCACTAACCAGGGTTGTGATTTCAGTAACTCATTGAGGTACTAATTTTACTAACTCAAGTATAAACTCAACGAGTTATAAGTCATTTACTAACTTATAAGTTAATTTATGTGCTAGCTTAACTATTAACTCATAGCTTGATAAGTTAATGAATTTACTAACTTAAATATGAAGTTACTTTACTAAGTTATGAACTATTGATCAACTTATAAGTTAATGAGTTGCTAGTTAACTCATGAGTTAATTTCACAACCCTGCCACTAACTTCTGTAGTTAATTCCTAACTACTAACTATAGTAGCTAATACTTTAGCTATTATAGTTACTAACTGATATAATTAGTAGCTACTATTAACTATAGTAACTATAGTAGTTACTAATTTAGTAATTAATTCACAAGCCTGGTTACATAGCATACTATGTTATGGTCTGGGCTTGAGCCCAGCCTGGCATCAAAGAGATGGGAGGACGGGCATGTGACGAGACCTAGCCACACTGTGGCTGAGGAGACATGGCGTAATCCCTTTCCCTCATATCTCTCTCTTTATGAATAGCTTCCTACTCCTTAAGAATATATATAACTCTTATCAGCACCTAATCATCCGTGACGCTAGGGATAGCCCATTACATACTAATCTATATAATGCTAAATAACTTACTAGTTAACCGAGCTGACTTTAACTCATATAGTTATGAATTCAGATTACTCACATATTGACAAATCAAGTAAAGTAATTGATTCGTCTATTGATTCATTCACTTATTAGTAGCTCATAGCTTATTGATCTGGTAATGTAAGGTCATTTACACTACTTGCTTGAAATGTTAACAGCCGTATTCACTAACTATTTAACTCGTGACTCAAATCGCTACCGAGCCTGCTTATAGATGAATCTACGAGCTAGTATAATTTATAATTTGAAGGCAAGTAGAGGAATAACTAAAACTAGCTTGAATATAATAAGGGAAGCCGCGTAGGAAAGTTCACTCCGACTTACATAAAATTCGGGTACGAGTTAAGTATAACTTATAGAGGTATAATAAATAATATAAAGGTAGATTATTCTAGATGCTTAGTTTTCTTTTCTTATTTTTATATTTAAAAAAGGATTTCTAAGTATTAATCTTATTATGAACATAGCTCCTGCTACCCTACCTAACTCTATGAAATATTATAGTCTATGATATTAAAATTTTAACTTCCTTTTAATATATATAAATATTAATGAGGTTTAAATAAAAGGCAAGAAAAGAAGTTAAAGTACGCTTTATAATAGATCTTATAAGATAGATTATACTATAGAGTTAAGCAGGATGATAAATATTATATCAAATAAAACTAGATATTTAAGAATATTTCCTTTTTATTCTAAGTTTAAGAGTTAAGGAAAAAAATAGATAGCTAGAGTAATATTCCTTTACGCCACGCCACGCCTCTGACTCGCACCCGATTCGTACCTGAGTCGGGGCAACCTCCCTCGTACGGTTTACCCCCGTTACGTCTTATAACGAAACTCATGCTACCCTATCTGACTTCTTAGTATCTTTGGCCTATTACAACTTATTAGAGCTATATTGTGTTATGTATTGTATCGCTCCAAACTGCATTTCGTCGCTAGATAAATGCACTAACACGTAGAATTTGCTAAAGAAAGTGCCTTCAAGCCGTGATCGCTGTGGTAATCCTTGCTAACCCAGGTTTAGCCGATTGGTTCATTCATGTCATTCGCGAAGGTTGTATGCAGAGTCACAAGCCTCTCGTCTCCCTAACCCCTCGCTCAGCTTTCGCTGGAGTAGCATCATCTCCTCATCTGGAATTGGAATTGCGTACACTCGATACTTGATCTATGGTAGCTGTAGTGCTGCGGCTTCGCCCAACGTGAAGATCTACATGTAACTGCCAGCCTAGCGCATGCTACGCTCTCGCACATACAGGGTTTGAGGGAGTTACCTAGTCGGCCGTTCTGACAACGAGGTGGCTAGTCACCAGAGACTCTGAACTGAGTTAGAAGTCGATATGGAAGCCGTTGGATTAGGCATCGCAGTCCTTGGCCTCTGCGCCGACGTACGCGCTCGGCTGGCCAGCATCCGCTCCGCCCCCCGCATGGCCAACAGCATGCGGTCTCGCATCGAGCACGCAGAAGGTTGCCTGTCAAGGCTAGCTGTCGTACTCAACTCCCTGCCTCCGACAATAGCAATGGAAGCTGCTGGCTTCGAATCTCTGCGCCGCCTCGAAGAAAGTCTGCAGGGCTTGAGTGCCACGACTCAGAAGTTACAGGATGATTTGCATGGCAAGTCGTGGCGGCGATTTCGCTCCAGACTCCCTTCGCTCTAGACACTACGAAGGCCGAGGAATACGAGAAGACTCTCGACCAGCTTGTTGCTGATATCACCGTCTTCACTAGTACTGCCAATTTGTAGGAACGAGCTTTAGTTCTCACTCTTTTGAAGGCGATCTACTGACATGCAATCAAGGCGGCAGCTTTCGCTTTTAACACAAGAACTTCGCAACTTGCAAATCTCCAGCGAGAATCCCACACGTATGTGTTGTTTGTAAAACGTTGGGTCACATTGGAAAGAGTTATCTGCTAACAGCATGTAAGGAAACTTTCGAAGGCAGGGCTTCGCACTTGGGTTCCACCTCACCAATGTACCCTCTATTCACCATTTCGAAGGGAGGGACGCCTATCTTGAGCGGTTAGCTAGCACGATTCTTCCAGAATTTTGCTTGGACCAGCGGAAACTAGAAATAGTCTCTGGTCTTGGAGGCATCGGAAAGACTCAGCTAGCCATTCGGTTTGCTAAATCTCATGAAGATAAGTTCTCATCTATTTTCTTCATCGATGCCTACAGCCACGACTCAATCTCCCAGTGCTTCCGAGATATTCACCTGCTTCTTTTCGGAAATAGCAGCAAACAGCTGAGCGGAGTAGAAAATGAGACGACAATACAGCAGGACTCCAGCAGGACACGCGAGGTTCTGGAATGGTTCTGTCTTGACGGAAATGCTAGATGGCTACTTATATTCGACAACGTCGACAGGCAGCCGTCGGATCCTGAAGGCATCGACGTTGCTTCATTCTTTCCTCCTGTTAACAGGGGATCCATTATAATAACCACTCGGCTAAATCCTCTAGAAGTGGCCGGGTTTTCTAAACCACAAATTGCTTTGCAGCCAATGGACAACGATGAATCCAGGAACCTTCTCAACTATTACATCAATATGTTGCCAACAAGTAGCTCCACAACACCAGCTGAGAGCTGGGAAGCCACAGGCACGTACAATGTCGGACGTGATAACGCATTGTTGGCGCTAACTTCCTCTTGCAGGGCAGCAGAATGCTTTGCTGAATCGATTAGCGGGCTTGCCGTTAGCTCTGGCCCAGGCAGGAAGCTTTCTCGAAACAACCAGGATGAACATTTCACAGTACCTTGATCTCTACGACAATTCCAGACGGAAACTTCTTGAATCACACCGACCACTGTTCAGGAACGGTGAGACCCTTCGCGGCGGAGTAGGGACTACATGGCGCATGTCCATCGACCTCCTCCGCGATATGGCGCAGAAGGACACGAGAAGTCAATACGGAGACGCCCTTCAGCTCCTGCGACTGATCACGTACTTTGAGCCGACAGATATCGATTTCACAATCCTTCGTCGCGGCCTTGTCAGCAATGGCGCACCAAGCTGGTTTGAACGCGTGTTCGGGGATGAACTGTCCTTCGTAACTACCGCCAATGTCCTCGTAGAACGGTCGCTGTTGAACAGCACTTCGAAATTCGGCATATTCTCAATGCATCGGGTTGTCTACGACTGGCTCTGCGCATTTGAAGAAGCCGAACCTGATGAGCAATTGCTAAGCTTGGCAGTCTGCGCGGTTGCCTTTTCAGCTCCTGGAAGACTGAGTCGATCCTGGAAAGACAGTGAAAAAAGGCTCTTCATTCATTCGCTGGCAATGGAAGACAGACTCTTGCGCTGTAGCTTCGAGTCTGGGGGCCCCCTGGCTGATCTTGCAGCGCTCAGGACTC
The DNA here is from genome assembly GCA_030734395.1 of Sarocladium kiliense. Classification (NCBI taxonomy): domain Eukaryota; kingdom Fungi; phylum Ascomycota; class Sordariomycetes; order Hypocreales; family Sarocladiaceae; genus Sarocladium; species Sarocladium kiliense. The sequence continues at coordinate 565,125 of JAUZTG010000015.1, read as the reverse complement.
ATCAACAACTACGCGGACTCCAGTTCATCCGGGACCCGGATTGGTATGGACAGCTGCGCAACATACAGGAACCGCTGTCCCTTGTTTCCTACATCTTTTCAGTGTCCGGGAGGCGAGAGACTGCCCTGCAAATCATTAACAAGGCATTAAAAAGAAGTCACCAATTGACCAACGACAACGACGTACAAATCCACTCCGCGCTACTTCTGGCCAAGGTCACGATCCTCATACACCAGGAAAGCTTTGAAGCTGCGAGAAATTGCCTCGATAACGTGTCGGACCTTGTCGGGCCGCGTGACTTCGTTCACATTCTGCTTGAGGTGGACATTCTCGACGCTGTCATCACTCGCAAAGAGGATGACACACTACAGTCAGTGCAAACCCTTAAACGATGCCTTGAGGAATGCAAACGTCGCGGCTTCGGGCTCTACCACCCCTGGACCTACACAGCCACCATAGAACTGAATGCATCTCTGGACAAGTGGATAAGCCATAGCAACCCCCCGTTGGACGTTGCCAGTGAAAAGCTCGGTCTTCTGGAGCCATATAGGGCCAGTGCGGAAGAGAATGCGCCCCACGACCCCGAAGCGAGGGTACTACTCAGTTATCTGGGGGAGGCCTATCGCTTGTCGAACGCTATCACAGAGTCCTTGGCGGTCCTCCAAGTCGGGTTACAAGCCGAGCTCGCAGACGGAGCAGGAGACAGAGTGAACCTCGACGACTTGTATTACGATCTTACCAGATCATACAACGATGCCTTGGACTTTGTCCAAGCCGCCGAGGCATGTGGGAACTGGGTTCAGGTGCGCGAGGCGCGCTACGGTCCAGAAAGTATGAAGACGGCCGAAGCCTTGAGTGATTTCTGTTGTGCCCTAGAATCCGCTCATCCGGGTGACCCTAGAGCATTGCAAGCTGGGCTTCGGGCAGCCGCTATCATCGGATCAGATGACAAGAGAGAATACTGGCGACTCTGCCAGAGGCTACGAGCCGCTTACAGCTCGGCAGGGAACCAGGACGAGGCCATGAGCTGGGGATTGAAGGCCGTAGAGAGCTTCGCGCCAGAGTTTGGAGGGAATCGGGAGAAGTCCGCCCACGCCGAGGATCTGCAGGATTTGGGCCGCCTCTACGAGGAAGCAGGAGATGTGTTGTCCGCGCAAGTTTACTACGACAGGAGCTCTGCTTGCTCACAGGAAGTCGAGGATGCAGGTACCTGAGCGAACAAACTAGCAAAGGAGAAACCCTCCAGTCGAGGCTGCAAGCCGTTCATCTTTGGGGAAGCGCATCTTCAAGGCACTCGGTTCGGACCTCGATCGAGTTGACACGAGTACGGCTCTCTGTCATCACGTCGACTCTGATAATACACTACGAACGAATGATAGTTCAGGCGGCGACAATCTGTAAGTTATGCGCGTAGAGAGGCAGGCACAGGGACAAGTACCACTCCCAGTTCGTGGTCGCTCAGGTCGCCTTACCCTAAAACAGAATGCGGGTTTAACCCCCCCGTGCCGATCTCGGTCAGCTGCCCCGGTTGCTGCATAGCCCCGCTTAAAAATATCAACGCCTGTTAGCCTGTATCGGACCCTGAGCTGCAATACTTGTTCGAGGTGAAGAGTCACAGCTGGAAGATCACCTCAATCTCGACGGGTGTGCCTCAACTGTCCCTTCCCTCGTGCCAATTGTGCACTTACACTGTCACCTGGCATGACAGAGCCCAATATGTCGCAACCGGACAGGATCAACATCCTTGGCGAGCCAAATATCGTCGTCGACCATGGCCTCTGGCTGAACTTCGTTCCCGAGGACCTCCTCAAAAACACGCCATCCTCGACCTACGTCCTCATTACCGATACAAACCTCTCCCACCGATATGTCGCCCAGTTTAAGCAAAAGTTTGATGCGGTCAACGCAACCGGTTCAGCTCGCCTGCTGACTTACGCTATCCCACCAGGCGAGGCATCAAAGAGCCGCGAGACAAAGGCAGAGATTGAAGACTGGCTGCTGTCACAGCAATGCACAAGAGACACTGTGATCATTGCCCTCGGGGGTGGTGTCATGGGCGACATGATCGGCTATGTCGCAGCTACCTTCATGCGGGGGGTTCGCTTCGTCCAGGTTCCTACAACGCTCCTTGCAATGGTCGACTCATCAATTGGCGGCAAAACAGCCATTGACACCCCCATGGGCAAGAACCTCATCGGTGCATTCTGGCAACCACGACGCATCTACATCGACTTGACATTCCTCGAGACCCTGCCGACCCGAGAATTCATAAACGGAATGGCTGAGGTCGTCAAGACAGCTGCAATCTGGAACGCCGAGGAATTTGCAGTCCTCGAGAAGGCAGCCCCCCAAATTCTCGCATGTGTACGATCCAAGGGCACAGGAAGACTTGAGCCCATCAAGGACATCCTTCGGCGCATTGTAGTCGGGTCGGCCAAGGTCAAAGCAGAGGTCGTTTCAAGCGATGAGCGCGAGGGCGGTCTCCGGAACCTGTTGAATTTTGGTCACTCCATCGGCCATGCAATCGAGGCTATTCTGACCCCTCAGCTTCTCCATGGTGAGGCTGTTGCCATCGGCATGGTCAAAGAGGCTGAGCTAGCTCGCTTCCTGGGAGTGCTTAGTCCCGGAGCCGTTGCGAGACTGACCAAGTGTATTGCGAGCTATGACCTTCCCACGTCCCTTCAGGACAAGCGTGTGATCCGTCTGACTGCCGGAAAGCAATGCCCAGTTGATGTTATGCTTGAAAAGATGGGCGTCGACAAGAAGAACGACGGCAAGCAGAAGAAAGTTGTTCTTCTGTCTGCAATCGGGAAAACGCACGAGCCCAGGGCTAGCTCCGTTGAGGATCGCTGCCTCCGAGTTGTCCTGTCGTCTGCTGTTATCGTCACGCCTGGCGTCCCTGAGAACAACGTGGTATCGGTAACGCCTCCAGGATCAAAGAGCATTTCGAACCGAGCCTTGATCCTTGCTGCCCTGGGATCCGGTCCCTGCCGTCTTCGCAATCTCCTGCACTCCGACGATACCGAGTACATGCTCTCTGCTATTGCTCAACTCAAGGGTGCCAGTTACTCCTGGCAAGATGCCGGCGAGGTTCTTGTGGTCGAGGGCAGAGGAGGAGCCCTCAGCGCCAGTGACAAGCCCTTGTACATCGGCAACGCTGGAACTGCTTCGCGCTTCCTCACAACTGTTGTTGCCCTTTGCTCCTCGACGCCCGAGACGGCCACGACGGTTCTAACCGGAAACGCAAGGATGCAGACCAGACCTATTGGGCCCTTGGTTGACGCACTTCGACAAAATGGAGTTGGTATCGAATACCTGAACCAAGAAAAGAGCTTGCCACTTCGAGTCGACGCCGCCGGTGGTTTCTCCGGAGGCACGATTGAGCTCGCCGCGACAGTGTCATCTCAGTACGTGTCGTCGATCCTCATGGCTGCTCCTTACGCCAAGCAACCAGTTACTCTCAAGCTTGTTGGTGGAAAGCCCATTTCTCAGCTCTACATTGACATGACCATTACAATGATGAGGACCTTTGGGATCAACGTCACGAAGTCTGATACAGAGGAGAACACGTACCATATTCCTCAGGGTGTGTATAAGAACCCTGCTGAGTATACTGTTGAGAGTGATGCCAGTTCTGCAACATACCCGCTGGCCATCGCTGCCATCACTGGAACAACATGCACAATTCCAAACATCGGCTCGGAGTCTCTACAGGGAGATGCACGCTTTGCTGTTGATGTCCTGCGTCCGATGGGGTGCACTGTTGAGCAAACGGCCTCCAGCACAACTGTGACGGGACCGGCACCTGGGGGTTTGAAGCCCATTCCCTGTGTCGACATGGAACCCATGACAGACGCCTTCCTCACAGCATCTGTGCTTGCTGCCGTGGCACCTGGTAAAACCCAGATAGTTGGCATTGCAAACCAGCGAGTGAAAGAGTGCAATCGTATCGTTGCTATGAAGGACCAGATGGCAAAGTTCGGCGTGGAAAGCAATGAGCTGGAAGACGGCATCGAGATCTTGGGCAAGCCCCTCGCCGAGCTTCGAAAACCTTCAGCCGAGGTCTACTGCTATGATGATCACCGTGTTGCGATGAGCCTAAGCGTTCTTTCTACAATTTCGCCCGCTCCAGTGGTGATCACAGAACGAGAATGCACTGGAAAGACATGGCCTGGTTGGTGGGATACACTTTCAGAGTTTTTCAAGGTCTCTCTTGATGGGACCGAACCCAAGGAGGCGCATGAGAGTACAGCCCACCACGACAAGAACACTGACCGGTCTATCTTTGTCATTGGCATGAGGGGTGCAGGCAAGACTACGACTAGCAAGTGGCTGGCGAGACTGCTTGGGTGGACATTCATTGATCTAGATCAGGAACTGGAGCGCCGAGTGGGCATGACAATCCCTGAAATGATTCGCGGATCTCGGGGCTGGGATGGTTTCAGACGAGACGAGCTGGCATTGCTGCAAGACGTCATCGAGAAACAGCCCCATGGCCACATCTTTTCATGCGGAGGTGGTGTCGTGGAGTCTGAAGCCGCAAGAAATATTCTGAAGGACTACCTCAAGGATGGCGGTAGAGTCATCACGGTACACCGCAACACCGACCAGGTGGTTGAGTATCTCATGAGAGATAAGTCACGACCTGCGTACACGTCAGAGATCCGCGGCGTCTATCTCCGTCGCAAGGAGTGGTACGACGAATGCAGCAACTACACCTACTACAGCCCACACTCGGAACACTCGGGTTCAACCAACGCAATTCCTGATGATTTCCGCCAGTTTGTAACCCAGGTGACTGGCTCGAGCAGGCATCATGAGACGGTCGGCAAGAAGAAACAGAGCTTTTTCGTCTCGCTTACTTTGCCGGATCTAAAGCAAGCCACCACCTTGATCCCTCGGGTTGTAGTTGGGTCTGATGCCGTCGAGCTTCGCGTTGACTTGCTGCAAGATTGGTCTCCAGAAGCCGTGACAGAACAAGTTGCGATTCTCCGTCATTTAGCAGCCAAGCCAATCATCTACACGGTTCGCACTGTCTCTCAGGGTGGCAAGTTCCCTGACGATAGTCCCGATGAGCTGCTCAAACTGTACCTACTGGGCCTGCGCCTAGCCGCGGAGTACCTTGATGTTGAGGCAACCGCAACGGATGAGGTTATTGACGCCGTTTCGGCTCGCAAAGGCCATTCACGTCTGATAGCTTCCCATCATGATCCTGAGGGCACTCTCTCTTGGCGCAATGCTGGTTGGATCGCCTTCTACAATCGCGCACTTCAGTACGGCGACATCATCAAGTTGGTCGGAAAGGCCACAACTATCGAGGATAATTTTGACCTCGCTGCCTTCAAGACCAAGATGCAGGCTGCTCACTCGATCCCCATGATTACACTCAACATGGGACAGGCCGGAAAGCTCAGCCGAATCCTCAATGGCTATCTGACGCCTGTGTCGCACCCGGATCTCCCTTTCAAGGCTGCGCCAGGCCAACTCTCTGCAGCGGAGATCCTTCAGGGCCTCTCGCTCGTCGGTACCATCGAACCGAAAGAGTTCTATCTTTTCGGTAAACCTATTTCAGCATCGCGCTCTCCTGCCCTCCACAACGATCTCTTCGGACGAACCGGTCTGCCTCACCATTACAGCTGCTTCGAGACGGACGACGTTACTGAATTGAAAGCGATTCTCAACAGTCCCAATTTCGGAGGCGCCTCAGTTACGATTCCTCTGAAACGGGACATCATGAGCTATGTTGACGAACTGACCGAGGCTGCCTCAGTAATTGGAGCTGTCAACACGCTGGTCCCCACAGAGACTGCTGAAGGCGGTGCGCGTCGCCTGATCGGAGACAATACTGACTGGAGAGGTATGACCTTTGCGCTCAAGAGTGCTGGTGTGACAGTCCCCGAAGATGGTGCCAGCGCCATGGTGGTAGGATCGGGAGGCACCACTCGTGCAGCAATCTTTGCTTTGCACAAGTTCGGCTTCTCCCCAATCTACGTGGCTGCGCGCAACGCTCAGAATGCAGAGGCGCTTGTGTCTGACTTCCCGAAGGATTACAATCTACGGGTTCTGGCCAATCCTGCCGGCGTTGATGCCACTTTCTCCAAGCCTCGTGTCATCCTTAGCACAATCCCTGCTGATCGTCCCATTGACGATGTAGTCAAGAGCGTGCTCGGTGCTGTTTTGGAACGGGATGGGCCTGCCGAGGGCAATGTTCTCCTGGAGATGGCTTACAAGCCTCGCGTCACTGCGGCCATGCAGCTTGCAGAGAAGGCCGGAGGATGGATTACTATTCCTGGTCTTGAAGTTCTCGCTTCGCAGGGTTGGTATCAGGTAAGCCGACCATCAAGGCTGAAACCATTCTTCAAGGTTCAATACTAACATGATACGAACAGTTTGAGCTTTGGACTGGCATTACTCCTCTTTACAGCGATGCTCGTTCCGCAGTCTTGGGTGATGAGGCTACTTGATGGATTGCAATCAGGGCTAGACTAAAGTAGGGATACACTTTCTACGTAGAGGTCAGGACCTGCAAAAGAACTAAAAGTACTTTTTGTTTGACGTGCCCCACACGCCATCTTACTCGCTCGTTCGGTCGATTGACGTAGGTCAATGAAGCGTAAGGTCTGGGTCCGGGGAGGGGTCCAAGGCTCTGCATCCAAGCGTCATGCTGTGATCCTGCGCAAGTGGTGGACATGCCGATCAGCACTTGCTCGGAATCCCCGCAAAGCAGCGAAGTTTAACCCCTAGTCCGTGACGACAAGTCCATTGTGCGAGCCTGCTTCACATCCTTCTACCCTAGTCTGACAAGGCTTGGGCTGTGCAGGGTTGCACCGCTAGTTCGAAATAGATCGATATACGACGTCGTGATGCGGGCGACGAGCCAGTCAGCCCTGTACACGAGAGAACAGAAGGTGTTGACTTGCAGCAGCCGCGCCTCGCCTGATTGGCTGGGCTGAGTGCTTTCACACCATCAGCGTAGTAAGCGCTGAGAGGCGAGCAATTGTGATTCCTGGATAGCTCTACAGCTTGCACTGCGCAACAGCGCCTTGGGACAGCATCACTAGTGGCCGCAACCTGCAAGTCGACCCAATCATAGGCTCGGTTCTAAGGAACGGCTCAGTGGCCCGTGGACAACGTAACGTGTTACTGACTTGCAAATATCCAATACTCGTAATGGGGCCGGGATGCAGACGTGCATTGGCTGTGGGGACGGACACTTTTTACGAATGCAATGGCAAGGCCCCTTCTGGCAACCTTTCCGTCATTTTTTGGAAGCTATGACGGAAGCTTCATGAACTCTTCGTCATGAGATCCGGACTCGCACAACCCAAAAGGGATTCACACACAGTCGCATAGTGCGCCGCAGTTTTTGATAGGGGTAATGATACAGTGTATTGGTCTTTCAAAATATTTTGTCTAATTCCCTTTTGAACGTCATGCCCAATTCTTTTGCAACGACCCAAATCATTCGCTCGCTAATTATAGTAATGGCACAGGCTGAGCGCAGCTCAGACGTAATGGTACAAACAGATATGAGAATCCGATTAAAAGCGGTATCAAGTCGCTCGTTATATCCGTGCTCGTGATTTCGGTCGTCGCTCGTGAGAATAAAGAAACATCGACACGCCAGACGGTGCTGGGCATAAATCACCACAGTGTCATGGAAGGTCCCAAAACAGGGGGGTCATGATACCATTCCGAGTCTGTCCATGGGCCGCAAGCCCACAGATATGTCGTCAATAGAATGCAACCAGCCCCGCAGAAACGAGGGCCATGAAAAACGGCGAAGGCCGTCATGCAGATTGGTAAAAGCGGTGGTCACTGGTTCGGAAGGGTGATTGCTTTGCGACTTGGCTGAATGAAATCCACTCATGTGCTGATACCATGCCGCACCAGTGCCGGCAGACCTTGCCCAACACACCATAACCCAATCCAGTCCACCCTCCAGAGGATTCCATGGATGTCTGGAAGAACAGGGAGCACGGAATGAAGTCGTCCGGGGCGGGTGATACTGGTGATGTAGGGCGTGATGTCAGTGGTGGATGCCATCAGGTGCCGTGACGTCATGTCCGTGCAGGAAGGACCCTGCAGGACCCTTGACCCACTGTCCGCCCCGCTCCGCTCCTCATTGGCCGACTACCGCCCTCCGTCGCTGGAGCCCCACGTCATGCAGCATCATGCCCCATCATAGACTTCTCCCCGACCACTCATGTCGCGCAGTCAAAGACAGACCCCGGCGCTGCGCTTGATTCTAGCGTCGTTTTGACTGGACCTTATCGAGGAAGCCAGGGCTTGGGTTGATGATGCTTTTCGCGCGGAATGACATCGATGGGCGGGGAAGGGGTGTCGGTATCTTCATCCCTGCTTCCCAACATCTTGCTTGAATTCGGCAAATGTTGCTTCAGGCGGGGTGCATGAGCCGCCGAGCTTGCAGCTTTGGACCCTGATTTTCACTCAGCCTCTGCGTCGCTTGCCAGGCACCTCGACCTCGGGGTGGCACACGCGATAGTGCCGTGTCAAAGCATCAGCTCGGCTGAAGGTCTTCTCCTCAGTGCACAAATCACAGTTGACCTTCTGTTTGCGCGCATTGTGAATGGTATCCTCGTGTCGAGTGAGGTCGTAAGGTCGTGAGAATACTGTGTTGCAAGGCTTTCCTGTGCTAGGGTTGATTCGGTTGCAGCGGTGCGGTCCTGCCTGGCTGCCAATGAGACTCGAGGTCATGCCCATATCATGCGGACGAGTCACCCCAAGTCCTTGCGCTTGGCGATGACCCTCGCGCTTGTGCTTCTGGAGGAGAGCAGGAGTCTCGAATCGGAGAGTGCAGCCGTGGTAAGTGCATGTGTAAGTGCCACCATCCGCGGCGGTGCCCATGGGCCGCGCGCGGTTAATTGGCGTGCTGCCGCCTGAGCCAGCACTTGAAGGTCCGGAGCTGAGTCTTGGTGGCGTATCGTTGTGCGGTTGTGGCACGAATGGATATTGTTGAGGAACCTGGAGACCCGAAGGCATGTTTGCGCCCATGTAGTTCATGTGAGAGGCGGTAGAAGCCGGAAGGTTGTGAACGGGCTGAGGCATCATAGCCTTAGTGAATTGATCGACGAAGTCGTGTCCTTCGGTCGCGAATAATGGGAAGTTGCGGTTATCGTCGGTCTCCGAGAACTCAAGGATGGCGTCCTTGGGTGAGATAGTCTTTGGTGTCTCGGGCTCGGGGCCTCCCGCCATGTGCTGCTGGAGCTGCGACTCATGCTGCAGCTGGTTGTTCTCGCGAACCCGCTGAGCCGAATTGAACTGCATACCTCGTGGTGTAGCAGATGATGGTGTGTTGAAGTCCTGGGCGGCACCGGCCAGTGGCGAGGTTGTGCGGAAAGGTGAACGTTCCCGGGACCCATTGGACATGACCGGAGACTGGCGAGCACTAAGGTGCTGGCTGTTTGCTGCGTTCAGGCGCTGACTGAAGACATCGTTGACTGGTGACATGGCCAGCTGACTATGCGAGGGCGACGTCGAGGTAATGGCAAAGTTTGGGTTGTACAGCTCGTCGCTGTAAATGTCTGTCATGGTGCGATCCAGCTTTGGGATGCTGCTGTAACCAGCGGCTGCTTCAAACTGTGAGTCACCATGCCAGACAGACCGTGGATGTTTCCAGAGCATACCTTTTCTGCGCCTTTCCGAAGCCTCAGGCTCATTCACGGTAGGCGTCGCAGGTGAGTCACCTCCGACTGAGCTTGCCACTGAAGTAGGCTGTGATCGTGAAGAGTTGCCGAACTCTGGGGCTGGTAGAAGACTGCGATCGTTCTTGTGGTTTCCATTGTTGGCTGGGCCAGGGATCGTGACCGGATAAGCCATCTCGGGCATTGCGGCGTCAACGTTGTGGTAGCCTGAGTAAGATCCAAGGGACTTGACAATGTAGTTGTTACTGGCCGAGTTGGCATCGGCTCCTTGCATGTCAAGTGCGTCGCTGCCAAAGTCGGTTGTGACAGCGATGTGAGGATTTGAAGTGTTTGGGTTGAAGGGTGAAGCAGGGCCGGCAGAGCCTAATGACGAGAGAGAGGACTCGCGCTGGTGGTTGTGTACACGACCCATCTTGGGTTGGTACTGTGGAAGGGCGGCGCCCCAGGCCTCGGACTGCATAGTGGCGTCCTGAGGAAGGAAGTCGGCGGCTATGCTTGTGGGATCGTCGAACTGGCTCTGCAAAAGATCGATAGCAGAAGCTGACGGCAAATCAAGACCCCAACCACGGGGGACGTCGAGAGGATAAGTGTTGGACGAGTTGGTAGAGGATTGCTGGAGGTGGTTGTTTCGTCGAGTGTGAGAGTTGTTTGTGTTCGATTGTGGAATTGATATCATGTTGATCCTGAGTGAGCCTCAGATGGAGACGATATGAAAGTATATTCGGTGGAGGAGAGATCTGGGTGGCAAGGTTGGGATGCTCGTGTGTTCTTATAAAAAAGGGACGAGGACAAGATCGGGACCCCGAAGCCTGTCTTTGATGGGGAGGGGGCGTGTGTGGAGAAAATGGGGGTGGGCGATGAGGTAGGGACCTGCCCACCCTCCGGCCACACCACCCAATCCTCCCCTCCTTCGCTTTTTGGGCCGCGCTCGCTTTCGCTGCAACATCCATGATCCTGCGAGAACCCTTACCAAGCACCAAAGTGGTCCGCTGCCCGTTCTAATTACAAAACGGTGCTAGCAGGAAACGAGGATTTGTGAGTCGGTGACATTTGCGTTCCATGACTGTGAATTGGATAAGCAACAGGCTGAGTCGTCTCGCTCTCAGTGATAACTCTGCCAGGGCTTCCGGCTCCCGTCAGTGAACCCTGACGTTCTCCTAAGTCCGACCAAGGCCAGAACTTCGGTTTCCTTGTAGATACTGACCAAGCAATGTCAAGAAAGTCATGGTAGCAGAGAGATTCCTTCGTGCATGTAGGTACTTCACCTGGCGCTAGGTATTGGCAATTGAATCAGAGGCTTGAGGCCGATGAGCGCATAGTGGACAGTACCCACGAAGGAAAACGCTGGTCCACACACCCTCTGACGTACCCTAGTACTGGCGATCGCAGAGCCGTGGACCCTGCGTGCCTATCCTGGAAGTCGGGCGGGAATGGACCAGAAGCGAAAAAAAATCCACTAACTGACTTTCCATGAGGAACGGAGCTGAGTGCGTAGCGTTTGCCGGACCGAAGACTATCAGCACCGCCACAGTCTTTGTCCTATCAACGCAAGCCACACCATATTCTGTGGCGTTCTGCCATCCTCCGTCTCCTTCCACCGCCTTCTGTCTTTGGCGACGGCTTTCAATCACATGACCATATTATCTGGCTTGTAAAGGAAGCCACCAGCGACCCCAGAGGCCTCAGTAAGCCATTGATTGCTAGGGAGCCAGAGACATATGGAATCCCATCGATGTGGTGCTTTAGCAATCAGTCTCGGCAGCGTGAGAAGGCCGCACGCATTACATCCGAAAAGTTTGTTGGAGCCACGCCCATTCGACCCGAGTCTACTACGAGTGCCCGGGGTCCAGCTTGACTGGTCTATGCAGGTCCCAAATCAGCATCTTGGAGCCATAGGTCTTAGAGCCGTAGACACCCGGTATGTCAACCGAAGACCTCTTCTTTCAGCACAGCGTAACCAGCAGTCAGTGTATATTCGCAGCTCCGTAGAGATGCATGCCAAGTCCCCCTATACCAGTCCAGAACCGAGGCCTCGTGTTTGTGCTCTCCCAGAAACCATAGCGAAAATTTTTCGCCACCCTCCTTTCAGCAAGCTCAACGAGGCTCATCGTGGATGCAGAACACTTCATGTCGCCGAATTGTTCTCGAACACCCGTCTGAAGACCACGCGATGCCCAAACCGAACTTTGGTGCGTGGTCGACAGCAGGGGTGGGTGCGTCGGGGTGTCCGTGAACCAGTCTACAGGCGCACAATCTCCTCGGAGGGGGACGGGATTAAGCACGGGAAGTGCTCAGCCACAGGTCGACAGCGCAACTCTCCATCTCTCCCGGCACCTCGGTGGGTGGACATGCAATTCTTTTCTCCCCTAACCCAACCGTCAGGCTCCACCATCGCTCCCGGGAGATCAGAGAACGGCCACGCCCTCGCAAACACCTGGATCTAGGTTGCTGCAAGTTTAGGGCCAGCTGTCAGACACACGTGCGTATGCTGCCCTGCCACTCGCTGCTGCCGCAGCCCTGTAGATGCGGATGCAGATTCTTATCGCAAGGCTTCAGTTCCGCAACCGGACCGTCGTATGCCATCACCGTCAGTCGTTGATTGAGATGTACTGTTCAGAGCAGTATCTAGTAGTCACACGTCATGTGCCACTTCACAGAGGCAGCTGACCATGGTCGCCTGTTCCATCTCTTTGTGTCCTTGGATGTTGAAAGCCCACAGATTGCGTGTTCTCTCAACCACGCGGTAAACCACATGATGTCCGTCCTCGAGTTTAAACGAGCGCCATGGTCAGCGCGAGACGACTATGGTCAGCGCGTGTAAGCTCTCGTCATCGGCGCCATGCACCGTTACGGAATCATCACTTCCATACAAGCTTGGCTGTTCAGGTGGACAGGCTCTATCTCTCAGCTTGAAGGATGGTGTCGAATATCGGACATGGTTCCGCAGATTTGACTAGGGAAGCTGAGGAAGCCTGTCTGGCTGGCCTGGCACACGCTGAGGCTAGCGAACGCGAGTGCGATGCAACGTGGACCTGGGCCGGTATCTTCCGCACGCCGGTTCGCTCTCCGCGCATGCCCTTGCAGCTATGCGCTGACTTGGTTGCTTGGTAATGGGAGGAATTTCACATAAGGGTGTTCACATAAGGGTGTCATGCACCAACTGCGCCCATTAGCTCGGGCGGGTACCGAGTGAGAAACCGACTCCGCGGACCGGAATGGAAATTGTCCGCTCAAGTCTCCGTGCTGCCGCAGACAAAGACATCAGCCTATTCTTCTAACATAGCATCAACCTCTAGTTTTGTTGGGGTTTTCCCGAGTGCGACGGGCTCTAGGCCGGCCTCGTCACGCCGTACCATGTGACCTTTATGGCAGGCCTCCGTCTAAGACATACGCCGAAACGGGATGCCCAGTCTTCCGCCTCGGCGTGGCCGTCTTGCACACAGCTGCATATGGTAAGGGATAGGTCTTTGCCCGCTAGGCTAGTGAAAATGGGAAGCCCTATGATGATTCACCATGCCTTACTGAACCAATGCTACTCAACCGTTCTTCGGCGTTAGGGGATGCGTCGGCCGTACTCGATACTATCGAGGAATTCCTCAGACGCCTCAGTCAATGCCCTCTTAAGAGGCCATACGGCAGAGCACAGCCTGCTTGCCACCTGCACTGTAGAGTCATAGGGTTCTAGTAAGTACAGATTTGACGTGTCTCCATGGGACTTGAACAAATACGATAGATAGACTACTATTCCGCCATACCACGGTCCGCTAGAGTGATGGGGCTATGAAAATATTTTCGCCTCCCCCGGATTTCCCGCCCAAAATGCCGGAGCACACGGACCAAGTCTGGTGGCTCCTGAAAAGCTGCAGCCACAGCGTCAGTGTGGGAACGTTACAGGGCACAACCGTGCTGGAAGGACAGCAGCTTCCAGCGGACAAGCGCAACCCCTGCAGGCCGCTAAATTTAGAAAGTTTGGCGCCTCATCCGGGTTTCGCCACAGTGTCGCTCACTCTCACTCATTCCCGAGCATGTTGACTCGTTTTCTACCCTGTCCTGCATATTTTGCCGGGGCTGGGTACATGGGAAACTCTGCTTTTCCGCTATGGCTCATCATTGCCTGCATTGGTATAGTGACGTTGCGCAGACGTCGTAATGCCCTTATCTGATCCTGGAAGGTGGTGCGTGCTGATGGTATCGTTTGTAATACATGCCCTAAGACGGTAGTATATCTGTCTGAGATGCATGTGAACCAGGATAAAGGTCAAAAAGTGAGGCGGTGCACGAAACCGACGAATCAGTCCCCTCATTCTAAACTCAGAACACGAGTCGCTCAATTCGGCAGGCTCTTCGGATCCGTTGGGCAAGCACATGAAGACATGATCGTCGTTGACCTGTTCTCGTGACGAGGCATGGAAGGACGCATGGTGCAGGGTAGGCTGCCTCCCTCGCCTCTCTGTGGCAAGTCTGTAGCCCGACCGAAGAGTCACCGTATTGATTAAATTCTCGACTCATACTCCATTTCAATACGATAGCCGAGCTCAAGTCGGCCCAAATTTTGGTCATACTCGTAAATGCTCGATTACCTTCCCTACGCTCGATCTTCCCCAGCGCGCATTGCCTTCCAACGTCTCGGCGCCGACCGGTCTCGACCCGGCCAACGGCAGAGGTGGGTACCGCCCGGCCGACGTCGACGTTCTCGCCACGATTTCGATCCCGTTAGACCACCTTGTGCCTGGCCTGGACCGCGAAACCCATGTCCGTAAGGTACGGATATCGTGAATACGCGCATAGAGATAGGACCATCATCAGTGAATGACGAATGAAGGGCGTGTGGTTTGGAGCGAGGCTTCCGAGTGAGAAGAGGCTGAGCGTGTCGGATGGTGCGGAATCCGGCCTCCGCGGTCTGGCACGGGATAGGGGGGTGCGTACGTGAGAACAGGCAGACATATTCGGGTCACGCGGACGTGTCAAAGGGTCACGGAAGAGATGCGAGCACAGCAGAGCAGGCTGGCGCCCTTTGGCCCCGAGGAATAGTGTCTCCACGGTATGATATTTGTCACGCCATTGCTGGAGGGGCGGAGGAGAATGTCCGAGTATAGGGTAAGCTTCATCAACATTGGCCTAGTGGGCTAGAGAGGTTGAAGGCATCACAGCCTCATCAGAGCGAGCATTGCCTGGTTATAGGTGACGCGGCAGATGAGTCACAAGACGACGGACGACTCTTGGCACAGTCACGACAACCTTTGTCATCATGTGATACTCGCGCGATTACCCGATAGCTCGAACGCATCACCTTGTGCTTGGGCGACGAGAAAAGACGCCCAGTCCAGGGTAACGCACCTGGTTCAGCAAGGGACGCAGACAAACATGGCGCGTCGTCGGATGTAGAGAAATCATGGTAAACAATAACAGACCGCGCGTATTCGATACAAGTACACGCGACAGCAGCAAATGAGTAGCACCGGTACATGCAGACGATAGCAGGCAGTCACAGAGAGACGATAGCAGTTTAGGTGTGTGATCAAGTGAGGCCTCGTGGGCCAAATCAATTATACCCCATGCAAGCCACCAGTTCCCTTATGGTACAGCAGAACACCCAAAAGCAAAGACCAGATATCCGTAGTCATCATGAAGAACACCCAATGCAGCGCCGCCCTTTTGGCATGGTCGCCGCGATTCGTAACAGACATCCCTTCTCCTCCATCCGCTCAACTCCTCCACGCGACAGGTAAACAACGCCACGACACGTGCGTGAAGCTGCTTAACCACCGAAACCGTAGAGGGTGCGGCCCTGCCTCTTGAGAGCGTAGACAACGTCGAGAGAAGTGACGGTCTTGCGCTTGGCGTGCTCAGTGTAGGTGACGGCGTCACGGATGACACCCTCGAGGAAGGTCTTGAGGACACCACGGGTCTCCTCGTAGATCATGGCGGAGATACGCTTGACACCACCACGACGTGCGAGACGGCGGATAGCGGGCTTGGTAATACCCTGGATGTTGTCACGAAGAATCTTGCGGTGACGCTTGGCACCACCCTTGCCGAGGCCCTTGCCGCCCTTGCCGCCTGATGAGTGTCAGTACATGTCCATAATTAATAACGAGAAATGTTACTCACGTCCAGTCATGTTGAGTGTGGGGTGTTGGTGTTGTGGGAAATGTAGAAAGGCTCGTCGCGGTGATGCAACGAGGCTGAGGCTGATGGAAGAATGTGGGAGTTGATGGATGGGGTGTTGTCAGATACTGGGAAATGGGAAGGGGGGAAAGAAAGGCGAGGAGCGGCGGTTGGGGGAGCTTAAGTAGCGGGTGGGCCAGAGGGGAGACGCCAGATCAGTGATTCTGGGTGTGGAGAGGCGCCACCGTGCAGAAGCGGCCGGAGCGAGTGCAAGTTCGGTCAGCAGGGCAATTAAAAAATAAAATCAGCCAGTGCTACGGAGTAATGGTGTGTGGCACCCCAGCTGAAGCGTGTGTCTTTGTTGCTGCTGGAATTAATGCGCGTCCGGTCCCTGGAAGCGCGACGGCACAGAGAGGGGCAGGGCATCGATGGGGTGGGGCTGCTCCATGTTTCGCCTTGACACGGCTACGCGTAGAAGGGAATGGACCAATCACAAAATTGGTGCACTTGGGGTTTTTTATTGTTGAAGTGACAAGAGTGTCACGGCAGTAATGGAGGCGGCTTTGTTCGTGGTGCATAGTGCATGGCGCATGGCGCATGTGGCCCATAGTGTTTGATGATGTCCTTGATGGGCAGGCGGATGCATAGAAGCAGAGTGCGGCATGGCTTCGGGAGAGGGGAAGACGGGATCTATGGAGATTGGGACCGCGGTATCAATGGATAGCAGTAGCAGTAGCGTGGGACATGGGAGTGACGCCCGGGTGAGGGTATTGCAGATGATGACGATATCATGACTGTCTTGGTAACATTGTTGAATGCTTCATTGGATCACACGTACTGTACGGGCTATGATGGCTACTCTTGGTGATGATATTATACTTTCTTCTGACACAGTCAGATTATAGTCGCTGTATGTAGATAATGGCAGTATTGGATCGAATGTTGGTTATGATATTGACAATGTCTGCTACTGTCATCGTGGTCCAATGAGGTGTTGGTGATGATGCATATTATCCTGCGGTAACACTTGTCACAGTCAAATAACAACACAACCACACACGATAAATTTACACATAAAAAAGAGTACTATGACACATCATATCTAGCAAAAGGGCGGTAAAGGCACTTTCAACATTTGCACTCACCCATGAAGCTCAGAACACTCGATATCATCCCAATCATCACCAATTAAAGCCTTGCAGGGTAGCCCAATATGCATTGCAGCCCATCTAGACGGAGAAGCAGGATCGAAGCCGAGTGGGGCCGCGACAGGCGCTGTAGAAGATCCAGCCAATAAAAAAATTGGAACACCGGGGCAGCTTTACCGCGCAGAACCCATTTTTGGGGATCGCCCGCTGGAGTGATTACGAATGGCACTGGTATGCGAGACCCACGAGATCGAGGAAGCAAGACAGGGGACCCAGGACAGGGCAGTTGAAGGGCAAGCCGGGTCGTGGCGGGGCAGAGGGTAGTGAGACGCGGTTCTGGCGCGATGAAGAGGCTGGATATTGAATCGAGGAGGACACTGGAGCACGATCCGAGATGAGGACTTGGGGCGTTGGAAACACAGCTCCCACAGTGAGGTATTCATCACACACTACGCTATGGTCAAGGTTGAGGCGACGGTACGGGTGCGGCCTGAGGCACTCCATCGTTATCAGTCCAGCTCTCGGAGCTGCTGCCTTGACACTCCTTCATCCAGTTGACACAGAAATATTCATCACATGACATTGCACGCAGAGTAGAATAGCTGCCGGTCAATTGTAGCACGACCAGTTTAATCACAAAGAATCAAATCAACTCAGTTCACGTACCTCACAAAATCCATCTCCAATCGTGATCATCACCAATTGCCATCCATTCAGCCAAGTGCCTGCCGACCTGTCAGACGCGTGCGCCCCGATCTTGCACCAGTCCCATTCCAGCCAGTGGCCACTTCCCCCCCCCTGCCGCCAAACGCCCGGCCACACCAAAACACTGAAAACCCACCCATTTTCCCATTTTGCGACCGTGTTGCATTGGTGGGTCATTCCGCGCTGCTCCCTGTTTCTCTTTTTTTCTGACTCTGGCGTGACTGATTAATGTGCCGCACAGCCCAAGCGCCAAATCAGCCGCTCGCCATCGCCCGCCGCTCGCCCATCTATTAAAGCATGGCCCCCGCCTTCCCACTCTCCGACTTTTCCCTCCTGCATCACACACCCACATCTCATCCACACCCCACAACAACATCATCAACACTTTTCCATCACCCTCATCCATCACCACAATCATCAACAATGGCTCGCACTAAGCAGACCGCCCGCAAGTCCACTGGTGGCAAGGCTCCTCGCAAGCAGCTCGCCTCCAAGGCTGCCCGCAAGAGCGCCCCGTCTACCGGTGGTGTCAAGAAGCCTCACCGCTACAAGCCCGGTACCGTCGCTCTCCGTGAGATCCGTCGCTACCAGAAGAGCACTGAGCTTCTCATCCGCAAGCTCCCCTTCCAGCGTCTGGTAAGCCATCATCACCATCACTTCTCATCATTTCATCACTAACCATCCTTCAAACAGGTCCGTGAGATCGCCCAGGACTTCAAGAGCGACCTTCGCTTCCAGTCCTCTGCCATCGGTGCCCTCCAGGAGTCCGTCGAGTCTTACCTCGTCTCCCTCTTCGAGGATACCAACCTCTGCGCCATCCACGCCAAGCGTGTCACCATCCAGTCCAAGGACATCCAGCTGGCCCGCCGCCTCCGAGGCGAGCGCAACTAAGCGGCAACTTCTCTTTGCCTGCTTCGGCGATGCTTCTTCCGGTCTTCCTCACAAACACACTCTTGCGCTATCTGATCTGACGCGGAGGTGACCGGCTTACGACTCTTTTGACTTGCGACACGATGGAAATCATGGTTTGGGGGTAATCATGGCGTTTAACGTTGAGAACAACAACTGGCTTTGCTCTACACTGAGATGGGTTGTACATTACACTTTTCGGCAGATGATGAATGCTGCACTGCGACCGCCTTTGGCTGGTCTATGATCAAAACATGACTGTTCCCCAAAACCGTGACTGCACTGTGACTGCTCGCCTCCAGCATTCGTAAAATGGTCCTTGCGCAGCATGACGCGCTTGCCCATAACAACAACAACATGATTGAACGCGACGCGTTGAATAATCCCCACCAAGATACGACATGAGCACGGAGCATCGTGGTATATCGTTCAGCCGTAGCGTAATGATCTGCAGTCACTGTGCATGACAGGGACCTCCCCACGGCCGAACCTCGTTTTCGACACTTGATGTACTGACTCAGAGGGCAGATTCACATAGCTGTCTGGCGCTTCGATTTCACGCGGCACGAAAGGAACGTTCTGAATCACAGTGTAAGTCATGAGAGAGTGAATGCTATCATGTCGGAATCGCCACCGCATCGTGAACTCTGTTCGTCGCGCCCAAATCGAGGTTTTACAAGTTCAAGCAATATAGAAGCGTAGGACCACGATCGGATTCCATCGGTTTATCTAGACATCGTCACAGCAGAGCCTTCCATGCTTTATTCTGTGGCTTCTCCAACCCCAAGAATGCCGCAACCTGACCCAAGGAATCGACCCCAAAGAAGCCCTCCTCCCTCCCCTCTGTATCTACACAAACCATCCACGGCACCCCAAACGCGCCCTTATCAAACGCGGCCTGCGTGTTCGCCTTCAGCACATCCTTCGCCTCCTGGCTCTGTCCCTGTTCCTCCACCTGTCTCGCCTTCTCCTCTGACCCCAAGGCCTTGGCGAAGATGTCGTGACGGTCGTCGGCCTTGTGAGGCTCGCGATGCTCGACGAAGAAGGCATGGAAGATGGCATCGAAGAGGGCGGTCAGGCGAGATTGAGAGGAAGGGCCGTCTTGAGAGTGGATGAGGGCGAGGGGACGCATGATGGGGAGCGTAAGAGGGGGAAAGTTGGGGGGCATGGCTGGGTTAATGGGGACAGAGAAAAGAGAGGCCCAGCGGTTGCGTTGGCGGTGGATGTAGGCTGCCTTATCTGGAGGGCGTGAGAGTCAGTGAACTGGCCACTGATCTTGACGGAAACAGGAGAGAAGGAGGGTGAATCATACTCTTGATGTTGACGGGTGGTGGGTTGTTGCACATGGTCATGATGCCACCCAGGAAGACGGGCACGTAGGTGACATCGCAGTTGGCAAAGACGGGGTTGTTCTTGACAGTAGGAATCATGTTAGTCGGCCGCTTGAGTCTCTCCCATCGATGAGCATCCGTAATGAGAGGACTGACCTTCAGAATGTGGTAGGCGATGTAGCCAAACGGGCTGACCGTGTCCAGGTACAGCGTGATGCGCGGGCGACCCATGACGTTGACTGTTTCGTTGCTGCTCTGCGATTCTTCCAGTGATTGAGGACCTCCGTTCTGCGAATTCAATCAATCCCAATCCTCACTCAGTCCTGCCAGAAAGAGGACGCCTTTATTCCCAAAATCCTCGGCCGAGGGGAGTACCGTGCCTGAAAGTCTAATTACCTCGGTCAACGTCACCGTCCAAGGGCGTGGAGGCACACGAACGGCAGGCATGTGTCGCTAACAGTGCGGGGGAAGACAGTGCAGTGCAGATCAGCCGCAGGAACACCACTCCACCATCGGGTCGTCGGGCTTCCACCGGAGGCAGGATCAGGAATACCAGCTTGTCAAGAAGTGCCAGTCTAAGGAGGAATTGATTATTAATGTCGGCTTATAATAGTCGTGAAGGGATGGTCGTGGAAATGTGATAGTTGTTGAGAGAAGACGGAGAGCAAGCATTGCAGTACAGTATCGGTCGGTGAATGGGAAGATTGGTAAATCAGATTGCTCTACTGATCTCATGTACATCCTATGCCAAAATCCATTCTCAAAGCCAAAATGCACAGGGAAAGCAAGCAAAGCAAAGGACAACCTCAATAACTCCTCAAACACTCCAGATGCACAACGATTCCATTCAAGCCATGACATCCACATGATGCGTTGGCAGCTGCGTCAATACATCGAATCCTCCCGTGCCAACCCGGCCAAGCTTGCCCATAACAAGCCTTCCACTCGGTGTCGTAAGATCGTCCCAGTCGCCGTCCAGCACCGCATCCTTGAGGAAGCCGAGCGTCGTCTCGAAACTCATCTTGGTGAAAGGGCTGACGTTGCCACGTAGACCCATACGGCTGAAGGCTGTGAAGTCGCCGCCGCGGGTCATGTGGTCGGCGATGAGGTTCAGGTGACGGTTATCGACCTTGATACCGTGACCACCGAAGACACCAGCCAGTTCGCGCACGATGGTCGCGCGGCAGGCTTCCACGCCGTAAGAGTCGAGCATGGCGCCAATGTCGTTGGTCATGATTTTATGAGGGTTGATGTAGTCGCTGTAGCGCTGCATGGCCTTCATGTTGACGCCGTCGGTGTGGATGACACGCACCAACTGGTTGTCTTCCTTCTCCTCTACCAGTGTGCAAGACCCGATGCCTGCGACTTGCTGGACCACTGTCTTCTTGAGTGCGTCTTGGACAATGTTGAGCATCAGGATCTTGGGGATGCCGGCGTCGTACTCGAATGTGACACGGCACCAGGCGCCGTTCTTTTCGTCGGACTCGAAGCTGGTCACATCGGCGTATTCTTGAATGACACGCTCGGCGCGAGCACCACCAACCGCTGCCGCAACGCTGTCATCATCATCATCATCGTCGTCCTCGCTGTCGCTGTCGCTGTCGCTGGTCTCGGCGCCGTTTGGTTGGCCCAGCTTACGACCCTTCGGCCGTGGGCTGCCGCCGATACCTTCATCTTCCGAGTCAGAAGATGAGTCTGCATCATTGGCCCTCTGCACCGCGTCATCGTCATCGTCATTTGGCCCGTACGAGACAGCCTCGGCGCGGTTTGCCCGCTGCTTGTCGTTGGTGGCGTCGTCATCGGCGTCCTCATCTTCGTCTTCACCAAGCTCTCGGGTTGTTGGCGCGGCAGTCTCCACAACACCAGATGACACACCAACCTCGGGGGTTGCGGTCGTGGCATTGGCCTGACGCTTTTTGATCTCCTTCCTCGCTATCCTGGTAATGTGACCAAGCAGCTTCTTCTCAATAGAGCTCATAACGTCTGCGATACTGATAGCGTAGGTCTTGGTGTACTCCTCGGACGGGAAGAAGTCGAATCGAATCTTGAACATCTTGGCCAGACCGTACCCTGTGCCTTTGCCAACCGTCTCTTCGACCTTGACCTTGTCTAGAAGATCAGCGAGAGGAAGTTTGCTGATCGATTTGGCGAAAACCCCTGCGGCATCGGCATCCAGTTCCTCGTTGGGGTACAATGACATGGAGGGCGTAGAGATGTGGCGACTCGCCGTCATCAGGATTTCTCGCAGACGAGGAATACCCAGCGTCACATTCTTCGCGGAGTGGCCAGCCAAATGGAAAGTGTTAAGCGTCATCTGAGTGGATGGCTCACCCACGGACTGTCCAGCAACAATACCAACGGCCTCACCTGGGTCGACGAGTGACCTCAGGTACTTCATGGCAAAGAGAAGTTCGGCGTTCTTCTTGTTCAGAGCATGCTTGTTGGTCATCTGCTTGCCCTTGTCGCCCTTCTCACGCACGAGGCCATCTTTGTTGTCCTTGAGGTATTTTGTCATCTGTTCGTAGAACTTTTCAGAAGTGGCGAATGCGTTGGTTGCAGGGTTGAATAAATCGGTGATCGGGTCCTTCGCCTTGTGATCCCCTGCCTTGACATGCTTGATAGCGCTCTTCATGTATTTGCCGATAGCGTCGCGGTGAGTGCTCAGTCGCTCGCCTATCTGAGCGTCATATCTGAGCTGGGCAGCCTCCGATGTGACATTTTGGAGGATGAAGCGGAAGTCGGTCAAATACTTTTGCTTGCAAACATCGAGACCATCTTCACCATACAGGAACTGAATCATGGATCCATCGGCATCGCGCACGGTCGAGTCGTATGCAACCTGCAGACCTTCCATGCCCTTGATAACACATCGTTGAAGATAACCAGAGCGAGATGTCTTGACAGCTGTGTCGATCAGACCTTCTCGACCAGCCATGTGATGGAAATAGTACTCTTGAGGACGGATACCAGTCAAGAAACGGTTGACGATGTAACCACCCGCGCGAACATGTGTCTCGAAAGGTTGGAAACAGGGCAGTGACTTGCCGCTGACCATCACTGGAACACGTCGACCTTCCAGAACCTGCTGACCCAAGTTGCAAGAGATCAGGTTGGCGTTGACCCTTGAACCCTTCGCACCAGATGTTGTCATGGCCTGCATTTGATTCTTCGGGAAGGGCTTCTGGAGACCATGAGGCATACATGCCTTCTGAACCGCTTCAGTGATGTCCTTGCTACCCGCGTTCATGAGCAGATCGAGGCCCTCCTGCTTCTTGTCGTCTCTCAGGGCCTCCTCAAGACGCTCTTCAAGGAGAGGATCGTTCGGGTTGGTGCAGTTGTCGATGGACACGTAATTTGAAGCAACCTTCAAGCCCACGCCGTCAGCACCTGCGAGTGCCTTGAGTCGAGCGGCTTCACCAGCCGGCGTAAGGCGAATATCCTCCATGCCACAAGAGAAAGCGCGCATGCCAAGGTATCTTGTCAGTAGCCTGCCCAGACTACTGAGGAGCTTTCCAGCGACACTGGGTCCGTAGACTTCGTGAATAGCGTGAATCAGACCGCCCGAGCTGGGACCGATTTGTGACTTATCCAGAATACCAGTGATGAGAACGCCATCTTGAATGAGAACATGGCCCTCCTCCGAGTTCTTACCCCACTGCTCAGCCTTAAGTTGTGTCTCTTCTTTCATGAAGAGACCACCACAATTGGGTGGCTGAATGTTCTTGAGGATGGTTGTGATGATCTGCTTGCCGGTCCAGCGAGGGACGGGCTTGATGATCGCCGGATCGACCAGCTGTATCCTGTCACCCAAAATGTGACCGCTCTCAGGTCGCAAGGCGCTGTAGACCAGGGAATGGTAGTCACCCTTGCTGAAGAATGTGTCACGGTTGCAAAGAGCAACACTGACGGAAATGTGATCCTGAATCAAACCACGGAGCGGCTTGCCTGCTGTTCCAGACAAATACTGATGGTCGGTATCTGCAACTTGCAGTGCCTCGGCCCGAGCCACCTCATTTTGTGGGAAGTGCATATTCATTTCGTCACCATCGAAATCGGCGTTGTAGGTATTACAGTTGGCGTAGTGCATGCGAATGGTCTTCTCACCAGGAAGAACCCTGACTCGATGTCCCATGATTGAAGGCTTGTGCAGGGTCGGCTGTCGGTTCATGAGGACGACGTCACCGTTTGTCAGGTGCCTCAAAACCTTCTTGTTTCTTGATGTCGGTGCACTACTGTCTGTTGGAGCAAGGAGCTGGTTGGCAAGTGATACCCGATCTTCAACTGACTTGTTGCGCAGGTTGATGACTTGCCCATTCTCGTTCTCGATCGCGAAAGCACCGGGCCATTTCTCAGGTCCATTGATGACAGCCTGCTGCAGGTCGCGGAAGTTGTGAGAGGTGACAGGCTCCGGATATGTCAGCTTCCTTGCGAAGACTGGAGGCACACCGATTTCGTTCGTTTCGATATTCGGGTCGGGTGAGATAACACTACGGGCGGCGTAGTTGACTCGCTTGCCCATCATGTTCTTTCGGAAAAGGCCCTCCTTCTTTTCGAGCTTCTGCTTGATACCATCTTCATTGCGAGCTGCAGCTGCACCCTGGATAGGGTTCTTATCCTTGTCGATGAGGGAGTTGACGGACTCCTGGAGCTCGGCGCAAGCTTGATGTAATTGCATGATATCCGCCCGGTTTTCCCTGAGAGCCGTGTGGACCAGAGCGATCTTGCCGCAGCCTTTGAGGAT
The DNA here is from genome assembly GCA_030734395.1 of Sarocladium kiliense. NCBI lineage: Eukaryota > Fungi > Ascomycota > Sordariomycetes > Hypocreales > Sarocladiaceae > Sarocladium > Sarocladium kiliense. Next base: position 540,518 of record JAUZTG010000015.1, on the reverse strand, counting down.
GCCTTTGTACAGAGAATTTTGCTGGGCTTCTGCGATCTCAGATGCTCCGGTGCGTGCTTCAGGGCGGAAGCGGTTTGGGGGAACCAGGATTGTTTCCATGAAGAACATGTCTGGTGTCACCTTCGGTGAGTTGCGTGTAGGTGGCTTTGCATTATAAACCAGCGCCAACAACTCCTGCTCCTTATTGAACAACTCCACAAGGCGGGCTCGCACTTCCATGGAGCTGATGTACCTCTCCAGCGGTTCCAGCTTGTTATCAATCGGTGCCGCCTCAGGATCTTGTTCTGGGATGTCAACGTCCATGGCATCTTCGTCAACATCGGCAATGGCTTCATCGACGTGCTGCTTGCGCTTTGATTGTTGCTGGTAGACCCGAGTCAGGGCATCTCCCCACTTCTTGAAGCCCTTTTGTGCCATCTTGACCTTCTCCTTCCCAGACAAAGCTCTTTCGAAAATCTTGACAAAGCCATTCTTTCGGTATGAGGGGGAAATCCCCCCGCAGCTGTTGCAAAGACGCTTGCTCGTGATCTCCGCGAGGAACTCTCGAATGACCTCGCGTCGAAGTTCAATGGCGCCCTCGTGCTTGCCCTTGGTGAAATCTCCCCTCTTGGTGCCACCACTGGCTGTCAGACATTGCTGAACATACTTGTCGCGCGCGCGGGTAATGTTGTCGATTGACTGCTTTCCTTCTTCCTCAGCCTCGCTCTCGATGCCCAGATCTTTCTCGAATTGCAGACCAAGATCGGTCTCTCCAATTGAACCAACGATGTGTGCTTCATTGATCAGGCCGTATTGCAAGAGTCGTAGTTTGCAGGTGTATTTGTGAAGATCTTTGGGTGGAAGACGGAAACCTTTGCAGTAGACGCAGGTCGCTCGGAGGAGGCGGTAAATCATATCCATGAAGACGGGGTGATAGACAGGAACAGGAAGTTGGATGTGGCCTGGATGGCCAGGACAAGTTGCTTGGTTCAGGTTACATGTTGTACACCTATATTCACGGGTCAGTTAGCACGCTCGAAAACTCAAGTGTGTCGGGCAGCGGAAAACGAACGGAGAGTCACCCCAAGATCCCAAAGCAGGGTCGTAGAGACCGCCTGGGACCGGGTTGAGAAGATTGTCGAATGTGCTTTCATTCTCGATGCGCTTGACAGAGATTGCCTTGATTTCCTTGGGCGAGAGGAACGTGAACTCGACACTCTCCACTTCGGAGGCGACAGGCGTTGCGATATTCATGGTGACGCCGATGTTCGAACTGTCGGACTCAGAAGCTGGAGACGGCTGCCACTGAGCCTGGCATCGGGGCTGTGAATTGGCGCAAGGCTGGGACTGGCTCGCGGATCGAATCGAAAAGCTCGACAGCCGTTGGTACTCTGCTTTTGCAGATGGAGGCAGCGGCTGGTGGTGGGGAGCTCGATGATGCACAAAATTTTTGGCGGTGAGGGTGGCAGAATTCCACAGTGGATGCAGGCTGCTGCTTGGGGGTGGGTCTCCACTGGAAGCGACCTTCGAGGCATGTCGACCATCATCACCCACCACCGCGACCATCTATCTCATCTCGAGCATCGCGTACGCGCCGCAGCGGACGAAAGCAAGCATTTCCCTTCCCTGGACCTACATTTGACTTGGATAAGGCTGCACTATATTCTCGACAACCTCCGTCAGGCCTCTCTTTCACCTTCTGCCAGAGGACCCAGCGCGCCTGGGGACACGCCACGATGGATCGCCAGCAACCCAAGTCTCCCGCTCTGGCTCCTCGTCATGATGCCTCTTCTCGAATCCAGAAGCCAGAATCTGCCGTTGATCGCATGGCTGCACTCAAAGCGCGCGTGGCTGCCGCGGTTGGGACAAGCAAGGCTAAAGGTGGTCTGAACGTTGGTCTCCATCCTGCTCTCGAAGATTTGGGATCATGGAAACCTGGAGGCAGCACCAAAGACTCAAGCTCAGCGCAGGGCCGTGCACCCCAGCAATCATGGAAACAGGGAAGTGATTCGAGGCAAGGGTCTCCAGCGTCGTTGGGAGGCGGCTCGGCGCAGAGCAATCCCTACTTCGATGAGAGTCTTGCCGGTCAGCCCTCTGGGGGTAAACAAAGACAGTCGCGACAGCTGGTCTTCAATCAGAAGGGCAAATATATCCAACAGGCAAATGCTTTGCGAAGGCAGGCGGCGCTCGAGGCGATGAAGAAGCGCATCGCAGCGCAGACACGGAAAGCTGGCATCGATGAAGACATGGATGTGGAGAAGAACTTTGCGGTGGAAGCTCCACCGGATATCGAGTGGTGGGATGAGGGTCTTATTGATGGCAGCAGCTACGACGCGATTGATGACCCGAGCAAGTTGAAGATCAGCACAGCCGATACCATTATTACGGAACTCGTCCAGCATCCCGTCGCTCTCGAGCCTCCCCAAGATCGTCAAGCCCCACCCCCGAAAGCCATGTATCTGACATCAAAGGAGAAGGCCAAGATGCGCCGACAGCGAAGGATGGAAGACTTGAAGGAGATGCAGGCGAAGATCAGGTTGGGACTGGTTCCTGCACCACCCCCGAAGGTGAAGAAGGGCAACTTGATGCGCGTCCTCGGTGATTGTAAGTTGGACGTTCTTGGACTCTTTGGCTTTTTATATGATAGAATACTAATTTCCGTGACTTGTAGCTGCTGTTAAGGACCCGACGGCCGTCGAGGCCCGAGTTAACCGCGAAATCGCCGAACGACATCAGAAACACGTTGATACGAATGAAGACAGAAAACTGACCAAGGAGCAAAGGCATGAAAAGCTTATGGCCAACCAGCAGAAAGACGCAGAGAAGGGCATTCACGTTCTTGTTTTCAAGATCAACAGTCTCGCGAATGGTCAGCATCGCTACAAAATTGGGGTCAACGCGGAGCAGCTGGGTCTGACCGGCACCTGTATCATGCACCCAAAGTTCAATCTAGTCGTTGTGGAAGGCGGCGAATGGAGTACAACCAAGTTTCGAAAGCTCATGCTCCAGCGGATCGACTGGACAGAGAACGCTCCTTCAAGGGATAAGGATAGTAACAAAGGCGCCGAGCGTGAGTGGCTTCTGGCAGAAAACGAGAAGGGTGAACTCAAGGACATGTCTCTAAATCAGTGCAAGCTTGTCTTTGAAGGCGAGGAGAAAGCACGGGCGTTTCGAAAATGGGGCAGCCGGGTCTGCGAGACCGATGCTGAAGCCCGATCCGTCTTGGGGAGGGCAAAGATGGAGAACTTCTGGTCATTGGCAAAGGGTTTCGCATGAGGACCCATTCCGCTGTATTCCGAAGCTGCGGCTAATGGACCACACTTGCGACTATCCTACGACACTACTTCATGTCGTTGCCATCGCGTCAATAAGCCCTACAGCAAGAGTCTCGAGAAAGCTCAGGTGCTGCGTCTTTGATCGTCAGGAACCTCCACATACATGACTGTCGGCGCGATGATTCCATGCGAAATCGCCTGTTATGCCTTGTCTCTATCTGTGTGCATGGAGCGCTGCGCAACACCATCTTCGAGGGAAGTGTCGAGACATCCAAAGACGCCGAGGACGAGCTGCTTGAAGGAGGACAAGTAGGAGCAACACGGCTCTACAATACCCCATCAATACCATCACATTCGCAATCCGCGCTTCACCTCCCCACCACCATATCTGATATCCCGCGGGTTTACAAACTCTCGTCGATTGCACGCATGAACGGCCGGCCCTGCGTGAAACAGTGAAGACCATGGAGGCGTCATCAACGCTCAAAGTCCCCATCACGCAAGCAGCTCACGTACCACAGACGTATACTCGTGGCTTTTCCTCGATTGTTCATTGACCAAGTGTTGCGTCACAGCTAACCTAGAACGACAACGACTGCCATGCCAGCCTGGTACTGCGAGGCCTGTTCCCCCGGAAATACCTTTCGTATAACCTGAGACGCAGATATAGATCGAAGGCAAAACAGGACCGCCGTTCACCAGATGCATGCAGGAAGGCCAGGAGGCGGGGCTGAACTTTGGCGTGGCTCGACTTGCCAGAGGCCGTGTCCCAGAACACACAGGCAAGTGAAGATGAGATCGCGTTGCTGCTGTTGTTTACACACCCTTCAGGTTGGTTAGTCACGGATACAGCTGCAGCCTTACCAACAGCCATGATGTAGTCGCGCGGCCCTCGCAAGGGACAGATTTGCCGCTCGTCCCAACCCAAGCCAGGAAACCCCGACGACATGCAGGTAGATCCTGGCCCCAACAACCAACGGCCGCACATTGATTTGTCCATAGGAGGCAGTCGCCGATGGGCAGGTGCATGTGTTGTTCAAGGAGACGAAAGGTTCTCGTGTTGCACAAAGGCGTCTCTATAGCAGAACCTAGAGTGTCCCCGAGATGCGGCACGGGATACAATGCAATGGGATAGGCTGTAGCGACCATAGCCACAGGTAACCAGTCAGATGCCTAATGCTCCGTCTTTGCCGCATAGGCGGTTCGGCGCCAGAGTCTCAAAGCAGAGACCTCTCCGACATGCGTTTCGAGCCGAAGGGCACGTCTACGACTTCGCCTATAGAGGCAATTGTCCACCGAAGGCGCGTTTCGACAGGCTGTCGCTGGTTGCCGCACCATCATCTGCCGCGACGTGCGTCGGCTAGGTTCATGTTGTTCCATAGAAGCCCGACTGTTCCCAGTGGACATCGACCAAGTGGCTGTTAGACTGTCTGCAACCCTACGTCACAGCCGCCCGAGAGGGAGGGTGGCCCGTTCCCTAACCGCCATGTGGTGTCCCGGTTGCCGTGCTGGCTGCCGTATATCCTTGGAGTTGGCCCGCCATCCATACGTCGTGTCTCGCAAAATGGTTGCTGGTGATCCTCGGGGTCTTCTTCATCTATCAGCCCCGAAGGAGGTGAGGGGCTGCTGCAGCTGATCTACGATCAAGGGGCGCAGATACCACAATGTCCCAGCGTCTAACGGCGAACGAGTGAAGCTGTATCGACGGAGAAGCATACCAGAATGGACACGGGCTGCCTTATTTGAGGTGTGTCCCCGTGAAGACACAGACAGTGTACTTCTGCCGGTGGCCAAGGACCAAGACACATCGGGTACATTCTCCTATAAGAGTACTTGGCGGTCATGCGTGAGTGGCTTGCCGCACTTCACGTCCAGGGTGCCGTGTGTATGTTGGTCCCAAGGACCTGGCTGACAGCTGCGTGTCCTCGGCCTTTTCCCGTTCTCGGGATGCCTTCCACTCGTAGGTCTCCCCACGAAGATGTCTGGTGTGATTCGTGCGGTAATCTGCCCTCGGCCTTGAACAGCGGCACGGCTATTGGCTGAATTGCCGCGCTACATGTAGGCATTGGGAGCCGGAGAACCCTTGAAGGAGGCCACTTACTGGTTGATCGATCCTATGAAGATGGATGCTTGCTCGGGAACGGCATCAGCGGCGGAGACATGAGGCTTTGCTAGATGTTAGTCGCACGTAGGCCACCCTGCCTCACCTGGACTCAAGCCCCGGCTCGATGCAAACATACAGACACCCTGGTCGATATATCACAAATCAGAAACCCGGTACGGAGGATGGCGACAGATCAGACCCATGAACAATCACCTCGACGGAACCGTTCGAAGGTCACCGGGCGGCAGTGGTCGGCGATCTGCCTTGCCAATTGCTTCAAAGTCGATGTTGGTGTACACTCCCAGTCTCATGTGACCAGGGACATGCACTCAGGCCTTGGTCTCGTCGCGACTGGTCCTGTCAGCTCGTCAAGGCCACGGCAGTGGTTGTCGGGTTGAATTATCGAGGTTCCTTGCAGACGACGTGCTCTATTCCTCGCTTACGAGTTACCTGTGAGCCTCTTCGTCAAACTTTGGGAATAGAGGGCCAAGGATTACGCGCGCGTCTGGCGGATGAGCTGAGAGCCTGTCGCACACCTCCATCTTGCCCAGCCTCTGCAAAGGAAAACGGGCGCTCGATCAAGCCTTCAACACTTCAACAAGACACCCCGTTGCATTGGTGGCGCGTAGCGAAAGACCAGTTTGGATCACACAGCGTGACCCCCCTGAGGGGCCATTCACCAGGCGGTCAGCATACCTCCCAGCCAGAATATGGCTGGGCGGTGTCTCCAGGATCGAAAGATGACAGGACCCAGAGCCATGCTCTCGCTAGGCACATCGGTTGTAGCTTCCCTCCATATACTCTTGTACACAAGCATCTGTTGGTAGGGCATTGCGAACCAGACCTGACCTGTCGGGACTCGGCTGCGGGACTTGTGAGTTAGGCGCAGCCACAGCAATCTCTCTCCCAATACGAGGTTTTCTGGAAGCACGCAACACGCGGATGTAATCTCCAAGGCATTGGGCTTTGAGAAGTCTGGTGTGGATAGTACTATAGGTTGGGTTGGATCTTGCGAAGGATGCTTGCACAGCATGTTGAATACCACGGCGTCTATGCCCTTCTTGCGTATCAATCTGAATACTCATCTCAGAGAGCAGACACGAGCATCTGTCTAGTTCGAAGGGCGAGTCGAGCGATGCGTCGTTTTCGAGATTCAGCCACAAATATCGTTATTCGACACCAACCGGTCGGCCAAAGCTTTGCCTGAGACACAAATGGCATTACTTGCAGACCGAGTGAGCATGGGAACGAGGAGGATCAGTGCATAACTCAAGGTACGGCAGATGGACATGGCTCGCCCTCGTTTGTTCAGTGTCTGTGTTGGTGCCAGGAAGCTGTTGGTCATGTTACCGCGTCGCAACGGGCGCACAGCTTCTGCAGCGATTGGCTAGAGGTCGGCCTCAATGACGAATGGCTCAGAGACTGACCTGCTCATCGGCCATTGCCTCTTACGGAGACTGCGTTGCGGACTGTCGGTGACTAAGGGACTGAGGCTGCAGATCTGATCGCCGGAATGCAGCGTATAGATACGAGGGCATCGGAGGCTAGGATTTGGCAGTCTGTGTATTAGTTCATCTACAGCATATGAGCTCCTACCAAGACTCGGGGAAGTCCAGCACCCGAAGGCTCTCCGAAGCCAAGAAAGTGTGACCGCTATCCCGGCCGAGAAGCAGAGGAAGAGAGAGGCGCACTCTCGGGTTCGGACTCGGACAACCCTGTTAGTGTTTCTTCTCGATCATCCATGGCCTTGAAGGTCCCAAGAGTCCCAGACCACGCGCGCAAGATCCACCTTGAATGGACAGCACAAGCGAGCAGGGCAGGGGAAGCAAAGGTGATCAGCAACCAAAATAGAAGCGCGGGGCAAGCGAGGGAAATTGAAGCTCTGGAGAGGCAAGTAGCGCAGTGCGCGATGTTACAGTGCACAGGCATGTTGGCCAGGGCGTGAGTGGGAGATGAGCACAAGGACAAGGACAAGGACAAGGACAGGCGCAAGCACAAGCACCATCCCGTCATCCTGCCCCTCCATCCGTCTATGGCATCTCATCGCGTCATGCCGGTCATCGAGATGGAAAAGAAGCGCCGAGTGACAGCCAGCAACAAGCAAACAAGCGCGAGAACAAGCTCCAGCATGGCTTGAAACAAGACCAGTCCGTCTCCCCTTGGCAAGACACGCCCCCTCCTTCTCAATCTTCCCATGGAGACTATCTCGCAAGCCACCATCACGCTACTGCAGCATGTCGACGCTCGTTGGCCCCCGTTGGCCCCCGTTGGGCCCCTGGGCTCCAGTTCCCTTGCTTCCGCCGCTGTTCCACCGCCCTTCCGGAACGCTCTGGCTGTCAGCCGCCTTGTTTCTGGGGCTGGTCCGACTCTCCCCATGCACACACACGCTGGCGAGGCTAGTGTAGTGTCTCACGGAACTTTTACAAGCAAGCGCGTATCTGAAGCCCACAGGAGCATCCACAGACGAGGTCCTTGTTGGCGGCATCTTTGTCTGTGGACTCTGGCAATCTCAAATCTTAATCGTCACAATCAATCAATCAGTCAGTCAGTCATGTGCACCGGTACAGACCCCTGGCTGGGCATCCAAGGCCAGGTCCATTTTTATCAGTTGCCTGAGCTAATCACGCGTATTTCCGCCACGACTGTCGCAGTGACATCACGGCGCGTTTGTATGACTACGATGGTGTGCACACGCGCGGGAGACTTGACGTTTGTTTGCGGGAATGAGCAAAGACATCTCATGCTTATGGCTGATCGCACAGCCCAGTACAGCCCAGTACAGTAGCTTGCTCAACAGAAGGGATTGCCGGATGGATGGGTGATGAAGGCCAGAGCTGGGGCTGATGCATCTTCAGCTCGCCCTTGCATAACAGGCGCCAGCCTTCAGGTCGTGTATCGCGGCTACCTGCGCATGGATCGTGTGATGCGATACGCGAGACTGCGTCTAATGCTTATCCTGTGCTTTCGTCTATGAGCGTCACAGGTCTCACAGGTCTCCTTGAGCACATACTCGTTACAGGGGCGGTGACAAACGTAGCTCGTTGAAACTGGGAATAACACCACATCGTCGAGCGAGGCCAGGTCCGGGAACTCCAAAGTCCTACGTACGACTCACCGCTCACAACAGCAAACAGCCGACAGCAGCGCCGATCCTTGTGCAATGACTTCACATATCACACACCGTCGGGACAGGGCATATCTGCCATCTACCGTCCGCTTCAGCCGCGACATCGCGTCAAGAGCCCCTCCCAATCGACAGACGCCCGTGCCGCATGTCTCCCGGGGAATTGGTCGCCGACTTTGGGCTGATCTTCATGCTTGTTGACGTGGCATAGACGCAACTTGCCAATCGTCCACACAGGAATACGCTCCCACACACGCACCCAGGCGCGCGCATGCACTCCAACGCTCCGTCATGCACTGATGCATCTCACCAACCGAAACAAGACAAAACAAGGAAGACAGACCTACATCGCCTACATAGAGGTACATAACAGCAGGGCTATCGTCCCGAGTCCAGGTACATGGGTCGTCTGTGCGGGCGGCAGGCGGCAGGCTGAGCTGAAGCTATCCAGCATATCGTACGTGTTTGAGTGTTTCATGGGTGATGGGTTTGCGCCCGCTGTCTGCTTCCTTCAGCTTCTTCTTTCAACTGTGACTGGATACTCGGCTAGAGATGGTTGCATCGTTCACAGTGGCGTGGATTGTTATCCCTCGGACGGTAGCAGCCGTGGTCTCCTGCTCAATCATATGCCGGTTGCGATGGACTGAGACGAACAGTATCGACTCATATCAGGAACGGTAGAACCTCTGCAGCGCTTGACTCGACGAAGCTCATCCCGTGTGTGTCGTAGCTCCCGTTTCGAGCATTGGCCACTCATAGAAGGGTATCATGGCATCCGAAAAGCAACACACACCCACCCCTCGCCAAGGTGCTCAGTGGCTTGGCATTTTCCATTTCTCTCCAAGCTTGTGATGGTGTTTCCTCATTTTCTGACTGTCTGGTTGCATCCCAGGATCATCAGCACCTGTCACAACCACTGGTAAACCGTTGGAGGAATGGGCAGCAGTTGGCCCCCCTAATGCAGCTGGAGGAGGTGTGCGAGAGGCACTACTGATCGACTCAGCCCCTTCCCACGATGCTACCTCGCATCCTGCAGCCACCGAACCAGAAGAGCGAGTCCTGCATAATACTGCATACTGGACTTCGACCAAGGGAACCAACCGCCTGGGGGGGATGCGGTACCCGGACCGTAACCCAAGAACCCCAGCACTAAAACGCCCGGCTTGCCCTGCCCTACGCGACCCTTGTCAATCAATCATCCGTCGTCCATAACCCGTTTCTCTCCCACCCCTCCCACCCCTCCCACCCCTGGCTTCATTCGAGCAATCCACTTGGGATGCCTTTCTGCCCCTGGCTCCTGTCTCCCCTTAGCGCGCTGGTCTGTGCTGCCGCCCACCCAGGCAAAGCAGAAGGAACTTGCTCTCTGTCCACCTAAGCTACGGTGCTTTTTTTTACTGAAAGCAGGCAATGCTATGGCCGAAAGTCCTTACATTTTGGAGCCCTACGGGGCTGTCAAATATCCGCGGAGGATGGGTCCTCAGTCCAGTGGAGTTCAAGCGGAAATGCTTGTGTCTCTTTTCCGACCATAGAAAGTACGGATAGTACCCGGCGATCCTCAGCAGCGGTTGACCGCCGTTGGCTTGCCACCCGCAGAAACATTGCCGGCGCAACATGTTGCACTCCTTCACAACGTAACTTATACAGAACATGACAGCAGAGTACGCCATCATGCCGGACCAATCACTCGGGCGTCCTATGCACCGTCCGGCTATTTACCAAGATCTACTTTTGCGATATTGTCTTCTTAGGCTGCCATCTCTTATCCCTGTTGATCCCTGTCAGATGACCTACCAACATCTCTGGGGATCTGGTCCGGGTACTGTGGCAGAGCCATGTTCACCAAGGATATAGATTGAGTTTCAATATCTGTTTACCTTCCCCATGCTGCACTACATAGGGCCTCCCCCAATGCGACCTTTCAGTACCCGCAAGGCAGACTTCGGGGAAGCTCGGCCACGTGAGCGCCAATGTGACTCTACTTTTTTCTTTCCAAATCTGGGTTCTCTTTCGAACAGTTCTTGGGATGAAAGGCCTCCCTTGGCAAGTCGGCGATGTAACTCTGGAAGACCGACAGGACTGGTCTCAACACACTGCCCCTGGGTGGGAACCATATTAATAGAGCAAAAAGACCCTGGAGCACCCTAGGCGTAAGCCAGGAACCCCAGTGTCAGCAACTATGTATGCATGTCTCTACTCATTCCTTCGTCGATATGTCGCTACCAAATACCACAGCGGTCAACAAATGAGCGCATAAACATCAGAACCAACAACATGAGTGAAAGGAAAAGTGGGCAACCCAGAAGGGGGGGGGGGGGGTTCCATTCATTCCATCTTAATGTCTTAGCCAAGGTGGAATAAGGAAAGAAAAATGGCCAGATGCGCGACCTACCTGGGGCAGAACGCAGAGAATTGGAAGTCGATTCTTCGAGCAAGGGTCCGTGCGGGTTTACTAGGGGGGGTTCGGATTTGGCCCATGAACCCAACCCCCTGTCCTGTCTCTCTCACCCCCTGGGCTACGTTCGTGCTGTATCGTCGAAGGTCAGTCAACTTGGCTCCCAGGAACCCGTTCTTCTCGTACGGGACGCTTAGCGATATGTGTGATGGGAGGAGAATCATCTCGGCCGGGTGGGATGCCGTCTGCAAATGACAGGGGGACCTGGCTGCGTACAGCTTAGTATAGCCGCTCTTCACATCCATGAGTGCCACTTGGGCGGAACAATCGTAGGATCGTGGTCAGTGTAGCAGAAATTTCTCATGTCTTGTAACATGGATTCGTGGTCATTTCATTTGTATGATGATGTGAGCTGATTTCCCTGCTCGTCCTGAGCCAACGTGACGTCTAGCATCTGCGTGCATCCCATCCCTTCTTGTCCTGGCCTTCGGGCCCCAAAAAAAAACAAAAAAACCCGGCCCTCTTGTGTCCTTCCCGTGGGTATCCTTAAGAGTTGTTTCTCGTACTGTCCAGCGCCAAAATCTTCCAAACCAAAACGAGTGACGATGGAAGCTCGAACAAAGAATCGCGTGATCCGAAAACGCCGTCCAGCCGTATCGGACTAACCCCCGTATTTAACTCCAACGACGTCGTAGGTGACATGTTGTAACCCATTCCAGAAATTGCCCGTCAGGTGCTCGTAAATCCTCCCTCTTCGTGTATGTGCTGTGCAAAACCATGTTTGTTCCGTTCATTGGGCGGCATTAGGGTCCCGCGGAGGCCGCCCCCCCTCCTTCTATGCGCTTGGGACTGATCGCTTCCCCCCTCGCCCACTCTTGGCCAAGGATCAGGGACATGACTTCGCCCCTCCCCCGAGGAGCACCCCAAAAAAAGCCGAGATTGTACTTCTCAGCGAGCGGCAGCCCACGGACCATTTGGCTCTGATACCCCGTTTCCTCCCACAACAAGGCTGGGTACCACAGGCAGACCTGTCATTGACGCAGAGACTGTTGTATGTGTTCGTCGAGGAACGGTTGACTCCGAGGCTGAAGCTGTGCTCGATTTTCCTTGATACTGCCGCTTTCCGGATCCTATGCCACTGTTGCCTTCGGCTCTCAAGTCCATCGTTCCAAGATCGAAACGTTTCGAGCATCCGTCTTCCATGTGCCTATGTCTACTGTTAGCTGACATGCCAATACGAGACTGGCACAGAACAAAAGCTTACCTCCGCAAAGTATCCTTCCGCGCGAAAAGCCTTCCACAATAATCACACTTGTGGTTTCTTTCCTTCATGTGCACACTTTGATGATGCCTCTGCAGGTCCGTCTTGCGCACGAACTTCTTGGTGCAGCCGTCTAGCGGACAGGGAAACGGATACTCTCTCTTCTCATCGTGTGTATCCATGTGCGATTTGAAATTGTAGCTGCGGCTGAAGAACTTTCCACATCCCTTCACCGTGCACTGGAAGTTAGCCTCTTCTCGAGTCGTGTGCTTCCGGGGAGCCCGCCGTTGTTGGCGTGCTGCGGCCTTTCTAATGTTTCTTGCGCTTTCATGGGGTGTTGTGTTTTGCGTCGCAGCAGCGCTCGACTGAAGCGGCGATTGACGAAGATCTTCCTTATTAGGCCAGAGTGAGAGGCTGCTGTCTCCAAAGAATGGCTGTGGGTTGTTGGTGAAGGCGTTGTCGCTCGAGCTGAAGGCCAATGGCGGCACACCAGCGGATGAGAAGTGGTGAGCGTCGAGAGACTGTCCGTAGCTTGAGAGAGCGTCCAGTTTCGACGGAGGCAGCAGATGACCTTGCATGTAGCTAAAAGAAGCTCGTGATTCCAAAGACGTTGATGCTGTAGCTGCAGATGCAGGCCTGGAAACTGGTGGCGTCGCCCGAAGGATGTTGCTCCCACTAGAAGATGATGCAGGTGGTCCTGAGTAGCTCTCACCAAGGGAGAAAGGGGCTGTTAGGCTTGGATCGTAGTTGCTGAAGTTGTCATAGTCGGATGATAGAACACTACCCATCGCTGGCGCCAATGTCACATTTGAACTAGAGGCCATGCTGTCGGGACTGTTCCACACGTCTTGAGGGATTGGAAGTGTATCGTGACTCATGTACGGTGAGACAGTCTTGAAAGGGTAATCGAGGAGATCTGGAGACGGGTAACTCGCGGCAGAAGGCTCGGAGTGGTCTCCAAGGGTCGAGGTGGGCAAAGGCGGAGAGCCGAAACCTTTGACCTGAGGAGAGGCTGGAGATGTCGTCAAGGATGGGGGTGTGAGGTCCATCTCGAACTCGGCTGCTTATGGCTCAGATGACCTGGCCAAGCACGAGAAAGATAGGCCAATGAAGCCTCGTGAGCTTCTTGAATCCCCGAGCGGAGACTAGAGGACTGGTTGAGAGAAGGAAGGTCTGAACACCCCGGTAATACTGGGCTGTATATGGTGTTCAATGTGGAATTGTAGCCGTCAAGGGCATCCAAGGTCTGTAGTGCGGATGTGTAGAGTCGGAGTAGGCTCTTGAGGAGTGAAGTTCCAAGGGTTAAAGCGCGGGGAAGCTGTAAACGCAAGTCGTAAGGCTGAAAGAACTGGACGAGCTTGGTGCTTTGTAAGAAGAAGTTGAAAGCAGATGGAGGAGGGTTGGGGTATGTATAAGTATATAGTCGAGGACGAGACAAGACGAGAAATAAACCAGGACACAGGCGTGAAGATGGACACGAGGTAGACTGGGGAATAGGCAGAGTTGCTCGACCGGGCTGGGCCGTGACGGGAGGTGTATGTATAACTGCGAGCTCAGAGTAGTGATCTGCAGCAGTACACCTTATACCCCATGACAAGCGTCTGCCTGGTGGATATTGAGCATGGCTATGCCGTTGGGGGCGAAGGGGGACCAGGACAGCCACAGACGGGTCATGATGAAAGGTGAGACGATGAACGGACCAGGCCGATCAGTGAGGGCCAGAGGTACAAGCATGGACATGTACACACACCCTTTGCACCCTTCCGTGGGCCATCTCATATCCACGCCCCTGAGCCATCAAGGCGCGTTGCGGTTGACAGACGCAGTCAACGCTAATGACCATGTTGGACTCGTTAGGTCCAGGGTTTCTCCCAGCGGGGACCCCCCTCCCTCTCATCATCTGTGTGGCCTGGTCGCCATCGGGGGCGGTCGAGCGTTACACACACGAAGGATTGGCCTGCAGCGGATGGCAGAAACCCGGGATGGAGGGTGTGTGTGTATATAGGTTGCGGGCACTTTCTCTGCTTGTCGTGGTTGAGGTCGAAGTGGGTCGGTGCCTTCGCCAGTGGCTCCAGGGCGAGAGAGAGCGAGAGAGCGATCTCTGGTGCCATTGGAACAGGCATTCGTCGACGGGATAATCTGACCTAGCGCATGGACGCGAATAGATTTCTGCGACCTGTACATAAGAGGAAGATGCCGGTGGTGCGGCCTAACGTGCACTGAACATGCCAAGTGGTATCAATCATTGCAATGACGCTGTTGGTGTACCATCGTTCAGCCGAAGGTGAGGCGCGGGCTGAGCCTCGCCTGTTGCAACAGGCGCGATCCCATGGTTCGGAAGCGCGCGCTGACCACAGTCATTGCAATGCCTCGCTGTTCTTCCTCATGGAGCAGCTCATCGACATTGTCCCCCAGTATCCCCCAGGCCAAGAGCCCCAGGTCATCGAACCTCGTCATCCGGGCACCCCATGTAAAGCGGGTTCTGTTAGTAATAATAGACCCTTGCGTGCAGGTTGTGTCGCATTCACTGCGCCTAGCGCATGAGAGTTTAGCGGTCATCTTGCGAAGCATGTCGGGGGCCTTTTAGACGCAGTAGAGCAACCAAGAGAGAGCCAGCGCATCACCGATGGCCTCAATTGGTGGTCAGCAACTTTGACTGGCGCTACGGGCACAGAGACCCCCTAACGATTGGACGCTTAAGCGTTGGCATTGAAGCCTTAGTGCCTCCATTTCTCCAATCTTCTCCCCCCTCTGTGGGGGACGGGTAGGGAGACGTAGGGAGACCTGGCCGGATTGCCAGTCAAGGCAAGGCGAAGCACCCATTTCCCAAGTGGCCCTGTCTCAACCCCCGATAAGGTCAAGCTTGGAGGGATATCCTCATAGCCTTACCTCACCTGACAAACAAGCGCGCGTATAGTACATGTTGCTCCATGCCTACGCAGGAAAGCGGACACTCTGGTCTCCATTTGGGGGTGTGATGGCTCCATCAGCAATGAGTGGTGGCCGCGGGCCTTAACAAAGTCCCGAGCAAACGGACTGACATGGTTGGCAGCGATGTGGTAGATGCAGCAGCCTGCACCTCCCGCAATGTGTCGGTTGGCATGGCACTGTTAATCTGGTGGCATCTGCGTCTTGACGAATAGCTGCTTTCGCGCTTTCGCTTCGATGCACCGGATAGTGTACCCAGATTGAATGGATGGGAAGGTTGACTTCAACTACATTTGCCCTCGTCGTAGAGTAGCAACTAGACACCTGGCTATCATCTGGGCTCGCGATGAATATTGCCTGAGTCACGATGTCAGATGAGGTCCTCTCATGTCGACTCACGAAGGCTTCTAGCAGCCCGGCCTGGGATGATTCACTCCACCTGGCCAATCAAAATCAAGAAGGACGGTGCGTTTGACCGGTGATCCCTGCTCCGACTTGTGAACAATCCTCATGGGTGAAAAGTGGTAACGAAGGAGACGGTGCATAAGACACGCTCGCACTGTAATCCAGCACTCGCACGTCGACGTTCATACCGTGCGTGAAATAGGAAGAAGCATACCTGGAGGATGTGGATCGGTTGGTGGATATTCGTTCAGTGATCCGCTGTCAAGGTGCAAGACTGGGCGCCAGAGTGCGAGCAGATTGTTGTGGTTGCTGATGTTGGGCGAGATGGCACGGGCATCAAGTTTTCCCCTCCAACTCTGCCTCGGTTGGCCACAGCGACCATTCTCACGGTCTGGGCTCAAGCTTCTAGCAAGTGTCAACTAGGTGCAGCATCTTCGCGTGTTTCAACGGCCGTCGACCATGGGAGGTAGTGACAGTCCATGCTTGAGGCTCAGCCTTCTATGCACTTTGAAACGGCCGAAAAGGATTCCTCTACGAACGACTGTGGATCGCAGGAACAATGTGCCGTTGATGGCTTGGATGACGCCTCGGGTCTTAACACAGTAGGGACCGACGGGACGCGAGAGGATCGGGGGTTGAGTGCCTGTGTTCGTCTTCTCAGTCATAGGGCAAGGGGTTTTGGCCCCCAACGGCCTTGTCGACGCCAAGGGACGCCAAAACCGTCGCCCGCAGCGGACTTCCCTGCATCCGGGCCCTCTGGCTGGATCACGCTTCTGGCAGTCGATTGGAAACAGACAGTTGGCCTCGGCTGGCGGTTATGCAGTCACGTTAGTTGTCTGGATCCGGGAGAGGGAAGGGTGGCAGTCATGCCTACATACCTCTTTGCGTTTGCTGCGATGCTTGGCGTGTTCACTCTCAGTTGGGTGGGGGGGGGAAGCTTTGGCAGTGGGCCATTTGGACGAAGCGAAGGCCAGGGTATCGGCCGTAGGCTTAGGTCGCACAAGAAAGACTGGAGACGAGCTTGGTGGTAATAAGATGAGAGAAAGGCTGAAGGGGCCAAGCTCGGTGTCTCTATGTTTGGGTTGGCCGTGGTCCCGGTAGTATTTGGGGTATTAGATGTACTCCGTAGAGCAGAGCCATACCAGGCCGAGAGTGGCAGCTACTATTCCGCGCTGGCAGACAGTCGAGGAGTGAATCTCAGGGCAGTCGCCAATACAGGACGCCTGCTGCGGGAGAGGCCACGTTTGCTATTTGACGGTGACAGAAACTGCAAGTCAGGGAACGCAGGGTGCATCTCGATGTCGGCATGGGCAGTGAGGTGGGCTGGAGGGATACCTGAGAGGGTCGTTGGCTGGTGTAACCCGAGATTACCACCCGCCTGCCTGCCTGCATACCTGCATGGTACCTCTGGGGCTCTGGAGCCTGCAGTGTGTGTGTGTGTCTGAGACACCTTCCTTGAGGTACTGCCTTTAAGTGGTGCTGGCACCTGACATCAGCAGGAGCGACCCAGATGCGTGGATGTGCAGCATCACCGTGGTTCCTGCCTGCGCCCGTTTCATTCGTGTTACCAGGCAGGCAGGCAGACACAGGCGCCTCCATCGTACCTGCTTTGACTGAGGTGCTTCTATCCTAAGTCACTTTGATCCAATTTGGTTTACGGAGAGTGATGCGTCCATGAGCATCGTGTGCGCCTTATCTTTAGCCTCCAGCGCGCGAACTACATCGAACCATGTATAGTGTACTCTATGAAGGCATCTCGGGTGCCGGTTTGCGGCTAGATTTTGGTCGTCACACCCTCTTTCAAGGTGCTGTCTCCTCATAGGGTGCTGGTTGCCGGGAAGGGCAGAAATGTCGATCCCATGATTTCTCTGATCTAGTATCCAAAAGGAATTGCATCGTGGCCGCTCGTACTGGACACCGCGACGCCTGCGAGGTCGAAGGCAGTGTTCTGGGAGTTTGTGTGCATTTCGGTGTCTCGATGGTCGATGTCTGTGCAACATGGAACACCCATGATCCATTCATGTAGCCTCAAGGAGACCCATGTCGAACTCTGTTCACGACCACTGTTCGTGCAAAAATCCCCCCTGCAAGCTGTACAGCGAATCACTGTTGGCAAACTGGGGCGTTGGTGACGGAACACCTCACGCCACTTGGCCTCGTAGGGCTCGGGCAGACGCGCTGGCGGGTGTGGCTCTAGGGGGCGGCGGAACGAACAAGCGCAGCCAATGGGCCGCTAGATGGTTGGTTTGGCTCAGAGGAAGCAAAACCTGAATGTGCGCTTCGGCGATTTCTAGTATGGGCCTGGTCCAGAGGGAGGGCGGGTCTCATCTTAGGTGCGTGGTGTGATGTCGACCCTACCGCGAAATGTCCCGTAGAGAATGACGACAGACGAAGCACAAGCTGCGATGAAGTGTCAACACGATAATCAATTGATGCACGTACGGCCTACTGAGGTTGTCTGTGATCAGTCCCAGCCCAGCACGCCCCAGCACAAGGCTTACAACAACTCGGACAAAGCTTAGCTGACGAATGATGTGAGCGTCAGTACGAGTCCCGGCATCCTTCCATCGCGGCTAATTTGATGGCTCGAACAGGACCTGGACTCGTGGTGCCTGCATGACAAAGTCTCGTAGAGGCCTCGTATAGGGGCCTCCTTGCCTCCAGTACCGCGGCATAGGCATAGTGGAGGCCCAACGACTCTGTCACCGCCTATCTATGTGTTGAGCTATTTTCCACAAGGAAAGCACTTAGAAGGGACACAGGCTGTGGACAATATCAGCAGAACGCTGCCACCAGTCCATGGTTGATACATTTGTTGCTTTACTCCGAGCTTCACATTCGCCTAATGCGGGTTTCGGAAAGCTGCCATTCGAAGCTTATTGGCGACCGGATCAATCAGATCGGCAAGGCGTGATTGCAAATGGAGCGCCTCGATCTCCACGAACGCCTGCCTGCCTCTGCAGTGGCATTCTCATTGGCGCGACGATCTCTAGTGCGCCGTCCAGGACCTCCGCCACAGCAACGATCCGTCTGTGTGGCAGTACGACAGCCCTATGGGCTATGACTGGTCATTCTGGAGGTGGTGAGACCCCATGATAGGAATCGCATCCCTTTCAGACGCAACCATAGTTCTCCCACATTCCAGCAAGGACACTGAGTTGTGCGCCGTGTCTGGCGCAATTGCTTCACGTGCAGAGAAAGAAAGAAGCTTCGGTGGTAATTCTTCCCCACAGCGGCTGGACAGATGCAACTTACTACAGGACTGCGTTGGCGAAACGGTCCCCATCTCGGGCACGCCGTTGATCTCCATTGCCCCCACAAAGCGCCGACTTACACGGGGTCTCTCGGCCGAATGCGCGAGCAATTGTCTCCTGGGCTCACGAGCACTGCAAGGTTGGCGCTGTGTCTGCCTGGACGCACGGGACAGTTCGAAAACTAGGTCGGTATCATCTGGTACTCCTCGTGCTCAACTGCGACTATTGCATGAGTTTGCAGTCTACAGCCACCACAAGTCGATGGCAAAATCAACGGCGCGGCCGATGGATGCCTGCCTCATGTGAGATTGACAAACTACCTTACTTAGGATCCTCCAAGACATGCAGTGGCAGCAAGGCTGGCACGATGTGAGACTTCAGGGGTTCCCTCGAATGGGGGGATTATTGGTGCAGGGAGGCATCTAAACTTACGTTGGATGCTGTGTGCACCGAGTTCGCCGCCAAGAACGACACCCACCAGCATATGCTGCATCTGTCAACGATCAACATTGCCATCACTGTCGACCCCGAAACTCTTCTGCCTTGCCCAAATCCCAGGCTCACCCAGAACTGTACATGAGAATACATTGAAAACCGAAGCGGAGGCTATTCACACCCCCTATCCTGATGCTAGAGAGCATTCTTGAACGAAGATCCAGGGGCACTGGCATGTGACACCGCCATCTGTGAGCCTCACAGGCCAGCATGTGATGCTAGGACATCCATCGGCCGGAGGCTGATGGACGAATCCTGGTCCGGCACTGCCTTGCGATAGATCCTGGAATAGTAATTTGGAAGCGCATTGTCATCTAGAAACCCGAGCAAGTGTCACACGTTGAGCCATTACTGGCTCTTGGCTTGGTGGATTGGAATTGACTAGCCAAAGCCAGCACAGGCGAACGAGAGAACGACCATTCAAGCATGCAGTCATCCAAATGCAGGACCGAATAGTAACATGGGATTCCGTGCTTGAGCCTAGCCATCGGAGAAGAGTCGACGGGATTGGCTGTCTTGGACAGGAGGGAGTGACCAGGATGCAGGGTCCCGCTGCTCGAGGATGTGCGGTAGGACGGACTGCTCGTTCGGCGCGTACCGATGAGCAGTGGAGTTGATGAGACGGGACGGAGGTGGGAAGGCTGAGTATTAGGCACACTTGAGAAGAGAGAAATAGAGTTCGTCTGCCTGGCAACGGCTTACCGTAAGGAGCCATTGATGGTTATGCCACAGGACGAGATGCCTTGTGTTTGCCACCTATGGCACTAATCGCCAGTGCTGGGCCACAAGTCCTAGAGGGGCCAAGTCGACAAACATGCCAGCACCAGTACAACCACAATTCGATCGACATGAGGGTGACATGTCAAGATGTCCTTTATCGAGCGATCAATGAGCAAAAGAAGGGAAGTCAGCAGTAGTATTTCTGGGGCTCAGGCTGTGCAGACTGAGCCTCGGACCCCGCGAATGTGATAAGCAGAGGGACCATCAGGGGAGCGTCGCAGACAAAGTGGGCTGGGTGCTCTTGTTAGAAGGATGCAGTCAGAACAGACACACACATACACACAGCCACTGGCTTGGTCTGGAGATCAACAGGGGATCGGCACCGAGGCATCCTCAGGTGTCTCCGGGTCGGGAACCAATAATGTCCACGGTACCCGACTGAACGGGAGATGCGACAAATGGAGGCCTTTTTGTCGAGCAGCATGGAGATCAGAGTTTCCAGGGTGCAGCTCGGCCCCGGAGATGAGCTGGTTGTTGACAATGCATTTGCAAGAGAAATTGGCTCAAACATTGTTGCTCCACTGGCCAGACACTGTCTGCAATTACCAGCCGAGGGCGAGGAAATGCGCCAACTTGAGCACAGCTATAGGGTAACCTAGCGCGACTTGGTTTTTTTTCTCTCCACTGGCTGTGAGATGGCATCTGTAGGGTGGGCCTGTCCACTGTGAAATGCCCCGCCAGCCTAACGTCATTGCTGTCGCGCGTCACCGCCGCGTCTACCGTCACCGTCATAGGCACAATCGTCGAGATTCAGACTATCGCCGCGGTTTCCAGAGCACGAAGCCACGTGGCTTTCAACCAGCTACCGAGCTTCGTACTTCTCGACCAGCGTGACACGGAGTTTCGATGGATGACTTCTTTTGATGCAAGGGCCCGCCACCGCTGCCCTGCATGTTTTAAGGTTGCCTAGACTTCGCTCCGTTGCTTGGATTTCTCCCTTGAAACGAACTTTCTCCTACATACATCTACAAAAACACCACCATCGAATGAACCAGGAGGATAGAGAACATGGCAGCTGCCCAAGATCACACATATAGAGCCAAATGTCGTCTGGCGCCTGTCCAGCGAGTATTCAAGGAGGATGGTATGCCTCCAATCGAGGCTCAGTTCTTCTACGCCTCAGTCATCCCCATCGATGACCCTCTGTCGACATCAGCTGCCCTCGCCTCGGCAGAAGCGAGGTCCAGCAAGAACAAGCTCCGACCTTTCGGCCGTGGCGACAACAATGCTCTCGAAAAGGCCTGGCTGAGCCTCGCTTCGGACGAAGACCGGGTTGATCACGACAATGCAAGACACAATCGGGAACAGAGCGATATTTCAATAAAGAGGATGTCGGAGAAGAGGTCCAAGGTTATTGAGGCCGTCGCGAGGAAGCATGTGGAGAAACATAGGGGCCGTGTTCAGCCTCACGACGTGACACTGCCGATGGGCGATGGCCTCCCAACCACGCCGATGCCTGCTTGCTGTTCAGAGCTACTGCTTGACGTCTCGGATGCCCTGACAAGGGTTTTCTGCGCGCTCGTCAGACGTACGACCAAAGACCTCGATCCCCAGGTTGTACTTCAAGATGTTATCAACGCCATGTCGCGACTTAGACAACCATCTACAGTGGCTCCTGGCAACCAGGCCGCCGAGAGCGCAACAGGTCACCCCGATCCTGTCAACATTCAACTGCAGCACCCGATTGATAAACGACGATCAAGTGTGGAGGCAGAACACAAGGGCAGAGCAAGATCAGCCTCGCAGCCTGTACACCGACCGTCGAAACTTCACACTCCCTACGGGAGTCCCAGTCCTGCACGACCCCAAGCTGCCGACGATGGCATTTCCGGGAAGCCTTTCGTCAGAGTTGAGACGGAGGATGTATCCTTGAGCTCGTCACCGGCCAAAGCTGGCACCTCCGTACCCCCATCTCCAGCACAAGCCTCCTTCCCAACAAAACCGCCCGCACCCCAGAATGCTAACGCTGCACGGACGATGAAGGAAATGGAGATGGAACACACTGGAGAATCGCCGGCTCGAGACGAGGAAGAGATTCCAGATACCACCCTTGAAATAGCTGTGGGCGTATCGCGACTTCACATGGTGTCTCTACCTATGCTGCAGATGAAACCTATCTACTGGTCTCCTGTCAACGATATGGCAGTGGTGACAAGAGCTACATGGTTTTACAGGTATGTCACATGCCATTTCCTTCCTCGATCAAAGACTGACATTTATGACAGGGACACCATGCTGCCCATCCCTCCAATCGTTGCCAATCAGTTGGAAGCAGGCTATCACGAGTTGAGGCCATGGACTGAGACGTGGAGCGACGAGCTGCGTTGCGCCATAGATGTCGGACCTGCAGGCGAGGAGAAGGTTTCGCATAGGCTTTGGCCAGATACCACCAAGGCCTCGAAGAAACGTATACGCGGCCAAGCACTGCCTGACGAACCGGCAGTCTCCGCCGAGACTTTCTGTGCCGCACGGTGCTTCCGTGGTGAAGCCGCAACTGAAGGGTCAATTGAGCCGATCCAGATCAAGGACGAGGATGAGCACGAAACCCCGAACAAGCCGTTCTCCAACTACCACGTCATTTACAAGAACGAGTCTGAGGCCTATCTTCTCAAGCCAAGCCTGAAGCCATCAGCATACTATGGGCGAAGGTCCGTTCAGAAGATCATGAAGGGCGTAAATGTTGGCATTCGCGTTGTCAGAGGTTTCGATCGAAAGCGTTGGGAGCGCCTCCACAGCAAGGAACATGCGCCTGCTCAACCTGGTGCATCTGCAGCCGAGGAATCGCATGAGAGCACCGGCGACGAGGTCTGCTCTGCCTGTAAGGCCGACAAGGATCGCGGTCAAGTCACAGATTTGGTACTTGTTGCGCACGGCATTGGACAAAAGCTGGCCGAGAGAGTCGAAAGCTATCACTTCACGCACGCCATCAATGCCTTCCGTCGGTCCGTCAACATTGAGTTTGGCAACCCGGTCGTACAGCAGGTGGTTAGAGAAGGACATAACGGAATGATGGTGCTACCATTGAACTGGCGAATGGGATTGTCCTTCGAGGATGGCGGCCCGCTGAGAGAGGAAGATCAAGATGAGCACGCACCTGAGACGTTTGGCTTGAAGGACATCGAACCGAAGACCATCCCAGCTGTGCGCAGCATGATCTCAGATATCATGTTTGACATCCCTTTCTACATGTCTCATCACAAGGGCAAAATGATATCAGCCCTTGTGTCAGAGGCGAATCGCGTCTACCGTCTCTGGTGCCGCAATAATCCAGGCTTCTCAGAGAACGGGCGTGTTCACCTGATCGGCCACTCCCTCGGCAGCGCCATGGCCTGTGAGGTTCTTTCTCGCCAGCCGACTCGCGTTCCGCGATTGAATCTCTCTCGCCCAGAGCCCGACACGCAGTTCTTCGAATTCGACACAACAAACCTCTTCCTCGTTGGTAGTCCTGCTGGATTCTTCCTACTCTTGGAACGCGGCGCTTTGCTTCCACGACGAGGGCGGCCTAAGCCCGGTGCAGACCCTGCTGATGTCGATTCCCCCGCCATTACCGGTGAAGGAGGCACACACGGCTGCATCGCTGTCGACAATATCTACAATATCCTCGCCAAGGAGGACCCAATTGCCTACCTCCTCAACGGCGCCATTGACCCTCACTACGCCTCCAGCCTCAAACCAGCCCACGTCCCCAGCACATCCACCACCCTTTTCAAGTCCCTGAATGATTCCCTCCGCGGCATCATCCCGGGCATGGCCCCTCCCTCCAACCCCCTGCTTCCAACCGAAAACCCAGACAGTGAAGACTCGCCGACCCGTCCCAACCACCACCGCCTCCCCTCCCAGCTCGAACTCGAAGTCCATGACTTCACCCGCGAGGAAATGGCCGAGCGCAAAGCGTTCCTCCTCAACGATAATGGCCAGATTGATTGGTACCTCCGATCAGGTGGTGGGCCGCTGGAGATCCAGTATTTGAACATGCTGAGTGCGCATACGAGTTATTGGACGAATGGGGATTTCGTAAGGATGCTTTGCGTGGAAATTGGAAGGAGACCCGGGAGGGCGGCGACATTGCCGGCGATGAGGGCTATGAAGGCTGCGAAGAGGTTGTTGCCCGTCAGTCAGTGATGGGGGTTTGACACTTACAGAGTGAAGCGAGTGAGAAGGTAAGGCGTCGGAAGTCGCGGACGTTTGTCAAGTTTACTGTTGGTCTTTTGCTTTGAGATTTCCTACACGTGTGATACCCTTTGCAGACTGGCTTATACATATTACGGCGACGTTTTAGATACAAGATTAGATATGTCACTTGACTGAATAGATTGCCTGGACTTCCGCTGACATTATGCCCCTTTTCGAAGAGAAAGAACGCCTGGAATATCATCCTGCCTGTGATGTACAATCTATCTTCTCCTTGATTATCGCCAACGAGCTAGTGGTCGCACGCAAATGAGGACTCTTCTCTCAGTAACCCATATCCATCATATCCTGATCGATATCATCATCCTCGAAATCATCCTCATCATACCCCGCCTTCCTCGCCTTCGCCCCATTCGCACCCTCTTCCTCCAACTCCCTGATTCTCTCCATATCCACCTTCTCCTTGTGCTCCATCAGGTCTTCATATCCCCAAGTACTAATACCCTCCTGATCCTTTGCTCTGAAAGGCTGGGCCATTGTGCGCAAGAATCGACGGGCACTACTGACGGCCATATCCGTACTAAGGTTAGTGTCCGCGTCGAGCAGCGCCTGGTTGATCCATTTCGGGAGCTGATTGCGTTTCTTCTGGAAGCGACGGTCGGCAAGGACCATGATTCCGTAGTCGTCTTTGCCACGGAGCACACGACCGAGACATTGGGCTGCGTGGCGCATGGCGTCGAAGGAGAGGAAGTCGTTTTCTTTGATGCGGTAGGTTTCGCGCAGGAACTCGAGACGGGCTTTGAGGATACGCGATTCGGTGTATTGGAAGGGGACGCCGATACAGAGCACAGTGCGGCCGTATTGGTGGTCGAAATCGATACCTTCTGAGACTTTACCACGGGCGACACAGAGGAGGATAGCGCCACGGCCGTTGCAGCATGCGGTGCGGTAGGTTTCGAGGGCGAGAGAGGTTTCCTGTGCATCAGGGGTTTCGACGAGGATGAGCTTGTACTTCCAGACCTCGTCAAGGATTCCCATGCCCTGCCACATGCTAATGATGGATTCCATGTAGAGGTATGACGGGAAGAAGACGACGAGACCATCCGGGGTAATCTTGGCGAATTCGGTGAGGAGATTGCCGTAGTTTCTAACCACGCTGGGCTCGTTACGCACTTGGAAGCCGGTTGATACGGAAGCCTGATCGGAGCCGCGGGTGACGATCATGGGAAGGAAGGATTTGCGGGCAAGGGTCATGCTATAGGACTCCTGGATGACGGTGGAGAAGTCGAGCATCTTTGGGTAGATTTCGAGAGGCGAGATGGTTCCGGATGTGATGATGACGGAGTAGAACCTCTCAAACACGGGGCGGATAGCGATAGCTGCATCGAGGCATGTGAAGTGTAGAACTGGATTTGGGACTTCTGCCGTATCAGACTCGTACGGCTCGAGAATGAGTAGGAAGCCTTTCTCGTAGGTTGCGACTAGGGTGGCAAATGTTGCAACCTCTTGGAGGGGTTGGTAGTCTTCTATATTGGTGAGTTCGAGGGTGCGAACGAGGGAGGTGAGCCGTTCGGCGCAGAAGCGGAGGGGTTTCTTCTCAATGAAGGTGTGCTCTTTGAGATGGGATAGGAAGGAGGGAGGGGTTTCTGAGATAACTTGGCGGACTTTCATTCGGGTCTGAAAACTGCGAGGTTAATTTCACTTGCTCGTGGATGTGTGTTGGGACGTGTTTGCAGACCTTGAGATATTCGATGAAGCGCTTCAGGAAGGCGACGAAGTGCTCAGCTCGCCGAATGTTTCCTGGAACAGCTTCTTTGAGTAGATCCTCGGGCAAAGCTAGTAGCGGATGTTAGACAATGGTGATGTGCTGAGAAAGCACTTGACGTACCCGGATTTGACATGAAAGCATCTTCTTGTCTCGCATCATCCGCATCCCGCAATCCTTGGACAAGCTTCTGATACTCATTCTGAAGCTGCTCTTGATCCGTGTCTCTCATCTCTGCTATCTTCCGTTCCAGATTCTGTGCTCCACGGGTGGCCTTTCGTAATGATTCCTCTGTGATGTCTGTGCTAAGAGACTCGATGCAGACATTGTCGATGTTGTGAGCTTCGTCGAAGACGATAATGCAATCCTTAGAGAAGTCCTTGGTGACGCGTTCTGCGATCTTGGGGTCGAGAAGATAGTGGTATGAGAAAATGACGACATTGCAGTATTGCATCTGCACCAACGTTAGACAGCCGCGCGAGCAAAAATTGGCGCGGTGTACTGACCATCCGCCGAGCGGTGAAGTAAGGACACTGCTTGTGTTCCTCGCCGTACCGGAGTAGGCTCTCGAAGGACCAAACTCCATTGGGGATGAGGTTGTGAGGCTCAAGAAGGTCCAGATTCTGCCAGGTGAGTTAGTTTACCCGAACAGTCACCAAAGAGCCGCGAAACGAACATCATGGTACACGCAGAGGTCCACGTTCTCGCCTCGGTCCTTCTTCTCTTTGACGAAACCGGCTGTCAAGCTCCTGCAACGTGCGTCCACAACCGAACCACTCTTCTCCCTCTTGACGGAAGGGTGAAGACATAAGTTCTTGCGACTTGTCAGACCCAGGCCACGGAAGTCCTCCTCGTAGCCTAGCTCTTCGGCGCGGTACTTCATCAGAGCCTGGAGCTCCACCAAAGCCTTCTCAATCTCGGACATGGTACCTGTACACTGTTAGTAGTTTGCACAACTCCGCGGGTATGCGGTGATGGCATACGAGAGCAATATATCAGCTTTCGCTTCACGGGCATGTATTGTTGGTATGCCACGATCAGGGACAGCAGGGACACAGTCTTTCCGGTTCCTGAAGGCATTTCCAGCACACAGTGCCCACCGGCATCCAGCGTTTCTAAGGGTCTTTCGGTTAGAGAAGAGAGCGCGTACGTGGTGAGGTGCGTACATACTTTTGAGATCACACATGTAGCTATGTCAACATCGGTGGTTAGCCTTGGCATCCTCGTTTCGCATCTTTGGAGAATCTCACTCACGCATATTGTTCTATAGCAAAACATTCATTAGCTTGTGTTATGGATCATTTGGGATGAGGTGTGTATCTTACCTGGGTATATCCTTGGGTACGGGAAAAGCACCGGCAATTCACTGATGTAGGTGAGCACACGCTCCGTCAAAGGACTTGCCAACGTTTGCGTCATTGAGTCCAAAGACTTACTCGATGTTGAACTTCATGACGGGCACTTATTGCTGGGTCCCGAGACCCGGTGCCGAACGTCTGACTTCTTCTTGGGTAGGATCTGTGCCGGTCACGTTGTTGGTGATGGCTGACCCTGGCTGGGGCTGTGAAACTCCATCGTGAAGTGAAGCCTGGAGCTTAGCTCCGAATATGGGAAGCGTTTCCCTCGCGAAATCACGTGATAAGCAGCTACCCTGCACTGGCCATTAGTCAGAACAGGACGCAGGTTCCTTTCAGTTCAGCAACGGAATATATTGAACATGGTTAGAGTAACATTGAACTAGTTGATCCAGGAGCTTGCTTCTACGCATGCGGCTCCGTACCTCGAAACGAGCCCTTCGAACGGTTGGACATGGCTAATGCCGTAACCCAATATCGTCGGATGGCAGCGGGTCACCAGACTGCTCGTGTGCCACGCCTCAGTGGCCGACCACTTGAGAGTCATTCCTGGAATGTCGAGAGGATCACAGTGCCATGTCAGTTTCGCCTGCAATCGCGATGGCGGCAAAGCACAGGCGTGAATTGGCACGGACACACCGGACATCGAGATGCGCGGTGCTAGGGAATCACCAACGCGATGGAGCAGAGGCTGGGTTGGGGGACAACAGGGACCGCCTCAAGCAGTTCAAAGCTTCGCCTCCCACTCCATCATCATGTCAAGCCATCGCTATCACCAGGACGAACGACTCCGTCTATCTGACGCAATGTCTCCACAGGACTGAGCATATATGTATCCTTTGCATTTGAAATGTCCTGTAATCGCAAAAGCCCGCACGGTTAGGCTAAAACAGCTGCTTCATCTTTGGGTTGAACAACCTGGTGTGCCGCACGCTGGTGAGTGCCTTGGGTGGAAGCGCTCGCGGAATCGGAAGATGGGTCTTCAGAGATAGGTTCTTGTGCGCAGGTGATTACCAGAGCAGTTGGTTGGCCGTTGCCAATTCGATGGTAGAGCCTGTGTTGGTGTTGGCTTAGCCGATGTGGACTGGGTGCATTGGACGCTAATGCAGGTAGTTGTCTAGTGGCTGATTAGCTGCAACGCTGTGTGCAGCGAGCAAGGAGGGAGGAATGGACGTGATTGTGACAAGCGATAATGGAGGATGTCTGGCCATGTGCACAATCTTCATCATCCGCGACAGACGGGTTTGGGAATAGTAGACATGCAACCGTGAAATACCATATAATAAAGCGTTGATACTGAGGCCTCTGACTCGTCAACAAGACTAACAGTATCACGTAGTTGGCAGCCTGAACGAGAACGCCACGGGCAGTCAATAACACTGCATCTTTATCGTATTACGGAGTGTGAACCTACAACCTGTTTAGAATACGACGATCCTGGTCGAACGCTGCATTGGCGCGCGATGCACTGGGGTCTTGTGGCAACGTAATTCATGCAGAGGACGGAGGGTTCAAAGATGGTTGGCATTCAGATGTTTCGAGACATGGCGATGGCGACAACACAAGACGCTGGGACCCTTGATCGCCCAAGGTCCCGGCAACGGTTAGCAAGAGGATTGGGCCCCGACTCTTGGTGCGTCAGACGTAAGCGGGCTTGTGCATTGAGTGTGCGGGTGGCGCATCAGGGCTTCGTCTGTTGGAAACAATGAGAGTTTCTCGTAACGCTTGGGGTCTACCCATGGAAGGTTTGATGAAAACAAGAACAGGGGGGAGCTTCTGGCGAGATCGGGTTGGGTGCGATGAATGTCGTGCAAGATGACCCCTGGCCAAGCCGAGTCGGGAACATCTGCGTCGATGTGCAGCTTGACCGAGTTTGAGGATGCTCGAGCCAGTGAGAGGAGGAGGCCGGAGAGGATGAGGAAGATGGTTTGGGATGGTGGCTCGGCCGGCAAGGGCTAGTGTTGGGCCTAAGCAAGGGCCTAGCAAGACCCTTGACACCCTTGCGATGGGGCACCGAGCTGGTACGACGTGTGTGATGTTTTGTTTGGTTGGTGGTAGTGGTTGGTGTTGGGGAGGAGGCAGGGATGTGATACACAGCTGCGGTGGTGGGAGGAGGAGGAAGAGGAGGATGGACGAAGCAATATAGCGAGAAGAGCGAGGACAAGGCGGGGAAAAGCCAGGCTGTAGGGGATAGAAGGAGCGGTCGAGTCTCTGGCTGAAGTCTTTCTTCTATGGAGATTATATCGAAGTACAGGAATCCAGCAATCGCGGTAGGAACAATCGTGAGGGCGTGCACCTGCCTTGCCACTCTCTAGAAGGAAAAGAAGCAGCGGCCATAGCGAGCGATAGTGAGATGCGGGGGAGGAGCGACCAGTGGGTGCCACTGTTGATCGTTCCTGCCACCGCTGCCTCCCAGCGCCTTAGCCCTTCCCCCGTTGGCCCTTGCGGCACCAAGCTGCCCCCATCCCAGCATCCAGGCCCACTACAGTCCAGCCCAGCCCAGTCCACACCGACGACGACGACGGCAACGCCAATTCACCCCGCGCGCCTCCACCTAGATCGGCCATCACATCGTTGGCGAGGTCATGGGATGCGATATCATCAACGAGAGATACAGCAGAGGGGAGAAACCCACATCCTCCATCCCTCGCAGCAGAAGAATCGACAGAAGCAATGTCGAGGAGCACAACCCAGGCTCAGCAAGCATTACCTATCTATCTCCCGCATCAATCCCTGTGCACGGCACCCATCTGCCCAACTGCACTGTACCGTACCGCTCGCTCTAGCGGCATCAGGGCTGAGGGTTGCAGCTGCAGCCTGCCACCATCCATCCACTTCGCCTGAGGGTGGGTGGTCGATATCTCTCTCGCGCATTCTGTCTCTTCTCTTTCGTCTCTCTTCTATCAATCTCGCCTCTCATCCTCCCCCTCATCGTCTCGCCATCTCCAGCCTCTCCCTCCCGCATCCTCCCTAATTACACTCTTCCTCTCATCTCATCCATCCGCTGCCTTCATCTCTCTTTCTTGTCGCTGGTGCCATCAAGTCTGCTTCGTGCCAACATTGTCTTGGATCTCATACATCTACCTGCTTTTGGATCCATTGTGTCAGATTCCACACGCAGCCACCTCCACTGCTAGACACCAACGCTTCGCTGCCCCGCCCCATTGCATCACAACCACGCACATCGCGACATCGTCCCAGAGCTGCAGCGGCCATCTAACAACTGTTCCGTTGTTGTAAACAATTTGCGACGAAGCAGTGCACGTCTGGTCTTGTTGGCATAGGACACTGCAATAGATTGCCTCTCACCATCGGCACCTTCTGGTTCTGCTTGGTGTGGCTTCCAGCAACGGTCGACTTATACATCCGTTCCGGGCTGTCTGTTTCGTCTAGACTTGCTTCGGAGAGCCTTCAACACCACTACAGCTCAACCTGTGACTTCTCGATACTCGTTTCTTGATCCCTGGCTATCCTCCAACCATTTTGTCAAGGTATGACTGGGCCACCTGCTGATTCATCAGCCATCAGTTCGAGTACGTTGCCAATCCATCACAGCCCCCCAATGTAAGCCTAGCTAATGTTGATTTGACTGACAGAAGTTCGAGCAGTTTAAGACTTCCGCGGTTCAACTTCTGGCGAAGGATATCTCAACCTCACCCAACGACTAGCCATTTCTTTTCTTGATCCCGTCATGGCTACGATCGCCATTCCGAGGCCTATCCCTCCCCATCGACCAGCATCAGCCCTTGATGTACCCATCACACCGCCACTGTCTCTCGAAGAAATCAATGCTTCCATCTCAACTCAGAATCATGTCACACAAGGCCCTATTCCCAACAAGCACATCCCAGTATGCCCGACCGGTCCTGCCGCCGAAGAGCCTACAACACCACCACGATCCCCGTCAGAGCAAGACGAATACACACAGAGCTCATTACTTTACCCACCACATGACTTCCACCCTTTGACAAGAGATGGAGCTTCTTTGTTCCTTCTTGATGCCGACAATGTTGTTGATGCACTCGATTACGCCGCACGCCAGCCGCTTCCAGATCCCTCTCTAGTCTTTCCGTGGTTTCATGGGCTACACCCTCAGAATCACATTCAACAGGCCTTCTTCGCCGCCCGTAGGCGTGTGCACAGAAACATTCCATGCTGCCTCAGAAGCGTGACGCTGGTCAAGGCTGATGGCGACTTATCAGTAGCTCGTCTCAAGGGCGCCATCGCACCTCAAGAGTTCTTGCGTTACGATCCGAATCCGGAGTTCATCGATGATCCGCGAGAAGGCTTCTCAGTGCGAAACTTCCACATTCAGCCAGCGAAAGTGGCATTGATTTCCGATATAATCGTCTATGGCGAAGACGTCGCGTTGGCACACAAGACAGCATGGGACATTGTATCTGCCCAGCGATCATGGCGTGAGAGACAGATCGCAGACGGCCAAAGTGGCGTACCCCAGTATAACACCTTTGTTTGTACAAGTCTTTTTGAGGAATTTGAGGAGAACCATGCAGACTACATTGCTATCGATTCTGATGGCCGACCTACAGGCGCAGTCCTTGACCTGGTACAACAGGAAAGACAAGAGATGTGGATGATGACTGAGGCATCAGAAATATCCCACAATGTTTATCTCGGCCCGACACCAGAACTAGGAACCCCTGAGGAGCAGAAGTTCGACATTTTGATCGAGTGCAGCGATATGGGCCGGCTCAATCCGGGAGGATTGGAATTGGTTGCCGACTGTCGTTCTGGGAAGATTAGCCAACCATTCCATGATTTCCCTTCGTCGGGCAGCATTTTACCTCCGACATGGACTCATTCAGAAGCAGACGGCATCTTGGAGACCTGTAAATGGATTTATCACCTGTCCCACGGTACTCGCCCAACACCAGGTCCTGATGGCGACTCCTACATGACAACTGAGGACGATGAGGACAAGGATGTTGAGGTGGAAATTCAACCAAGAAAGATTCTCATCCATTGTGCCGATGGGTACACCGAGTCTAGTATGCTGGCTGTCGCATACTACAGCTACAGCACGGGAATGCCCGTGCCAAATGCCTGGCTCAGCCTGCACACGACAAAGCGTCGCAACTTCTTCGCATACCCGACTGATGTCGCTCTCTTGACGGCACTGGCACCACGGCTCCTATCGGAATCTCCAGAATGTGCGGGGAAGGGCTTAACGGAGATCACAAAGATGATTCAGGATGAGCCAAGTTGGTTCCCTGGCCTTGATGGTTCACTCCCTAGTCGAGTCATGGATTATCTGTATCTTGGCAACCTGGGCCATGCAAACAACCCTGATCTCTTACGAGAGATGGGTATTCACCAAATTCTTAGTGTGGGTGAAACAGCTATGTGGCGGGACGGCGATATGGAAGAATGGGGACCAGAGAACGTCTGTGTGGTTCAGGGTGTCCAGGACAACGGCATTGACCCCTTGACCGCCGAATTTACCCGTTGTCTGGATTTTATAGGTAAGCTGTCACTGAGTCTTGCCGAATAGTCATTCGTTTTGATACTGATACGTTGGCAGAACGTGGCCGTCGCAATGGAACCGCAACGCTGGTTCACTGCCGCGTTGGCGTCTCCCGCAGTGCAACTATCTGCATCGCCGAAGTTATGCGCGCTCTCAACATGTCTTTCCCCCGAGCATACTGCTACGTTCGTGCCCGCCGGCTCAATGTGATAATTCAGCCACATCTTCGTTTCGCATACGAGCTGCTCAAGTGGGAGGAGACTTTGCAGAAGAACGGCGACCCGGATGCTCCCATCAAGCGTGATGTGGAGTGGAGTGAGATTGCGAGAGAGATTGCTCTCATGAACAGGCCCTACGCTCGTTGAGTGCTTCGAAGATCGCGTAGGGTCGTTGCGTGCCGCCTAGCGCGGAGATGTGAGACAACTTCGCCTGCCTGAGCTATACCTTAGGCGACATGGCGCTTCGTTTTCGATTGTACATATATGAACTCTATTTTGATGGACTTTGCCTATAACTGTGCGCATGGAACGCATTTAGGGACAGCAGCTGGACACAGTACAGTGGAAAGCAATGAACTGGAGGGCCTAGGAACTGCTCGCTCACGTTACGACGAATTGATGACTTACCGCGAAGATGTTACTGCTTTAGCTGCGGGATTCTTGTCCATAGTCTGGTTTGGTTCTGGATCACAAATGATGCTGTTCTGTTTCTTCTGACTCCATCGCTCACCGTGGAGAGTGACATTAAAATGCGTCCTTGATACATGGCATCTACAAGGATGGGTATTTGAGCAGTAGATGGTACAATAAACAACGGTGCTAAGAATAACATGAGGCCTTGAGAGATAAGAAGAAGAGAACTCCGTGCCTGATGCCCAAGCTATACATAAAATAAAGATGAAGATGAACATGCTGTTCCTCCCAGTATCGCTACTCACACCTTGCCCTTACTTGCGTCCTCAGCCTCGCTCTACGCCGGGGTCGCCGCCGTATTCTTGGCCCTCGAGGATCCTGCCACACGCAGGTCAGCATACACAGACACTGGGCGATCCAAAAGGGGGTCAGACGCACGAGAACTGCTTGACCAGATAACCCTCCCCGCCTTGCTCCATATCAATATTATACACGTAGAAGCCTCCATCACTGGTCACGACCATGACCTGTGGACTGCTGCTGCTCATGGCGACGACGCTGCGGAGTGGTCCGGCGGGGGTGTTCGCGCCGCTTTGGCCGACGGCGGAGGATTTGGGGATCTTGATGTAGGCGAAGTCGCGGAGTGGTTCCCACATCTCTGTGACGGATTGGGGGAGGTAGGAGCCTACTACGCCGGCGACGCCACGGCCCATGATTTGAGAGGAACGGCGGAGCATATTGCTGAAGGAGCCACTTTGCCGTCGGTGGCCAGGGCCGGATGGGTTGTTGGTAGCGCTGCTGCCGTTACCGCCTGTTGCTAGCTCAGCGGCGTCGCTTCTTGGAGATTCGGTCGCGCTGTTACCGGAGTCTGCGTCGTCGTGGTAGCTTCTGCCGCGGGACCAACGGTCTTGACGTTGTGGTGAGCCGGGAGGTTCGATGGCGGCGCCGCCCGGGGTGTTGTGGCCTGGAGGTGCGCCGAGGCGGAAGATGTGGATGGTGTCGGATATTGAGGAGACGCAGAGGAGGGTGGAGCTGAGGTTGAAGGACATGCTGTAGATAGTGGAAGGGTAGGTGCCGCGGCGGAACTGGTAGAGTTTCTGGCCCTTGGGAACGGAGAAGACGCGGATGATGGTGCCGGTTTCGCTGGCTGTGGCGAGGAGGGTGCCATCGTTGTTGAGGCAGATGCAGCACAGTGGTGAGCGATGCGCTTCGATCACGTTGACGGCTTTGAGAGTGAGGGTGTCGAAAACGAGGACCTCGCCTGAGGTTGGAGCAACGTATGTGGATTGAGGGGGTGCGTGAGATGGTCGTCGAGCATCGGGCTCCTCGCGAGGCTTGGGGAGAGGGTAGGCGATGAAGCAGTTCTCCGAGGAGGGAGAGAGAGCGCAGATGGCGGATGGATTTGGGGAAGTTGGTATCGTATAGAGAAGACTCATGTTGCTGATGTCGTAGAGGTAGATCTCTTCCTCGAGAACGACCGCGAGTCGTTTGCGGTTGAGTCGGACGGCGAGGACGGCGGAGGGGAAGGTGAGCTCGCAGATAACGGACGCGCGCTACAGAGCAGGGAAACCCGTGTTAGTCAACAACGCCTGGCATTTGGGCAAGTTCGGAGAGGGACAAACTTTTGTGTTCTGAATGACGAGATGGCGCGGGGAAAGAATCAGTGCCACGAGGGAGGTGGAAAATAGCATCTCGATAATGGCGATGTTGCCATCGTCGCTGCTGAATATCCTGTTGAAAGGATCTGTGTGGTAGATTCGGAAGCCCTTTGAGGTACCGACAGCGAGACAGCTGTGGTCCTGGTTGAAGGTAATGAAGTTGAGAGCCGGGTTCGCCATTGCGACGAGGCTTCTGCCAGGAGAAGAAGGTCAGGCAGGTTATGGAGGTGGCTGCTGGACAGTTGAGGTTGCTCGCTGGTGAAGCTTGTCGGAGCTCAGCCGTGGAGGATGACGTCGCAACCGACGAGAGCTGTAGGCGACAGCTCGGTATGATGAAAACCGAAGATGACAGACGATCTACTCTGGGCCGAAGCAAGCGCTGACGACGCTGAGGTCAAAGAGGAGTGTTGCGATGCGGGTCGCCCATCCGGGTTTGTGACAAGAATCGATGTCTCAGTCGCTGGTGCCTTGTCCGTCTTGCTACTGTGGGCCGCTTTCGTCAAAACGGGTATTGCTGTAGATGGAGGAGACGAGAATGGCAATTCACAGTCTGAGACACTCAGAAAACTCGAGGCGATGGAGAGACGGCTGGCACCGGAGTGTAGCAGCGGTCGCTGTATGTGGAAGATGAAAGCGATGACGGGCGAAAGAAGCGACGGAAGGAGGGGAGCTGTTGGTGGAGTTGAGGTGGTTGAGGAGGAGGCTGGGGGAAGCTTCGTGGATGCAGGGTAGCGCGGTGAGTGTTGTGCGGGGTCCGTGACTGGCTTTGGCGAGGGTTAGGGATCGCGCCTCACTCCGAGCTCTTTCTAAGGGGGGCAGCAAACCCACCATAGATTTCCTGCGATATGTTGATATATCAGACACGCATGACTTCTCCGACCACTTTTGACATGCCAGGCCGGCACTTGTAACAAAAAAAGGAGCTCGGAACGGCGAGACTGCCAGTCCTACGCCATGTCGGGGCCAGTGAATGCCGCCGAGCCAATACACAGTATGCAGTCAGTCATGGTGCAAGAAAAACTGGCAGCCGTATGAGCCCATCACAGTAAGCGAGTGGGACTAGAGAGCCAATTACTAACACCGCCCAGACAAAGGTTTTTGATACCGTGTCGAAGAGAAGTGTCGAGCGCTACTATCATCCCTCGGAACCTCAGTACCTCCGTCACTTCGTCAAGAAACCCCAACGCCGGTCTCCCCTCCTCAACAGGATTTTCTGGCTCAGACTCAAAGCAATTGAGCAAGTAGTCCTCACATTTCTTAGCACCCATGCGAAGGAGGCGCCAAAGCTGGTCATCAATCTCGGTTGTGGAAGGTACGAATGACCTTTTCCGTGACAATAGCTGGATGATCGATTAACTGGAGTCAATCTTAGTGATGTCTTACCTTGGACGATGAACTGTCGCCATAAGGATGCATGCAGCAGTACATGCTTCATAGACGTTGACTTTCCAAGTACTATGAAAAGCAAGCGAGATACGGTTCTCCGGACACCAGCTCTCCAACAGCTGGTAGGTAGCGACCACAGGTCGAGCGACCAAGAATCAGATCCTCTGTTTCTGGCCAGCAAGAAGTACTGTCAGATCGGATGCGACTTCACTGACATCGATACTCTTCGAAGTGTTATCGAGCCTTTGGCCGACAAGGGCACTCAGGTGCTTGTCGTCGCTGAAATGTCACTCATCTTCAACGACGTTGTTGCCACGGACAGGCTGATTGAGTGGGCAAATAATGAGTTGCACGCCGAAGTGTGTCTCCTTGAACATTGCCTTCCAGGGGGAGGGAGTCATCCGTTTGCCGCGAAGCTTCTACGAGATTATCAGAAAGACCAAACGCCTCTAAAAGGCCTCTACTCATATCAAACTGCTTCTTCGCAGATCCGAAGATTCCAGAAAAGAGGCTGGAGTAGCGTCAACGCCTATGATCTGTGGGAGTTCTGGACAAAGATCGATGACACTGAACGAGAGTTAATCCACAAGATCGACCCTTTCGATGATTGGGAGGACCTCATTCTCCTTACTCGTCACTTACTTGTACTTCACGCAAGGAACGGCGTGCAACAAGCACCAGTACCCGGGCCTGAATCAGCAGTTCTCAAGCCAACTAAGATCGATGCGCAAATTTCTTGCCATCCTCTGACCAAGAACCCAAAACGCAGATTCGGTGCGTTGATGCAAGATACAACAACTGAAGGCGCGGAATTACTCATAAGTCTTATGGGCCAAGACACAAATGGTTTGAGCGATAACTATGACGCCTTGACTTTCTCCCAAGGGGAAATCATCACATATCTACCGGCATCAGGCCCGTCAAGTCGGTCATGCTTCACGATCACGGATTTGGGCCATGCTGGCGTTCTTGTCATAGGAGGAAGATCGACGGCTTTAGACCGACCTCTGTCTGACTGCTGGCTGTATGTTCGAGGACGGCGACCTCACTGGAAGAAAACTTGGGATATGCCCGCTGGGCTATACCGTCACTCTGCCATTCGCCTCGGACAATCGTCGATGGCACTTGTACTAGGAGGCCGAAGTGCTGGGAGCGTTTCCTCAAGCGCGTACGTATATCATCCAGACAACGGATGGAGGATATGCGTGGATGAAAATCCTGTGAAGCCCGCCTTGTTTGGTGCTGCTGCATGGAATGTCAACGAACCTGATGCACAGTCTTCCGTTGGTAAGTTTCAAGGACTTGTGTGTGGCGGCCTCACTGGCATCGGCAATCCAAATTTGGAGGTTTATCGCTGGTATCTTGATACTACAGGCGTTCAGGTAGGCCCTTCAACACCTGGTCATTCTCGATTTTCCGTGATATGCTAACGATATGTTTGCAGGCTCGGGTTCGATTTGAAACTCTTCCAATGGACCTCAAACACTCATCCAACTCCGCACTTTTCGGGACTTGTGTCACCACAACGGATACACATGTAATACTGGCGGGTGGCATTGGCACTGGATCACACACCGGCTACTTGGGCCAGAGTCTCGTCCAGTGGCCATTGACGGCAAAAGAGTTGTCTGCACATTCGAAATGTCTTCTTTGCCTCACCACAGGCGCTGAGTGGCCAGTCATGTTGGGATCGTCCGCGGTCGTCTACCGTGACCACCTCATCATAGTAGGTGGTGGCAATGCTGGGTATCAATCAAATACGTTATGGACCGAAGGACTCTACGCCATCAAAATAAACACAAACAGTCCGGTATCAGACTTGAACGGCATCAGATTAATGGAGTCGCCAAGAATGACAACAGCCCCTGAAGATGTCGACGTTGACGTTTCTACGAATAATGCCATTGTGCCGCTGACAATCATTCCACGCATGCACTTAAATAGCCCCGAAGACTTTCGGTCGGTGCTCGAGAACAGGAAGCCAGCAATCCTTGAGGGTCTCGACTTTGGCCCATGTCTGACCAAGTGGACACCACAATATCTCTGCGACCAAGTCGGCTCAGACACCCAGGTGAGTGTAATCTTTCAGGCCATCCAGGGAAGAGATACTGACAGAAGAAAAAGGTCACGGTCCATGAGAGTATCTCTGATAGTCCTCGTCTTGATTTCAACTCGAAAAACTTCAGATATGTGACCGATTCATTTGGTAACATCATCGACAAGATGGAGAGAGGAGGGCGCATGTATCTTCGTGCTTTGTCTCGATCCAAACCATCTGACATCCCAGCCAATCTCAATGACGATTTTCCGTTCCTGGCTCCAGACTTTCGGCTACCCCCGGAGCTGAGTTTTGCAAGTGACTGCCTCTTCAGTTCTATCCTCAGGCTATCGGGTCGGGCTAATATGTGGCTGCACTATGATGTGAGTCCGGCAGACCAACAAGGGGCTACTCTTGCTCGAATTAGACCGTCCTCATGTTAACATGCGGCAGGTAATGGCGAACATTTACACACAAGTTCGTGGTACCAAGAAGATGATACTCTTCCCGCCACGAGATGCCACAAGGCTTGCATTCGCTCCTGGTGCATCGTCGTCTAGTCTTGATGTTTTCTCTGCTTTAGGAACCGAGGCATTGGCAGGGACGCACCCTTACGAGGCTAACTTGGGGGAAGGTGATGCCCTTTTTCTTCCAGCGGCTTGGCTTCACACCGCAGCTCCCCTGACAGACATGAGCGTGGCTGTCAATGTGTTCTTCCGTGACTTGAGCAGTGGGTACGCAGAAGGCCGGGATGTGTACGGGAATCGAGACCTATCTGCGTATGAAAAGGGGCGACAGGATGTGGCGAAAATTGCACAGGCTTTTCGCAATGTGCCGCAGGACATGCGTCAGTTCTACCTTTCCAGAATTGCCGAGGAACTTCGCCAACTGGCTGAATCCCGATGATCCCGGGGCACGGAGTTGAAGCTCTCCAGGGTGTCCCTCACCATTGACTGATTCAGGTTGGTGGTCATGCGGGGCAGATAGAGGCTGCATCCGTGCGCGAACCAGGAGTTTGGATCTGATCTCGCTTAGAGGATACCGTGAAACTGCCGTTCGGAGTATTGGTGGCGTCCCTGGCCCATCAACCTTGAACCGGTCAGAAACTCAAAGCATCGTGAGCTGAGATTTTGCGATGGAGAACAGAGTCTGGAACTCGTGGCAATAACGTGGTTGAGACCTACGGGCCGCTTTCTCTAGGTCCTTGGGCGAAACATGCCAATGGAATGAGACAAGACACCACGTCAATTCTGCCAGAGCCTGGATTCATGTGAGACAATGCGCACAGGGGGTGGCGGGCCAGACCAAAAAGAGGACGCGGGAGCAGATGCCAGGTGCCACGGTCATGGTAGCCTACCAAAAAGACCCTCGACGGCGCGGTTGTTGACAGTTTCTCGCCAACTTCCGCGAGAGCGTCCCGTCGGTAGTAAAAGAACATGTCCAACCAAGGAACCGCTAGTTTGGGCCTTTCGGTCCGGACAGCCATCCAAGTTCAGGCAAGTGATGCCCGTGCGCACAATTTGGCGCCTGTCCCTCACCCAAAGCGCATCAGTGGAGAGGGTCTTGGTGGCTTGTGCGCAGGGAGGCTAACGTGCTGTGTTCGTGGACTGGCTATTGGTATGCAGGTTTCACCAGGCTGCAGGACGGGCGCAGGTTCGAAGAGGCCGGTACGGGAGAAGACTCTCGTATGCCAAAAGCGCAACACGGATCGGGATCGACACTGTCGAATTGTCTCGCGGGACTCTGTCCGGAGCGATCCAAATCTACATGCAATGAGTGGCTGGATGTCAGAATCATAGACGCAACACATTCCTGAGTATCGTGCAGGGTTGGCTCAGGGCAAGGCCTCGGCTCGCAAAGTCAATCGCTTAGTCTTACAGCGTGGTGGTTGGCGTGTTCGTGGCACTCGCTAGCTCGAGAGAGACTCGGTCGTCGCCGTCACTTTTGGAGCTAGCGACGGCCAACCGACAGTATGACACAGCGACTCTTGTGCAGGAGAACCGACTATTTCAAACAGCGATGCGCTTTCGAACGCATGGATGCTCAGTTGTCAATGCGAAGCGAGATGATGATGTGGCAAACAAGAGTGTTCCTGGCAATAGAGCCCGGGGTTACATCCGGGAGAGATCGACGCAGGGGCCAGGTATTTGCAATTGCTGTGAGCTGCATCGCAGTTTGCGCTTTCGTTAAGTGACCAGACTCGAAGGTGAGTAATAGCCCTCAACAGCCCACCAAACCCTTGTTGGGATTGGCACCGCCAGCATCTGGATGGAGGCGGCAGACCCACGATCGGATCGAGACTGGTGAAATAAGTAATGCCCGTTGATTCTCGGCGTCTTCGCAGCGATTGAGCCACCTGCCATGCTTGTGATAAGTGCCAGCCGAGCAAGGATGAGCGCCTGTTGGGCGTTTGCTTACAATCATACCCCTGTCCTTCTGGTGGTGGCTTGTGACCGTCGAGGGTCTCCCACCTCCTTCACAGCATCGGCCACTCAGATGTTGCGCTGGATGGGACCTGTCATTTGGTGGCTTGTGGCATTCGGCTTAGATCTGAAGAAGCTGGGAGGTGAGGACGTATCGGGCGCGCAGTCAATGCCCCGATGCTAAGTAAGCTCCACTCGTTGCAACCCTTGCGTTGCGCTGGGTCTCTGCTCTGCTCCTCCACACGCACGCACCTTTTACTTCTCGATGTAAGACATCTCTCGGCCATCATTGGGCTGGCCTTGTGGTTCGCCACAACGCTGGCTGGGACCGAGTCGAGGCGCATCTGCCGTCTTGCATACGGAGGTTTCTATGCTTCTTCGGATAGTGACAAAGCTGAGTAAAGCCACAGAGGTGGCTGACATGACGTACCTTTTGCTTCTGCGAGACGCGAGGGTCGAGGGCATGGCAACAATAGTCTGCGCCGTTTGAGGCAAGGAGGCTAAGGGCATCACATACCGAGAAGATGCGGGTCTCGCTTGGTCGTGAAGCAAAGCCCTCGCCGTTAATGTTCCGCGGCGGGTGGAGGCGACAGAGGAGAGCCCAGACGTCCGTGTAAGTCAGCTGCACAAGTGCAAGCCTCCTCGACGCCGATCCCTCCCTCACACCGTACGCATTCCGCTGCAGGGACTAGGCGCGCGCGCAGGGCTTGGAGAGGGCCTGCTTCCACTCGTGGCATCTGCTTCTCTGGCTTGCATATCAGCACGGCAACCTAGTTTGTTTTGTCCATGCGGCTTACTCCTCTTTCTCCTCCTCCCCAATTTCTCGGCGTTGGCGCAAGGGGCCAAAGCGATATGCGAGCATCAACACCCGCATGGCTGAACCTTAGCTCCAGTCTCTCAACGCTTTGATCAACTCTAAAACAAGACAGCCCCGTCGTCCATCGGTCCCTTGTTCCTGGGACCTGGGGCCGGATCAATTCTGAGATTTCCGAACGATATATCAGTCCATTTGATCCCTGATCTTTCACCCCCTCCATTCCTCAGGACTGGGTTCGTGGCTTGATGATCGCCATCAGTCTGATCGCCCACTCTCTCGAAATAGCCTGCTTACCGCTCACAAGATGGACCTCTCCGACGCAGAGCTCCTCAAGGAGTATGGCGGCCAGATCATGAAGCAGAATTACAGTGCGGGCTTCGTGGCGCTGAGCTTCTTCGTCAGCCTGGTTGGTGCCGGCTCAACGCTGGAATTGATCAACCGGAGAACAGGCCTCAATGGAATCTTCAATCAGTGAGTTTGACTACACTCAGGTCTTCAAGTTGCAGCAAATGCTGACTATGTTTAGCATTCTTCTAGTCAGTTCGGCAGTGACTATGGGCGGCGTGGCTATCTGGTGTATGGTAAGTCGTCGGGTCCCTCTATGCGTCACCTTTGTGATTGTCTGACCAATATAGCACTTCATCGGCAACCGTGCAATCACCCTGGCATCCGGAGAGTCTAAGCTCCAAATCGCATATTCGGGTGGCATCACTGCCGTCTCCTTCGTCGTGCCCATTGTTGTGCTGCTGGCTGCCTTCATCGCCGTCGGATCAAACAACCGTGTATCCTGGTGGCGCGTGGGCACTGGCGGCATCCTTTGCGGTGCTGCTGTCTGCGGAATGCACTACCTCGGCAATGCTTCTATCGAGAACTATATCTGCGTCTACGAGCTGGGCAATGTCATTGGTGCGGCGGTTATTGCTGTTGCAGCGAGTACCATCGCCCTGGCAATGTTCTTCGTGTTCAGGTCGATATGGGCCAACTCTTGGTGGAAGAGACTGTTATCCGCCGTTGTTCTCGCTGGTGCTGTGTCCGGGATGCACTGGGTCGCAGCGGTTGGCACAAGCTATCGCTTGAAGAAGATTCACAAGGGTCGCTCAGGACCTTCAAGAGACGCGACTGTCATCGTCGTCATCTGTCTGGTGAGTGCTTTCATCTTGGAAAGATGTAGCGGTGTTTACTGATAGTACAACAGTCAGTGATCGCATGTTTTGTCATCGCAGGATCAGCAGCGCTCAGGGCAAGAAACATGAGCAAGTCGGCAAGGAGGGCTCAAAAAGTTACTCTGGGTGCTGCTGTGTTCGACAAGTATGGGAGGATCTTGGTCGATACGGACGGCGTAGCCCCCAGCGCCGTCATCACCGACTCGTTCCTTGAGAAGGTAAGCTTCGGTTATTGACCAATGCTGAAGGAGTTGCCCACCGGCTAACACATCGTAGCATGCTAAAGAGGGATTTAACGTTGCCCATCCACTGTTTCATTGGATGTTCCAAGCATCCCGCAGCTGGTCTTCCATCTCATCCCTCATCTCTGGCATGAAGGCACATCTGACTACCCTAGCCCGCCCTGGGCTCGACCGGAACAAGTCCTATGGCATCGAGCTCGTCAGCTCACATGGTGAAGTCGTTGACAACTACGACCTCATCTTCCGCGAGCTGTTCTGCACCGCTGCTTCGGCTCTTTGCGAACGATTGAACCAACCTCTGACAGCCGCTGGGCTGCTGTGGGATGAAATCCTCCCAACTGGATCGTTTGGCGAGAGGTCTCGAGCAAATTTGAAGAAGAGCTCCAGCGTCACCAGTGTGGCAGAGAAAGCTGCCGCCATGGCTGGGCAACAACAATACGCACGAGGATCTCTCATGTTTCTCGTACGCCACGTTGACGACAGGGATGCTGCGCGTCTTGCCTCAGCTGGCTATCGCTTCGCTGAAGTTCATCAGGTCGCCAGTCTGCTTCGGTCAAGAATGCAGATCCAGTCATCCGAGATGGAGTCAAAACTGCGGCAAATGGCATCATATGCGCAGAGCAACGTCGAGGCACCACGAGGTGTTCACCTGGGCTTCTTTGGCATGCGCGCCAAAGTAAATACCTCGGGATTCCATGTTCTCGTCAACAAGACATCAAAGTCAACATTGCCGACTGTGAGTTTGAAAATGCCGGTGCTCGACTCGGTGCAGATGGACTTTTTGCAACATTTCAACAGCTGCTCTGTCACGGCTATGCTGCAAACGCTGGAGAAGCCACCAACGAGCAACATGACAACAGCAGAGGCGAAGCTGGCAAAGAGGCTCGTGGCTGCCATCACCGAGCTTCGTGATTATATCCGGGATCCCTTATTCAACGAAGCAATCTTCACACCCCGGATTGTTAATGTACCAACAACGCGAGGGGACCGCACCGAGACCATGCAGCTGCTCGCATTCCGCCTCGTCATCCCTATCCATGCTGTTCTCACGAGTCCCACCTGCGAGTTCATTCCATTGTCCTTCTTTAAGATCCAGCAAGCTTCCCTGCAGGATCAGCTGGCTTTCAGCCAAGGCGTGCATCGCGAGCTTGGGTTCGTTGTGCCGCAAGGAATGACGCATAATCCTGATGACCGACGCCACTTTGTCAAGCGGTGGGCC
Organism: Sarocladium kiliense; assembly: GCA_030734395.1. Classification (NCBI taxonomy): domain Eukaryota; kingdom Fungi; phylum Ascomycota; class Sordariomycetes; order Hypocreales; family Sarocladiaceae; genus Sarocladium; species Sarocladium kiliense. The sequence goes on along the minus strand of JAUZTG010000015.1, from coordinate 496,207 downwards.
ACCAGGAGGGCATCCAGCGCAAAGGACCCTGATGGGCCTGAGGGCAGCCCCATTGTCAGGATCACGGAGAGGCGAGCCTCGGTCGTCAAGTCCATCCAATCGAGCTCAACAGATGAGCTGGTAAGGGATGGTGCTAGTGTAAAATCACATCATACCCTTGCGCAAGCAGAAACAGGGACGTATGGTGGTATCCTCGTCTCTCAGGAGATCACGGTGGGTATTGAGCCTGCCGAGCTTCCAACACCACCGCCACAAGCTGCGGGCCAGAACTATCGCGAGCGGGCAGGAAGTCGAGATGCCGGAGCAAGTGGTCCAGTGGGCGTCGAGTTGAAGAATCTGGGGAGGACAGCTGGCGCAAGCCATGGAGATGGGAAGCTGAGAGGAGCGGAGATTGGGGGTGCGTTCGTGGATCTGCTATTTGCGCAGTGTGTTGAAGGGAGGTAAAGATCACACACAGGAAGACACACCTGTTTATAATGCCTTGTATGTAAAGATATCACGGGAAAAGGAATGGAGTCACGGCCAATTACGAACGGGAGTACACAGGATATAATCCAACGACTATTCACACCATGTAGCCTGGATCCTCCTTGAGTGACTGACTGACTTGATCTATGCGCTGGACCCAATGTTTTCTTTTCGCTGGCTCGCATGCCCCCAAACAAAGTCATGATCCCCCACAGACAGTGACAAGCTATAGACCAGTTTGCAAAATACAGACAGACCGCCACTAACCAAAGTGAGGGAGGTAAGCAAGCCACTGTGTTTGTACAAATACCCCGTCAGGAGCATACGGCAAGGCAAGGAATGCTTCTACCACTAAGAAAGCCCTTCCTGTCAGGAACCCCAGAACAGCGAATGCTGCATAGAAAAAGACGGTTGGCCTCGATACTAGAACCCTGAAGATGAGTCTGGGGATATCAAGCAGATAGACTGGCACCAGCAGCATCCCATAACAGACCTGCACGCGCAACTGCTCAGCATGAGTCTTTGCTCTTCCAAGCGCAGCCTCTTTCGCCTCCGCAGCTCTTCTCAACGGTGTCTTCAACCACTGATCAACAGCCGTATACGCATCGCTGTGTCTCCACACCGCGATGAAGATAATTGGCGTCAGCAGAATCAGCGGCACGAACGCCAGGACACCCATACGCCAGAGATACAGCTCCACACGGGAACGAAAAGGCCCGTTCCAGGCGAAGCCGTGAACGAGGGCGTAGAGGGTGCAGGCGGCGAGGAAGCTGTAGCCGGAAGAGCCGGTGGCGATGAGCTTGAGGGTCGTGAAGGGGTGGTTTGGGTTGGCGGGGGTGAGCCAGGAGGAGGAGAAAGGGCTATGGTCCCAGGATTCTTGGGAGGAGGGGGATTGTTGGTGGTGGGTGTTTGCTAGTTGAAGGAGGTGGATGATGGAAGGGAAGTTGAGGATGCGGGTGCGGGAGTTGGAAGTATCGTGGGTTGTGCGTTCGAGTTCTGAGGGAGTGAGATCTTCGTCTATCTTGAGATGGATCTTGAGCCAGCGTGATGGTCGGTCTACTTCTTCCTCAAGGACAAAGAGTTTGAAGGCTGGGAGGTCTTGTGGAGAGATGACGAGGATGGCGCCTTCGTCTAAGTCCTGGGCTTCTGATGCTTCATTGCCCCAGTAGCCTTTCCACCTCTTCCATAGAGACTGACGAGCGTACCAGTCTTGTTCACGGAGGAGCCAGCTGAGTTGGTCGCTGCGGACACACATGTGCGCCACCATCTTCACAGCTTCTCCCGTCAGCGTCACAGCGCTGGGTTGCACAATATCAAGAGGCTTATGCCACCAAAAGGCATACGTGACAAACGTGCAAATACAATGCGCAGCGGTATTCAGCTCCAAGACCGTCAGTGGCAGACCCTGTCCCACCCGTCCGATGGTGTTGATGATGAACCAGGAGATCTGCGTGCAGACGATGAGCTTGGCGAGTTCGCTGGACTTGCTCTTGTCTGCGATCTCGGAGGCTTGCAGGGAGGGGAAGATGTCTGGGTGGTGCTTTGCGAGCTTCTTGATGGCGTCGCTGGTGAGGGTGAGGCGGGTGTGGGCGTTGGGGAAGGGGAAGGGGTGGCTTTGGGGGTGGTTCTCGATGGTGAAGCCGCCCATGATGGCGTACCAGCAGTGGAGGGAGGTCCAGGGGGAGGAGCTGCGGCTGTTTGACCTATCTTGAGAGGACTTGGGTGGCTGGTCTTCTGGGACAGGCTTCACGGTTGATGCGGGCTGGGTGTCTGAGGTGGGTTCTGTGGCTCTCTTCTCGATGGATGAAGACTCTGGCCTGTCGACAGAGGTTGAACTAGCTTTGTCAGGGTTCTCAGCTTCGGCCATCTCCTCGTCTGACACTCTGCGAGAAGTGTCTTCGTGTTGAAGCTGCTGTTGGACGCCGAGTTCAGTCTCTTTGTTGATGAACTTCATCAGAGAGCGGTGTTCTAGCCATTGGTTGAAGGCAACAGCGGCTACCTATAGGGATATTGTTAATAACTCTTCATAACCTAACAAGGACAGACTCAAAATGGGCATGCGAAATATTGAGACGTACAACTTCAGGCATGATCAGAGCCAGCACCACGTATTTGACCTTCTTCCAAGGAAACGAGAACCCTTTGCTCTCGATGCCATCATCAGCTCCATCGCTGCCCCTGGGTATGTTGAGATGTATCGCCGTCCAGACACACAGGACCAACGTCAGAATACAGTCGGACAAGACGTTGAAGGTGCCTCGCTCATCAGGGGACGAGATCCATCGCGCGGCTGTGCTCAAGGGCTGGTCGCCCAGAGCTGAAATGCCCATGTCAGTGCCTGCGCAAGAGCTGTACTCTGTATGCGCCTGTCAAATGTGGTTGTCGCCTTGAGCTGGTCGCTTTCTCCCACAGCTTAGGCGAGCGAGTGCCTATAGCCGTAGAATAGACAGGGTCGGTCTATCTCAGCATGAAGAGAGGAAAGCGGTCGATGCTGAGGATGAAGTCGCTGAGTTTCAAAAAATAGGGCGGACTAATCCATTTCTGCGCGCGCTCATGCATGCATGACCCCTGCTGGTGGTCATGTCTAATTGGCTTCTTCTTCCCATACCAGGGTCGTGCGTTGGAAGGCTAACCGCTAACTACCAACAACACCACCTGGGGCAGGAATATCGTGGCATGCCATATCAGGATCGTGTAAACTCGTGGAATAGTTGTTCCCAAATTGGTGGTCTCTGCGGGAACATGCCTTGATGCCTTCACTGTGTCATGCTTCATGTGGCAAACATGGCAATTCGCGATGCTGCCCAGTGCGCTGAATAGACCCGGCTTCTGAAGAAATAGCTATGCTGGCTGACATCGGTACTATGAACTGAGTTGCCTTCAAAGTCCATTGTTACCAGTTTTATCACAGCGTCTTTGATCAGGAACTATAGACGTCCATCTGTTCCCCCTTCATCTGTTCCTAGAGTCCATCACATCCTTCAATCGCTATAATCATCAAGATCTAGCCAATCCTGAAAGTTCATGTCAACCTCCAGCGCCTCTGCCTGTTCCAACATCCTGTCGACTTCATTGTGCACCTGGCTGTCCGGCGCATCGCCCATTGAGAATTCGCCATCGCCTGCTGTCATTGGTGAGTTCTCTTGTGAAGCGACGCCATCCGTGGTTCTGGATGCACGGCTGCTTGTCGCATGGTTATTGCATCTACTCCCGGTGATCGCTTCAATACGGTCGAAGTCTATGTACACAGTTTGGCGTAGAGTGTGCACGATGACCTGCACGTCCTGTTAGCAAAGAACCACATGAACAGACGTAATAGTATAGCATGCCTTCAATACTTCTATAGAAGTAGCCGGCGCATTGTCCATACACCTATTCGCAGCAATGATCCTCGTCCCCCTCCGCGCCCTCTGCCACGCCACGCTCGGCAGCGTCGTAGATGGATGCGCAGCGACGAGAAACACCAGACACATAACAGCTGAGAAGACAGCATGAAGTGTCAACCAGGACTCTGCCTGCGGAGCCATCGACTCGGCTAATGGGACGATGGAGGATGCTGCTTTGATGCAGGCTAGTGCGTAGTAGGACTCGGCGAGGGAGATGCGTCTTCCGGCGTACATGTCGCGGATGTAGTAGAGATGCGGGCGGAAGAGGATGACGTGGCTGAGATGATAGGTGATCTCGAACTCCTTCTTGAAGCTTCGTATAGACATGTCAGTGTTGTTTGTGCGAGGATGCACGCAGGCTGCGAGCTTGAATCACCGACCTTTGAAGCTGCTCGCTATCCGCAAGCTTGGCCATCAACGGCGCAGCTTCGCTTGCTAACTTTTGGAAATCGTGGAGGGCGTGACGAAAGAGCCGCGTTTGGTGATCATCTTCGGTCTCATAATGGCGTGGACCTGGGTCGTTCCTGACAGAGAGAGGGATGGCCAGCAGAGCCGCCTGTCGCAACAAGACCGCAGTGGGGAGATCGTCAACATCCTCAGCCCGACGTGCCAGACCTAACATCTTCGACGGCGGTGCAATGTCTGCGCGGAAGGAGGGAGGCAGATCAAGAATGATGGATCCTATCATGTCCAGCCAGAGCGAAGTCGCGAGGAGCCGAGATCGCAGGCTACGCGTCTGCGCTGGTAGCTCTTCTGGCAAGTCGTGATCGGACATTAAGCCTAGTCGCATAACTGATGAGCAGGCGCTGCTGATATAGGAATAGGCCAAGGAATTTCGAGAAATCGCCATTAGGTAGATGCTATTGCAAAGACTCGTAGCCAACGAGGTCTCTCCAGAAGCATGACCGACAGTATTGAGACCTGTACTGATCTCGAAGTATCGTGACGCTTTTGCCCTTGACTCCTGGCAGCTAGTCCTCCTGTGTTCCCCAAAATCGTACAGATAGGCGAGAGCAAGTACAGAGTGGAGGAGTGACAAGCTCTCCGAGGTGACGAACTCATTCAAGGGGTCGGTAGCCGTGGCCAGAACCTGTGTTTCTGCCAGGAACGACAGCAGTAAGTCGCGTCTCTCGAGTACGCAGAGAATCAAGTCTCTTGCGTTGTGCGGTATCTCATACGCGAGGTTGATAACACCGATGGGATCCAGACCGGGCCTGTCATTCAGCGGAAGGTCAATGAGATCTGAGATCTCAGAGATATCCTCCACCGTGGCTGCCGGCGAGGTGTCGAGCGGCGGCGCAATTCGCAGTGTTTTAACTGTGCTAAGGACGAAGGAAACGTCGGATAGAGGACCATAGTAGAGCCCTGACCGGCCGATCCTTACACCATTCGGTGTGAAGAGACCGCGTCCCTTTCCTGGCACTTGATGGCTTTCACCTGCATGATGTCGGCTTCCAGGAGATGCAATTATCCCCTGCACGGAGGTAGAAGAATCGCTATGCTCTGGCAACGTAGGGTCGAGGATCTGTATGCATTCGCTCAGATCCAAGTCTGGAACGCCTTGGGGCAGCTTGGACCGGATGTGTTGCATCCATGCATGCGCCTGACGAAGACGGGTCTGAAGAGCCCGGATCCTTGTGGTTGGGCGAGGGACATGCCTTCGGAAGTCGTATGTGCATTCTGGAGCAGGCTGTGATTAGTGAATGGTAACGGATGTGGCCATCGCGAGGATTGAGGAAGCGTATGATTGCGGAGGGAGACGGAGAAGGAATGGACTCTGAAGAGAACAGGAGCGCAAGAAAGCACAAAAGAAGACACCAGGATCAGAATTCGATAAAACATGGGATGGGGAAGATTAGGTCAGAATTCGCATGCATAAAAAAATGTCAACAGCTAAGCAGAACCGTCCATCCGCTCGTGTTCAGCCACCGCCTCTGCCTCGACCTACCAGTCTCAGACCGCCGACAGTTCCCACACGGCTTCGCAGTATCGCACGCTCGCTTCCTCAACCGACACTCATCGCAAGCAAAAGGACCTCGACGATGCGGCTTCTTCCGGACCAATGGTCGAGGTTTGGGCGGACCTTGTTGCCGAGGAGGGGTCGCATTGCCAGGCGAGCTGGGCCCTGTGCTGGCCATCTTACGGCTGTAGATCGAACTGTAAATACGATATGGAGGCTGAGGTTTAGGCTTCCTCCGGCATGTTTCACCGGTGAAGATGTATGTTGCCCTGAGGAGCAGAAAGGTTATTCTTCCTTCCCCTGCTTTCGATCTGCATGCGATGATGCGAAGTTTATCTGAGGGAGGGCAGGGCTAAACCAAGACTGACCGGAGGCGGGGACTATTAGACTAGGTTGCCGTTCAGTTCGCCAAGACTAACGAGACGCTATCCATCAAACGGTTCAGACCATTTTTTTCTTCATTCTGGGAGTCAGATCAGGCGCGTGGACACAATGTAAGGCGCATGTATTAGAGTTGTGTGAAGAGGAGCATCATGTCATCACCACCTGAGTGGACCCCCCCCCCCCCCCCCCCCCCCCCGCCTGTCGAAGAAAGGGCCCATGTCAATCAAATGGGTCTGCTGCCGAATGACAGAGTCGTCCGCCTAACCTGCGACTCATGATTCGTTCATGAAGTTAAACTAGGTCAAGGATGGTCAAGTGGCGGCATGTCTCTGCTGCCAAGGCCAGCGTTGTGGGAGAGCAGATCGAGAGTGGATTGGGTTGGCGATGGCCTCCAAGATCTTGGCAATGGCAGAGGTTGTTGATGCCGTTTTCCTTTGTCTTCCGTTGGATAATACGAAGAGACAGCCCCCATGAAGGCCTGGAGAGTCAATATACAAGGGGCCGTTACAGTGGTACTAATAGACTAATAGGAACAAGTGGCAGGATCAGTAAATCACTTTCACCTTGCTTGTATACAGAGAGAATGAACTCGTGCCATCATGCCATATCTACATTCGTGGCTCATCTAATCCCCTTGGCATTGCTTGGCCGGAGACTCGTCCTTCGGTTAGCCCAAACCAACGGGCGGTTTCTTAAATATGTCAACTGCCGTTGCCCCCATGGATGTCCCTTGACCCTTTTCAGCCATCCACCAACGCCACATGCGTCTTTGTCGTCAGAGCTTCTCCCATCAGCCTTGACGTCCGTCTCCTTGCCATGCCTTCTCTGAATCCAAGCGATCTGAATGTTGTGCTGGGGGTTCTAGGTATTCAATGACTCAAGCACACGTTGAGAACTATGTACTGACTGCTCGCTCAGGAGGGTTCACAATCCTATACGGCGTGATATCAGTCAAGATCAAACAGAAATGGTACCTGGGTGAAGCCCGTAAGTTCTGAGAAACAGCAGAAATCTCTCATCTCTACTTCTCGCTGGCCATAGCTAATATGTCTACCCTGATGTCCAGTTCCGGCTATGGCCGTCGGCATCGTCCTCGGTCCCATAGCAGCGCGACTCCTCGAAGTGCACAACTGGGACTCCGTCGATCCCGAACTAATCAGCGAGATCACATTGGTAGGATCAGAGCCATCAAGACGAAGTCCGAGGTTGCGCTGTGTCTGACCAGGCTCTGTGTAGGGAATCACGCGTATAGTCATCAGCGTGCAACTCGTCATCGTCGGATACCAGCTCCCAGCCCAGTACCACTTCAGCCGGTGGAAAGACCTCTTCATGTGTCTGATTCCCATCATGACGCTGATGTGGATCTTTACCACGCTCTGCATGCTGGCCACGATCCCTCGACTGAGCCTCCTCACCGCGCTCGTCATCTCATCATGCGTCACCTGTACCGATCCCATCCTATCCCAGGCCGTCGCCAAGGGTCCCTTCGCCGATAAGTACGTGCCCCGTCACCTTCGAGAGATCATATCCGCCGAGGCCGGTGTCAATGATGGGTTTGGCTTTCCCTTCTTGATGCTTGCTGTCTATCTATTGCGCTTTGCATCTGGGAAGGGCAATCTGGAGCCTGTGGCAGAAGTGCATGCTGGAAATGGTCTACAACTTCTGGCACGAGCTGCAGGAGAGGAAGTAGATCGTCAGGGAGGCGGTGTGGGCGATGCTATGAAGAGTTGGTTCATCGAGACATGGCTCTACTATTGCATCATGGGAGCAGTCTACGGAGCAGTTGTGGGCACTGTCTGTCGCTATGCGATGAAGTACGCCCTTCGAAGGTGAGTTCACCCCTTGTGAACAGACGAAAGCGCCTCCTTTGCCACGTTGCTAAATCGTTCATAGACGCTGGATTAACGGTGCCTACTATGTGCTATTCCCAGCCGCAATCGGCCTCATCCTAGCCGGCACCAGCGGTGTACTCGGCACCAACGATCTCATTGCTTGCGCTGCCGCTGGGCACGCCCTCAACTGGGATGGCGAATACTTACAGGAGGTCGAGCGTCGACACGACGAAGTCAATTCCTGTATCGACGTTCTTCTCAACTTTGGCGGATTCATGTACATCGGAGCCATCATCCCCTGGTCAGACTTCCACGACCCCGAGGGCACTGGCATCACTATTGGCCGGCTTTTCGGTCTGGGCTTCATGGTCTTCTTCCTCCGTAGGATACCTGCCCTTCTGATCGGGTACAAGCTCATGCCTAGAGTCGTGGCGAACTGGAGGGAGGCGCTCTTCATGGGCTACTTCGGTCCCATTGGCATTGGCGCTGTCTTCTACGTTGAGCATGCGCGACACGTTATTCCCAAGGAGGGTGAAGCGGATGAAGAGCTGAACAATCTGGTCAAGGCCATGGCCCCATGCATTTATTTCCTCGTCGTCTTTTCCATCGTGGCCCACGGGCTGTCCACCCCGATTTTGGCTCTCATCTATCAACAAATGGGCGTTCAACCTATCCAAGAGGATGCCACCTCGATCCGCCGCGTCTCAATCCACCAGGCGGCGCCCGCCAATTCCGTTCACGAGGGCGACCACTTCGTCGCCTATAATCGCTTCAGTCGACCTGTTTTTGATCCGAACGACCTACCATTCTCGAGGACTAATTCGCTTGCTGCAAGCACTGCCACGAGCATTCGTCGAAGCCTGTCCCGCGGTCCTCGATCTTCTGGGATGCAAGATGCAGGCCGGGACCCGTCCTCTACTTCTTCTGCAGTGTCCTACAAGAACGATGTTCCACAGAATAGTGATGGTCAGGAGAGGCATATTAGTCAGGGGCGGACGATACGATATGACATATGAGTATTTAGGGATGGGATAGTTCATCGTACAGCAACGTACCACGTACGCAAACCGGTTCATAGTATGGCCACACTATGGCTCAAGAATATGGAAGGAACTGTAGCTGTCTTTGCAGTAAACACCTCATCTAGCGTTTAAGTAACTTAAAGCCGCTGTTCCTCACCAATGGCGGATCAGCGACGAACATCCACGGAGGGCCTTGCCCTGGCCGCCTGACCGAATGTGCCGCGCTCGGTGAGCCCCAGCGACAGGGCACAATTGTAGGTATCGATCCACCCTAGTCCGGCTCATCCTTCTTGGCCAAGGTTGGCATTGGCATTCGGGCGCGCACGCATCAGAGACAGTGTCAAGGGTTCAACAAAGTAGAGAACCCCTGACGCCCATGGAACGGATCCTCGACAAACGCAAAACAAGCGTCTGGCATACCTGAGTGAGTAAAGAAATACCTCTACGACACGATACAGGAGATTCCATTAGTCCAACAGTCGGTTGACTGCGGAGAACCTAGGGGGGGGTGTTTGGCAGATCCGTCTTACCGCTGAGTCTTGATTGGCTGCAATGGGTGGAACAGACGACGGGTAACCAGCTTGCCATTAGATCCTGTGGAGGAGTTTCGAGATCAAAGATGGGGAAGATTGGGGGTCTGCAGATGGAGATGGGTTCCCTCCCTCTATTCCTCTTTCCGCCTTGCCGCAGGTGGCTGACGTGAAGTGTAGAGGAGCGTGGGCGTTTATAACCCAATATGTCCTGCGGCGAGTACAATGTGATCCGACAACACTTCCCTCATCAGATTTGCGCTGCTCTGCTCTTGACATCTATCTTTCCTCGACTCCTTGTTGAGCTCAGCCTTTAACTTGCGCCAGAGGTAGAGAGGCCACTCAATTTTTTTTTTTGTTTCTTGAGAAATGGGTCTAGCGACAGACCGCCAACATGCTCCGAGATCTTTAACCCCATACCAAGTCGAAGGGGCGTGGAAATTATGCATCCTGATGGTTTGCATCGCTGCGCCCTGTCTCCTCTATGTGCTGTAAGATCAGATTATCTTCTCAATGCATCGGATTGTCCTCACAAATTACCTGGAACGTCGAGTGTTGAGCTACCGACGTGCCTGCAACATTTGCTGATCAGGCATTGGCCTCTAGGTATAAGACATGGAGGCGTAAGAGGCGACCGCAAATGGAGGCAAACCAAACCACTTCCCCCAGCGGAGTGCAACACATCAACCCTGCCGAGTTCATGCAGCTCTGCGCTCTCCGGGAACGACGACTTAAAGAGTTGGAAGCAAGGCGGCTCGTTCAACCCTCACAACTCGATGTCGTCGCTCCTCTCAAATTGTACTCTGACCTGAACCCGGAAAAGAGCGCAGCTGAACCAAGCGTACAGAAGCCGCCACCGACACTTCTCGCTGGTGGTCTAGCAAGATGGAGGGGCTGGATGGGAGCATCGAAGGAGACGCCCAAGGACACTTCCACGGAGCTGGGCTCCAGGAGCCGATGGGACCAGTGCAGCATTTGCCTGGCAGGGTTTGCCGAGCATGATGAGATCCGACACACACTTTGCGATCACGTGTTCCATGCAGATTGCCTGAAGAGGTGGTTGACGGGATATCGCGGGCGGTGCCCTTTGTGTCAAACGGACTTTGGAGTATTGAAGGAGGAATCATGAAGATATTCTTTGCAGGCGAGAAGTCATCGCGCGCGGCGCGTCAGGGAAGGACTGTTCGATCATGTTGTGGTCACTATTCTGTTCAGCCACTATTTTACTCGGCAGGAAAAGCAGCTATCTTGGTTCTATTGCATGATCCTTAGGGGGTTTCCATCTCGGAGACCTGAGCAAATACGTGGCTCTGAACAGATGCACTCAAAGTCTATTTGTACACAGTCAGAACCTTCAAGATGCGTGGCCACGCAATCGGCGGTGCAGTCGCGCATGTGAGTAAATGTGGATGGATGCCTGCAGCCTGGACTTAGACCTCGCATCCCACATCGCCAACCACCACCATCAGTGCCTGTGCCAGATCCCACGATGTCGTCCCAAACACGGACCCGGTACGAGCCCTGCGATCTGTTGTGCCAAGATGGCATCGCCTGCTGTCTGTGGCTAGAAGACGCCATTGCCAATTACAACGTCCCCACAGTCGTATTCGAGCTGTTCCTACTAGTGTCTGGTTCAGATCTTGATGGCGCTGCGGCAAGCCTTCGCCGCGATGGCTGGAGCGATGGTGAGATGCACACTGGACCTCTCCCTAACTTGATTCAGCCTCATACGATTCGATATCTCTCCCTTGAGCCTCCCGCTACAGAGGAACAGTGTGAACCACCTCCGGGGCTGCTTATGCCACCTCCTAAAGGCCCTCCGCCACCTACTACGACGGTGCTGCTCTCTGCACAGAATTGGAATATCTCCACCGAGCCTCTAACACGCCTGTCACCTGATGACCACTCCGTCCCGCCTTTGTATTTCCTGATCGATGGCTTGATATCAGGGATTCTCGATAGCCTGCCCGAAAGCCGGCTAGAAGCAAGGCTGGCTTTACAGCTGGTCTATTTATATGCGCACTGTCCTGATGCACGCTCCTTGGAGCTCGTTGAGCAACTGAGACCGGAGAATCGCCAATATCACATCGACGCCTTGACTGGGCCTTCTGTTGGTAAAGCACCGCTGAATGCTTGGAATCGTCAAGTAAGAGGTGAGCTTCTCAGCGGAACACGCGAGCTTATGTATGCAAATTCGCTCCTTGCTGCAAACCCTGCCAAATACCACCGCTTCATCTCCATTTGCCGCTCTGAGTTTCGACCAATCGAACAAATTGCTTCACGTGAGGGTCTGCCGCCCCTCGGAACGTATCGCAAGAAGCAAATGCGAGGACAAACCCGGGAAATCAACGACGAATGAGGATCAGATCAGGCACAGCCTCTGCAATCACGCATCTCATGCAGGCTGTTTGAGAATGAAGCTGACGAGGTCTTGCGGGGCGGCCGCACTCTATGTCAAAGAGATCTTGAAGTGCTAAAGGAGGGAAGGAGGAATGTTGAAAGGCATTCGTGACACGGAGAAACAAATGGTCTGGAGGCCTAGGGACATTGTTCAGAGATAGTAAATATTTGTTTTCCAGCTTTGGGTCGGCGAGATTGCACGTATCATCGTAACTGCGAGATCCTGGCCTCGGTATCATGGAGCTGGAACAGTGCTCACACTGTGATACCAACTCATGTTTTGGAGAAGCAGCAGCACAAAGCATAGCGCATGTATGTACCAACAAAAAGGCTCGATTAGAAACTCTGGTACGTTGAAGTTAACCAGATCCGTTCTGCTAATCCGTGGTGTTGAAGGGTTGAAGGAAGACCCAGTGAAGTACTGAAACCCTCCGAGCAGGGTCCGAACACTCATAAGCAGAGTCTTGCAGTTCAACCTGATGCCTTGTCAACGACTTTGAGCAGCCTCCTGCAACCAATCTGCAACTGCTTGCCTCTCCCGCCCTCATCCCTTTACCAGGTTGAATGTTGTTGATATTCACAGTTTGGGCCATAGTTCGAGTTCCTTTGCAATTCGGCGACGATAGAATCGAATAAGGAATTGTGAATTGATAGCCCGGATGGACCATGCGCAACACTCGTGTCTGCCAAGGCATAGCCCCCATCAGCGTTCACTCCATAGCACAGTGGTAGCTGGACATCCGTCTTGCCTAAAACATCATTTAGTATCTAATAAGCCATGGGGAAACGGTATATGTATATAGAAGGTACATATACTTGATGAAGGCGGATTTTCAGGCCTTGAATACACGCTTGGCTGACTTACATGAGGCCAAGCTCCGGTAAATGTTGCAAGTATCATCCAACGCTTTCCACATGTCGTTTACTCCAGAGACCTTGATCTGGACTCGATATCGTCGACCCAGCTCATCCCAGTTGTTAGTCTGATAGAAGGTGCACTTGCAAGCAGCGTCCACCATCAATGGCGCAGCGAGCATGTAACCGAGGGAGAATTTCATGGTGAAGAGTAGCTTGATGAGCGGCTTGCTGGTGTGTAGAGTTGATGTCTTGAAGAATCTGCTTGTTTGCCCCGTTGTTTGAACCCAAAAAAAAAAGAGAAAGCTCGGTACCTTTATACCTAGGAGGTGGCAAACGTCTTCACGGGTTTGGAGACACTGACCTTGAAGCAGTGTTGCTATCACAAGGGCGAGCAGGACTCTTCTCAGGACCAAGTTGCATTGCCAGAGTTACATTCTTCGGCGTCCTCGATATTGAGAATTCACAAAAAGCCTCTAGGACCTGAAACTCTTGAGTGTTACGCAAGCTATGTTGGCTCAAAATAGAGACAACATCGACTCGGCTGCTGAGACAATGCTACCTCACAGAGTACGTGACCAATGGGCTACTTAATCCACATACAGTTCGTCAAGCCACGAATTACATCAGCCGCAATCTGATAATCGATGGAGCAAATTGTGAGAAGTGCTATTTGGGGGCTTGCATCATGGAAAGCGGAGCGGTGAGTCCTCAAGCAGGTAAACCAAGTCCTAGGCCGACATCCGCAATATCGCCCCAAAAAGACAAGAAGAGCCCTACCGAGTCGGCCATGGCTGTCAGCTCTAACAAGGAAGTGATTGAAAGATAAGGGACAGAATAGCCTAGACCCCATTTGCGTGATGTTCTGGACTGCACTCAAATGCTTATCATGGTGAAAAGGCGCGGGGCGCATCTATGAAGAGGTTTCGCGGACCTAGACAGGAGGACGAATCTGGAAACCTGGAGAAAGGCATGGGAGTGGTACGTATGAATCATTTTGAGTCTACCTAAATGAAACATGGCAGGACTTCATAGGCAAAAAGGTCTCATAGTTCTCACTTCAAGCTGCCTTTACAAGTCGAGCAGCAAACTACGATCATAATGAAGAAACTTTGAGTATAGAAGCCACGAAATCTAGGAAGCACAGCGGGTGCTAGTGTTATACTCTGTAGTCGTATCAATGATATCGCGATCGATATCTAAGCATACAGCATGAAGAAGAGATGTGAGCTCAAAGGTCGCAATCTAAAGGACAACGGCAAGGGAACCCACCTCCCCAAATAGCCTGACAAGGGCCACAGCCGCTGTGATGTCAATTCTGCCTAGGACTTCGTTTGTCAAAGAGATCATGGAGTGCTAAAGGAGGGAGGGTGGAGTGTAGAAAGACATGCATGACACGGAGAAACCAATAGTCTGAAGGTTCAAGGATGCAAGGACCCCTTCCCTAGCCTCACTCGCAGTCTAATATAGTGTCCCCGGGCATATGGAATTCATGTGGAAGAGACTTTTCTTCAGTACTATGCTAAGGTTTCAGTACACCGTTCTTTTGACTTGAGGAATAGCTCACTGCAGATTCGCTACAGTCCATCCATCAGATGAACCTTGGGAATCTTCAAGACATTGCCTTTAGTCATGACGGGTACCCCGACTTCTCTTGCCTCGTGCCAGGAACTCCCGCAGCACGTTCTCCGTCACAGTTGCAATGTCATTCTCGTATCCGTCCCACGCCAGCGAGTTGTTCCAGTTGATGCTGCCGACGCTGAACACGGCGCCACCGCCGTTGGTCTCATAGTACACCATGTCGCTTCTGACCAGCGGCGAAGTCGACCCCAGTGTGCCAATCATCGGGAAGATGAGCTCCTCGTTGAACAGCATGAAGTGATCGTCATGCCTCTCACTGCGCGCCAGCAATACGGCATTACGGGGGCTACCAATGGCCGTGTCCAGCCTGTCGAGCTCGTCGCCGCTCGCACCACCCGCAAGTCCTTTTGTACCGAGCAGTTTCTTCGACTCGGCATTCAGACCCTTCCAGAACCACGCCAGAGATGGGTCGGACAGGGCATCAGCCTCGGGGATGAAAGGTCTGCCGTCACCCTTGCCTGAAGCGCAGCTGCCGATGCCCCAGAGCAAGTTAGGCGCGCGGCCAAGGGAGCGCCAGAGGCCGCCGAGCTCACCGTTGAGGGAATGGTACCGCTCACCAGCCGGTAACTCGTGCGTTCGGGCACCGACATCGGCACGGCGGACTTCCATTCGGTGTGGTCGCTTATGGTCGGTGACAGATCGCCACTACATACATGCCACTGTCAGCCAAATGTACCTTCTTCCTTGGGGTTGAGCCGGAGAATTTGCTGGAATACTTACGTAGAAGCCGTTGCCTCCTGCATACACGAGAGACCCTCCATTGCGAGTGAATTGCTCGTACGCGTCCAGCGACTCCATCGAGGGATACTCAGGATGCGACCCCGAGATGACCACATCGTACGCCGCAAGCGCGCCGGCACCGCGCAGGTGGAGGTCATGGTCCGTCAACACGTCGTAGCCGTCTCCGAATAGTCTCTCGAGGAATCCGACCATGATCAGGTCGGCCGAGAACTCGCGCGGACGCTGGAAACCCCAATGGATGTAATCAGGGCGGACGTTCAGGATTGGCCGCTTCGAGGAGCTATAAACGACGCCAGACCCATCACTGTGCAGGTCGTAGATTGCCTGGCCGAGATCGGTGCGGCGCACCATCTTGTAGTAATTGTCCGAGGCAACGAGCTGGACGCCCTCGGGGAAGGAAATGTGGGTGGACTTGGTCTCATCGTACATGTGCTCGTTGGCGTACGCCAGGTATGTAAAGGTAGAAAAGACGAAAGCGACCTTGGCCTGGGGGCGAACCTCCTTGGGCCTCACAAAGAAGACAATGGAATCCTTGAGGTCGGACTCCGCGTCATTGACCTCGATGGCATATGCACCTGAGCGCAGGTCCGTCGGCACGGTGAAGCTGAAATCAGTCTCCCAGGCTGCGTCGTCGATCTCGTCGTCGTGGAAGTGAATCGCCCCGAAGCCGTACGTTGCATCCTTCCAAGGCACGCCAATCAGCCTGTGGTCATAGTCATGGCCCCGGACGCCCCTCGTCGGCGCGTTGATGAGCACACCGTGCAGCCCCGAGCCCGACTGGTCGTAAACGTCATCCGTGTCGATGCCCTTTGAGAAATCCCATCGAGCAACGGTCCAAGGCCGCGGACCAAGAGCCTTGATCTCCGGTGCGTCCAGGCGGCCGTTGAAGAAGTGGATGGGCAGGACAGACTGTGTCGTCGGCGTACTGGCGTAAGACGCGGCGAAGAGCAGAGGCACGTCGGACGAAAGCCGTGGCTCATGGGCGAGGGGACCATGGAAGCGTGTCGGAGAGGGAGCGATCTCGTTGTCCGATGGCAGGTGCGTGATTGTAATCTGGACGTCTTTGCCGGAAATGCGAAGGCGAAGATGGAACCAGCGCTGCTCACGGAAGCCCGATGCAAGTCTGATAGTCTCAACACCGTTGGCAGTGCCTATCCAGACGACCAAGTGGTTCTGGGTGTCGAGGAGAACGCCAAACCCAGATCCCTTGTCGGCGTCGACCGTGGACACGAAGCACTGGACATAAGGAGCATTGAGCATCCACGGCTGGCCATAAAACATGAGCTCCATGCCGTCAGCCTTGTCAAGGAGCGGCTCGCGTGCCCAGCCGTCAACCTTGGCGTACGATCCCGGATGAGCAGCCTGGAAGCGGCCCTTGAGCTCTCCCTTAGGGCCGTGCTCGATGACTTGGGTGGCTGGCGTGGGTGCATGGTCGACATCGAGACCCTGGAGGAGCCTGACGAGGCGGTATCTCAGTGAAGGCTTTGTGGAGGAAATCTTATAAGAGTCAAGAGTCAGCGGCCATCAATCACTCAACAACGAAAGGCGAGGGCTTCGATTTGTGGAATTACCTTGACATCCGCCTGCTCGCCGGGACTCAGCACCCAGTCAGGGCCGACATAGCCTGTAATCTCATCCTCGTCGATGCGGAAAGGAGGTCTTGTGGGATACTCTACAGCGGCCATGGTCGGTTGCGTATGTCCAAGTGTGGGAATCTTTTGGAAGAGCGATAGTCCTTGGTTCTTTTGCCTTGGAATTTGTAGAGGATAAGATGTTGATCTTTGGGCCAACTGCTCTATGCTTCAACTCAGTCAATCTCCCTCTTCCTCCTGCTCATTGCCCTCCTTATACCGCTCTCCAGCCCCATGGCACCATCTTGTGTGGGAAGCTCTCCGCACCGTAGTTTACTTGGCCCGGCTTTGTCCCCAGCTGGTCATACGCGGAGAACATCCTCCGCTCTCTCCACCGTGGATAATGCCCGCTTATGACAAATTTGGTAAAGACCAATTGACGGCATGCTATTGCTGGAGGCTGCTGATGTTGGTGTTGGTCTTGTGGTTGTTGCTGCTAGGAAAGTTGTGGAGGTCACTCAGTCACAGGCATCAAGTCGCGTGGATGTTGGAGTCAAGCCCCAAAGACTTGACCGGAATCGGACATATCATGGGCCAAGACATCAACCAACTAGCTGGTCGTTCCGGAATAGGAATTACGCCAGCAGAGTTTTACGCGTGGTCTGGCTTTCCCCTGGCTGAGATAAGGCGGCGCCTTGGCGGATGAGACATTCGCCTTCGATCCATGCAGAGAAGGATCAACAATAGCGTACATGAGAGTGCGATCTCCGCATAGCACTCCGTACATGCACACATGTCAATGCTTGAGGAGGTGACCTTGGCAGGGATTACTAGCCTTCTGGCACTAACAGGGGGCTCTCTCTTACTTCCTCTTCTGTGCTAGTTGGCGATAAGGCGCCGGGGCATTAGGCTGTGTGATCGGCGTCATCCGAACAAGACAGCCCTCTCCACACGCCGGACTAATCCAGATTCCTGGGGCTCGCCTCCTTATCTCAGGACATGGTGTCGTAGACCCGGACCAAGGGAAGTCCTGGACAAGCCATTGCACGCAATCAAATCAAACAGAGAGACACAGGCCTTGGCTGGTTGAGGATTGGAGGCGTTGCTGCTGATACGAGTTGAGACTCAACTCCGCCGTCTACTTCCGATGTCCTGGGTGTTGATATCCTCGATAGCGTCCTGGCCCGACTATAAAACCTGGGGCCACATCCAAAACCTGGGGTAAAACATACTCTAGCGAAGAAGTCTAAGTCACTTGTTGCAGCAACAGCCCATCACCACTATTTCTGAATCTCAGCTCACAATGGCAACTCCACACGCAATCGACGTGGCCACTGACAATGTCGAGATCACTCCCGGCACAATTCATCTCATCGACGCCGAAGGCACCTTGCATTCGAAACATGCCTCCGGCGCTGACCAAGACATTGTACTGGTTCCTACGCCCTCGACTCACCCAGATGACCCTCTGAACTGGTCCCGGCGCAGAAAGTTGCTCTGCGCCATGTGCATGGCCTTGTATGTCTTGACGGCTTCGTGTGAAGATATTTTGAAGAATTCCACTAACCAGGCCCTATTGTCACTCTCAGCTATGTTTTGGTCATTGGGATCTGCTCTTCCGCGCTTTACTCGACCCTCGATCCGCTGTCAAAAGCCACAGGCCTGACATATCTCGATCTAAACAGCGGCACGGGCTACATGGTAAGTAGCGGTCCCTTAGACTTTTTTTGATACTTTGAAAGAGAGTTTGCTGACTTTACGTTTCTCAAAGTTCCTTCTCTTCGGTTGGGGCTGTGTGTTTTGGCAGGCTGTCGCTGTGCAGTACGGCAAGCGTCCGGTCTATCTGATTTCAGCGGCCGGTACCATGGTAAGACCTCTACGACGACTCACAGAGAGCAAACATCAGAGCCCTCACCGGGCTCTCAGCTGACACCAAAGTCTAGGGCGTCATGATCTGGCAGGCACATATCAACTCGAAAGGCGAGTGGATTGCTGCCAAGATCCTGCAAGGCATCTTCGGTGCCCCAATTGAGTCTATAGCCGAAGTGACTATTGCTGACGTTGTAAGTGTTTCCTCTTCACGCCATGTCATGTCATGTTATTTCATGGCATACCGTGTCTTTAGTTGAAGCGGCTCTAAAGATCACCTGGTATAGTTCTTCACCCACGAGCGTGGAAAATTCATGGCTTTGTACGCGCTTGCTCTCGGATATAGTAATGGTATCGCGCCGCTCATCATGGGCTTCATCAACGACGGAATGGGTTACCAGTGGGTATTTGTGAGCACTACCCTCCCCTCCACTGGATGTCTGGTTCCGCCTGGTCCAATACGTGCAAGGACCGCCGGTGACTGATTAACTCTGTGTACCAGTACTGGTGCGGCATCTTCTGCGGCATCCTCTTCATCGTTCACTTTTTCTTCATGGAGGAGAGCCGCTTCGATCGCTCCCAGTACATGGCCCCCGAGCAGCAGCTCCAACCCGTACTGCCTTGTCTTCATTCCGAGGCGAAAGACGGTAGCGACGACAAGTTTCCTTCTGAAGGCGGGCACGGTGATAATATCGACAAGGAGAGCCTCAACAATGCTATCCAAGGCATCGACCCGTCCGTCACACAAACGAGCCGGGTCGCCGGAAGTGTCTACTCCAAGAAGTCGTACGCCTCCCGTCTCAAGCCCATCGAGGGCGAGACCTTGCGTAGCAAGAACATCATGCTCCGCCTCATGGGTCGGCCCATGTTTCTCCTGAGCTTTCCTATCATCGTGTATGCAGGCTTTTTATATGGCAGCAACATCACTTGGCTGTCTGTGCTCAACGCCACGCAGTCCATGGTCCTCGCTAACGCGCCGTACAACTTGTCAACATCTGCAGTTGGCTTGACCTTCCTGGCGCCACTCGTCGGAACCACACTCGCGTGAGTACCCACCTATACAATCATGACCAAGAATGTATTGGGGCTGACAAGGATTGACATGACGCACAGCTGCATCTACAGTGGCATCTTTGGCGATCGCTTCATTGTGAAGATGGCCAGGCGCAACGGTGGCTACATGGAGGCCGAACATCGCCTTTGGCTGCTAGTGCCCTCGCTATTGCTGATCCCCATGGGGTGCCTGGTCTTCGGGGTCGGAGCGTACCATGGTGTCCACTGGTTCGGCATCGTTTTTGCTATGGGCACAATCTCCTTCACGACGACTGCTGGTTCGCAAATCTGCGTCGCCTACACGGTAGATTGCTACCGAGACCTAGGAGGCGAGGCCCTAGCGGCTGTCATGATTATACGCAATACAATGGCGTTTGCCATTGGTTATGGGTGAGTCCAGACTTTCTTTGCATGGATCGGATCAACTAGCGAAAGAAACGTTTGCTGACTGGTGTGGATTGCCGCAGCGTCACACCTTGGGTTACAAACCTCGGCTACCAGAATGCTTTCATCCTCGGCGCTTGTGCCGGGCTGGCACATAATTTGACCATCTTCCCTATTATCAAATGGGGAGCTCGCCTCCGGCAGAGAAGCGCTGAGACCTACTGGAAGACTGTGAAGGCAGGTGCTGACCTAGGTATTGCGCATTGATCTCCATTTTCGCCATCTTATGGTATCTTTGCTTTGACGAGAGATTGTCTTAAGGATCTACAACTAGAGGGTTGGGTTTTGGAGAGTGTCGATGGTGGAAGGATCGCTTACAGGGCAAAGGAAAGGGGCTTAGGATTTGGCGGTTGATAGTGTATAAGAGAGGGCTGAAGGCACAAGGAATCGGGCAAGTACGATTCAGATATAGAGCAATCCAGTGCCTCAAGTCACAACGGCTTAGATACGATACCAGTAAATATGAGCCGTCAGGAAGGGATTGGAGCAGGCCAGGCCAGGACTTCTGCGCCCACAAACTCACTTATAGAACATTGCGTGAAGGCAGACCCGAAGGAGATCAATGTATATCCTTATAATTTATCCGCGTCTTGAAGCTTAGCAAGGCGCTACGATCCCGAGCCAGTTACAGT
The DNA here is from genome assembly GCA_030734395.1 of Sarocladium kiliense. Classification (NCBI taxonomy): domain Eukaryota; kingdom Fungi; phylum Ascomycota; class Sordariomycetes; order Hypocreales; family Sarocladiaceae; genus Sarocladium; species Sarocladium kiliense. Next base: position 475,419 of record JAUZTG010000015.1, on the reverse strand, counting down.
CAATAGTATAGACCCCCTCCGACACTTGTAAGCCTCGGTACTCCACACCATTCACGAAGAGGTAATTAATAGGACCCGAGAAGTACAACAGCGAAACCATCCGGAACCATCCAAGGTATGAAGACTACCTAAGCTGAGAGATTGCCAAGGATGAGGGATCCTCGCGAGGTCCTTGAGAACGTATCCACAAATCGACACCACAGATGGAAGACCAACGATGTATCCTCTCCTCTTACTCACTGGTTAATTCGGCTACCAAACTCATCAATCCCTGCCCAAACGATGAGTTATGCTTGTTGACGAGGGGATGGAAATTGCCCTATTGGGACTTAACGTGGCTCCTCTAGCCTTGACCCTCTTTGGTTGCACCGGTTGACGAACTTGCTATTTTCCTGTTCGGGCATTACGCTTAGCGCTGCTTGGACCTATGTAGTCTTAGCTATGGTATGGATCGCATCCGTTCATTGCGGCGGGCCTAGGGTGAAGACACACTCCGCCACCACGGTTGAGCGAGTGAAGGTGACGGCACATGCAATGCCACAGGAGGGATTTAGGTCAGGTCACGATGGATGACATGCGCCAGGTACTGCGACAAAGCATAAGATGACGTCTGTAATGTGCATTAGGTCCAAGAGCATCCTATTTTCCCCAGAGAGAGAGACTGAGAGAGGCCCACGACCAGACAAAGTGCCTTCCCGGACATCCAAATACATGATGAGCTTAGACAAAGTCCTCAACGGCACCCATAGGGGGCAGCCAAATGGCTCAAACTGTGGTCCCCAGCACTATATCGCGAGTATGTGCAACATGTCTCCCCATGTACGCCGAATGAGAGCAACAGCCTGGTGCTGACGATGATAACAGGCATGGATGAATACAACAGACTCCACGGTCAATCCATCCGCGACCCTCACCGCTTCTGGGGCACTCTCTCCCGTAACCTGCTCTCCTGGGATCGCGACTTTCACACCACCCTCCGCGGCTCCCTCGCTGATGGCGACGTGGCCTGGTTCCTTGGCGGCGAGCTCAACGCCTCCTTCAACTGCGTCGACCGCCACGCCCTGCGCACCCCGAACAAGACAGCCCTAATACACATCTCCGACGACGGAACAAAGGACCGTTCCTTGACCTTTGCAGAGCTTCTTCGAGAGGTATGTCGCCTCGCCGGCGCCCTGCGTGCTCTCGGCGTGCGCAAGGGAGACGTAGTCACCATCTACCTTCCCATGGTCCCGGAAGCAGCCATTGCCCTTCTCGCCTGCGCCCGCATCGGAGCCGTCCACTCCGTCGTCTTTGCAGGATTCTCCGCGGACGCCCTCGCCGACCGCATCGCTGATGCGCAAAGCCGCGTCTTGATCACTGGTGACCAGGGCTGCCGTGGAGGCAAGACCATCCGCCTAAAGAGCATCGCAGACGAGGCCCTGGCCAAGCCTTGCTGCGCTAGTATTGTCACCTCTGTGCTCGTTCATCACTATCCTGGCGCAGAGGGCGTCCCCTGGGTCGACGGCCGCGATCGCTGGTGGCACGAGGAAGTCAACCGACACCCGGATTACATGGCTCCTGAGCGCATGGCCGCCGAGGATCCCTTGTTCCTGCTGTACACGTCGGGATCGACCGGAAAGCCAAAGGGAATTCAGCATGCGACGGGCGGATACCTCCTGGGCGCCGCAGCCACAGGGAAGTACGTCTTCGGCCTGCGACCCGAGGACCGCCTGTTCTGCGCCGGGGATGTCGGCTGGATCACAGGCCACACATACGTTGTCTACAGCCCGCTGGTCCTAGGCGTTACGACTGTGGTCTTCGAGGGTACGCCTGTGTTCCCGGACGCGTCCCGGTACTGGGACATTGTGAACAGACACCATGTGACGCACTTCTATGCGGCTCCAACGGCGCTCCGACTGCTGAAGCGCGAAGGTGATGAGCACATTGCCCGATTCCCAATGCAATCCCTCCGCGTCCTCGCCTCCGTTGGAGAGCCCATCGCTCCCGAGATATGGAAATGGTATCATGATTCGGTGGGCAGGGGAAAGTGCAGCGTTGTCGATGTAAGCCCAGCCGGCCCCCTTTCTGGTTGATTCTCCTTGAAGCAGATGGTGGAATGTCCTCTTTGCTAATCAACATCAAATTCCTAGACGTACTGGCAAACCGAGACCGGATCCCATGTCATCGCACCTCTTGCGGGCATCACCCCGACGAAGCCCGGCGCCGCAACCCTTCCCTTCTTCGGCATCGAGCCTGTGCTACTAGAGGCCGCGACCGGAACACCCATCGAGGGCAACGATGTCGAGGGTGTTCTAGCCTTCAAACAGCCGTGGCCCAGTATGGCACGTACCGTGCTGGGCGATCACAAGAGGTTCATGGACACCTACCTACACGTATACAGAGGGTACTATGTAAGTCGAATGTCCCGGTGCCACCATTGAGTATATATTCAGCATTCTTCTCAGAGAGACTAACAGCTACAAGTTCACTGGCGATGGGGCGTACCGCGATGCCGACGGCCTCTACTGGATCCGTGGCCGTGTCGACGACGTAATCAACGTCAGCGGTCATCGGCTCTCGACCGCAGAGATGGAGGCAGCACTAGTCGCCCATGGAGCCGTCGCCGAAGTAGCTATTGTCGGCGTCGAGGACGAGTTGACGGGTCAAGCGGTGGTAGCTTTTGTCAGCACCGCTGCAGATCACGAAAGATTGAGCAACGAGGCCCTGATCAAGGAGCTCAGGCAGCAGGTTCGTGATAGCATCGGGCCGTTCGCGGCGCCGAAGCGCATTGTCGTCGTGGATGACCTGCCTAAGACGAGGTCAGGGAAGATCATGCGCCGGATTCTACGCAAGATAGTGGCGGGCGAGGAGGACCAGCTGGGGGATATCACGACGCTGGCCGATCCATCAGTCGTGAGCCAGATCATTAAGATTGTACAAGAGAGGTAGCATGAAAATTTACACGGGCTTCCCCCAGGTTCTGAATGATGTATGCATGACTTGCCACGGTGTTCTTTGGAATGCGCTTTACTTGCATTCGATGCGATGACATGCCGTCAGACTTTGGCAGGCAATTCGTGAATTGAAACTCATCTCCATTATCCTATTCTGCTAGATACGGCTCTTGTTAGCTAGCCACTCGCTGCTCACCCAGTCAAGGCCATCCCGCAGCCAGTCATCCTGTATGGTCGCCTGGTACTCGAAGCCATGGTCTCCCGGTCTAATGATACAGCGGAATTGAATCTTGGCATCCGCCTTTTCCAGCGTCTCTAAAAAGCGACGCGTTCCTGACACCGGCACAGCCGAGTCATCCTCCCCATGCAACAGGAGAAACGGTGGCAGCACTGCCGCCTCGCCCGGTCCAGTTTTTGCGTAATCACCACTCGCGATTCGATCCAAAACGAAGAGCCTAGGCTCTGTACTGAGGAAATCCAGGAACCGGCCCGTCTGCACAGATGCGAGGGCAAGGTCCAGCCTCGAAGGCGGGTCGGCCTCGGTGATGGCTCGTCTGCTGGTTACTGGAGGCAGCTTTGCGAGGAACTCATCCACGAGACTGCTCGGAAAGTTGGGCACGTTGACAATGGGCTTGGCGTACTCCCTGGTATAGTGGTCGGCCTTCATGTCCAGCATGGGATAGAGGAGGAGCATGGCCTTTGGGCGGACAAAGCCTGACAGGACGGACTGCACAGCCAGGTAGCCGCCTGCACTCTCGCCCAGAAGCAGCACCTTGGAGGTATCGAGCGGCACGGAGTAGCCGAGCCGTGACAATGTTTGCGCAGGTCCGCCGTCGTGAAACCAAGACCAGAAAGCCTTCATATCGTCCAGGATGTCGGCTCCAGTGGCCTCGGGCAGCAGCCGGTAGTCAGGACTGACAATGATGGCGGAATGAAGCTCGGCATAGTCCAGGATCCATTTGGAGAACCAGGCGGGGAATACTTGCAGCAGCAGCAGCGGTGAGCAATTTGTATATTTAGAGGAGTGAGTGTTTACCTGTACGTACAGCTTGAGCCCGTCACCTGAAGTCAAGATCCTGTGTCAGCATCTATGTGTCTGTTCTGTCTGCTGTGTGTTGGAACGCAGAGGCGATGGAAATTAGAAGAAAAAGAGAAACAAAGGTGAACTCACCAAGAAACCGCCATGGATTCTCACAAGAATTGGGCGCGTTGCACCGATGGCCGCTTGGGTCCTGGGGACGAGGATATCCGTGCCAATGTCCAGTCCAGCCGAGCGATACGAGGTCCTGTGGATGTGGAAGCCGTCAAAGTTGGACCGCGGCACGCTCAGGAGCAGATTGACGAGGTCTTGGAAGCGGGCTGCTCGCTCTTCTGTGGCTGCATCGGCCATGTTGGATGGATTGCTTCTCTCTCTCTATTGGGGTGATGAATGATTGACTGCTGAGGCAATACAGCACAGCATTGCAAAGCGCGGCATGGGGCAAAGATCACATCCTAAGGTCCATCGCAGCCCCATTCCATATAATATGAGGGAGGATCCGAAGCCACAGCAGATGCTAAACAACCAACCCCCGATAGCCACTGTAGATAGTGCTGGTCTGGCTGGTGTGCGGGGCCGCTGGTTTGTTCCACACCACCCATTAACACCTAAAGAAGAAATAGAAGAGGCTCGGCCCCTAGCCTAGAGGCATTAGAGGTATTAACGTAGAGAACGGAAGTCTCAGCGCGTCGATTGATCTATGAGAGGCTGCTATTCCTGGCGTGACTGATATCATCGACGGATGGAAGGGCCCCAAATCGAGGCCATGAGGAGTTGGAGCAGCAAAACAGCTGCACTATGGATTCCCAAGTCTTTGATGCCAACCAGGCCATCATCCGTCCTATCCTAATCTGTGGTCAAGTGTAGGATCGAATGGTTCTTCTCCTTTTGCCGGAACTCGGGCAGTCTACGGCTTTACAACCTAACCTGGTGCTGGTGCCTCTCCTCACTCATTCTTAATCGCCTTGTATATCACACTTTCCACCTTATCCAAGCATCCGACAACATGAAGATCTATCGAGAAAATTTTCGTTAGCTTAGCTCAGCCCCAGTCGGCATTCCCGTCCACAAGTAGAACCTGCCCGCTCTATCATGCTGAGTAGAAACAACGCGCCTCCGTATGGCATGATCTGTGAAGCCATGATGCACCCGACCTTGTTCTCCCGGTCCGCAAACCAGAACAAGTTCGCCAGACCCTCCCATGATCCGACACCCGCCGGCCTTCCCGTAGCTGTAGGGAAGTGACTGATGGAAAACCCGAGACCCCAGCCCTCGGTGTGGTTTGCGGGCATGGGGAAGAGCGGCGTCGGGTTAGCGAGGTGTGGTTTGGCTACAGGCACGGTCTCGTTGCTGTACCGCGGCATGCTGGGAATTTGGTCTTTGAACATTTCTGCAGCACATGTGTCGTCAGCTTCATTCTTCTTTCTCTTGAGAGTCAGCTTGGGGAGTAGTATGCGTCTGCGTGTGCATGTAGGTGCATATGTGTGTGTGTGTGTGTGTTTCCAACCCACCGTCTACAGTCTCCTTCTTGAGCAGCCGGGCGCCCGATGCTGCGTCCACCCCGTCATTCAGGAGCATTCCAATCAGTTTCCGAAACTGCACAGGTGGTCCAAACAATCCATGCCCTCCTGCGCAAAAGATGCCATTCCGCGAGCCGCCCGCCTCGGCACGCAGAGGCTTCGCGTACAGGTGATCTCGCTGGGCCAGCGTTCCACCAGGCTTGCGCCGGTGTAGGTACGCGAGATTTGCACGCGTTTCGTCGGTGGGCAGAAACGTCACGCCTGTCATGCCCAACGGGCCAAGGACGGACCGTTGGAACACGTCTTCCAGTGACTCGCCGCTGACCCGCTCAATCAGGATGCCAACCCAGTCCATGGACGTGCCGTACTGAAACTTGACCCCTGGCTGGTTGACAAGTGGCCGCCGGAGGAGGTCTGATAGCTCGCCGCAAAAGTCATCAAACCCGACCGGCTGTCCGTAGTGGGCGAGCTTCTCATCTTCAAAGGCGTAGCCGAAGCCAGCTTGGAACGGGATTTGTTAGATGACCCGTATGATCATGGGGAGGTTTCCCGCGGATTGTTAGCGCTCACCAGTGTGATTCAGTAGCATCCGCAGTGTGATCTGTGTCTTCTTCTCGACGAGCGAGAACTTGCCGTCCGCAGCCCGGGTCAGGACCTTGACGTCTCGCAGCTCTGGGCACAGCGACTCGATCTGCTCGGAGCTGTCGAGCTTCAGGACGCCATTCTCAACGAGCTGCATGCAGACCACGGAGGTGACAAGTTTGGTGAAAGAGGCGAGCCAGAACGTGGTCTGGGCGTCCATAGGCGGCGTCCCGGGAGAGATGCCGCGGTTGCCTGCGTAGTGCTCGAAGATGGGCTCGCCATCCTGGCGGAAGGCAACGTACGCGACGCCGGGGATTTCACGATCCTGCCCGCCAGCCACATATTGATCAATGACCCCCCGAAGGACTGCTTGCGTAGTATCGGAAAGGCGGGACATCCTGGACATGACGCGACTTAGACTTGAGGGTGAAACGGTGCCGAGGGGAGGTGCGCACACAGGATCGTAACGAGGGTCTAGACTATGGACTTCAAGTACCTGACGTAGGTAGCCACCAACCTTCAAACTTCATCTCTGGATCTTGACGCAAGGATTTAACTTGACACCAGTCTCAGTCTTCTGCCGCAGCCGACAAAGGTTTCCAAGCGCCCAGACGTCAGTTAGCAGGTGGAGAGAGGGTCTCCCATGGAGCCAGCCCAGCCCAGCCCAGGTCAGTCCAGTTCTAGTTGATGGGCATGACACGAACGAAGCTGGGGGAAGCTAATTGCCTGATCGGGTATTATCCTTATCCTCAACTCTATTCAATCACGGAGGTCGCTGGCAGTCGACGACAAAAGTCTAATGCCGTCAATATCTTCCCTTACCTGCTTGACCTTGCTCATTGATCGAAACGTCCACCTTCATCGTCACACAATCACACAAGCCCGCCTCCTCGATTCTATCCATCAAGACTCTCTTGCCCTCACCGTTACCACAAGCCACCATGGCCCAGAGCAATATCCAGTACAGGTGGCTTCCCGGCCCTGTTGGCGAGATGCTCCGCTCCTCGTCGCTCGCCACCACCGCGACAGTGCCGCTCTCCGGGAAGCTAGTCATGACCACCGGCCACGTCGGCGTCGATCTCCAATCCGGCGCAATGGTTACATCCTCAATCGAGGCTGAATTCAGTGCCGTTCTCGACTGTCTGGACGCTGCGCTGCGTGATGCAAATGTTGGGGGCGGACTCGGCGAAGCACACAAACTTGTCGCCTACTTCACGCGGGCTGAGGACGAAGGAACTCTGCTGCGTCTGTTTCGGGAGCGATGGCCTCTGGCTACTCCGACTTTAACCTCCATTGTCGTGGCTGCGCTTGTTAGTCCCGGGATGCACCTGGAGCTACAGGCAGAGGCACATATTCCGTAGAAAGTGCACCATTCAAGATCATTATCAGCCAGCCGTTCCCATAACTGTAAATTGCTGCCTCTGATTCTCAGTGTCCCATCTCGCAGTGCCGCCTCACGAAATAAGAGCCAGAAGCCAGCAATGCGAAATGGCCGTCCGTACGCAGAAATTCCTGGATTGGGTAGTAAGGCGAAACCCCACGGGCAGATCCACCCACCAGAGTGTCGCCGCCAGCAACGGTGAGTGTATTTTACCGCGTGCGCGTGCGTGGACGAGCCAAAAGATGGAGAAGTAACGTCTCTCACCCGTCAACGAGATTCCTTACTTGTCTCATCACCTTCGACCCTTCACACACGTCAAACAGCTGGAAAAATGGCCGCACAGAGTAAAAGCCAGGAGCTTATTGCCCTTGCCAAAGAGCTGCAAGGTACGCCATGGTGCGACGAGTACGAGAAGATGATTTCGGGGATGCTCTATAACCCACTACACCCAAAGGTACGCATCAAACTTGAAGCTTGCCCAGATTGCATCACTGTAGATGGAACTCCCCTCGCTAACAAACTCCCAGCTGCTCGAGGGCCGGCACAATGCCCGGGGCCGCGCCTACGAATACAACAACCTCGATCCCCGGAGCGGGGACCACGAGGAGATTTGCAACAAGAGGTTCGAGCTCCTTCAAGGCATGCTCGGTCGTGTGGGCAAGGGCACCTTCATTGAGACGCCGTTGCGGACTACGGGAACAATGTCATCATCGGCGAGAACTGCTTCATGAACTTTGGGTAAGTCTCACTATCAAGCCACAATCATCCTCACTCCTGGAGGGTTTGTCGCCTTCCTTGCTGACCCCCCTCTAGACTTGTCATCCTCGACACGAGCCTGGTCATCATCGGAGACCGCGTCCAGATGGGGCCAAACGTACACATCTACACAGCCGGTCACGAGACGAGCGTACTGTCGCGCGTCAAGTTTGTCGAGTTTGGCCATCCCATCCGCATCGAGGACGACTGCTGGATCGGTGGAAACGTCATCATCCTACCCAACGTCACAATCGGCAAGGGTTGCACTATTGGAGCCGGTTCCGTCGTGACTAAGAGCTTGCCGCCGTACTCTGTGGCCATCGGCGCGCCGGCAAAGATCGTCAAGACGTTGCCGTCGGTGGTGGAGGAGCTGGCGGACCCGAATAACCCGTACCGCAACATGCCGGATCGTGCGTAGGATTCATCTAGGGCCTCGGAAAGAGAAAGACAGAACGAGGGGGGGATGCACAATTAAAAAAAAATTGATAAGAGGAACATGATTCATATATACTCGTGGTGGTCCGATTTGCCCTAACGTTGTTGTTGGCCGTCGCTAGTGATGTCCTCCTTATCCATTCTAGATGCCATCCATTTTAACTGTTGAGAGGGCGTGTGCTTCTTCGGGCCGCACTGTTCTACCTATCAATGTGTAAGTGTTTTGATCCGTGCTTCCGAGCTCGAGTATGCCACCTCGCAATCTCACAGGGGACCTTTATGGTTGGGAGAAAACCGACCAAGTATCGTTCACTGATCTCTTCTCTCTTCTTTTAGTATCAGGCCTCCCCTCATTTGGTTTCCCATTCGCCTAGCGACGAGCCATCCAATCTGCCAATAGAATTTAAGTACATGTCTTCCTTTGTGATGTGAATCCCGGGTAGTTGAGGCCACCGGCCTGAGGAAGCATCGGCACGGCGGAAGTAATTATATGACTGTACTTTAAGAAAGTTTTCTAAGATCTGTTTACGAGTATGTTATGCAAGATTATTTTCAACCTAACTAAAAACATTGATGTGTATTTGAAATAGTAAGAATATGACGGCATGAGCCCTCGAATGATATAAACGTTCCTAATGTTCTATCTTTGCTTACCGTCATATAGCAGCTGCGTATTAGCCTATCAGACCATCAATGATCTAAAGAGAAGCCGCTTTCACTCACATGACTAGAGTAGTCCTCGACTATCCAAGCCATCCTATCCTCGAACGAAGGAAGTGATTATCGTGCATCGACATTAAGCTTCTGCAGGGTGTATGGAGTAAGGGATGCTGACCCGACAGCTGAGACGCGGTTCCAGTGCTACACCTCAATCTGGTGAAAACCGGCCGGTAGTGGGACTCGCAGAATTGCCTGATGCGGTATTAAGCAATCCTGGTGGAGAGGTGGGGGGCAGAAACAAGCCGGATCAGCCCCCCCCCTCCCCTCTTCTCTACGGTCTACGGTCTACGGTGTGTTAGTGGGGGCGAGCCCGCCGGCGTCGGGGTTTGTACTGCTCGATAAGCCTGGAGCTGAAGATAAGGGGTGTACAGTACACTCGTAGCTTGCGTATGCGACGCAAATCCCTATCAGCAAGAATTGATAGAGAGCAAAGCAAACATGGGTCTGCAGGCGATTGAATCAACAGGTCCTATTGCTCACGGATGGCGAGCATTGGAACTACCGATAGGAAAGTGGCCTCCTTTGAGCCTACCAAGTCTCGCTGTTCGAAAGACATCCTGCATTCTCTTGTCTGGCTTAGCTTCATGTGTCTGAGTGTGTGCATCTAGGCAAAAGTCTACGGCCCAGGGCTGGTATTTCCCCAGAAATTGGTTCAGCTCCCCGCCCTGGGGGTTTGCCGCTTATCTCGGAGAAGCGGAGAGAGCCTCGCTTGTCATGCATGGTGAGCACTGCTGGTTTCCTTGAGGGGTGGCGGCACTCTAAGCCGAATCTAGTGTCTAATCTAGTGCGCGGCCAGTATGAAAGCAAGATACTGGAATCAGTTGCCCCCTTGTTCATCGACGTCGGCCCTTACAACGCCGTGTTGTCTCGTCTGCCCAGGACTACATCTATAGGGGCCTCGCCAACATCTCCTCCCCTCTTTCGTCTTAGATGCTATCTGGTCATTGTTCTGTATTGCTACCCAGTTCCTTATCCCCTTCTTGCACATTACACACTCCCCTTGTCTATCTATCTACATCCATCACCACCATGACTGCCGACAACCAAGACAGCATCAAGCGTAATGTCAGTGCCCTGGATGACACGGACATGAGCTGCACCAAGATCACCAATGCAGACGACAACATTCTCATTGCTCAGGGCCACGCACCCGTGCTCCAGCGGACCTTCGATCTCCTCGGATCTCTCGGTCTGGGGTTCAGGTAACACTACGTCTCAGGCCTATAGAGTGTTGAATCCCATCATGCTGATCCTGTCATCTGCTAGCATCACGAACTCGTGGTTGTCGTATGCCAGCTGTTTTGGACAGAGCCTCATCTATGGCGGAGCTCAGAGCACGCTGTTTGGTCTGATTGCAGCATGTTTCTGTCAATGGTAAGCCATAATCTAAACTGAGCTGTTCTCTGACGAAAGGTCTCGCCGTCATGAAGTCTTGCTAAAGCAGGGTATCTTTTGCAGGTTCATCACGGCCGGATTAGCAGAGCAGGCGTCTGCGTTTCCCTCGTCTGGAGGTAAACGTTTTCTTCTCTCACCGGTCTGCTTCCCCGGAAATAAGTCAACAGCCGCTGACAAGGTCGTGTTTAGGCCAATACCACTTCACCTACCTCGTTGCCAAGGAAAAGCACAGAAAGTTTGCCGCTTTCTGCGTGGGCATGCTCAGTGTCATTGGCTGGTGGGTCATCACCTGCTCGGGTATCTCCAACTCGGTACAATGCATTATTGGCATGGTCCGATTTGTGTACCCGGACTTTCAGGCCCAGCTTTGGCATTCATATCTAGTCTATGTGGCTTTGATCCTGATCACTTGTAAGTGAACACTACCTCTTTGAAAATCCAAACGTATCCCAAGCTGGTAAATCCTAACATCTTCCTTCTTCCAGTGATCCCCATCTTCACCATACCACCCCGGCACCTTGGAAAGTGGACGCAGATGTGTTTGTACATGTCCATCGCTGGCTTCATCGTCACCATCGTCGTGCTCTGTGCCATGGCCGACAGCTTCAACAGTGCAAGCTTCCTCGTCGAATTCAACGGTGTCAGCGGGTGGCCCCGAGGCGCAGCCTGGGTTATGACCATTGGCAACGCCATGTATGCGTTTGCCAGCACCGATGCCGTCATCCACGTGGCTGAGGAGATGCATAACCCGGGCAAGGCCATCCCACGGGCGATGTTAGTAGAATGCCACCATTTCCAGCCTGGATAGTTGACTCACTTTGTCCAGGAACTTGACTATGCTCATTGGCTTCATTACAGCGGTTCCGTTCACAATCGTCATGATGCTGGTAATCAAGGACATTGATGCTGTGCGCGAAGCCCATCTGCCTAGCCTCGAGCTCTTTCACCAGGCCACGGGCAGCAAAACGGCAGCGTTGGGCTTGCAGTCTATGTTGACCGTGCTCTTCTACAGTTCGTAGACCTATTCCCTATCTCAACTTCGTTCACAGCTAATAACTATAGCCTGCATGCCCTCGCAGTGGATCACATGCGGCCGCCTGACTTGGGCATTTGCCCGTGATGTACGTTTTCCTTGCTCCGATTCCCTCCCTTTGAACTTTCTCGAGGCTCACTATAAATCAGCACGGCCTCCCGTACTCGGATTACTGGAACAACGTATCCGAGCGCCTCCAATTCCCTGTCCGCACGACTCTGCTATCCGTCAGTTTCTGCATCATCTACGGTCTGCTCTACATGGCCAGCACCCAGGCCTTCAATTCGATCATCACCACGGCGGTCCTGGCTGTCAACATCTCGTACGTCGTGCCAGCCGCCCTCGTCCTCCTCCGCGGACGGGACAATGTCCTTTCTGAGCGCCACTTCAAACTGGGTCGGCTCGGGTATTTTTGCAACGCTTGGGCGCCATTGTGGATCACCACTATCGGAGTGTTCATCTGCTTCCCGAATATTTTACCCGTAACGGCGGCCTCCATGAACTAGTGAGATCCACCCCTTTTCCGCTACGCTTCTTTCTTGAGTATCGTTTGCTGACAGTAGTATAGCGTTTGCGTTGTTTTGGGTCTCATTGCTCTTGGTCTCGGTAGTCTCTGGCTCTTTGTGCGGAAGCAATTTGAAGGACCCATCATCGACTGGGAGAGTCTCAACCAGACTCAAACAATGAGGGAACACGGCGAGTCGGAGGCGTGAAGAGTGCGTCTTCGGCATTGTCGATAAGAGATGTGTGGCCCGCACGCTGCTAGCCAGAGTGATGCTAGATTGTCTTTACACAGAAATATCCCTCAGAGTATGTACGGAGGTGGAGAATGTCACGATCATGTACATTGATCATAGACCCGCTTAGAGATAATGTACAAATGAGTTCTTATGTTCTCCTCACAGGTGTACCGAAAACGTGAAGACTTGCAAGGTGCAGTTGCTGTAACACCATCCGGCCAATGGGATTAACATACTCAATGTAGCAGGATACACATATCTTAGCTAAGACAATAGCAGTAAACGGCTAATTAAGGTTTTCACACCCCCTACCTTCCTCCTCACTAGGTTCGTAGGGCCTAGCAAGTCCCTTGAAACGTACGGTGATTGCTATTGCATGTTGAAGATCATTGAAGTGATGTGGAGGAAGTAATTCACGCACAAAAGACCAATGCTTACAATCTTGGATAACCTCTGGCAAATACAAAAGTGGCAAATAATAGAGACATTGAGGATTTCCGGCGACCAGCACCTGACGTGTGCAGCTGGGGCAAGGCCAGGCATCTCAGTTAAACAATCATCATCATACCACCTACAACCGGCTTCCACCCCTCCGCCCATCTGCAGTCTTGACCTCCTTGCTGGCCACCTGCGCGTTCATGATACCCTGCTCAAGCGCCCCATCAATGGCAGCCCGCCACCCGTGCGCCCAGTCGGCCGACGCGAAGAAGATGTCTCCGTGCCGACTCTGGAGCTCATCCTGGTACGCCGACATGTAACCTGGGCGCCACCAGGCCGGCCCACCGCGCGAGTACCTGTCGGTGCTCCAATTATGCACGACCAGCTTCTGCACATCCATTGGGTGCAGCGCGTTGAGTGCCTTGATCGTCCTTGCTGGATCCTCCTCGGGGATGAAGCCGGATGCTCGCTCGTCGGCGCCGAACGCAACAATGTGTGTGCCGCGGCCATCCGGTAATTGCCCGTCGCCGTACCCGTACATCAAGTCGCCTGGAAATCGGCACCCATTCCACCGCTTGAGAACTGCATCAGACACGTCGGCGTGGACCTTGGTCATGTGGTTGACGTGGCCCGTCTCGATGGCTTCGCGGCGACGCGCAGACAGCGGCGGAGTGAAGGTCACATCACGGAGAACATTGAGCGGAATCGTTGTGATGACCTTGCGGGCCAAGTACACGGCCGGCGTGGTCCCTTCGGCGCCGCCTACTTCGATCTTGACAGGTCTTTCCCCGTCAGCTTCCTGGGACAGCGATACGACAGGTGCAGAGAAACGCCACTCGAGTCCATTGCTGCGTGCGTCCTCAAACATACGCTTCGCGAGCTCTGTCTGTCCGTCACGCAGCTTATATCGGAGCCAAACGTCCGCAAAGTTGTCGCTGTTGTGCATCAGCAGGGCGTGTGACCGGATCATGTCCCACAATCCTGAATTGTGCATATTGCCGCCTGAGATATGCAACAACAGCGACACGAGCAGTCCCTGCTCTTCAGTGGTGAGATTGTGCTTGATCTGCTCGTACCGGTCATGACACGACACGGCGTCCCAGCGCTTGACGGTGGCGCGATCGACGATGGGATTGTCGAGCATAGCGTGTGGCAGGGGGCAGAGAGTGCGGCCGAACTGGCCGTCGACGTTGACGAACATGTCCCAGGCGCGGGCCTGCATTCGACCAGCTTCCTCGTGGGTTAGCGTACGAGGAGAGGCACCGGTGACATTGATTGTGTAGTACCCCTTGTGCATGTCCGGGCTGCCAGTGGTGATGAGCTCGCGGTCCATGCCGTAGCGGAGCATCTCACGGTGAAGGAAGCCCATGTGGTGGGTGACCCAGGTGCCGCCCATTTCGTAGAGATAGCCTGATGAATTTAGATGTGAGTGAGTGAGAGTCTTAAGCAGCGGAGGGTGCTTGGTGGACGCGCCGACTTACCATCACTCTTGGCTGTGTATGTTCGGCCGCCAATTCGATCGCGAGCCTCGAGAAGGAGGACATTATGCCCTGAGACAGCCAGCCAGACAGACAGTCAGTATATCATCATCTACACATCTCATACAGCGTCATTCGTGAATGCTCTGCACTCACCAAAATCCGTGAGGTCGCGGGCGGCGGCAAGTCCGGCATATCCAGCGCCGATGACAATGACATCGTAGACCTTGTTGCGGCCGCCAGTGATACGCTCCTGCGGCGATACCACGGCGTCGGTCTCGAGGCCAGCCTGAACTCCCGTGCTGGGCCGCCACGTGTAACCGTCTTTAGTTGTCATTACGAGGAGTGAGAAGGGTTAAGGGTCAAGGGAAGGGCAATGTGGTTAGGGTTAGGGTAGGGGTATGACGGTCGTGGAGGAGAAGAACAAGTAGATAGATAGTCCAGAGATCTCAAGCAGGCGGAGGCAAGCTTGTCTCCAACAAAATGTCACAGGCTGTGTTTGGCTTCTCTCTCTTGCAATTAAGGACACTGAATGACTGACTGACAGCCTGACAGCCTGACAGAATCAGTGTGCGGTGAGGGACGATTGCTGGTCCATTGGCCCACAGCTCCAGTCACACCACCGGAATGGAATGCCTTGATGAGGACTTTGCGGACGCTGGCCCCGCACTATTTATTCCCTAGATAGGACTTAACACAGCGTCTCCCCCTCTAAAGAAAATGAAAAGCGGATCGGACGAGTGACGACGGAGGTGGCATGGACCCCTCCAAGCGGAAGTTAGCGATCATGGCACCAGTGTTTCCTTCGGAGGGGGGGCCAGACGAGAGTTGTCATTCCGTTCTGATGGAATCATTTCATTAATAGCCACGGATCCTCTTCTGATCTGATCATACGATAAACGACAACGATCGTGAATTCACCCCGGATTGCAACCAAGCTCCCCCACGCCCACAGACATACAGATCAGATAGACAGACAGACAGGGACTCTCTCTGACACACACACACACATCAGCCCAGCATGCCAGACTTCACCGGCCTTGAGCTTTCCGGCAAGACTGCCATCGTGACCGGCGCCTCTCGGTAAGTTCTCATCTATCCCTTACTCACCCAGACATTATGATTTCAGAGAACTGACAGCCCCCAGCGGTCTTGGTGCTGCCATCGCCGTGCTGCTAGGAAAGCGTGGAGCCAACGTCGTCCTGACCTATGTCACCCCGACGAGCAAGGAGCGTGCCGACAAGGTTGCCGCTGAGGTCGAGGCCAACGGCACAAAGGCCATCGTCGTGCAGGCCGATGTCAGCAAGCTGGACCAGCTGCAGCGCATTGTCGACGCCGCCCTCAAGATCAGCACCACCGGCAAGATCGAGATTCTCATCCACAAGTGCGTGCAGCTCTTTTTTCTTTTTTTTTTTTCCTTCTTCATCCTCCTTGGACATGAGGGATCATTGATTTACTGACGCTGACGTGCTTCAACAGCGCCGCCCAAGGTCTCGAAGCTAACCTCGTTGACACCACCCCCGAGTTCTACGACCAGCACTTCGACGCCAATGTCAAGGGTCCCATCTTCCTCACCAAGGCCGTCGAGCCGCACCTCCCCCGCGGCGGACGCATCGTCTTCATCTCCTCGGCTGGCGCGCGCCTCGGCGTCGCAGGACAGACCGTCTACGCAGCTACCAAAGCCGCCAACGAGGCCCTCGTCCGCACGTGGGCCAAGGAGCTCGGCCAGTCCCACGGCATCACGGTCAACTGCGTGAACCCGGGGCCCATCGCCACGGACCAATGGTTCAACAGCGACGAGCAGTTTCTCAAGGACATGCAGCCGCTCATCGACTCGACGCCGGCGGCGGCCCGCGTTGGCGAGGTTAGCGATATCGCGCCCCTCGTGGCGTTCCTATGCACCGACGACGCGAAGTGGACGACGGGAGCGTGCCTGTCGGCTAACGGAGGTCTCTACAACTAACCAAGTTAAATGATCATGATTGAAAAGGATAATGATCAGGGTGAGGGTGGGCAGCTAGGCAGCGAAAATGAAAATGCAAGACAATTAAATGAATTGATGATGATCATGTCGTGAAGAACATGCTTCCTTGCTTCCTACCCGGCGTAAAATGTGAAGCGACTCACGTCATGCATGCTCCAGTAGCGCCGTGCATAAGAGAAACCCTGTCGGCTCGTGGCAGGGCCTGCAAGCGAGCAGGGATCCATCATCCATCCATCCCTCCCATCCCTGCATCGTTTTCCCGAAGGAGGGGAGGGGCATCCACTGAACTGGTTCGTCTGGTCCGCGGGGTCATCGAAAGCGAGTCGGCCTACTGTAAGCTAAGGTACGTAGAGGTACCGATAGTCATCTTTCGTCTATCAGTCGCTACCCCAACACCATCTCCGACAACGCACCACGCCCAAGGCTAAAGGCCTTTGAGACTCTCCGCATCCATCCTCTCTCTTCCTGATCTATTATCGATTGCTACCCTACTGCCATCTCGTGAGCCCGTTTCCCTCACCCTCCCATCCTTGGGATGCCGTGGCAGCGACACTCATTCCATGAGCCTCTCCTCGCTCCGCCGTGATGGACACCGCAAAGAGATCCCAGGCACCCGCGCCTGCTCATCCCCACCTGTCGACAACCGCTCCCGTCGACTCAATCAGCAACATGGCCCAGGTAAAGGCCCCTAGAGAGTTCAAATTCGTCGGCGCCTATAGCAGGAAGCGCCGCCGCCGAAAGGTGCCTCCGTCCAAAGAGGCCTCGACGACGCCCAAATCGCCTCCCCTGCACACGTCAAGCGTCAAGCAGCGTGGCCAACAAGTCCAGATCACAGTCGAGCCGGACACTGTATCAGAGCCGGTACTGGCAACTTGCGAATTGCCGCCATCTGAGCCGGCGATGCACAGCGGCCACTCGGTCCTAGACACGCTCCTGCCCCAGGATCCTGCTCATGGCGCTTCTGAGCTGAACATTGATGGTAGCCGTGTCGGCTGGCCCGACTCGGATAGCGGCCTGATGAATCTTTTCCAGGACCTTTCCGCCGATTACAACATTCCCCTCGATTCTATGTCCATGGCGGGCCAGTTCACTGTACCGTCCTTCTTCCCTGGCTCGGCCGCCGGTGGCCCATTCAACAACCCCTTTGGCTATCTTGGCGGCTCGCCGTTGACCGACAGCTCGGCTCGATCTCAGCCTCAGCCCGATAACCACGATGAAGACGACGACGACGACGACGCCAATGACGAGGATGAGGAGTTGCAGGATGACACGGATGGACATGACATGTCCTTGTATAATGATATGAACGACATCACCCTGCCGCCGCCCGAGACCTATTCTTTGCATAATGGCATCAGTCATACTATCTCCCAACTACTCACCCGATGTAAGTGGAATCAATGCCGTGGCAATTTTCTGTCTATCCAGATCATTCCACCACTGATACGTGTGCATTAGACGACCAGGAGTTCTGCGTCCTCCCCCTGACGCATGACTTTGAGGCAAACCCTTTCCGATTCGATCCGAAAACCGGCCGCGGCTCCCAACTCCTGCTGCACTGCATCCTCGCCATTTCCTACAAGCACATCGGCCGCGAGACGGGCGCGTATCACCGCGAGGCCAAGACTCACAAGAGGACGGCTTTTCAATTGCTCAAAGATGTTGAGGGAGACTCGTCTCAAAATCCCATGCAGGCTAACTTTTTAGATGCTATTCTTATCCTGATGACGCTGGATGTGCGTACTAGTTCTCTAATGTTACACGCATCACCATCTACCCCGTTCTCGTTAAGAGCAATGGCTGACCTTTTCCCTTCCCTTACAGTGCGCTACGTCCGCCCGGGGCCCTTGGATTTGGTATCTCCAGCGCGCCCACAAGATGATCCAGGCAACCGAGGGACTCGGCGCGCAAACCTCACCCCGCATGCAGGCGCGCGTCGAGATGCTCGTGTGGTGGGATGTCACCCTCGCCCTCACGACGCGCCGCGGCTGCGTGCTCTCAGAAGACACGGCGCTCAGCCTGCTTGGTCCTGCGGGTTCGGCCTCAGAGTCATCGTTCTACAGCATATCGGGGTGCCCGCGCGACCTCTTCGTCCATATGGTCCGTCTTGCTTCGTACGCGCGCGAGTCTAAGCTCGTGGCAGGCATGACGTGCGCGCGGTTCGACATGGGCCCGGTGCTGGAGATCGCCCGAGCCATACGGACGTGGCAGAACCCTCGCTTCACCGCAGCGGCGGATGAGGAGTGCCTAGGCAGTGAAGAGGAGGAGGCTGAGGAGGGCGCTGACCAGCTAGAGCAGATGGAGGCCAGGCAGTACAAGGAGGACTTGTACCATTGTGCCGAGGCGTGGCGGTACGCGCTGCTGGTCTACATTGAGAGAGTGTTCAAGGTGCGAGACACGGGAAACCCGCGGGCATCGCCATTAATCGGGTTGCTAGCGCGCCGCACGCTCACCCACGTCGCGAGCTGTCGTAGGGCGTCTATGCTCCAGAAACAGCTGTTGCTGCCTGTGTTCCTTAGTGGGTGTGAGACTGTGGACGAGGACTTGCGCACGCAGGCCAGAATGTATTGTCAGTGGTGGAACGACAAATCTCGGTACGACATGTTCCTGACGGCCGGCGGTCTGCTCGAGGAGATCTGGGGCGCGGAGGACCAGAGGGTGTGGTGGGGGTCAGTACTGGATCAGAAAGCCAGGGAAGGGGGAAAGCCATCGGTGTCGAAGCAGTATCTATTTGGGTAGGCCGAAGTTACTATACCTTGTACCAGCACCAGAGAATGTAACATTCAAGGGGGAACAAATGCATCTTGACCGGCTTTAGCTCCGTAGAAAGATCAATTACTGATGATGACGATATTATTGATAAGGGCGAGGATCTTGGAGTGTGAGGCAGGCTTCCGGTAAGACTGCCAGAAAGGACCATGACCAACTAACATGACTCAGTGAGTGTCCACCCGTGTGTTTGTTTCGTCGTCTAAATTCCCAATGTAGGCAGATGCAGACCTGGTGGTGACCAGGCATCAGCGAGCCGGCCAGCCAACCAGCCAACCATTGAACCAACGGGACCTGCCTATCCACAGTTCAACGTAGGTAGCCATTGACTAATTGAGGTACATTTCCCATTGCCTAGGCCAGTTGATTTGGGGGGGGGGGGGCAGAGGAGGCTCCTCTCGTCCCCTCCATTACACCCACTTGTGCGGAGGTCATCCCTATTTCCTGAATAGGCAACCTGGACGGATGTCCATGCAGAGGGATTGGCAGAATGTTACCAAGGAGTTGGAGTACGGGACCTTGCATAATTCAAATACATGCTCAACCGTGCAGCTGAGTGAGTAGTAGAGATGCACTTGCTCGCAGCTTTCCCATTTATTGGCCAACATACATCCAGCACATAGATCTTATCGAAACAAAACAAAAGTCACCACCACGACCACAGTCACCATCAAGGTAACCCGCAACGCACGCAATACCACCCTCCCACCGCAACAATGGCGACCATGGACAAGATCTTCGCCGAGTACGACCAGCGCCAGGAAGTGCTCATCAAGAGCCAGGCAACCAACAAGTTCGCCCGCGGCATCGCCTGGGTCGAGGGCCAGTTGGTGCCCCTTCACGAGGCGCGCATCCCGCTGCTCGACCAGGGCTTCATGCATAGCGACCTCACCTACGATGTCCCGTCCATCTGGGCCGGGCGCTTCTTCCGCCTTGACTGCCATCTCGATCGCCTAGAGGCTAGCTGCAAAAAGATGCGTCTGCGCTTCCCGATCCCGCGTGAAGAGATTCGGAAGATCTTATTGGATATGGCGGCTAAGTCGGGGATCCGGGATGCTTTTGTCGAGCTGATTGTGACGCGTGGGCTGAAAGGCGTTCGAGGCTCCAGGCCTGAGGAACTCCTCAACAATCATGTATGTTCCTCCATCACACGCTCTCCCTCCCTTTCCGACCACTCTCAGGCGGCATGCTAACAACCACTCAGTTATACATGTTCATCCAGCCATACGTCTGGGTCATGGATCCCCCCATCCAGAAGACCGGCGGCACCGCCATCGTTACTCGCACCGTGCGCCGCGTCCCCCCCGGTGCCATCGACCCAACCATCAAGAACCTGCAATGGGGCGACCTCAACCGCGCTCTCTTCGAAGCCTCGGACCGCGGCGCCACGTACCCCTTCCTAACTGACGGCGACGCAAACCTCACTGAGGGCTCGGGCTTCAACATTGTTATCATTAAGGATAAGGTGCTGTATACGCCTGACCGCGGCGTGCTGCAGGGCATTACACGCAAGAGCGTTATTGACGCGGCTCACGCCAACGGCTTCGAGGTCCGCATCGAGACTGTCCCCGTACAGGCTGCATATGATGCCGATGAGATCCTCATGTGCACGACGGCAGGTGGCATCATGCCTATCAGCCACCTGGATGATAAGCCGGTGAATGGAGGCGGCGTTGGGCCGATTACGCAGAAGATCTGGGACACGTATTGGGCGATGCACTATGATGACAAGTATAGCTTTGAGGTGGCATACTAGGTTGTTGGAGAAGGGAAAAAAGAAATAACAAAGAAAAAAAAGGCAAGAAAGAAAGAGATGATCAGATGTAGACTTGGGGCGGAACTCTTGATAGCCTGAATGTAGGAGAATACTTGATGCATAGTCCAACCTGAGAGTTCAAAATAAGTTAATGCGTTGTGAGAAGACCTAACAGACGAGCAGCGGCTAAGTAACATAGTTCCGGGAGATATATTTCATGCCATATCCTAGCTGGGAGACTTTTTCACCAGTTCTACTAGAGTTGTTACCAAACCGCCGCGGGGATGATTCCCCAGATCAAGGATGCGACCCAGCCGAGCCAGCTACCTACTTTCAGGGCGGATGGCCGGGAATCTCTTAGCAATCCTGTCGTGTCTTCATCGGCCCCATGTTATTTACATGGAAATTGTCACAGTTTCTCGGGATTGGATCTTCTGAATAACCCCCTTGTCCAACGAGATGGACAACCCTATCCCTAACCCAAGCCCTGGAGTGCACGGCTACCTATGCCAACCTTGTACCTCCGTTGGTCTTGGGGCAGGTATCGTTACTTGCATTTCTCGAGGCAGAATACTTCTCTTGGTACAAGTAATGTCTGAACAATTATTAGACTTGGTTAGTCCCCGCTTGTTTGGCTCTTGAGCACCATGATCCTGGTCTCGGTGGTATCAGACCCTTGCTGCGTGCTGCGATCTTCGGAATTTTCCTCCGCTGGATAACCAACTACGGGGTGATTATCGAACGAACAATCCCGATCCTTGCGTGGTGCGGTGCAATCATTTGCCAGGCCAGCCTCATCCTTATTTCCTGTTCAAGTAGTAAGGTAGCAGCCCTTAATTCCTATTGCGGCCAAGTCGTCCCACCCCTCCCGCCATGGACCAGCCCACCAGTGCCCAGGCCCATGCGCCACACCTCCAGGCTATCTTGACAGGGGTTCCATCCATCTCAGCATGGCGGCTCCCGAGCGATTGACTTGACCATCAATTCCAGGATGTTGGCATCAGTCTTTTACTCTGACTGGCCGGCTCAAACCTGTTATCTCTGTAGTCACTCCCTTCTGTTTGGTTTCTACGCGTGAAGAACGGCAACATCTGCATCATGGCATCCTCCAGCTCCCGAAACCAGATCGTCATTGTCGGGTAAGTACCAGGAACAGCCCTACCTACCCTGAAGAGAAAGGACACTGCATGTAACGATGGATCTTTGTAACTTCATCGTTTTCAACACTGTAATGGCCACCGCCGCTGACTGACTATCTATCTTGCCTGCAGCGCTGGCATCATCGGTCTCGACGTAGCCTTGGTCTTGGCCGAGCGCGGTTTCGGCCGACAAATTACTATTGTGGCAGAGCATTTCCCCGGAGACACCTCCCCCGATTATACATCACCATGGTAAGAAGACGACCAAGCACACCCAGGCACAACCACGCTCACGTCACTAACGACTGACAACTCGTCACCAGGGCCGGCTGCAACTTTTCTGCCATCTCTGGAACGGACCCCAATGCCCTCAAATGGGATCGTGCCGGGTATGCCCATCTTAAGAGCCTCGCGTCGCAGAACCCGCAAGAGTCCTTTGTTCAGCGCTCGCCCTCAGTTGAGTACTGGGACGGTCACATCCCTCATGACAAGATCACGGCAATGTCCGAGTATCTAGAGGACGCAAGTATCTCCTTTCTCTAATTTCTTTTTGAGACGTAACTACCTCTAACGGACATCCAAGTTCCGTCTTCTGCCCCTCGACGAGCTGCCCAAGGGTACACAATTCGGCGTCTCCTTCACCACCCTCACCGTCAACGCCCCAAAACACATTGTCTACCTCCGCGACTATCTTCGGGACGTTCACGGCGTCACCTTTGTTAGAAAGCGGCTCCCTTCCATGCATGCCGCGTTTGCTGATCCCACCACCCGCCTTGTCTTCAACTGCACCGGCAACGGGGCCCGTGAACTGCCAGGCGTTGCAGATCCTAAGTGCTTTCCTACCCGTGGCCAAGTTCTTCTCGCCCGTGCCCCGGCTGTCACGACCAACATGATGCGCCATGGCGACGGGTACGAGACGTACATCATTCCCCGCCCACTGTCCGGCGGACACGCCATTCTCGGAGGTTACATGCAAAAGGGCAACAAGTAAGAGATTCGCGGCCGTCCCCTAAGGCTCAACCCCCCCCATCGATTCACTCCTGCTGACTTGTCAGGGATTCTGCAACCTACGGTTACGAAACCGAGGACATCCTCGCCCGCACGACCAGCCTGAGTACCGAGCTGGTACAGGATGATTTCGACATCATCGCCGCCTTCTCTGGCTTACGGCCCTCAAGGGAAGGAGGTGCCCGCATCGAGCATGAGGCTGTATCCATCGCTGGCGTTCAGCTAACCCTTATCCATAACTACGGCGCCGGCGGAACCGGGTTTCAAGCCGGCTATGGCATGGCTCTAGAGGCTGTTGGCTTGGCTGAGGATGCGTTGGGAGACCTTCAGGAAGCACCAAAGGCGCGGCTGTAACCCCTCTGTAGCTCTTGAATTCTGTGAAAATGAGTGTTGAGTTCCTTGACTATGGCGTTGTAATGTCCATCTGGCTGTATGCCATCTGCTTTGAGTATCTTGTTGATTCGTCGAACAAACTGACGAGCATCCCAGACTACGTTGGTGCCGGGGGCTGATCATCCTTTGAGAACACCTTCTGGTCGAGTTGGAGGTTCATCATCGTTCGCATTAGGTGGCGCGGTTCTCATGACAGCCTGGAACACCACATGGGGGGCGCTGGATGCCCTGCATGTTTTTGTCCCTTGAGATCAACGAGGAGAGCTGATATGCGGTTACTCAGTGTGTCGTTGATGATGTGATCGTACTTGAGCGCTTGAATCTCAATCTTCCTCTGCTGCCGCTCCATGTTGGGTTGGCTTTGTTTAGCACGGATGACGGAGCGCTTATCGGCATTAGGATGCACCTCTATGTCCGAGTCGTCGCTCAATTGGACATTGTCCTACAGATCTAGGTCTTAAAAAATCAGCCTCAATTGGTCGACGCGAAACTTACCCATTTGCTATAGTCGACCATCTCGAGCCGCTGGATTGCGGGGTTGCAAATGTGTGAAAGCGTTGTAGAGCTTTGCAGATTCAACCCATCATGGTAATATGGCACAAGTATTGATTGCATTGATTGTGGCTGATCAACTACAGCTGCAGGCCAACGTGGCAGCGATATGGCTGGCGACCTGGCGACCTGGCGACCTGCATGGACGCCTGCAGAGCATAGCCACATCCGCCTCGCAGACAAGGTCGCTGGTATTCGAGCGACTTTCCCATCGCCTCGTCTTCTCGTTTATCGCCCCATAATAAGAAAGCTATGGCATCTGCTTGAATTGTCTCGGCCTCAATACCGACTCGCCGAGCTCGCCGGACTCGCAGCGGGATCATCATCATCACGCGACACTGTTTTGGAACGACATGAACAAACTCTATGAGTCTATCAAAGCATAGTGCAGTCATATGTACTGACGCGGCTCGCATCGAGCCTGGCGCCGCCATGGCCGAACTTCAAGCACGTCTTTCGAGACTGCGCTTGCTTCCGGCATCACCAGCGCCGACCTCTCAACCCTCGAGCAGCACCGCTCAGTCCGAACCAGGTCAGCTGAATGAGGAGGATACCTCCAAATCGACCGACGTCCAAGACCCAGCAGACTCTGGCTATGGTTCTCTTGACCTGCCTCTCGACACCCAAGCGGAGGATTGCGTCGGCCAGGATCTAGAAGGGACCAGCCTCAAACACTATAAGCGACAAATACCCAATCACCTCAATGAGCGATTCTTCGACTTCAAACTTCTGTATACGCGTCGTCTGCTTACAGCTGTATCCAAAAAGCAACCCAACGCTGGCGCCGTTCTAATGAAGCTGAAGTACCTCGGTACAACTGCAGCGTCGGCCGAGCTATATATCGTTGTACAATGTGGGAAAAAGGCTGCAAAAATAGTCAAGAAGTTCTTCAAGGAGTCGGACGTCAAGGAGGAACTTCGCTCCGACTTTCGGGTTCTTGTTCTGGAAAAGGAGCTGCGGCTTCTGGCCGACGATGAATTTATCGAAGTACACTCCGATGGGACCTCGACTCAAACCTGGTGCGGTACACCGCTCACCATGAGTTCGTATTCTGGGGCCTTGGTCTCGACTACATTTGGCGGCATTATTGCGGTCGAAGATGGCAATGGCGTGATGAGTCTGTACGGACTGACAGCATCACACGCGCTCGAGAGGCTCCAAGCTACAGGATTGCCGACTCCCGACTCTTCCGATACGGAATCTGAATACTCTGTACCATTAGTAGTTGGGGATGATTCTCAGTTCCAATCCCAGAGTGGTCAGGAAATCCGTGGAGAGATCGGGTTGCTCGAGAGGTCGTTAGCTCTCAGACCCACGGGTCAAGTGATCGAATCTACGGGCCATCGCGAGATCGTCAATACCGAGCGCTTGCCTGATGGCGAGCCCGTATTTCAACTCGAGGAGGCTACCTCGGGACCAAAGCTCCCGCGCGTTAAGAAGGACAGGAAAGGTAGGATGTCTATCAGCGTGCCTAAACTAGGTCCTGAATCCACGGAGACCGGCCCAACACCTTCAGTACATAGAGCACACAAGCAACCTGGCTCTGTTGAGGATCATAGGACTTTTGATGACGCTGAGATCGTTGGCTGGGTTGATCGACACACCATCCATCCATCCTCGCAAGGGAACTTCGACTGGGCTCTCATTGAGTGTGCTTACATCAAATTGTTGCCAAACTTGCTGGTCTTGAAGCAGTACCTGAAGCCACAACATCAGCTGACTACAGCTCTGGTGGCCTTGCAGAACCAATTTCTACCCCTTAGAGAAGCTGAGGTCCCTGCTGAGGTCCCACTCGGGTCCAGTCCAACGCTCGTTGCTGTCCTTACCCGTCATGGCTTACAGACGGCGAGCCTGACTTTCTATACATCTTCTATGCTGATCGCGCCTGGAGAAGACTTTGTTCAAGTCCATGATCTTTCGATCGACTCAGATAGTAGTAAGTCCTCCTCCTCAGTCATACAGCATCGTCGCCACAGCCTAGGCGCTCATGCAGATCACAGCGCTCCATCCGGGTGACTCCGGATCCTGGGTTGCAAACATCCTGACCGGTGAGGTTTATGGCCACATCGTCTCGGTCGACGCATTTGGAGAGGCACAGGTTATGCCCATCGAGCTGGTTCTCGTAGATATTAAAGAAAGGCTACTGGCAAGGCGTGTCTGGCTACCCAGCCCTGAAGAAATAAGTAAAGACATGACAGAAAAATGGCCTTCCAAGGTCTTCCGAGATCTGACTGCCAAAGCCCAGCCTCTATCTGAGCTCAAGGGGCGCAAACCTACCACACAGCAGATCCGAAGCCTTGAGCGGCTTGCTCGCCAATTGTGCCGTCAACTGGAGCGACCGCTCTTTACGAACTCTAACCCATTGATCAGGCAAATCTCTGAGGCTATCCGCCAGCTTGGTCATACTCTGTATGACTTACGCACTGAAGTCGCCGACCCTGAATCTCCGTTGAATCGCACACCTCCAGCAGACTCAGTTCATGGTTGGCTTTCTTCAACGGTGGAGGGCTGCATTTACAAGCTGCGTCAGCTACGCCATCTTCCCAAGATTCTAGAAATTGGGAATAGGTCCGATATTGGCGTTACCGTCAGATCATGGATGAGGGAGGAGCATTTCTCCAAAATTGCTTCAGCACTCGCCGACGGGAAACGAGACATCGACTTGCTGCTTGATACCATCCAACTACGCATCAATGATCGACATCCTGCGGGGAGTGTGAGAGGGAACGAGACTACTCTTGAAGGCATCAAGGACAAGGTCGACGTCGTTGCTACCCGCATCTATGCATGGATGGACCAGGACATGGATGAGGGCGACGAAGAGCAAGGCTGGAAAAGGTTTCAATCTGAGCTCGAAAAGGAGGGTTTCTCCTCCGATGTGCTCAGTCGACACCAGGTAGGTCTCCCCTGCTCCATCTGTTTTCCATGTACATCATCGGATGTCGTGCACATTTCAGTCTGGAGCTTTATATGCTAATTACAGTCATGACAGGGGGTCTTGCGAGCTTATATCCATGAGGTTGATGCCGTCGCACAACAGAGCGGAGGCGCTGCGCCGACCGTTCGTGGACTTCTCGAGCGGGAGGCAAAGCCTGATCCTTCATCTACCAAGATGAAGCCTCAATACGTCGATGAGAAGCCGCCAATCCCCAGCATGAGTGGCCGGGACCAACCGCCCGGCTCTGTCTACGACTCACTTCCAGCATCCCCAGCCTACGTCTCAGCGAATCCTCAGTCACTTGCCTTGGAATTGGATGGTGGCCGTCGTCTCAGTACTTCTTTCGAGATCATCTCGACCAGAGACATTGTAGTTCTAGATCGATTAGCATCCAGACTAACCTCGGGACTATTCCTGCCTAGTCAACATTATGGGAGTTCCCCAACCTCAACCCTTACATCCATGACAGCGAGCCCTTCCGAACCAGATACAGAGTTGACCAATTCGTTTGCCACCACTGTTTCAGGCGCCTCACCTCGCATCGGACGTCCTCTATCATCTTACGCCAGCTCGAAGCCATTGTCATACACGAGCCTTGCGCCCGATCAATACGGCAAGGAGATTCCCATGGATGGACAGTGGACCAAAGTACGTCGGACACTGATCAGCTTGGAGGTTCTGGATCGCGCTGGAGTAAGATATGAGGCACGACCAGATTACGTCGCCATCCTAGGGGTCTTCTCACACGGAGCCATCGTGGAATTCGCAAGACAAAGCACTGAAGCTCGAGCTGCTCGGTCTGGAACATTCCTTCGCCAAGGAATGAGGTCTGGAAAGACCAGCTACAACACGTTCAGGATCAGGGGAAACCGATCAGAAAGTGAGGGGGATGGGAGCTTACGGTATGCAAGTGATTCCGCCGACTCTGATGGCGATAAAGCGTTCGATAGAGACGAGCGGAGGTATCCCCGTGTTGTCAAATCCTCGAACAAGGATCAGAGCGAGAGACAACACCCCAACACCGTTCAACCCAAGCCGATACTGAAGAACAAGAGCGAGAGTCACGTTCGCTTTGACCTCGAGCCGCAGGAGATAGGTGAGCGATCACACGAGCAAGCCGGGAGACAAGCGGCGGAACGACGGGCACAAAGATACCGCACCCACCGGGACGATTGGCAGAGACATCGTGAGAGGCGCACACGCAATCCTGGAAAAGGCAGTGGATCGCCAGACCGGAGCGAAAAGGAGCCACGAAAGAAAGCCTGGGGAGAAACGTTAGGAGCTGTTGGTATTGGCGGAGCGGCTGCTAGCTTGCTGAGTGTTTTGGCAGAGGCAGCAGAGGGGGGCATATAACATTGATGTGGCCGGGAGTTCGAACAACTATGTGATTCAGAACTCAGCTTCACGGGTGTGAAGTGACATGTTTACACATGATTTCTACAACATGTATAATGATGAATTATGTTGCTGGAAATGCCACAACCAGGACCTGTGACGCATAAGCGCCCCCATCCATAATCACGTATTCTTGTCATAGAGACCGACTGTCTCGAAGACGGACCTGATCGGAGTGTGTGGTCGTCCATTGTACTAATGCTAGTATATCAATTGCTCATGGAATGCCAAGGTGCCAGGGCATCGGTAGTGCAACGCCAATATCTACGTAGTTAAGGTACGCATGTGTGCTTGCGGATGTTCCCGTACATTATTGTCGATCTCGCTGATCGGCCACCACTGTACGCCCGTCATGCCTATGCTGACAAGCCCTGAGACAGCTGCTGTCAATCACCGCTAAAAACGGGTACTCTAGTCAATCCCAGAGCGCCCAACCAAGTAGCCTTAGGTCGCGACTTCTCTGACTTGGGCTGGTTTCATTTCAATCGAGTTTGACAACTTAATTAAAGGGACATTGGGTACTCCGTACACGCATTGGGGTTTAGGGGGTGGTGGGGACCAAGAGGTACTGTATACGAGTGCACTGCATCCGGAGAGTCTGCACGACAAGAACGGCGCAGAGGGTACCCAGGCTAACCCCCCCCCCCCCCCCCCCCCCCACTCTTCTTATTCCAGAACAAACAAACGGACGGCAGAGTTTGGTACTGTAGAAGCCAAGAAAAACGTGATGAAATTAAGCTTTCTGGCGCGACACTCGCTAGCTTTTTATAGAAAAGCCCCTTGCGCCTTGCCCTGGTTGCGCCCGGCTATGGGAGGGAAGTTGCCCGCCCAGGGCACTTTTGTTTCCCTTTCGTCTTCTTTGTTCTTTTGCGTTTCTCCAGCATCAAGAGGCATTACGGGCAGCATGGTCAACCACTGCCTGAAGCGAGACAACCACTGCTGTCACTGAATCTGTCAGAAGAGTGGGGGGATGCACGCTACTGGGTTGGTTGGTACCTGGAGCCCTGAAGGGTACTACGTACTACTAGCAGCTGGCTAATTTAACCAAATAACCGTACGGGGTACCTTACGGCGTACCTTACGTTGGGTATCATCTGGCTACTGAGTCTCTACCACTGGCACCTTTAACCGAATAGCACATAGCGTCCGTGGCGTCCAAACGGCGCTTGCTTGCAGCAAAGTAGGCTACAGAATGGCGTTACGCCCCTCCCCACTTCCGCTCACGGTTAACGGTCAGATTATTACTGCCATTTCTCAAGGTCATCAAGGGTCAATAACCTCGGAGTAGCCGCACATCCTGGACCGTGCCAAGCTTTGCAGCTCACAACTCTCCTTCGCCGTCTGTTTTACATGCCAGCCGCTCGGATCCTCTTCTAGCGGGGACTAGACCACCTCTTGTCAGGATTTTAGTGACAGACCCTGAGGCGCAGTTTCAGCAGCGGTTGGAGGCGCCGTTAGACGGGTATCTGCAAATAGAATGTTCGGCCTTCCAACTGTGAGGCATGTCGCGATAAGGAGGCCGGGATAGCACCAACCCTTCCCCTCCCCCCCCCCCCCCCCCCCCCCCGGCCTCTCTCTGTGACTGATCGATCTCCCCTTTTCCCGCGATTCTTGGTTTGTTGGAGGCTTGACGCTATCCTCTATTCCCCCCTCTTCCCATCCTCTCGACCAATCCGTTTCCTTGCCCTCTCGTTTCGACGGTTGCGTCTTGTCCTGATGAGGAAAACAAGCTTCTGACTGTCACCCACCCACCCCCGGCCACTCTGCCTATTTATCACACTAGGGCCTCGGTTTCTTCCTTTTCTCTTTTTTTGCGCGACTTCGCTCGACTTCGCAAATCACGTCCCTCGTGGCGGCACTTGTCATGTGGCGACTCACAAGAGGAGACTACAGCCTCCTGACTCCCTCGGGAGAAAGCAGAGGCTCATGGCTCTTCTCCACCAAGAAGGGCAGGCTGATCCTGCTGTCTTTCTTCGTCGCTGTATTTATCTTCGTTAGCGCCTGGATGCACCCCGATACTGCCGCCGCTATCAGCAGACTCACTGGCGATGGTCCCTCTACCGACGCGAAAGAGCCTCCCCCTAAGCTGGACAACGACCACAAGGACGGGGAGAAGGAAAACGACAAGGGGATCGAGAAGCCTCAGGAGGGCAGCCACCCGCCTCATTGGATCAAGCCGGGCTCAGGTGAGGTCGAGAGGCCAGAGTACCTCCTTGCCTCCAACGTGAAAGAGAAGGAAAAGTTCGCATACCTCACCTGGCTTTCTAGCACACCCGAGACCGACAACGAGGACTTCAGCTCAAACGAGTACTTTGTCGCCTGCCGTGTTCTTATCTGGCAACTTCTCCACGACCCCAAAACGAAGGCTTCCAAGGATATCGACGTTATTGTTCTAGCAGGCCCTCAAGTTAGCGAGATTCACCGCGAGCGCCTCCGCCAAGATGGTGCGATTGTTCGTGTCGCTGAGGTCCCCCATACGGAAAACGATGACTGGATTGTCCCCAAGGAGTCTCGCTGGGGGGATGTTATGGGCAAGCTGCGCGCCTGGGAGATGGAGGAATACTCTCGTATTTTGATGCTGGATGGCGATATGATCCTTCAATCACCCCTCGATCCAATCTTTCACGATGCAAACGCCACGCTGATGCGTACCAAGGATCGCGGCCACAAGAATGACGAGCCAGACCTCCCCGAAAACTATCTTTTCTGCAGCTTTATGGAGATTAGTGGAAACAATCACGATTGGCCGCCATCAGATAGGGGCCGTTTTCCAGGATACTTCAACGCTGGCTTCTTCATGCTGAAGCCTAGCAAGAAGATTTTCGACTATTATATCGGCCTGCTCAACATCCCCAACCGCTTCAGCCCGGAGTACCCCGAGCAGAACCTACTCAACTATGCCCACCGCTGGGACGGCGCCATGCCATGGAAGGAGATCAGCGGCAAGTGGAACTCCAAGTTCACCTCCGAGCAGGACCTGAAGGGAGGCGTCGTCAGTATGCACGAGAAATGGTGGAAACTGAGAAGTGGCGGTAAAGAATTGATGCGGTTTGTCGACTCGAAGAGGTGGCAGGCTGAGGGATACTGGTTGGCCCAGAAAGATGCGAAGGCGGCTGCTGCCGCCGCGGCGCCGACAGAGGGACGATGAGAACGCCTTATGTTTGATGGGATATTCTGGGATCCTTGGTCTGTTTCTGACTTTTGTTTGGATATTGCGCTAGAGCGAGCGCTGTGAATTGACCGCCCTTGCTTGCGCAGCGGTACTGTACATGAAGCGTTACGAAGATACCTAATATAATAGACATCTACATTTAACTTGTCGGTACTTCTTTGTGGAATCTCAGCTGCTGAGCATGTAGTTCATCTGCTGCCCCTAGGGATTGCCTGGTGCTGCATATACTGCTCTACACTATATCACCAGATGCCTCTAGGTTAAGGTGTGTTGGAGCTGTAATGAGGATACATGCGCTCGACTCGATAGAGACGCGATTAGGGTATGTACATATGTTCAGTGTCATCTAAATATCTGACATTTATAATCTAGATGAGCATATAGATTAGCCTGCGATGCAAGATCGGGTTTGGGGTCGTATCACATTGGTGAGCCGACCGGCCTAGGACAGCCCGCTTGTCCTCCTAGCTGTGAAGTGAAGCCATGACCCGTTATGCATACCATTGCAAGCCCCTCTATATTCAATGATACAATTGTTTCCGGTGGCAAAGATATCATTCATGGCCCGTCGAAAACGGCATACGCACTCTTGCTCCGGGTCACGCGGCATCATGCAGCCACCCAATAGTGCCAGACGCCATCTCAGCCTTGGGGCGATGCAGCACGATGGGAGGCCGCGGATTGAAAGGTTCGACAGGCAGCAGACGCCGCCTTCGCTCCAAATCCTGTGCATCGCAGTCTTTGCGAGAAAACTGCACTTGGTGACCTCGCGATTGAGCAAAGCAGTCATCCTGTTTAGAACACCATGGCCAGCGTCGACGATGTTCTCGCTGACCGCTTCTCCGCTGTCGCCTCATTCTACGGGCCAGGTACAGTCGCTGCCTGGCTGTGCACCCTATCGTCACTCTTCATTACGTGGTGCTTCAACGCCGAGTACTCCGACAAAGACACCTTCAGCCTCGATTACGTCTTCACCGTGGCCATTCCGTCCGTAGCGTCCGTCCATGCGCTCTATCAGATATTCTCACCGCTGGAGGTATCAGGTTCAGACGAGCTGGGCGCCAGACACCCACGGGCCTTGTTCACCAGCCAGGAACCAGAGACACTACAACGTGCTGCCGCCGTTGAAGCCGCGCTCAACGTCTGCGAGACTTTCTCTGCGGCAGCAGTTGCGCTGGTGTTCATTGCCATGCTACGTGGTCAGGTCAAAAGGATGCTCCTCACCGTCGCCGCCGGTTTACTGGCCTTCCTTCCTGAAGCTGCGCTACTCATCCTCACAAGCGGGCTGCAAGTATCCCAAAGCAATCTTTCGCGACCATTTCTCTTCAACTTCTTCGAGGTTATGGTCGCAATCTTCAGCTTCCTGTTTATTTGGGGCATGATGTTAGCCATCATTCTCCTTTTCTGGCCCACGCGCAGGCAGGCTGCTGCTACCGCAGACCGGTTGGAGCAGCAGGTGGCCATGACAGACCGGGCTCTTCGGCGCCAGGTGTATAGCGAAGTGGTGGAGGACGTGGATTATGAGTTGCAGTCTTCGGTCAATGACCGCGCGGTCCACCAGGG
The DNA here is from genome assembly GCA_030734395.1 of Sarocladium kiliense. NCBI lineage: Eukaryota > Fungi > Ascomycota > Sordariomycetes > Hypocreales > Sarocladiaceae > Sarocladium > Sarocladium kiliense. Next base: position 442,300 of record JAUZTG010000015.1, on the reverse strand, counting down.
TGATAACATCAGAGTATTAACGATGGCATCCATGTTCTTCCTGCCAGCAACCTTCATCTCCTCGGTCTTTGGCGCCACGGGTTTCTTCGGGCCAACATCCTACATGTCGACACAGGACTGGGCATGGCGTCTCCCGTTCTTCATTCCGAGCAGTGCAACCCATATCACTGATATTGACCAGATGGTCTCCTTATGCACGGGAGTGATCGCCTTGCTATGGAGTACGTGGGATGCGTTCAAGTCTCAGAAGAGGGCCGCAGAGGCTCGTGAGCGGAAGTCCCAAGAGCTCAGCGCGAAGGTTGACAGCATAAGACGACAGCGGCGGATGAAGTACAAGTTGAAACTGCTCCGCGACGTCAACGATCAGCTTGATCGGGCTGTAGACGGACCAAGGCGTCAACAACTCATCGACGTGCGGGAAACTTTGGCTAATCAGATGTCTCTATTACTAGACGGTTAGCTGCGAGTGGGATACATAGCCACTTTTGAAAAGATAATTCTCGATTCTTTGACTTCTTGGCCTCTTCTAGCTGAGTTGTTCCTCGGCCACTAACGAGGTTGGCATCAATGCGCCGTGTAGCATGAAGAAGCCAACGGCATGGAAGAGTCTGTTTGAGCCTGAGTACTGTGACAAAGAGGGAAAGAATATTGCACCCAACGAATGCAGCGCAATCCTAGGTAAACTATGATAGATGGCCCAACCTCCAGCAAGACAGGCGCCCAAGCCTGGAATAGTAACCAGCCACGGCGCACGATTTGTGATTCAAACTCTGTTGACTGTCTGCCACAACCGCCACCCGTCGGCACAAGCCGTGGCTAGCGAGCGCCGACGTACATTTGACTGCGCCATAGTTGAGCTTCCATTCCATCTTCTGCATCTGTGTCGCTAATGACTTCATTGGGCACGCCGCCGAGAAGGACTCGTTCTCAATGGTGTATTCGAGTTGAAGCACCCAGCCAGTGCTGAGCTACACCGGGTTTTAGATACGGGTACAAGTCCCCAGCACACTAGACCGTTAACATGAGAGACCCTGGAGGCGGATCGGATCGACTGGGCGGGCATCCACGTGGACCAGGTTCCGGCCGACAAAGGAGCATATTGTCCTGTCATGTCCAACCAGGACTCTCACTTTTTCTTTTGTTCTCGCCTCCAACACCCGAGCTTCTCCTGATTTATTAAGCGGCGATCACTTCTCCCAGTTAGGAAGCGCAGTGGGCAAGCTGAAGGAACTATCTAGGTCGGGGCTTTGTTAGCGTCGCCTGACAACCATGACTATTGACTGTAGCGGTACCTGGGCATCCGAATTCGATCCGTGAGGCTCTAGAACGGGCTACTTAGTCGGTCAACATGCGAGCTGCACTCATCAACTTTCGCGCGCTTTTCAGCCTGGACCGATGGCCCCTGGTCAATTGGATGGGCAACTAGCGAGGAACAATGGGAGATTCGGATGAGGAACGCGTACGACGACAGACTAACGTATCCATTGGCACAACAGCTATGGTCTTTCAGACCTCCACTGTCGGACTTCGCCTGCCAGGGGGGGGGGGGGGGGGGCATCGTCTAATCGCTCTATATAATCCCGTCTTGTCGAGATCCTCTCTGATGAGTTGTGATGGCCAAAATCCCTCCTTCGACGAAGCACACCTTACAAAGCTCCTCGGGAATCATCGCCTACAATGCGTCTTCTAGAAACCATCTCATGGGGTGCCTTCCTCCTCGCTGGCATCGCAGACGCCAGACCGGCGAACAAGAAGAAAGACGACGAGTGCACCACGAAGCAGACATGTAAAAAGATCAAGAATGTCCTAGGGTACAAGGCCATCCCAGCCTGCTCAGCATACCTTGGCTCTCGTACGAAGACTATTACTGTCACCAAGACCACGACGCAAACGGCCCGCAAGACGACGCAGTTGCCCCGGCAGACCAAGTCTGCGACAATCGAGCGGTAAGGCTAAAGCACAAAGGATAGCTTCGAATAGACCCTGCCAAATACTAACGGAAAGCCATATAGGACATCGACCATCTTGCGAACCTCCGTGGAAAGCCTCTACTCAGATGACCCGACCGCTACAGTCTATGAGACCACCCAGACCGGCGTCGCATCAACCAGCACCACCTACGTTTACGTGCCTCCCCAGAAGCGTTCAGTACCGACTGTTAACCCGGTTCTACGCGACATGGAGAAGAGACATCCTAAGAAGTTCGTCAGCGAAGCATGTAGTTGTGTCTACAAACCGACGACCAAGACTGTTACTCGGACCGCGAAGGTGACCAAGTATGTTACCAAGACGACCACCAAGCCAGCTCCTGCGGCCGTGACCAAGACTACCACCAAGGATGTCTCTGTTACCAAGCAGATCGATATTACAGTAAGTTAGATTTCCTGAACTGGAACCATCAATCTCACAAGAAGCTCACACAACTCCCCCTTCACCTAGACCACCCTTGCGCCAACCAGCACCATCACCTCCAAGATTGTGTCGACCGTCGCCCCAGACGACGTGGTCGCCACCGCGCCAGCTGCGTGCGGCCTCCGCGGCGTAACTCAAGATGGATATTTTCTGTATTATCTCAATGGAATTCCCTCCACCACTGTTGCCGGCTGTATCGCCGCCTGCAAGGCAAACCCTAACTGTCTATCGTCAATGTTTGAACAGGACGGCTTTTGTCGCTTATACAGAGCCCCGGTGGTAAACGTTGGGCGGGCAGGACTTGGTTTCACGAGGTTCGATGACAAGGATTGTCCGGTGCCGGCAGTGGGAGGGACTGGGCCAGGGACGCAGATCTAGATGAGGTCCTGCTGATGGTAGGCTAGGGGTTGCCTAAGACTATGCCTTGTTTTATTTTTGAAGAAGCTTATAATTCCTCCGTCTGGAGAAGCAATGATCGAGATCTTTTCTGATCTGGCGTTTGATTTCCTCGAGAGAGAGAACCCGTCGATGCCTGCATCATCCGATTCACCCCGGACTTCGGACGGACCTAGGCTCATCAAAGCGCAGGGAGCAGCAGCTTCATCAAATGTGGCCATCGCTAGATGCATACCCAACGAGCGGAACAAGTATTGAGAAGTTCCATTTCATGATAGTTGCCTATTGTCCGGGATCAAGAGACGACTTGTCCTGACCTCTAGGTACCCTACCCACTGCCCCGCCGCGAGGCAGATTCGTGGGTGGGTAGCTGATGATAGGGCTGCATCGTCCTCGCAGCCGGAAAGGAACAAAGCATTCTGATATCTTGCGTCACCCACCGACACAGACCCAAGGTTGAGATTCTGTATCTGCACGACGGCAGTGAAACTTCCCGCGATGGCCGCTCGGTGGCCTGTGGCGGACCTATGTACAGAAGTCCTAGCTGAACTTGATGCGACGGAGCAACTCCTCAGGCCTGCCACACCCGACGACGCATCGCCGCGAGCGTTCCGCACACTGGTTCTTGGCCATGTCGAGCCCCTGCGTACCTCAGTGAGTCGACTGGCACGCGATGCGGATTCCCAGTCACCACAGACGTCCTCCGGCCTCCCGGCATCTATCCAGCGTGAGGCAATTTCCATCCTCGACAGCTGCGAACGGACCCTTGCAGCGATTCGCCATGAGACGGTGGAAGACACGCTAAACTCTACGATTATCTCGCCTGCGTCTCGGGAGTCAGCGGCTTTACAGCAGCTGAGAAGCTTTAATGATCGACTGAAGATTGTTCTGGACCTCAGGTCACTGTACGTCCTCCACCCTAACAGACCTGACTCCAATGCTCACGTCACCTCAGCTCATCTACAAATCTATTGGGCGCCGACGGAGATGTTGGGGCTCAGGGTGAGTCCGTGGCATCCGCCACATCCAAGGCTGATATGCTGGTAGCCCTCGCTCAGATGCGTGGACTGTTCGTCTCCAACAAGGCCGCGCCAGATGGTCCTCCGACATATGACGAAGCTGTGCAAGACCAACAGCCTCTCGCAGCTGAAAAGAAGTCGCAGTCAAGTCACTCATCCCGTGACTTCGAGACGGCGAAGGATAAAAAGGTTGACTCGGCTCATGTATCAAATGCCAAACCAGCATTCAGGGACCAGAGCCAGCCTCCCACTCGCATTCGGTAAGAATTTTACACATGCAAAATACCCCAAGCCTATCTGCTTCAACACCAACAAAGCACTGACAAGAAGCATAGGCCTCAGAGCGGCGAGCTGAAGGCCACAAAGCTGGCCACCATTCAGAAAAAGGCACCGCCTGGTAGGGAATCAGGCGGCATCATCTTCACACGCTGTGTCAGTGGAAAAGATGGCGGCAGGCTGGCGTTGACAACCCCCGAGGCACTAGAGCTATACAACGCAACCTCAGGCACCCTCCTCTGGAAGCTCGAGGGAAGCTTTCACCAGTTCATCCAATGGTACAAGGACCCAATCACCTTCACGACATCTATGCAATTTTCTCCTGATGGCAGTATTTTCTGCGTGGAAATCTGGCGGAGCAACGCGAACCGAGAGATCCTGATCCTCGATACGCAAGAAGGACGGGTTATCACGAGGCGGAACCTCGGCCACAACGACGGGACCGTCCCTCATATCTCACCTGACAATACCAAGGTTGCCTTGTTCAGATGGTCCGCTAGCCGCGAAACCGAAAACCATATCAAGATAATCCCTATAGATCTCGCGAGCAACAACGACTTCAGACCTTCAGACTATGGTCCACTGACATACGGGTTCAACACGATCCCGATCCCCCCGCTCGGGCGAGGGGGGGGTATCTCCATGACATTCGCTGCGGACAGCAAGCATATCATAACCTGTGAAGGGAATCTGTCCAACCCCAGGCTCAACCCCGAAGACACACCCTTCTCGACCTGCATCCGGGTTTACAGATGCACCATCTCCGGCGGTACAGAAGTTTCCGAGACTCGCATCCCCGGCTCTCGTCCGTTGGCGAATCCGTTATTCGAAACTTTTCTGGACCTCCCTATGAGCTTTCATTACCCGTCATTGGAGACGTGGCTAATCTCCTTCTCTGATTACACTGAGAACATGAGTAAGACTAGGATAGTGGAGGCAAGGACGGGTGAGACGGTGGCACTGGTGTCAGCTGAAAGAGATATGTGGCAGAGCTGGAAATCGGGGGTGTTGCAACCGCACAAAGCTGAGATGACATTCGACAAAGCCTCTGGACGCTGGACGAGGATGGAGTTGACGAAAACGATACTGCCGCCGGGGCAGACGGTGACGATCACGAGGTTTGAGTTACCGGGGTCGTCTTGGCGGCAGGGAAGCCTGAAGAGCGTCAAGGATGCATGGTCCATGGCTCGCTCTCAGGTGGTGGTGTTGAATGTTGGGGCAGATGACCTTTGTGATCTTTCGAGAGATGGGACACGGCTAGTTGTGCGGCGGGAGGCGAGTCGTCAGGTGGATGTGTGGTCTATTGGGGGATGACGGCCCAAGCAAGCGACAATTCATTACCGTCAGAGGTTGTGAAACCTATCAAGCTGGATACCACTTTTTCTACATGTTCCACCATGGTCCAGGGGCTCATGTCCAGTTCATACTTCTTGAATCCGCCGGTGACCTTAACCGTGCCCGCCCTAGGCACCCAAATGTTACCATATACTAACCAGGACCGAGAATCAGCACAACGACACTGATCATGGAAGAATTGACAGGTCTAAACTTTCTTCTTCGTCTGCCTCCTCAGCTTGAACGGGAAGCTATTAAGCATTCAATTGATCATGATTACTTCTGTAACATATACACTGTCCCCCCAATAGCTCTCCTAGAGATAGAACGCTGCAAGGGCACACATGAACACAACACCCTTTGCGCCACCGCTGACCTCCACCAAACTACCTACATCATCCGACTCAGTCGGCTCTGGCGCCTGAGTAGTCGTCGTCGTCGTCGTCGACGCTACATCTGCAGTAGACAACGCCTCTGCCTGATAAGACAGCTCGACCTTCTCTTCATCCGTCGTGCCGGTCAGACTGACCGCGGACCAGTCGTCGTCGAGCGTGAACTCAATGCTACCGTTGGAGAGTGTATTGGCAGCGAAGCTGTTGCCAACGTAGTCTACTACGGTGTAGCTGAGGTTGCCCTGCTTCACGTCGAGGTTCACGAGATATCTATGGAGCGCAGGGTGTGTAAGCATGAAACGCGGAAAGTCAGGAGTTGTCGAGCATCAACTTACTTTCCTGCCGTCAGATCGCCCAGAGGCATTGTCAATAAGTTCAAGGCGGAGTCTTCAGCATCGAACCCGTGATACATTCCCTCTGCCAATCGTTGTCAGCATGCTTCGTTATTGAGTGTCTTGGCTTAGTAGTGGTGTGCCATAACTTACCGCCGTAGCGTGGCACCGGTCCTTGAAAAGAGTCTCTCTTCCCATGCTTCGCCAATGTGAGATCTCCAGTTTGATCTTCAAAGATATTCATGGTGAAGTGCTCCAGGTCCAGATAGTTCCGCTTTCGCGTAGGCTCAAGCTTGTCACAGTCCCACCCCTGAATCTCAATCATGTAGTCCTCACCCGCCTCGATAGCCTGGTAGCCACGGATCTTCTTGAAGTATTTGCCCAGCGTGCCACCTTGGTAACTGTTGTCGTCCGATGGAATACAAATCACGACTCCATTGACGAGGTCTCCGCCTTGAAGGGTGTTGGCAAAGGGGAACTCGTCACAGGACATGTCTCCAGCTTCCTGAATGGCCTTTTCGGCCCAGCTTGGTGCTCCATCTGGGAAGAATTGATCAACATACTCGCTGATGGCGTTGGCGCAGAAGCTCTTCCCCTTGATCTTAGGACACATGATCTTCCTGTTCCGTTTTTGCCAACAGTTCCTGCCGCCCTTTCCAGCATAGGTCAACTTCATCTTCTGCGTCGCCTTGCCTCCGTTCATCTTCTTCATTCCCCGGCACATATTGATCAGAACGGCGCGATTCGTGACATCAAATACCTCGTCGCTGTTTGGGTCTGCTGAGTTGCGGATTGAGCGCTTGGGATCGTAGACGAACGGGACTGTGACCATGGATGAAGGAGCTGGTCTCGTTGGCGTCGGCGTCTTGCAACTCTTGGTGCTCGTCGATGTTGGAGTTTGCTTCTTGACGCATTTCTTGAGCCTGTTGCACATCTCGCCAGCGGCACAGCATTTTCCATCGCAGCAGACTCCGTTGATGTCACAAGGACCGTTGGGGTCTCTGCAGCATCTCTGTGTCCTTGCGTTAAAGCAGCCTTGAGAAGCCACACAGCATTGGTATCCTGACTTGCATCCCCAGAAGGTCGTGCTGCTGTCGTCCCGGCAGCAGGATGTTGTCTTGGGATCGTAGCATTTGTCCTTGCCGCACTTGATTTGGCCCTTTGGACAACATCCGCCATCCTTCATGCAGTCGTGGCTTTTGGCACAGGCATGTCCTTCGGCATCATCGCAGCATACCTGCGTCTTTGGATCGTAGCAGCCAGTTTCACCACATAGCTTCATCCCTCGCGGGCAGCATCTATTGTTACCGACACAGGTCCTGTCTTTTGGACAGACGCTGTCAAGGGAACAGTCTCCCGCTGCCCTGCGTGTGAGGTCGCAAGAGCCAGCCTCGCAACACGTCTCCGTCTTCTTGTCGTAGCATTTCGTGCTGCCACACTTGCTTTTCCCCTTCGGACAGCACCCGCCCGGTACACACGTCTCGTTCTTGCGACATGTGCCTGTTTCGCCGCAGCAGACTTGAGTCTTGGGGTCGTAGCATTTACCCGTACCGCACGACTTCATGCCCTTGGGACAGCATCCTCCAGGTACGCATACTGAAGACTTGGGGCATGAGCCTCCTCCACCACAACATACTTGGGTCCTTGGATCGTAGCAGCCGCTGCCACAGGGCTTGGTTCCTTTGCGGCAGCACCCATTGGGCACGCAATCGTATCCGCTTCGGCAGCTTTGTCCCATACCTCCGCAGCAAGATTCACCTGCGCCCGGATTGTAACAGCCTCGGGAGCCGCACTGCGAGTTGCCGGATGGACAGCAGCCACCAGGTACGCAGTTTTGGCCCGTGGGACAGCATCTGCCATTGGAACACATGTCTAGATCAAAATGCGGCATCAGCGCCATGTCAAAGGAACATCGCAAGCGAGTCAAAATTACGCACATGTTCCAGGTGGGCACCTCCTGGTCTGCCTGACCAGAATATTGCCGTCGCCTGGTTCATCATCGCCCTCGTCCGATGGGTTAATATCACCTGAGAGAAATTTGGTGAAAAGACTTGGGTTTTCGGACGTTGCCTCAAACAGATTGTCTGCTGGCTCTGTGTTTCGCTGCAAATCGGACTCTGCGCTCGCATTGTGAACAGCAAATTGTTGGAAGGCTAAAGCAGGTGAGAATGAGCTATCTGGATTCAACAGGTCAATAGCAAAGGCTGTCCTGAGCCATAGACCCAAGAGAAGTAGAGGTAATTGTGACATCGTCGTCGTTCCCCGTCGCGAATAACGAAGGTGATTGAATGGCTAGAAGTACCTTGACAATGGGAGGTAATGACCGAGGTCCATCCCTATCTTTAAGGCAGGCAATAGTAAAGCGTCAACAATGCGATCTTTGTGAATTGAGGCACAGCCACTGTACTACTTCAACAAATGGATCGGGTAATCACTGCGACCTACTGTAACCCCATCGTCCATCCTGTCGAAGCTAGGCTAATGGATAATCTGGACTAACTACTCAATTGACAAGGTTGTTTCCCAACCTGCGGGGTTTATCGGCCGCCAGGATTCCTTGATATTCACGACTTCAGCTGAGGCTGAGGGTTGTAGCGAGCAGATCAGGCTCCCATTCTACCACAGCGGATGCGGCTGGCAGTGGCAAATCGCAAAGTAAATCAGTTCACGTGAGCTTCTGCCTGCTGCACGACGTAGTAGCAACATATCCATCTTTAGCAGAGTCCGATCCTCGGCCCCTGCAGAGATCCTGTCTTGGCCACCCTCTCATAGTCTTGGGAGCCAGTGAAAGAGCGAAGCGATCATAAGTCCTGCGCTTCCTCTGAACGTTAGACACGCACACTCGGTCTTGTACCGTTTCGTTATTTTGAGTGTGGCTCGCAAATAGAGTCCTGCCTTGTTTTGGTGCTTGAAGAGTCACCGACGCAGCCTAATTCATCGGTTTCCCAGGTTGAGTCAGACGGTGAAACAATGCGCCGAATCATCTGCACTGCCACAAGGCGGGAGATCGGCGAAAACATTACGCTAAGCTCTGATATGATCCGTCCGTTCATGTCGGTCGCCAATGTCCATAATAGGACACCGTTTCCATGGTGCAGTACGCTTAACCACGAGATGTAATAGCACGATCGCGGTTCCTCCCTTGGACCATCATGCTGATCGAAGGGTTACACCTTCTGCAAGGCGCAGTCTAACAATTCAACGAATTTGACGTTGCTCATAGCCCGGTAACTAATGGGGGGCCAGTGCGAGTCACTAGCTAGAATGGGGAGGCGGATTGATTGCGACCGTCCCAGGGTCTCTATCTGTCAGGCATTGTGTTCTACGCACTAGTATCTGATGATAGTTAATTCGACGAGTCGCGAAGAAAGACTACGAAGCCACGTGGGACTGAGCGGGGATATCATGTTCATTATATTGACCTGCTCGACTCTCCTGTTTCACTCTTTGAGTATATCAAGATCGGTGTGATCGCGGCCGTTGAGGCACGAGCGAACCCCGCTTACACTGAGCTTGCTCACATAATCATGGGTTTATCATGGTTGTCCTGGCTATCCGTTCCAAAGATGTATTCCGATCTTGCTTTGGATACAAGCATCGTGAAAAGACATGGAAACCATTGGCGGTAGTCCAGAAAGCATATCCTCATCCTCTCGACTTCAGCTTCAGCAGCGCATCCATACGATGGAGAACTCTCCCGGCTGCTGGACCTGCCGCCTACGCCGCAAGAAATGCGACAAACGCCAATCAATCTGTGGGATCTGCAGTGGGCTGCGCATCACTTGCTACTATCAAACTGAGAAGCCGGAATGGATGGATGGCGGGGCAAGACAAGAGGAGATGGCGCAGAGGTTCAAACGCGAGGTCAAAGAGAAGGCTCCCTGGCGACGTGTCGACCAAAGGCTGCCAGTGGCTGGCAATGGCATTGAGAACGAATGGGTCGTTTTGTCTCAGAACAGGGATGAATCGCACTTATCACAGCTGGACGCATTACCAGCGACGACATTGAACACCTCAGCATCATCAGCCTCAGTCCCGTCTCATGCCAGTTACAGCGAAACGGTCAGCGAGGGAAGCACTTCCTTCAGCCAGGGAGACCGCATTCTGGTCATGTTTTACATCAACCACGTCTTCCCTTATATGTTCCCCCATTATCGCCCATGCCTTTCGGAAGGCGGAACCACATGGGTGCTAGACATGATGGTCCGCAGCGCCGTCTTCCGACAGACCACCTTATGCCAGGGCACTTTCTTCTTCTGCCTGGCACATGGCGTAAGCCCCCGCTCGAGCATATGCGAGACCGTGTTCCTGAAAGTCAAGGAAGCGCTGGAGTGTTTAAGGCAAGCATCGGAAGCGATGAATGCTGTGGCGAGTCTTGGTGAGAACTTGTCGGCCGCGGTGCATCTCATGACAAGTGTGGTGCAGGTCATGCGCTTTGAGATCGCCAGCTTGACGTTCGAGAACTGTCATGCACATCTTAATGGGGCCTTGGCACTTTTCGAGCAGATGTTACAGAGTCAGGACCAAACTGGATCTATGCCCCGTATGGCCCGTTTCAAGGCTGTTATCGACCGACTCGGTCCATCCGCGTGGATCCCACCTGCGGAGCATATCAAGATGCCAAGTACCGAACAAGCTGCGTTCTCATTCTCGACTTCTCTTCTTCTATTCGATGACGTTATCGCGAGCACGGTGCTGCAAAGGCGACCGCGCCTACACGCCTACCACAAGGGACTTTTACAAGATGTGGACAAGACCGGAAAGCCACTCATCGACTTGCAGGCAGTCATTGGATGTCAGAATTGGGTGATTGTGCAAATCGGTGAGATTGCTGCCTTGGATGAATGGAAGCAAGAAGCGCGAGATGCTGGCAGACTGAGCATGATGGAGCTGGTTGCTCGAGCGATGCGTATCAAGGAAACGTTGGAGAGCCACCTTCAACAACTCGAACGTGAACCTGTACATTCACATCAGGTCTCGAAGCCAATCCTGGACCTGCTCAAGATCAGGGAAGAGCCCGGCGCTTCTATCAACGCGGTAACGTCAATTTGGGCCAACGCGGCGTTGGCATACCTGTTTACTGTGGTTTCAGGCTGGCAGCCTGCCAATGCGGAAGTACAGCACTACGTTGGGAGAGTCATTGGTATGATCTCACGAGATCTCGCCTCGCCTGACCTGATTCGAGCTGTCGTATGGCCGTTTTGCGTTGCCGGTTGTCTGGCTGGAAAGCAGTACGAGACACAGTTGCGAAGTATGGTGTCATCATTACAGCCGCAAATGGTTTTTGGAACGGCACGAAAGGCGCTTCAGATCATGGAAAATGCCTGGTCGGATCGGGAGTTTTTGAGAGATATGGATCTTGCTGCATGTTTTAAAAGTCATGGCGAGATGGTTCTTCTAGTTTGACAGTTTCAACAATACGACAAAGAGTATACAAGTGAATTAGGTTGGGCGAATCTCTAGCTTTGATAAGGTTCCCAGCACACTCATCCTAAAACCCTCAAGGCTGACAGTGCACCACATCTATTCGAACTTCACATATCCCTTGTCCTTCACAAATGTGGCTTGCCATGGAATATCCCCATGCTTGGCCAACTGGGGGTAAAAGGCGCCGTGGGCCGGGCCATCAAGGTCAAAGCCGGCAAGACCACCGTCTTCCTTGCGCTGATCAGCGTAAAAGAACCTGTAAGACGATATATTAGACGAGGGCATGATCACGAAAACAATTCCGACGGAAGGGAAGACTCGCCTAATTCCTTGTGCAGAGTACACATTATCAGCCGAGCCTAGCCAATACGCCGACGCAGACTTTCCCACGCCGAGAGTCATAGTCAGCGGCACAGGCAAGACCGCGACATTGGACTTGTTGCCGGTATAGATGAATGTCTTCTTCGCATCTTGGGGCAACGACTTCCAGCCCTTGAGGGATTCTTGAGCAGCGACATACGGACTGATCGTGTTGAGGTTCAGGTCCGAAGCAAAGCGATCCGAGGGCACCGACAGGACGGAGTCTTTATCTGGAGGCGGCGTGAATCCAGCCGCGTTGTAAACCACGACGGTAGGAGAACCGCCGAGCTCCTTTTTGACAGCTTCAAAGACGGGAGGAATGGTGTCTGGGTTTGTGAAGTCGGCTTGTAAGGAGAGGTATCCCTCAGGGGTTTTGGTGCCTGTTCCCTTGCGGGAGACAATGGCGACAGAGTAGCCCTCTCTGGTGAAGGCGGCAGCAACAGCAGCGCCGACTCTGAGGCCGCCGCCGAGAATAAGAGCGATGGGATTCGACATGGTTTAAGATATTCGTCTGGTTGCTTCACTGAGTGTGTAGGTCGAGCCCGAACAAGGGTTACCGTGTTGGCTTCTCGGCCAACTTATAGATTCTCCAGCTTCCCCTGTATCACGTTTCCTTCTCACCTCTGACGTCTCTCTAGTGTTACAATACAGTAGGGTATCTATCTGCATCTGGATTAGAAATCAACGTTAAATAGATTCGAACCTGGAGGCACTTACACTCGCAACATTCAGACCATGCAGGATCACCGACTGACCCCACTACCGCGCGGGCTCATTAGTGTCCCGCCGGCCAAGCTGTTCAAGGCGGCATGTCGCCAGCGCGCGGCTCTTTGATCGCTGGCATGGGGTTTCAATCGATCTGGGGAGATCCGATTTGCCCGTGTTAATACGGCGAGCGCCCCACCACCGCGCGGTCATCCATGAGCAGGCGTGAGTCCACATGAGCCCCCTGGCTGAACTTTCTCGGGCTGCCCGGAATAGAAGCGACAATGTCTTACATGAGCAGGTTGATCTCGCAGTGCCCGAGATGGATGGTTCCAACTATTCGACTTCAATCAGGGATTACTTTTACCGAGGCTCCTCTCTATGTCGTTTGCTGCGATGGAGCCATGTGCCATAGCCGGCCCTAACATTGGGCCAGCCCCGAGCATACAGTCCCTTGATCACACTCCCATCCCTCTTCAGCACACGTTGGAACTCGTCTGTGAGGAGTCCACCAAGGGTTGCCCGGTATGCCCATTGTCATGTATACGCCCCTTCCCCTACATGTCGGCGCTAGTCGGTCGAGGGAGTTGTCTCGCTTCTGAGTGCAATGTGGCATAACGGGCATTGGATGATCAATGCAAGGTTCCGAAGCGCAGTACATCATATAACGTCAAACCCTACACATATGAAGACTTCAGCCTCATCATGCAGACGTCGGCACCTGGTTCTCTCAATCTGCAGACTTATGAATCGACGCTATGCTGTGTCTGTGATGTGCTCGCTTGCATCTACAACCCCTCGTTGACGCGATGGTGACCGAGCAAGATCTGCACCACAAATCCATCGTCGTTGTCACAGAATCTGTAACCCTGAATCCCTCTGCTCTACAAGCAGCACCGATTAGGGGCGTACGTACTATAACCTCCATCGTTGATATGAACTCCGACCATCCCGTGCCACGAACCCGAGTTATGAATAGGCTGACAACTGTGCCGGTGGGTTTGAGAGCCGCGGTCCACATGAACCTTGTGCACGCTGGCAATGCACGAAGGGGGCGCCACAGTAAACGCTCGACTGATCTGGGGGTAGGTCAGAAGAATGTTGTAGTCTTCAGAATTTCGCCGGACGAGCACGCCATACACCTCTTCGTGTTGCGGGGCTGCGAACGAGGAGCTTGTTCCCTCAGGCTGGAGGATACCAGTCTCGGCATCGAGGACCCAGTCAATGTAGGCAGGTGTCTCAATATCAAGATCATATTCGTCGTCTTCGCGAATCCTCAGTCCATCTCCAAGAGGTTCTTCAGTCCTGAAGAAGAAAGCTCTTGTGCCGTTGTACAAATCCCTCCGCGCAGGACCGTCCTGGTTTCTCAGCCGGCCGTAGGGTGCGGCAAGCGTGCCGCCAAACCACAACATGGCAAAGTCATCCAGCCATTGATTGATGGTTCTCGGGGTGTAGTAGATGAGCAGGCCGCCCATGGCGGTCCCAAATGACCCAGCTGTCAGGCATCCGCTCGCATACCAATCTTGTCCAACCTGCATGCGACTCGCACTCTGGTGCTAGAGACATCAAGGCGTTCGCAGGGGTTGGGCGTTTAGTCGGACGGCTCTTCGGGATTCCAAGACTGCAGTACTTTATCGTCCAGAACCTCTCCCTCGCTCTCATCTGGAAGGGACTGCCACTCTGAGGGCTCTGACCATATAGCTTTTAAAGAAAGCTTCCACATTGGGCATGATTCCCAGGTCCTCGTCCGTTTGAGAGTCAAAGATATGGGAAGAAGTCAGCTGCTGCATTTGCCGTGGCGATAAGGCCAGTCAAGGCGATGATAGTGGTACGAGCCTGCAACGTAATAGGCAAGATGAAATGGAATAGAAGTAGGGTAAGTAAAAAATAGATTAGGAGTGATCGAGTAAGGTAACAAACATCACGGACATGCGATGCTTTATATCTACCGATAGTCTTCATATTCAGAAATTCATTCCGCTCGTATTCATCCATTCTCTTCGTGTTTCACTTAGATATTCTCGTCACGAGAGCTAGAATCGAGAATCCACCTCGCCATAAGACCCAGGAGGAACCCGTGGATGAGCAGGAAGGCCAAGATCAGGCATCACAATTCTGTTGAAACATTGCCCTCACAGGCACAGCTAAATTCTGAATGCCAAGTTTTGTAGTCGAGTCGAGACATTGTACTTGCCAACAGAAGTTCTATCTAAATCACTCGTCTTCAAGCGTAATGTGTCTATGTGGGTTCAACCTCTACCTACCGCTTCATAGCCGAGGGCTAAAAGGATCACGACCCCTTGTGGCAGTTTCCTGAAAAAGAAAGAGAGCTCGACATTCGAGATCGCTTCTGAACAGCCTTGACTTCAGACATCCCAGGAATGGGATGAAAATAACACAAAGTCGACTCCGATAGGGCAGACATATGATGCGGGCTCCTCCCATTGGCTCTTACCCGATCCTATCCCCTGGTATACTTATATTCTTCTAGACTGCGATCTATGGTTCTTGGTGCCAAGATTCTACGCCGCCTTGGTGTAGACTTTCTCTGATACTATGATAACATCGATTTCGATAGGGTTATTTACGAACCCGGCCTCTCTCGTTGGCCCTTACCCGGTACTGAACCATGATGCTTCATTCTGTTCTTCATTTCGTGGTCCCTGGGGCGAGACTCTGGGCTTTCTTGGTCTGCTTCCACAGCTTGTATCCGGGTGGAATGCTCTTCTGTGCTTGTTCTTGAACATATGCATAAGTACTCCAAATTGCCTCTCCATTTGTTACATCCACCATCCTCAATCGCAATTAGCATCTTTGCCCCCATCATTAAGACTGAGACTTTGATCACGGCTTCTAAATGAGGTTCCACGGGGTCCTCACCACCTTTCTCCTTTGCGGCGCCGCAGAAGCCTTCGCGGCGCCCTTCTATCTTGGTGGCTCATGTCGGGGACAGCGTCTGTCATCGTGCAGCGTCCCGGACAACTCCATCTGCTACACGTTCCTGCCCGCAGAGTCCCAGGCCAACTCAGTCATGGTGACACGTGAGGGTGGTGAATCGCCTGTAAATGGTAAGACACTCTTCCTGAACGTATGAGGTACCGTGCGGACGTTGACATTATCTCTAGGGTTGCTCTTCTACGGCCAAGAGCAATGCCGTGGTGATGGTCCAAGCACAAAGAGTGGCTGCGTGAACCTTCCAGCCAGCCCTCGTACATTCCAGTCTCATCGTGTTCGTAGGATTCTGCCATCTCTCTTGAAATCCACCGTATTAATTCTAGGTCAGGTCTGAGGATGTCTACAATGTGCCGACTATCGTGAAGCAAGGCTGGTAGGGTACAGTGGGATAACAGATGGGGTTAGCATAGCGAAGCACTGCAATCGAAGAGTTGAGGACAAAGCTCGCAGACTTCATGTACCATGAGCTGAGTAGCTAGATTTGAGCACAAAGACTTGCATTCTATAGAATACCAGCCGAAGTTACCGTCATAGAGCGGTCATATAAACCACCCACTTCGTTCGCTCGACATTTTCTGACGAGAAGCGAGTGCCCGGTACCCTAGAAAGCTCATATCCATAACCAAGTCGAGGAGGCGAGCCTCCTAGTGCTGGCTTTGGGTTTTGCAGATTGACTGCGGAACTTGTCAGCGACTTAAGGTGTGCACAAGACCACAGTTTAGAGGTAGATCCAGAACAGAGAGGGAGGATATATCAGACTTCCTCGTCAATACGGTGAGCAAGTCTACAGATATGTTTGCTGCCCAAACGTCTAAGCTATGCTGTAGAGCAAGACTCGTCCAACTAAAGACGGCAGGCAAGTCTTTGCTTACTTGCTCTTCTGAGTCAGAGCTTGAACCCTTCACCTGAACGAGCTAGCGAGCTTCGAGGAGTCTGTCTCTGGGGTACAACATGGTCGGAGGCTGTGCCCGAGCTGTATTTCCTGAAAGTCTCTGTTGACAACTGGGGTACTAGGATGCTTGACAGCATAAGCTAGCTCTTACACTCTCATCCTTTTCCTAACCTACAGGATGATCCCAAGCAATACTCAATCCGTATATTGTCTTCAACACACCCCAGCTCACGATCCACCTCCCTTCCAGACTTCACAGCTGAGCCTTGGCCTAAAAACTACCGACCTACAGTCCCCCCCTGCCATTCCACAGCTTGGGGCGTGTCTTGAACCCATCTCCATCCCATCAGCGCCCTCCCATCACCCATCACCCATGATGATCCCCCACACGCTCCCCATCGCGCCATCCCAGCGCCTTCCCCGATGCCGGCGACGAGATGACCCGTCCTGTCGCTCATTCAGTACCGCTCTAGGTAGTCCCCAATCACCTTCACTACCGAGAAGCGAGAGCCGATGGGTGATCCACAGCGGAAGGGCGCGTTGCGACATGTCATGGTCAAAGCTATTAGCTTAAAATTATACAATATTGTCTCAAAAACGCCCCCCCAGATGGACAAAGCGGGCAAGGGAAAATAAAAAGTTCGTGGGGGTGTTCCCGAGGTACGGAAAGAAAGAAATTCTTCCAAGTCATGGCTCCCTATCCACTCTCGCATCCTGACTCAACACCCTTGATCAAGAATCCAGATCGTGAAAACAGCATCGTGAAAGAAAAATCAATAGGTGGCAAAGTTTCAGCCCTTCCAATCGGACACTCCGCTCGCTCAGGAACCGGATCCCGCCGACCGAGCCAGCACACCCGACGCATCCAAAATCCTTCCCTTCCCGCCCGTCGATCAAGGGTCCAAACCACACAACCAACAAACCAAATCTCAAAGCTCCCCCCAAGTCAAGGAACCCTCAATAATTCCTGACTTCTTACTCGCGTGTCTAGTCTCCAAACATAGCCACCCAGCGACGGACCTAAAGCTCCAAACTCAAAAAGACACCACCACCCCTAACTCCCCCACAGGCTCAAGATCTCCGCGGATCATGCACGTCTACACACGCACTTTTTCGCTTAATTCCTCGCAAGGCCCCTTAGAGTCCCCTGCCCAGCCATGTCAAACTCAACACTACTTCTCCACGGGAACTGCCGAATCGAGGCAAGAGAAGCAGGAGTGGGCACAAGTGAGAAACGACTTCAGCCGGCCCGTGGAGTCAATTCGTTCGAGTCATGTGGCCTAGCATCGTGGAGTGGAGACCTGGCGAACCTCAATGGGCCAGACTATCGAACGTTGATTGTACATATGCGCCTCTAACCTCATACATAGCACAGTATTTGTAGTGAGTAATCGCTTAGCGGCTGAGGCTTGACGCAATGGCCAATCTATTCCCGCCGGTCAACGCCAGCGGCAGTCAGTCATCATCTCGGTGTCATAGTCTAGTGAATAAACGTCATTTCACATGTCATAACCAGAGTCATCGAGACAAAAATTGAAGTGAACAGTAGTCGTGATAGTGGTATCTCTGCAAGCAAACTAGTCACCAAACAGACCCCTCGCGAGGTCCAACCGTCCTCTCGTCCAAGGCTGTACTTCTACAAGATAATCCCGTAACAAGAGGGAAAATATCCAAGCCATGCGCCATGACATGCGTTTCCATGCGTGATCTCATAAAGTGTCCAAGAAATTGAAAGAAACAAAAACGTCAAAATCACCTATCCCCAAGCATCCAGGAGAACTCCGGCTTCCCAACCACTGATGAATGTGTTAAATCATGCTCGCCCGCCATTTTTCTATGCTTTGGTATCCATTGTATGCAAGCTCTCAGTTCTTTCGTCCCCCTTTCGTTCTTTTGCGTTGAGTGAAGAGTACAGTCCAGTCTCTTGATGATCTGGATATGTGAAGTGTGTAAGAGGAGTCGAGTATCAGAATGATGGACTCAACCCGTGAAACCAGCACGTCGGGCGACGGCTGTGGCCTTTCCGACGCTCAAGACGCGCTGGAGAAGACTAACTTTGGCGCCTTTGCGACCGACACGATTTCGTGGTGTTAAAGGCTCAACATGATTGCCGGTCTGTAATCGATCCCAGTCCGCGTTCCAACCGTAGACGTCTGGTGCCTCCGTCATGTGAAGGTAGCCGTCGGTGTCGACCATGTGGGTGTCCTGCTCGTCGTCGCTGTTGTCTGCTGAACGGCCCAGGTAATTGGACAGATCGGTCAAAGCCGGACACATCTCCGAGATTGGTCGAAAGACTTGTCCGTAAGAGATCCCGTCCTTGGGTCGAGGAACCACACCAACCACATCCATCTCGATGTCCACATCCACGGTTTCGTCAGACATGCTGGTCTCTGACGCGACGCGCGAGACAGGCGTCGAAGTAATCAGGTCCCCGACCGTGCCCTCCCTACTATCAGTAGCTGCCTGCTGTACCTCATTCTGTGGTTCGTTGTCATGCTGCTCCAGATGGACGATACCGCCCCCCGTTTCGACAGGTGAAAGCAGTCGACGACCAGGGTGCGGTTCCTCCCATTCGCTGGAGGAACCCGTCAGGATTGGAGACAGCTGATCGGCAAGGCTGCTGGGCGATGGTAGTTCAGGGACGGCCTGTGACCCTCATAACGAGTTGTTCTGGCTGACGTCGCTGACAGACATGTCACTTTCGGCGGCTGCGGTGGATGATGTAGGTGTGGATTTGCGGCTGGAGCTTTTGCGGTTAAAACCCAAGCGGGCGCCCATCTTCTTCCATCCCTTGTTGTGTGCAGCGACAGCACGTGAGACGGACGGATGGCTGAAGAGCAGCTCGCTAGTCGTGGGTGGCGTCGTGGGAGGAGTCATGGGTTCCAATGGGCCGGGTGAGTTGACGTCGCTGTCATCTGTGAGGCCCTCGGCATCATGACCAGAGGCGGGGGAATGGGGACCCGCAGGCACGCGGTGATGGGATGCGGCGGTGTCAATGTGAAGGGGTGCCACGGATTCCAGGAAAGGAACAAGAAGTGAATCGTTCATGAGCTCGTGGACAATGCGTCCAGCTTCGGCAAGTTCTGAGGGATGCGGGGGCGTCGGGCCATAAGGGATAGCAAGTAAGCGATCGCGGACGCGAGCCGGGATATTCACTTCACGGGGAGAGCAAGGGGCAATGTACACCTGCATCAGCTTCTCCCAGAGCGAGCAAACTCGATCATTGCTATCGTCAGAGCGCGGGTTCTCTGCGAGAAGCTGCTCGTAGAAGGACGCGTAACGTTGTGAGTCGAGAGTAAACTCGAGTGTCTCCATGCAGTGGTTCTGTGAAAGATAGGCCATAAATGCCGTCAGAGTCCATGGTGCAGGGGAAACATCGTGTAGGATGTCATCGAGTGATGGTGGGTGGGAACCCATGCTGGCTCGTCGGGAAGAGGACGTAGAATAGTTCACGTCGCTCGAAGCCCGCGGGCTGTATTCATCAAACAGAGTGAAGTCCTCGAAGGCGGAGACGGGCCGCGACGAGGACTCGTAGCAGTTTGGGGTGACGAAGAAGACGGAGTGGACGGGCTCTTGCTGCAAGTGCTGTTTGCGAAGCCTCGTCTTGCCCATAGCTGGGGATTGTGAGGGGTGAGTTATCGGGTTGGGACCGAAGAAATAGTCCCACGACTTGACACTGGATCAGCTCAGGTCAAGGCGATTATGTTGATTCAACGTCGAAAAGGCGAGAGGTGCGAACGAATCGCAGAGTGCCTCGTCCGGACGCCTAGACCGGAAGCTGATTGCCTGGAAGCACAAGCCCCACAAGATAAGGCAGCCTTATAGGGGCGAGACGAGAGTCTTGTCGTCAGGCCTCGTGGCCAAGGACGCGGACAGGTCCGACGATCGGTGTTGTAGAAAATGGGTGCGTCAATCGGGTAAGCTGGCCAAAGGCAAAGGCGCAAGGTGGTGGTCGGGAAGGTGGTTGTTTGTGGGGGTGGTGACGCTGTGTTGGCTGCAGGTTGCCGGACAGAGGCAAATATTCTAACGAGCAAGGGAAGCGATGTTTGTTCGTTTGCGCGTGAATCTCCGACAAGACAACGACCACGACCAGGAAACCGGACGAGCTGACGGCAAGGTGCACTCTGCGTGTCGATCGTGTAACGAGGCAAAGGTTGCAAGCGTTTGTATTGGAATAGCCGACGGGCGTCGTTTACTGGTGGAAGCAGTGGTGTCGACGAAGAGTAGCCTGAGGTGTAAAATACTTTGTCTCAGCGAAAGAGCAAAGGTCTTGAGAAGCGAAGGGTTCAGAGATTGAATCGTTGAGAAAGGTTGAATGCTTGCGTCTTGGTGAATGGGAAAGAGAAGCACGAGTCGAAGGCGGCAGGGCGGTGGCCTAAAAGGAAACGGCGTCTTCTGGAATGGCGCGAGAAGGTCGGCTGGGCTGGAGGGAGGGAGGGGGGAGGCGTTTCCTTTGGGGGTGTGGTGGCGTCTGTGGATAGGGCGAAGGGCGAGGAGGGTGGATTAAATTAAGTGTCGTCGGGAGTGAGTGTCGTTTGATGGTGGAGAGACGACAACGACGAGGCGGAGAAGGAGGGAAAGGAGGGATAGATAATATGATAGAATGAAGGAGAGAAGGAGGAGGGAAGAAGTCAGGACGACAGGGCCAGAAGAGGAGAAGAGGAGCAGAAGCGTCGATCTATGCGGAAGAAGGTGCGAAGCCAGGCGCAGAAGGAGGAAAGAAGAATGGAATGCAGAAGCGACAGGGCCAGGAGCAGCGGCTGGGGACCGTCTGTCTACAAGCGGCAGCAACTGACTGGCAGGTGCACAGCAGGTGGCAGCAGGTGGCAGCAGGTGGTCGGAGCAACAGTCGCAGGCGGCAAGAGCCACTAAAACCGACGAGCAAGAGGGAAGGAGGAAAAGAGCAGGACTGGCCTCACAAGGAAGGAGCACAGTGAGGGGGCGTGGCTCTATGGCGTGTGGATTGAATCACAGGGAAGGCGCGCCCGGCCATTGACACAGAGAACAGGCACTGGCTGCCAGTGGGTTCCGGGTCCCCAGAGAGTCCCATCTCGACTGGGAAGGCGCCCAGAGCGGTACACGCCTGCCCCACCAAAGATGGGAGGGGCATTAGGTACCTCAGGATCTCATCATCCATCCAGGCCCTGCACTGACCACTGAAAACACCCACGACACCCACTACAGTGCACTGACCATTCCCGCTGGCAGTGGCAGTGTCCACTAGGAGTCCACACACCACGGGGCCTCCGTTGCTGCGACCCAGAAGCAGACCATGACTTTCAAATCAATTCCCTTAGTAAAACCATCGGACCAAAGCTCAGGTCAGGGTCAGGTCAGGTCACTGCACTGTCTCCAGTCATCCACTTGCCGGCATCCTCGGCGTCAAGAAGGAAACACGCGGCTCAAGTTAGCTGGCTGACTGGCTGGAGCTGAACTTCTCGACCCTGGGATTTTTGAAAAAGCTATGGGCATGGGCTTGCCTTGGCTCACATACCATCGAGTAAGAAGAACAAAGAATTGCCCCAAGGACAACATTCACGTGAAGGGAAAGCAGATGACACCGCTGAGCGAAGCTAGGCCCTGTACCTCACTGCAGGACAAGGTGAGCGAGATTCAGTGAGGGGTGCAGAGCTACATACGTGTGGGTGGGCACTTCAAGACAGACAAAGGGAGGGGAGGCGCCCTGAATGACGATCATCATCATGACATGACTGGCCCAGGGCAGTAATCAGACTGACGAATCCTCATTATCTCCCTTTTCTCTATAATCATTCTCTCAACGCAATGGTTTGTCAGTCAGTTCTGACAACTCGAACTCAAAACGGCGCGAAGCGAACCAGAGAAACACAAGAACAGTGAGCATCCCGGCGAGGCCGTAATTGCGCTTGCAACCACCCAACCGCCTGTCGCAGAGCCGCTGCGGCCTGTGCACCACCCTTCTTACAAAGTGCAGTGCCGCAGTGCCGCTCTTCAGGCGACACACCGACAACTACACACACGCGCGCACACGCGAACACACACACACACACGTTATGGATTTGAAAGCGCACAGGTGAATTACCAAGCCAAAGAGGTTGCCGCCTGCTTGTCAACAACAGGGCGCCAGCCACCTGTACAGAAAGAGAGAGACAAGTGTGTGCACATGATGAGAGACGCTGTGCACGGAGAAGAGGAGAGAATAAGGTAAAGCCTTGGGCGAGAGAGTGGAGTCAGTGTGGGGTCTTGGGGTGCAGCAGTGACTACACGCTCTATACTTCTTCTCACCAACAATATCCCATAATAAGGGTCCGTATCCTGCAAGTAGAAGCTACACCCTCGTCTGGTGGCTTGCGCTAGAAGCTCGCTAGAGCAGCGCTAGAAGAACCCCAACTCCAGCCAATGGCCTTCTCCAGGCTCGTGCCACCGTTCTAGATTGGACTGGCACGCCTTGCCCGAACCGGGTTGCCCGTTCATTCTGGTGGACGAGCGACAGTGGACGGTGGAAGGATTAAAAGCAGCGACCTGGGCGATGCTGGGTCACTATGATGAATTGAATTAAGCGAAGTGTACGGAGTAGGCTGTGGTAGTCGGGCGAACAGCAGAGCGGCCAGCGTTTAGACTTTCCGGAGAAGCCACCATTCCTCGTCACCGCGACGCGTTAGCATTCCTCAAGTAGCGTTATCTCTTTGATGGAGCAATGATAACGAAATGATCATCATCTTACGACCAGGACACAATACAGAATGGAATCACGTTCCTCGCTCAATTCAATGACAGGTGTTCCAAGACCGGGGTGACATCGCGGGGACACTGGTCTCGGCAAGACCACTCCTCAAAGGTCCACCATTCTTCTCCGCGTTGGGCAGCTTGCTCCGCGGTGGCCTAGGAGCAAGTCTTGTTCGCTGCCAAGCAATGGGATCTTTGTACCTAGCCAGTAGGGCTGCAATTGAGCACGTTTCTTGTCCCCTTTGGAGGGTGCTGTGTTTGTTGTCTTTCTCGCTGCAGATCTCAGTTGTAGTTCTGGATGTATGCATGGTTTGGTTATAGTGTGCAGGTTTAAACACGGGCTGCATGCATTTGGATGCAAAGCGACACACCCGTGTCAGTTGCGTTTCAATGATGCGCCCGCATTTTCCTGGGGGGTAAGAGGAAGACAAAGTTGAAGATCATATCGGAACGGGGACCTGTGCGAAACCAAAAAAGCTTGAAGTCAAGGTAGTTTATTTTTGTTCTTCCCTCCGGACCCCAAATCTGACATCTCACGTTTCTCGCGGCGTTTAGTTGTGAACCTGGATGGTCAAGGCCGCTTACTGAAGACAAGGTCTGATTGCAGACACACAACTTTGTCGCGTGGCTTATTCTCTCCAGGGTTCCCTGGCTCGTCAAGCATATCCCCTCAATTACTTTGTACCCTTCGGAAACAATGGAAGACATGTCGCCACCGTCTCCTCATCATCAGCGATGTCGTGGAAGAGCACAGCCTCCAATATTGCGTATGGCCCCAAAGTAGCGTTGTTGATCGTCAACTTTTCCCCTCCTCCTATCCAGACCTACAGTAGCAACCGTCGTCAACGTTCCCACCCGCGATGCTACAGGAACCCACGTACCGATAGGTCACATGCCTCATCACCAAGAGTGTTATCGAGAGAAAACTGTAATAGATAGAAGACGATCTATACTCTGGTTCGACGCATTGAACATCCAACAGTGCCAAGACCAAAAAGCCCAGCCACCAGCCCGCCTCCCGTCCGGACAAGCGACGATCTCGGGAGCCAAAAAGTCAAAAGTGGTGAGAGAGAGAGGGGGTAAGCGTGTGCCCAGAACGCGTAGGGTCCCTCCCCATGCAGACAAATCTCCGACTCGCCCAATCCACCAAGACTATCTCTGATGCCTAGTCGCAATGCGATGACAATCGGTCTCCCCTATCACCTAGTAAACTAAAACATCAATGAGAAAAGCAAAGAAAGGCCAATGCCCTCATTCCCAGGGCTCGGAGCAGTCCCCGTCGACCTAAGCCTGTTTATCCCGGCGCCCCGAGACGCCGGCGCAGGACTGCCCAACTCGGCAGGTCACACTAGGAGCCAAGTCCCGGATCGAGATGAATGGCAGCCCTTCATGCCTCCCTCCTCCCATTTTCTCTAATTAATAGCAAGAGCACGTTAATAGGCGCAGGTGTGTTACCTTGTCAGGCGCTTCTCATTCGAGCGATCGTCAAAGAAAACAAATCTCCGCTTATGCTCATGGATGTGTGTGTGTGTGTGTGTGGTATATGGATGCAACAGGGGTTGCATTGGTTGGTTTAGAGCCACGCACGACCTGTCACTTAGACTCTTGTTTCGGTGAATCTACTCTTCCTGTGCTGTAACGTCGGGAATGGGCTGGGAATTGATGGGATGAGGGAGGGTGTGAGCGCGATTGCTTCGGCACTTGAGGAAAGTTTGGCTTCGGTGGTGGGTTGGGCTGCCCCTTGGCACGCTTGGTGTCTGGGAGTCACGTTCCTGGATGACGATACCTAGCGCTGAGCGATGATCATGGTTGTCTATAGCTTGCCATCATCATGCTCATCAGCACTTGTGGCGAACCATGCTTCGGTCTGCGGGCGTCGTTGCTTCTTGCGTATAGCATCTGCCTCAGCATCATACAAGACCTGTCAGCACCAGGATAGACGGAGTGCAGAGCCGGAGAAACATCCAGCAGGACAAAGGAGAAACCCCAAAGGCAGAACAATTGCTCAGAGACACTAATAATCCCCGTCAGCTGCCCCCCCGGATGGCGCCTCCAGGCCACCCACCACCGTCGATCCCTTCCCCATTCCTCCCTCCATCACGCCCGCAAGCCACCCCTCGCCGCTATAAGGTTCTCCATGTCCATCCATCCATCGCTGGGGAATCTGACAGTGCTGCAGTAGTTTACAGCGCCAGCGTCTCTCTATTGCTGCAGAATGACGCTCGCACCACCACCATCATTCAATTCGTTCACAAAGACTCATCTTCTCATCTCGGATCAGTTTCGCAAGCCTCCGGAAACCATGGGCCGCCCAGTTATACCCGGTTCCGGTCCTGGAGCTTTATCTCCCCTTTGTCTTATTGTTGTGTAGTTGTCATTCCCCTTGTCTGTTGTGTATTTCGCCACTGTGGCTGTTGTCTAGTGACGATGGCGGCGGCGGCATTGCTGGTGAGCTTGTGATCCAGACCGAATAGGGCCAACGCGAGGATCACGATCTCCCCAACAGCACATACAGATCAATAGTACGCCCTTGCGGCGATTCACGGACTATACGCATTGCTGGGAAGAGAGATCGTTTATCCAACCAACAACAACACCCAACAAAACACCTCGCAGGTGTCCATCCCGTCTCTCACGCACACACACTTCTCTTGATCCATGCCCTGGTCCCGGACCCATGTCGGTGGCAAATTCGCCTGGCCTTCTAGAAACCTTCCCTTCACAGCATCCCTGTCTAGCCAAGTCACTTCACTTCCTCCCTCCTATTCGCGAATAGACCGGAGTAAATGAATCAAACACCATCCAGAAGTTGCTGGTTCAATGTAATGTTGTTCTGGATATTTGACTTAGCCAATTCCTCACACCCCCTTTTCCCCCTTTTCCTATTCCCTTCCCGGCCCGATGAAAGGTAATGTATCTCAGATAGCCCAGCCCGCCTGTCAACTTAGTCAAAGGCGAGAAAAGTGCCCGACATCGCAAGCCACATTCTCAGGAAATAGACGAAAGCAGCAATTCCGCCTCCCAACTAAAGTGAGAAAAACACCGCAGGACACAGAACTCAATCAACCTATACCGAACAGAACAAAGGATCTCGTCTACTCACTATTCGCACATCCAGCCCCATCGCATCCTATCCATCTCCAGCTATGACCGCTCGGCTCACCCCGTTCAGCCTCACGACATTCGTTCCCCCATTCTAGAATTTCTATCACGTATTCTATTCCACTTCTTTTTCCCTCATCCCACACCTTGCTTTGCCTTGTTCAAAATCTCACGATGCTAGCTTTCCCTAAACCCACTATTTACCCACTTTTGCATCCCTGTTTTTTTTACTTTCGGTCTTCCTCGATTTGCGGCTCAACCAGTGATCACGATCTACCGAGCCGGCCTCGACATCACGCAGGTAGCCGCTCCGATGCACTTGTAACGAACTAGACGAGAACCGGCTTCCCCGAAAGCCGGCCCGTAGTCGTAATACGAATGTTCCGATGTGGTTGCCATAGCATACCAAGCTTTTTTTTTTTTTTTTCTCGAACATACCATCCGGGAAGCGTGGGTCCTAACTTCACTTTTTTTTTCTCACGATCCCCAGCCAAAGGATGGAAAGACGCGGCTCTAGCCCTTCGGCCTAGCGATTTTGTATTTTTCTTCCCTTTCTGTTCTTGGATTTCCGTGATGTAAATGAAATACAAAGATCCCCTCGGTCTCGGCGAGTACCGCCACGCCAGGGAGGCGATACCTTCAACCTGGACCGAGAAAATGTGTCAAAGCGTTCATCAATGCAACGAAAATTCTGCTGCGACGAGCCGGAAAGGCATCAAAGCCGTCCACGGGAGCCAAGGGATTGTCTTTTCATTTACCGAGCTGAGGTTCAATGCATATGAATCTCCACTATGCAACACGCATAAACACACCGGTTTCTGTATGTAACCATCCAGCCTGCGTCTTGTCCTGCTTCTGTACACGTATTGGTCCAGGAGGCAGGTCGTATTGCTCGCCTGCCAATAATTCGTAACAAAAACTCTCAGTGTCGTATTCAGCAATATCACCTGTCTCTTCAGAATATTCTTCCCATGTCATGGATGTCAAAATGTGCATAGCTAAGACCGACGAAGACCGCCAGTGAAACCACAGTGGAACTGGCATCAAACGACGTAATCATATGTTCGTCGTATGTGGACATATAATCAATATAATGGTCATAGTTCTGCCCCAGTGAGGAGTTCACACCCCCGGCCGGGGATGGCATTGAGGAGGTCACTGGTTTGACCCAGGAGGCATGGATCCATCGAAGCCTCGGGAGAAGGACTTTTGACCTGGACCCAGCAGAAGGATCGACATCCATCTCGATCTCACAACGGTAGAGGCGTCCACCGGCGGTGATGAATCTCCGAGGCATTGCCGGGGAGCAGGGGTTGAGCGAGGGCTTTGTCTTGACGATTGATGCATTGTCGTTGACTGACAGGCCTGAACGCCGTCGGGGATTATGATCGTGAGATGTATTTCTCGGCGTCATACGTTGCTCCCGGACTCACCTACTTTTCCTGCTCAGCAGGTGTTCCCTTGCGAGACATTCTCCTTGAGATTTCTGGCGACAGAGGCCAGATGCGACCTCCTCATCGCCAAGACCAGCACAGGAGCATACGTCACGCCCTTGAACTCACTCACTCAGGCCGAACAGTATGTCATCACCCTGCAGATTCACCTGATATTCACGTCTCCTTGTCTGCCTGTCTGGGTAAGGTGTCGATGTCCCTCCGCTAACCCCGCCTTTGCGTCCGTTCGTTGTTCCAGGGTAGCTGCCTCGTCTGTCCTGTAGCCGTCCTGGCTTGCCGATGCCCTCCGAGTCCTCCTAAACCAAGAACATGAAGGGGTGTAAAATACATAATTGTGAATGAAGTAGATGAGCGCTTGAAGTGAAGAAGTGACCGAAGCCGAGAAAAGCATGAGAAGTATGAAAGGACTCCCCGAAGACCAATTGGTGGTCTTCTCCCGCTCCAACGCCGAATATCACATGAACATGTTCTTATAGTCATCATCTGCCAGAAAAAATACAATCCGTTAATTCATCAATACACCTTCAGGTCGAAGTCGCCACTGAACCCATTGTTCAGCAACATGCAGGCAATGCGTATCCTCTGCGCCGGCATGTCCTCTTCTCTGTACGAGTCAATTGGACTAAGTCCAAGGGCAATGCACATCGCGTTCGTGATGGTGAAGACGCCGCAGTCGTAACCGTTGTTCTGGCGTGGTGCATCGTGACGGATGACTTTCCACTTGTCTTCCTCGAACTTAGGGCCGAGGACGTCTCGAAGCCAGGCGAGTGTGAGGTTGGTGTAGCGCTTGAAGTCGGAGACAGGGCGGTCCGGACGCATCGAGTCCATGTAAGCGATGGTCCGTTTCGTGGGTCGCACAACCACTAGAGTCCAGTGATTGCTCTCGCAGATAGGTAGGAGAATGGTTTCAACATCGAGGAAGTTTCGCTGCTCAACGCCTGACCGACGTAATGTCCGCTGCGTATTCTTTCCCTGGAGTTCGACAAGCCTCTTCCAAAAGAACGAAGACAATGCCAGGCACTTCCGCGTTTGTTTCTTCGGGTCTTTGATTCCGGCTGCTGAGTTGATGGCTCTATCGAGCCACAGGAGCGCTCCGTTGACGATCTCGTCATTGAGCCAGACTGTTGATGGCACGACCTTGGCGAAGTCATGCCGTCGCAGTTCCGTACCCTCTGCTGTTGCTGCCAGACTCACGTTCGGCGCCGCAGACAGCGTTTCGTAGGCTCGTCTCTCCCAGTCATCACCAACGGGCACCACAAATGGCTGTTTGGGTATCCGTAGGCCTCCTGACTTGGCCAGTCTCTCTTCTTGTAGCTTGCGCTTCTTCTCCTCCAGCGCCTTCCGTTCAGCCTCTTCCCTAGCCTTCTTCTGCTCAGCTTCGATGCGCTTCGTCTCCTCAATGAGCTCTCGCATGCCACTGCTTAGACCTAGCGGCGGCATGGATATGACATCGGGCTCATCGAAGAGTGAGTCGATATCACCCCGTTTTAGCTTCGGAGCGCTGGCCTTTCTGAAGAGCCCAGGTGATGGGCCTCTGGCGGACTTTGACGTCTTTTCTCGGCGCATTTCCTCCATCTTCGGCTCCTCCTTCTGAGTTGCGGCAAGCTCGTCTTCTGACTCTGCCTCGTCCTCGCGCGTGCGCGCAGGTACGAAGCGCGGCCTCTTCGTCGGCCGTGTTCCCAGTGTAGGACGGAGTACTTTCTTTGCCCAGCGACTAGACTGGAGATGTTTGGGAGCCCTGCGTGTCTGGTTGCGTTGCCGTAGCACAGACGCCACTTTACTTTCTCGGTTCTCATCTTTAAGCTGCTGGGATGCCGAGCCTTTGTAAGACCTTGAGCCCTCGTTCTCTTTGTCCGAATCATCATGCGCTTTGTGTTGCCGTCCCCTAAACAAATCAAATATTCTTTCTTTCGTACTCCGCGGTCGCTCACGAGTGACCTGGCCCTTGAGTTCTTTCAAAGGAGGCGGTTCTTGCGACGGCAGATCTGTGGCAGCGCGCTTCCGTTTGCGCTGTCCGGGGGTGTCGAGGGGAGAAAGAGGTGTAATCGGTGTTGTAGGTCGGTCGTTATCTCGTATTGATTCTGGCAGTGGTATACTCGCGGGGTCAGGGTTCATATCCGTGTCATGATTATCGTTCTCGCCCGGGAATGACCCCGGGATGTCCCTTGCTGTTGCTGCCGGGACATTGTCCGAAGTCGCATCGCCCCCGTTGGTTCGTATGCTGAGTCGCAAGTCGCTGTGTGAAGAAGACGGTTTCACGTGAACGCTCCCATCATCGCTCTTAGGTGTTCCTGTTCAGATCAGTCAACAGTGGCCCTCCTGGTCGCAAAAGGTCCCAGCCGTACCATAAGCTAAGGATCGCAAGCTGTTTATGCTTGCTCTTAGTAGCCCCGCCATTGTCGTGATGTGTTCAGAAAGCGCCGCGAACACCATATGTTTGGACGAGAGAAGTCGCGAATGGTTTGTCGATGTTATTTAGGAAGAAGAGGCGCCGCCCGATGGCGCGACGACCTCGGCCTGGTCACAGCCGTGGCCGTCGAAGTCGAGGGAGAGTCGACAAGGCGCAGTGCTTTGTTTCTATAATGGGATCGAAGTTGACAAAACCGCCATCGATGATAGATTTTGGGTCATGTAGCTGCCACCAAGCGGTAAGTGCGCAGCTCTTTGAAAGAAGTTTGTTGCTTTCAAGGGTCTTGCCCACCCCGCCAGAGTGTCAAAGAAGTCGATTAGTGGTGTTGGACCGAGCGGCGCTAGAGTTCGTGAACGACGTCCTTGAGGTTGAGTTCGACCCTGGTCGCTTTCAGTGTATTAGGCGCAGCCGGTGGTTGCGAAAGGGCAATCGAGTCCGGTTTAAGGTGAGGTCGAGGATGATGCTGGAGCTGTGGTGGAGATGCAGGTCAGTCGGAGGTTTTGCTCAATGCGCCGGCCGGCAGAACCTCGGCACTTGCCAGTTGTACGAAGACGGCGATGTCGTGCACCGGCGTCGCATTTACCTTGGGATTTAAACGACTGACCATTAATCTCAAGTCAGTTCTGTCATCCTGGGGATGACGCTACATACTGCTTCGAAAGTCAATATACATCACGTATCTGCTTCGCGTGCTTGGAAAAGTTGATTGTTCATACAGCTCGTGGTACTATCAGAGTCCCCTTCAAAAGGCTATGAATCCATTACACACGCATCTACTTATTCTTAATGATCGCTAATTCCCTCCCTCACATGACTAAAATCACAGTTGCGCCGCTTCTCCGCCCAGCTGCTTTGTGCAAAACGCGGAGAAGTACTCGTTCAGTGCATCCACCGTACCAGAGCCTTCGACAAGAGAGGCCACCATTCCGAGGTAGCCATCGGGTCTCACAACCACGACGCCGCCCGTCTCATCGCTGAAGCCGATCTTCGCATGTGCTGGTGCTTTGGCCTCCAAGATCTGCAGATCGCGCTGGTCGTCAGCGTACACGTGCATGTGGTACCGTGACAGCACGTCAGGCACGTCTCGGCTGATCTCGATCTCAGCCCGGGGCTTCGCGAAGATGGTGCAGAAAGTGAACCATCGGCTGTGGGGGTTGTGCATCTCGTGGTGTGTGACTTGGTCAATATCGTCACGCAGGTATTGCGAGAAGAATGACCGCTTGCTCTTCAAGCCCGTCGCGAAGTCACGCAGAGCCGTGGCAGTCTTGTCTGGGTTGCCAGCGAAGACGAGTATCCTGAAAGAACCATTCAAGGGAATCTCTTGCTCAAGATGCACCACGTTGGCATCCGCGACTCGGGTAACGTTGGCATTTACAGCCAGTCGTCCAGGGCGAACCTTGATACCCTTGGGATTGATCGCCGGCGAAACGGCCTGTCGCTCCGGGGTCCAGTTCAGCTCGTTGCCCTCGTAATAGTAACCGTAGCCGCTAGTAAGCTCGCACGTCTCCTTGAAGGTCTTGATGAATTCGTTGTCGTTCTCCGCATCATCGGTGCCATGGTTCTTGGAAGCTGCTTCAACCTCGTCGGCAGCGGGCGGCCGTTCTGAGAAGAGCTTTGCGTACCGGTTATCGAAGTCCAGAAGCATTTCGGCCACCTTCTTCCGTTCTGACTCATACGTCTTGAGCAGATCACGCTTAGCAAAACCACCCTCGACAGCGTGAATCTTCCACGCCAAGTTTTGCGCATCCAGGAAGGCACAGTTCATGCCTTGACCGGCTTTGGGCTGTGTAGATATTAGCACATGGATTGACGAGTCATCGCGCGATTGCAGAAACTCACGCTGTGTGTATGGCAGGCGTCACCACCAAGGAACACTCTTTGGTCCAGAGTGTAGTTATCTGAGATACCTTGACCAATGGGGTAGACGGAGTACCACTCAACACGCTCCCACTCAATTGAGTAAGGCTGCAGGATCTTCTTTGCTGACTCCTGTACCTCAGCCTCGGTCGCCGTCTTGCGAGGGTTCCAGTCGGCATCAGTTGAAGAGGCAATCTGGATGTAAAGCCGGACCATGTTGTCCTCGCGGGGAATAACCATGATCGACCCGTGCTCACTGTGAATTGTGCATTTCATCTGCACCATGTCAGGCTTGTTTCTGCGAAGTCTCAAGAGTGATTTTGCCATACCTTGATATCGGGGAAGTCTGTCTTGACGACACCATCCATGACACCCCACACGTAGGAGATGGGGTCCTTGTGCTTAACACCAATGTTGAGCTTCTGGCGCACAAACGACCTTGCTCCCTCACCACCAAACAGATACTTTGCCCGGACCGTCTCCTTGGCTGTGCCATCCACATGCTCGAGCTCGACCTCAACAGGATACTCAGAGTCTGTAGTAGGGTCTGTCTTGAAGTCTGTGATAGTCCATGGACGCTGGACATGTGCACCGTTCTTCTCCATGTCGGCAATGAAGACCCGCTCAATAAGACCCTGGTGAAGTAGAGTAGTAAATGGGTAACGCGCTCCGACGAAGCTGGGGCAGCTGGGCCAGCTTCCAGTCCTCACAATGCCCTTTCCACGCTTCGGTGGGTCCCAGAAGGCGACCTCAAAGACACGAGCTGGCTTGTGAGACATGATCGCAGTCTTGAGTCCCATATTCCTCAGCAGGTCAAGCGAACGAGGCTGAATGCCATCCGCACGACCAGTAGCAGTAGGTTCGGCTCTGTTGTCGATGTGCTTGATTTTGTAGCCCCAGCGCGCTAGACAGGTTGACAGCATCAGGCCAACTGGCCCGGCTCCAACGATGACTGGCAAATTGTCAGCAACGCACCAGTAATACTAACTCTTGCAAACAGATGCACAGCGCATCCGTCCTTACGCAGGTTGCAACTCACCGATATCATAGTGCGACGAGTCGCTTTGCCTCGAATTTGCAGCCATAGCTGAAGATGTGGTAGAGGTAGAAAGCGACAGGCGCTGGGTACAACGTCATACAATACAATAAGGGCAGTAAGGGTATCTCTATATCGCAGGCTTAAGCCAAGGGTATGTCGCGATCGAGGTGAGTAAAAAGAAGACCGATGACATCCACGGGCGATGAGGCAGGACTATAAATGAATTGCGATCATGCAGGGAAAGACCCTTGGGAGTCCAGCCGGGACCAAGTCGCGTAAAGGTGGACGCGGCACTGAGATCGGGATTGAGAGGCTCCAACAAGGTGAGGATCCGAAGAGAGCCTGAGTGGGGGGAGACCAGATGCAAGCCGGTGAAGAGAGCCGTTGCGGTGGGCGGAACTGGGTCACGGCGAGGACGGACACGATTGTCGGAATGGTTGGCGGCAAGTGTAAGGGAAGAGTGACTGGGTCGCTGGGAACCGAGAGTCCGTTAAAGCGTCAGAGAACTGGAAACATGAGGATCCATGGTCATCAATGGTCCGGAGCATCATCCACTGGGTTGGGGAAATGGGACGCCGCCGCCGTGACTGGGGCCCGGGCCCTCCATCCGGAGTTAGGATGGCAATGAAATTGAGCCGTGCGCATCAGCCGAAAGGCTCACTCATGGCCTGTCGAGGTGAGGTACAGGTGCTCGACGGCGGTTCGAGGCGGCATCTTGGCCTGTGGCCCTGTGACATTGGCGGAATTAGCAATGGCCGGGCTGTGTGTTCGATAGCCACTGACGGGGGGGATTACCGTTTCCTTAGGCCTGGGAACAGGCTGTGGGGTATGGCGAGCGAGTGAGAGGCAGCGAAGAGAGCGTGACAGGCGGCGCCGGGAAGAGAAATCGGTACTTGGAGAAATTCTGGACCTGGATTGGGGATCGCTTGGGGTCACGGACGGGTCTTGGTGCGGTCTTGGGTGGGTGCTTGCACGCGCGGCGTGAGTTGCTGGTGGGGACGACACGGATCGAAGATTCGGGAGATGGTGCTCCTGAATAAATAGCACCAGGGCCGACGGTGGTGGTGCGGGGATGGAGCTATGCAATGCGACTCGGAAGCTGTGCTGGGTGCTGGTGGCAGTGATGATGAGGAATTCATGCAGGACGGGAGAGAACTTGATGATTCTGATGATGCAGTGGTCATGGACTTGAGCACGCAATGGAGCAGAGGAAGAGAAGAAGCAGCTGCTGAAGCTGCAGGTCAAGCTGAGGCTGGTGACCAGAAACATCAACACGGTCACCAAACGGGATGGCTGAAACAGGGCACCGTCACGATAACGGCTGACATGTTTCAAACGGACATGCACGTGTAGCTTCACCGTTTCGGTCCCTCAAGACCCTCATCCCATCCGTTGGCATCACGGTTCGGCATTCTTCAAGGCTGTTGCTTGTTCAGATTGACTAGATCCAGACCATCCATCCTAACCTTTCTCCACTCCACATTCCCGCGTCCTCCACATACCCGAGACTCTTCACGAGTGTCCATTCACGAACCCGTTCGTGTGCCCATTCTGCTTCGAATACGGCACCTCAATCGTATACGCATCCTCATAATGCATCGCCCAGTATCCATCCCAGATCTTTTTCGTTAATGGCCCGACCTTGCCATTGCCAACCGGCCTCCCGTCCAGCTGCGTGATCGGCATGATGCCTCCTGCTGTAGTGCACATCAGGATCTCATCGGCCTCATATGCCAGTCTCACCGGTACAATTTCGCACTTCACGGGAATGCCTTCGCGAGCTGCGACATCGAAGACACTCTTGCGAGTCACGCCCTCGAGGACACCTCTGTCTGCTGTGTATAGTTTTCCATCCTTGAGGAAGCAGACGTTGAACCCGGATCCTTCTGTGATGTTCGTATCGCCGTCCGTCAGGAAAGGGTAAGTGGCTGAGCGATCGCGAGCTTCGTGCATTGCCCTCGTCAGATCTCCCCACTGCAAGTTCTTGACAGTTGGGTCGAAGGAGCCGGGAGGTGTGCGGCGAACAGTCCGCGCGATGACTGCGGTGCCGCCTCCGTACTGGACCTCGGGTTCCATAACCCACACGTATGGCAGAATGAACATGTAGAGGTTGTTCTTGATCTCGTCGGGTCGCGACTCTCGAACGCCCTTGAAACCACGAGTGACGATGATCTCGACGAAGGCGTCGCGGATGCCGCTCTGGGCGACCATGTCCAATAAGATGCTCTTGACTTCATCCTTGGGCAGTGGAAGAGTCATGCGGATCTTTTTGCAGCTTGCGCTGAGACGGTCGATGTGGTCATCGAGGCGGA
This sequence comes from Sarocladium kiliense, assembly GCA_030734395.1. NCBI lineage: Eukaryota > Fungi > Ascomycota > Sordariomycetes > Hypocreales > Sarocladiaceae > Sarocladium > Sarocladium kiliense. The sequence goes on along the minus strand of JAUZTG010000015.1, from coordinate 406,920 downwards.
AGAATCGACCATCCCAGACGGCGGGTACGTCGTAAGTAAGGTCACCGTGCAGGAAGCCCTGCTCCTTGAGAGGAATAGTGGCATCGTCGAATGGGACAAGCTTGCCAGCAATCCAGGCGACACCCTTGGCGAAAGGGTGAGTGCTCTTATCCAGGGCAGCCTTGCGCTCCTGGTAGTCGCCCAGGATCTTTTGCATTGTGGCCATGATAGGCGATATGTTGACTGCAGGGTAATCCGCGAATAAAATGGGCAAAAGAGAGACGGAAGATGGAAGCTGACTTGTCTCTCGCAGGATGTTACTTGGAGTTTCGCGCTCTTGGTTCATTCTAAGACCTGATAAGGCCAACACAGCTTATGTATCTTCCGCGAACAAGTGTCGTCACAGCTCTAACCTGCAATCAGCAACTTCCATCCTCCAGCTTCCGCTCCATAGATCGAATTGCCCATCTTGGAAGACATGAAGCATTCCCATCTTCAGCGGCTTGCACAGAGCAGTTCCCAAAAGAGTAATTCCCTTCATGGCCATGGTGTGTGTGGGCCTGATACGCCACCATCCATCACGAACAGTCCTCTCCAGAAGTGGAGGCTGTCTAAGTCAAGATTAGCTCACGGAAACTCTTCCCCTCATCCTTTGCTACCCTATGGAGTAAACTCGTTCACCGGCGACAACGAGGTCCGCAGTCGGAACGCTCTAGGCTGTGATCCTAACTTGGTCGGTTGCTTCGTGTCTTTCGGCATCATCGGTCCCCTAGTACACAGCGCTGTAGGTGTTACGCTCATCATACGAGGTGAACAAGTCATCGCCAACTTGGGTTTCTGCCGAATTGGGCCAACCCTCAGATCGCCGACAACACTCAAAAGTTGCCGTTGTCTCTTCAAGTAAAGTGTGACATAGGAAACTTCACAGCACCAAGTTACTACATCTTGCCATGGCTCAGAAGAATGTCGTTGTTGTCGGGTAAGTACATCTCGAGGGAAAATTTCGACTCTCTGATTGACGATGCTCGTGTAGGGCTGGTGTCGCTGGTCTAACCACTGCACTGCTGCTGTCCAAGAAGCAGGGATACAATATCGTAGTCGCAGCAAAGCACATGCCTGGAGACTACGACATTGAATACGCTTCACCCTGGGCTGGTGCCAACTATATGCCGTGAGTAGCTTCACCAGCAGAGTTTGAGTCTCTTGCTTTACTGACGAGGATAGGGTATCTGTTCGGGGAACGAGACCAGCCGTTTGGGATAAGAACACATGGGCCCCATTGGAGGATCTGGCGCAGAATCATCCCGACGCCGGTGTTCACTTTCAGCGTACGTCAACCTATAACGCAATTGGCCGGTTTCAATCCCATCTATGATGAGCTTGCGCTGACGTTGAGCTCATTAGACTGTGAGATCCGGAACAGGGTTAAAGACAAGGAGTCTGCTACAGCACAGTGGTTCTCGGAGCTCCTGTCACCCACACCTTGGTTCAAGGACGTTGTACCTAACGTAAGACAGTTTAGACGTTTACTCATGAGTCGGGGTCAACCTGATGGCTAATGTTGCTGTGCAGTTCCAATCGAAGCCGCCGCCGTCGGCCGAGTACAGCTCCATCACCAGTTTCACATCCGTGTGCATCAACACAGCCATCTACCTTCCCTGGCTAGTCTCACAGTGTCTCAAGAACGGCGTGGTATTTAAGCGTGCTGTGTTCAAGCATATCTCGGACGCCACTGCTCGCAATGTCCACCCTAATGGCAAAGTCGATCTCGTGATCAACTGCACTGGCCTCTCCTCTGCAACTCTCGGAGGTGTGGAGGATAAGACCGTGCACCCAGCTCGCGGGCAAATTGTAGTGGTGCGAAATGACGCTGGGATGATGACGGGCCTTTCTGGTACTGATGATGGACCCGACGAGGCGTGCTACATCATGACACGAGCTGCAGGCGGAGGCACCGTCCTTGGCGGCTGCTACCAGAAGGATAGATGGGAATCTCAGCCAGATCCCAGCTTGGCCATCCGAATCATGAAGCGAGCAGTCGATATCTGCCCTCAACTTACTGGAGGAAAGGGCATTGAGCATCTAGATGTGATCAGACATGGAGTCGGGTTGAGGCCAGTGCGTGACGACGGCGCGAGGATCGAGAAGGAGAAGATTGACGGGACGTGGGTGGTGCATAACTATGGGCATGGAGGAGCTGGGTATCAGTGCTCATATGGGTGTGCGATGGAGGCGGTTGAGCTTGTAGAGGAGGCGATGGGGCCTCGGTCGAAGCTGTAGATGGATGAGAGAGTCCGATGATAGGAGAGGATCGATCCGCAAGATAATGAAGAAAGAATCATGATAAGATAGTCTGCCTGATAATGGAACCGTGAAAGACGAGACGAGCTACTGGTAGTCAAGGATGGCTGTGTGTGACCCGGATAAGGGAGCAAGCCATGCCCCACAGCACCATCCTCCTCATCCTCGACGCCTCGCCTCGCCTGGTCGCCAGCTCCACGATCTCCATCCCTCCCCTCCATCGCGTCCCCATTACTTACCCCATGCATCCTCCACATCTGCCACTGGTATCCTGGTTGACTTCCTGCATTCTTGCAGCAGCTTGAACTTTTCCGCATATTACTAGGTTTCTACGTCATCATCAATCGCCCAGCAGCGGCGGACTGACTGCATCCTCAATACTCCGTACAGCGTCAACAAGGACGATGGCAACCATTGAAACTTGGTCACCTTCAGCAAGCCACTTCTCGCTCTTATACGACAGCACTCACGACATCGCCACACATGACTGCATAACCTGCGCGACACATAGCCACAAGTGCGATAGAAGGAGACCATTCTGCGACGCCTGCTCTTCAACCTCTCGACAATGCGAAGGTTTCGCACTGGACCTTGTCTGGAAGGACGCCCCGAAGCCAAAGATGTCAAAGACAGGTGCAAGTGTAGCCAAGAAGGCTGCTGAGAACAGCTGCAGTGCAGCCTCAACTCAACGAAAGCAACGGACCAAGGAGCTCAAGTTTGTTACGGCGCAGGTTGGAAGCAAGCGACGAAAGAAGACAAAAGCGGCATATGCTACTGGGACCGACGCTGGACTATTCTCCAAGTTCACCCTTGGGACAGATCCCCGTCCTACAGCGGCTGAGTCGCCAGCAAAGTCGCCGGATAGCTCCGCACAGAGCGGAGGGTCAATCTCAACCAGATCATCTCAAGAGAGCCCTCCAGTCGTCGATACTACCGAGCAGTGGGATCAGAGCTCCTGGTCCATGACAAACCCTACCCTTCCGCTGTATGGCGGATTTGTGTTTCCGCCTGAACAGCTGCCTCAGGGCTTCTTCAGTGAAGATCAGCAGCTTCCACTGGATGCATGCACGGTAGAGGAGCTGTCACAGCTTGCTTCTGGGACATCACCTGTGTCTTCATCTCCAGCTTATAATGACTTCGATCTCTCAGCTTACGACGACACCGTGGATATGGAGGACGATATCATGGAGCTTTTGAGGCAGGTTCCAATTGGCGTTACTTACCAGAGCCTGGCACACAAGTACAAGGATGTACTGGAATCATGTAGGATGCTTTACGCCACAGATACTGTCATTGAAATCTAACCTGGTGACCGAACAGATAACACGAAATATTGCGTCGTGCCCTTGAGTACCGACTGTCCCAGCAATCCCTACCGAGTCTCTTCAATCTCTATCGAAAAATACCCTTTCCTTCTGCACGGCGTCCTCGCCATCTCATCTCGCCACCTTGCGAAGCGGGACAAGAGCGCCATACTCGAGGACCAGGCGCACAGCCACTGGTCAACGTCTCTGCGACTACTCAGTACTGCTACTTACTCGAGCCCCGATTTTTTACCTTTGCTGGATACAGTTTTGGTGTTGGCGAACTTCGAAGTGAGTGGTCATCCGTGGAGGGTGTGTCCAGGTCAGATACTGACACAATATCAGTCCATGCAATCGGCCTACAACATGGTGAACATGCACCTGGATGGCGCACGCAAGATGATTCAAGAAGCTGGGCTGACGGAATGGAGTCATTACATCCCGCGGCTTCGTGCTCAAATAGCTATGCTTGTTTGGTGAGTTGAGCTTGTGCAAATTGGTTGAACACCAAGTCTGACCGTTCTCAGGTGGGATGTTACAGTATCGCTAGTCGCCCGGCGCAAGCCTCGCTTGCCGAGTTCCTACATGGAGATATTAGTGAGCTATGATGGAGACGAGAGCGAGGGTTGGTCCAGCTTTACTTTAAACGGCTGCCCATTGCCCTTTATCGCCGCCATGGGTCGCCTCGCGAGCCTTGCAGCGATCTACGAGCAGACCAAGCAAATGGAACATACCATGTTTGATCATTCCGCGGTGGACACAATCCTCAAGCAAGTGGAAGAGTACACCGACATGAGGGATCCGCTTGTTGGCGACGTGGCAGGAGATGCGAACACCCTGCGCAATCGACATCACTGTGTTGAAGCCTGGAGACACGCCATCTTGCTGTATGCACAGAGAGTCTTCAAGCCGGCCCCAGACAAAGAAGCCCTCCATCGGATCGACCACCTCAGCCGCACCATCTTCGACAGCGCGCGGTGCATCCCCCCCACCGAAACCCTACAGAAGCAAGTGCTCCTCCCCATGTTCCTCGCAGCTGCTGAAGTTGGCAACGAGTGGAACCGAGACTTTGCGAGGGAGTTTTGTCGACATTGGAGCAGGGAATCGAACTTTGATCAGTTTGAGACGGTGGGAAGGTTGCTGGAGGAGATTTGGAGGGGTTGGAAGGAGGAGGAGAGGGATGTGTATTGGTGGGGGGTGAAGGTGCCGGCGATGGGCTTGGGGGAAGGGGAGGTGCCCATGGCGAGGATGCTGCAGCTGGGTTGAATTATTCTTGCTTCGGGTTTTGGAGTTGAAGTAATCGGATGTTTCAATTGTGCACTGACGGCCATCGTATGGTCTTTATGATTCTGGGGTGTGAGGGCAGGCTTACAGTGCCTTCTACGTTTGCAACCATAGTATTGGACATTAGAGACACACATTGATGTTCTTGACTCTAATCTACAGCCAATCTACAGCCAATCTTGAGCGAATCGGAGTTGGTTGCGAACCATGCTGTAACTAGTAAACAGCCGTGTCCTTCTCCGCAGCAACGTACTTCCAATAGCGCTGTGCACAAGCCCTGCGCAGCGACTTTCCAAAGAGTATCATAAGCAAGAACGAGTTTGTGCAGACGAACGAGATGATGGACACTGAGATGAAGCAGTTCCTCAGGCCGACAGACTCGATCCAAGGGGTAATAGCGTAACTGAAAGAGAAGCCGATTGTGTTGCGGATCACCATGATAGAGACGAATGACTCGCCATGGATCTCCTTGAAGCAGTCGACTGAGTAAGCGAGAGCGATAGCACAAGCTGAAACGACTCCAAAGGTCATGACTCCAATGCCAATAATGAGTACCATGTAGTGCGCTCCCTGGCTGGCACCGACTCCCCACATGAGCAGACCACAAGTCGACATGATTGCCGAAAGGGCCAATCCCCAAAGCCGTTGCTCGGGCTCACGAATGCCGTTGTTCCTCTTCGCCAACCATAACACCAACATATCCGACATCTTGCCCGCCCAGACACACGCAACACCACCGCCGACTAGTGGCGAGAGGTATGCTACTCCCACCATCTTGGGAGAGAAGTTATACGGCGCTGCGTTGAGGATCATGGACATGGTGGCGTTGAGGACGGAGTACCATCCGATGTTGGTGCCGAAGAGGAGGCCTGCCCAGAGGATGTTGGGGAAGAGGACGATGATCTTCAGGGAGCGCCAGGACTTGAGGAACATTTGCGTCTTGGTAGGACGACCGGGGAGGAATGTCCAAAGTCGAAGTTTCTGGATGTAGCTGCGTTTAGGACGGTGATGAACGGAGACGACGGACTGGCGACGCTGAGGGTCTGCTTCTGCACCCTTGGAGTCATCATTGGGGGCTTCGATGTCGGTGAGCTTTGCTGGAAGGGCGGCTGGGGCGGTGCCTTCTGTTGTCTTGCGGAAGAACATTGTTTCTTCGAGGCCGAAGAACATGGTGATTGTGCAGGTTGCCATGACCGCAGTGGCAAAGTACATGACCGGCTTCCAGCCCTGCTGATCGGCAATGAACCCAGCGAGGAACGGAGCAAGGAAGTTTGATCCAAAGAGGATGAAGGCATAGAGCGCAATGTACCGTCCTCTCTCGTGAGCGAAGTACACATCCGGAACGGATACTTCAGGGAGAGACTCGACGGGACAGCAGAATATGCCGAGGAGAATACGGTGGGCATACCATTGGGAGGCGCCGTTGGAGAAAGGGGTCCACAGGACGGGGATGGTGGAGAGGGCGATCGTGACGATGTAGACGCCGCGACGGCCGTAGGTCATGGCGATGGGTTGCCAGAGGAGGCAGCCCCAGCCTTGCATTAGTTGCATGATGCCTGTGCCGGTATTGAGGTTTGCGATGGTGAGGCCTTGAGCGTCTGCGATCTACAAAGTGTTACCAGGGAGGAAGGTGTAGTAGAGGAAGAGGTATGGGTCACCTGGGTGAGAATGCTATATGTCACGGTTGTGGCTATGCCGATGCCGAAGGTGTAGACGTAGCTCATGAGAATAGAGCGTGTCTTGCGGCTCTTGACCCAGTTGAGGGGATCTTCTGGGTCTTCACTTGGTTGAGGCTGGAGGACGATGTGGCCGTCGTTGACGTGCTGGACTTGGCCTTCGTTCTGGGTTGGGTCCCAGAGGAGGATTGTCCCGGGGACATCTTCGGGGGTTTGGCCGTACATGGGAGACGCCATGGTGAAGAGGCTGACGTGAGGATATAGGATCAATGGAGTGATGAGATGTGGCTTGGTGGCTTGGGAGAGCTTGTGGTTTGTTGTTGAGGGTGGTTTGGATGGCTACTTTAAGTAGTGGTTCTTGAAACGGCTCTCAGATAGCAAGATAGCCGGTCTTGTTGATCGCCGAATGATAGAGTGTGACGAACAAGGGTGATAGCCAGAGCATTGCAATCCAACAATTTCGTCGATGAGGGTTCCCAGTATGATACTAACTCCAAGCCATAGCCGTCGGCAACATGGTAACCGAGCAGGTGGCTCAGTGGAGAACCTGGGGAACCTTGACAGGGCTGACGGGCGTAAGGAGATAGCAAGTGAACAGGGACTAGAGGAGATAAAGGCAAGGCCTTCTCATGAGGTTATCCATGTTCACCAGAAGGAGGTATGCCCGTTGTTGGCTAGAGATAGGCATGTTTCTAAGATGGAATTCCCCAAACGAGGGAATCTCTCGCCACGGCAAACACTCTCCGTCTCGAATCTGCAAGTACTGAGACTAGTCTGATCTTTCTCTAGGACGTTGACCGATGGCGGGTGTTGTTAGTCTCTCACTAATCGCTGGGCTGTTGATCGCGCGTGTTTACTCCACTGTGACCAACAATGACCCATCCATTGTAGAAGCACTAGGCTTGATAAGGTATTACTGTTTTGGGAATTCGAGGATTGTGAACGGAGCGAGGGCGACTTCGGGGCTTGTGATAAGCGACGAGGGAATTGGGGAATGAGGAGGAGGCTAAACAGATGTGGGCTTTTGAGGATGCAGAAGTGTATTTGGTGTTGGGAAGTCAGTCGGGGGCTCATGTTAGCTTTGAGTTTCTGGCTTGGGTATAAGGCTTGAGACGAGAACCTGTACAATCGCTGGTGTAGAACGAAGAGGGCGTCGATGGCAGAACGTACCTAAGGACCAATACTCATCTCGTACAGAATCTCATATACTCAATTGAATTGCATCATGGAGAATGGCGGAACTCTGGAGGCGGACATTTCTGGTCGACATGAGCAGGAGATCATTGGCTACACTGAGCCCTGGATCGCTTCGCCCGGTCAGCAAGTCCAAGTCAAGGTAATGTCCGACTTTCTGTCTCTCGATATCGACAAGCCGTGATCACGTACTGACCTCTCATCAAAGGTCTCCAGCACCGTTCCCAGCTACAACTGGTCCCTCTCCCGCATCATCCAAGGCTTCGATTTCCCCCGTGCTCCCGCCGTGCAATACGAGCCCATCCTTGCGCCAGAAGCAGGGTCTCCTCCAGTCGCGGGTGCTTATCAGAGGGCTCACTCCGGATCTTATGCTATTGTTGAATCGTGGGCGAAGTCATCTGGCGGCGCGCAAGGAGTGAGGTTCACCTCGTTTGTGCAGCCGTGGTTGTTGGAGGCGGGGCATGAGCAGATTGTTGTCTCTACGTTGGATGTTGAAAAGAAGACTGGGTTTGCGTTGGTGTTGGGTGATGGTGGGAGGTTGGATGTGCTTGTGGGAACTGGACAGGCTGTTGAGCGACTGCAGAGTGAGATTTTACTTCGTCGCTGGAGATGGGCTGAGGTGTGCTTGGGCGTTGTCGGCAAGACGGTGCAGCTGGATGTGACGCATCAAGAGAGACTTGCTGAGATTGCACCGAAGCCAGGTTCGTTTTCTTCGACGATTCAGAACGACGTGATACTGGGCAACGGAACACCAGACACAAAGAACCCTCTTACCCTGGCTGCTGGGTACTTCACAGCGGCCTCTGAATCCGTCCATCTCGAAACAAACATCTTCAACGGCCGGCTGGACTCGCCACATATTGAAGTGAGTCATGGCGCCGACTTCGAGACCTGGGCAAAGTACGACTTTTCTGTCGATATCCCGACCGACAACATCACTGACGTCTCTGGCAACGGCAACCATGGCATTTTGATCAACGCACCAACCAGAGCCGTCAAAGGCCACGATTGGGATGGCTCCGAGCCAGACTGGACAAAAGCCAAATATGGCTATGGCGCAATCCATTTCCACGAGGATGATCTCGATGATGCGGCTTGGAAGACGGACTTTAGCTTCAAGCTTCCCTCCGACATCCCATCTGGCGCATATGCCGTCGTGGTAAAAGGTACAGGCGAGCACACAGAAGTCGAGGATCATATCACATTCTTTGTCCGACCTGCAGTGACCCCAACACCCCGTCCAAAGGTCGCCATGGTTCTTTCGACGTTCACGTACCTGGCTTACGCCAATGAGCATATGTATGACCAGACAAGAGCATCAAGAATGGAGCTCTCAGGTGACGTGAACATCCGAAAGGACACCAACTTCAGACGCATGGCGAGACGAACAGACCTGGGATGCTCGCTGTACGATGTGCATCGTGATGGGTCAGGCTGCGTATTCAGCACGGCCAAGCGCCCGATCTTGAACATCAGGCCTGGGTATGTCAACTGGGCATTCCATAGACCGCGAGAGTTCAGCGCTGATCAACTGATGATTGGGTTGCTGGAGGAGAAGCTTGGTAGAGGGAATTACGACATCCTGACGGATCATGATGTGCATATGACGAAGGGCGCGCTTGATCCGTATGATGTTGTCCTCACGGGCTGTCATCCGGAGTATCCCAGCTTGGAGCTTCTCAATGCTTATGCTGCTTTCTCGCGCGGAGGAGGGAGTTTGATGTATCTTGGTGGAAATGGCTTCTACTGGTGTTCTGTCACCGATCCAGCGAGGCCACAGAGGATTGAGGTCCGAAAGGGTGATCAAGGATGTCGGTCGGTAGAGTTGCCGGCTGGTGAGAGGATGCACTCGCTGAATGGAGCACAGGGCGGACTTTGGAGAAGTAGAGGACGGAACCCTCAGACATTGTTCGGAGTGGGATCATGTGCTTGTGGGAATGGACAGGGCGTGGCGTATAAATTTGAGGACCAGATTGTTGGATCACAACCTTTTGCTTGGCTATTTGAGGGTTTGGCGACGGATCCCAAGACTGGTAAGATTGACAGCATCCTGGGCCCTGAAGGGTTTGGTGGCGGTGCTTCAGGGGACGAGATTGATCGCATGGACCTCGCGTTGGGGACACCGACCAATGCGGTTCTGCTGGCATCGTCGGTGGGCCATGATGATACTTTCGGCTTGTTCAACGAAGAGATCATGTATCCAATGATAAACACCACAGGGACTCTGACGAGGAAAATTCGGAGCGATATGGTGCTGTTTGAGACAAGTGGAGGAGGCATGGTGTTCAGTGTTGGCAGTATCAATTGGTATTCGTCGTTGGGATGGGATGGGTATGAGAACAATGTCGCAAGGTTGACGTGGAATGTCTTGAGGAGGTTCATGGAGGTTGGAAAGCAGAGGAAGAGATAGCATGTGTAGAGACCGGCCGCAAAAGATGCCATTGTGTATCATGCGAGAATGAGAATAGCCCCAATAAAAGCTGTAACCCCGGAGAATCCTGGGACAAAAGATCTGGGAACCCCAGCATCCTCTTCGTCCTCCGGGTTGGGGCACTCTTCAGGTGGATTTGACCCTCTGCACTTGTCCTCCAACCTCGCAGCCACTATACTCTCCACCGTAGCCTTGTCAATCGTCGCGCTACAAGGGTTCGAAATCAAGGATGGGGAGTAGGGAGCAGCATGCACTGCACATGTTCTGTTCTCTCTTCAAATCTGTGGAGAGGGAACTGTGTGTGATCTGTCGGTTACGTTGAAGGCGGCCGTGAACCCCAAAGATGACAACACCAGATATGCGTGAGTTGGACTACGTCAATATTGTTGATGCTGTAACGGCGGAAAGCGATCCCTCTGACGTATATGGGAACGGCGAGGAAGCTTGGCTAAGCGCCAGCCCTGCCAATGGCTGAGGATGCGCTGGCCATGTCGGAGAGCTGGAATAACGCAACGCCTTATATGCGTCAATTCTAGCTTCCTCAGAGCAGCCGGCAAATCAAAGGGGCGGTTTTGCTATCGTGGACCAGCTCATTTCAAGCGAGCTCAATCTTATTTGCTTGCCACGATGTGAAAGTGATACATGATGGGTGCGTGGAGGGTGTGCTTCTGGTCGTGATGACGAAACGACATCAGCAAGAACCCGAGGCTGTCAAGTATTCCCTGGTTAACCGTGTGTATATCAGTCGCAGGTGAGGAGAACTTCTACATCCTCTCGGATCTGACGTACGAAGGGTGCGGCGGACTCGGAAAGGTGTCGAAGAGGACTGAGGACCTCCTAATTCATGCCAGAAGGGAGCTGTGAGACTTGTTAGCAGAAACGATAGCTCACCATACTACATGGGATCGCCTTCCACAACTCACCAAAGTCTGGAAACATCGGCTTCGGCACATCATGGGTGATGCCTGAGGCTGTTGCCTGCTCTCGGCGATCACGAGGCAGGAGCGACTCAGGCAGGGGTCACCAGGGAGCTCCTTCCCAACATGCCCTGCAAGGAAGCTGCGACAGATGCCTTACAATGGTGTGTGCTCTGGGTATCTGACGTAATGCAGTTCCATAAGGGCAACGTGGGAGTGGCCTCTTGTCTCTCTATCTCTTGCTTCCTGTGGCCGTCCAGAAGCAGGAGCGTCATGTAGAGTTCCTTCTTTTTGACAACTTCGCATCGCACCAATCCATTGCCTCCCACAATGCCTCTGACCTTGAGAGCTCCTAATTTTAAGAACAGCAGCACCTAGTCCTTCGTCTGTCGCCATGCTACACTCTTGGTCTGCCTCTGTCGGTCATCCTCCGCATCTCCTCACGAAGTCGACATGAGCCTCTTGATGAGTTGCAACCACCGTCCTTGCCGCGGAGAGGGGACTCATCGCTCCTTCTCATCTGATCTGAGCTTCGACGAAGATAGTGAGTGCTGAAGCCTTGGACTCCAGCGCGCAAACAAGATGTTAACACGCTATGATGCCGCAGAATGCCGCAATGTCCTCGTACGGTACTGCGCCCATATCCCTCGCAACTACCAGTATCGTGACGGCATCCGACTCGTGAGTAAAAGTTCTCAGCATCAATGCCGCAGTCCTCGTTGAACATGCTGATGGCATCGCCAGGTTTTCCTTGTGCTGAGGGACCACCTGGGAGACGAGCACTTGGGGAAAGCTGGCGGCGTTCTGTACGAAATGATCGAGGTGGACTGTCACCACTCTGACGATCCAGGCGCAGCCTTCCAGCGCTGGAGGCATGATCACATGCACCGTCATGTGAGAGTGATCACGGCCACACATACCCAGCGCTCCGTGGTGCTGACTCAAGTCTCACAGGCGAATCTCGAGCTACCTCATATTCCACACCTTACTACCATCAGTACCAACATCACTCCAACGGCCACGCTTGTCAAATGGCGAGCGGATCACCCAGAGCGCTACAAGATCCGGCTTTCAGATCATGCAACTAGTCACAGCCGCAGCCCAAGCTCGCCATTACGACATCGCAAAAGCTGGACTATTGACTATAGCACCTACGTCTCATCACGCGACGGTGGTACATGGCCGATGAAGCGACTTGATCCCAAGGAATTTCATGAAATGCATTGGAACTCTGAGAACTCACACCGAGGACGCATGATCCAGGAAAGGTCTCTCGACATGAGTGATGCATCGACCACGAGCCTCAGAGACGAGTCATCTTCAACGAGGCCGTTAGAGTCCAGGAGAAGTTCCAAGGTACCCTTCGTGACTTCTCTTCGACCGAGATCACTATCCGAAGTCGTCATCCGAGCGTGCGAAAAGATCAACCTTCACGGGAGGCGCACCGGGACGACGGGGATTGCGATGGTGACGGGACTTCAGAGCATGCAGAGGGACGCCTCACTCTACAACCTCTTGGAGCCCAGGTATCAGCCACAGTTCAACGAGTGGGATATACCAAATGCATCGTTCGCACGAAAGTTCGGTCTCCTTGCCGATGGTCACTCGCTGCCACCGTCAATCAAGGAGTTGCCCGTAGCGGAAGATAAGGCAGTAGACAAGGCTGAGGAATTGGCATTACCCGACTTCAGACTCTCTCTGGGTTTTCAAGGGCCCTTTACGCCTCAATTGTGGTTCGACGGAGGATTGGACTATCGATATCAGTGGGAGTGAAACGGTGACAGATCGCCAGACGACGCACAGCCAGTCGGGATGATGTGCGATGCCTGAGCGGTGTTGGGGCAAGTGAATTTCAGTCATCGATACCTTTGTGTGACGAAAATATTATTTTGGTTCAGAACAATGTCCAGAATTGGTCAAGATCGGTCAAGGCCGACCAGGTGAGGTGAATGCAGGCTGCGCATCTCCCTTGCAGCTGTTCGGCTTTGATGGTGACACCTGCGGACAGCTGCCGACAGATGAGACTCTTTTGATTGCCTGAATTACCACAGCAACTGAGATCAAACAATTGATTCCCGTACTTTCCAAAACAACAATAGGAATCGAGTCGCATGGGTGGTTCAAACGTGTTGACTGTTCGTCACCATCTGTGGCGTCACACTCTCCGGTCTCCCAGTCACTTAACAATTCCAAACGCCTGCCTTTCTATCCTCGATTCGTTCAAAAGACCAATCCTCTGATAGCTGCTTCTCATTTCTGCCCTCTTCTACGTTTAATTCACTACTGGGAATGCACCAGATTGCTGACATGGCTGTCGGAACTCCAGTGGCGGCCAAAGGCCTCAAGTCGAGTCCCTCAACGCCCAACATCACACCACTTCATGGATCCTTTCTTCCAGTATCGCCCATGTCGCGATCACAGTCTTCATCTCCTCGCAAACGCGAGACGAAGCAGCCGCTACACATCCGCATGAACTTGACAGAGAACCAGGTCAACAAGCTCACCGACGCGTATGAAGTACTTCGTTGTTCTGCTCTTGGGGTCATGCTAACCTGGTTCAATGTAGATTCACCGTATCAAAGCGTAGCTGTAGCCCTGTCAGAACTGCTCGCGTTTCTGGAGGCTCTGTGTCTCCTAAACCTAAAGGTGCCCGACTAATGCCAGGCAATGCTCGGCAAATGTTCAGCAAGACCACCAACGATGATGAAGCCTCGCACATGACCACATCAGCAGTTGGCGAGTTCATGCCTGGCTGGTCGAAGCACACCACCGAGTCGCCTAGCCTCGCTGAGCGTCGTCAAAAGACGGCCCCTTCACACATCCATGTGGATGGCTGCACAAAAGGGTCTAGGAACTCGTTGAAGCCGCAAATCAAAGAGAGCACTGGGCTCATGACACCCTTCGAGTGTGAGCATATCACTGACTGGTCCACGGAGGATGAATCTCATGGTCGTCATTCCCACGGCGGCGAGCGACATCATAGCCAGGAACCTGAGCCTCTCAAGCTCAAGCCGCGAAAGTACCAACCGCCTCCTGCTCCGAAACAGGAGAGACCAGCTCCCCGAGACAGACGCCCCGAGAAGTGGATTGGAACCGAAACGTATGCGACCTCACGCGCTTTGCAGCAGGGAATTAGGTGCTCCCCTTCGCCGCGACGCACGCAGAGTAATGCAGAACAGTTCCGGCACCACGGACTGATATACCAGGCGGCCGAGCCGTTGCCGCCAATGCCGACGCGTGCTGAGGCGATTGCTTCAATTGAGAGTCCGCTGTTCTCTCCACTGGCTTCTTACTTCCGTGGGCCGGACTTCCCATCGGAGAAGAAGGGTGGGAAGACGATGATTGGGGATAATGGGTGGTTGGAGAGGACGCAGTCTGTTAGTGAGCAGGCGAAGAGGTCGCCGTCGAAGAGAATTGGTATTCTGGAGGCGATCAAGAAGATTGCCAAGGACATGGTGAGTCTTCTTCCTTCAAGCTTACGATAATGATAAGAACTGACCATCACTCAGACTGAGCTTCATCATCCGAATCGACGAGCACAATCTTCTTCCAGGGAGTTGGGTTCATCTATCACAGTCTCCCTCGACGCACGCGAGCAGAGTCTCCTCTACTGCGAGCTCGAGTACCATATTTCCAACGCGCTCAATTCCTACATCACCTCTCAGCTTGACCGCGGAAATCTCGTTGCTTACAAGCTCCAGCGCGTCGCCTCCCAATGGCACTCACAAGGCCGTCCTCGTGTCATAGGCTTTCGTTACGATCTCGAGACACAACTCGACCTTGTGTCCCTACATACACCAGATTTCATCTTCCACGGGCGCCGATCTGGTAATCCTCCTGAGATTGACGGCCTTCTCCATGCCATGAAGGTGAACGCCCGGGCGATGAGGGTCCGGACTTTCTGCCAGCCAGACTCGGTGATTGCGAAGCAGCTTGTGGATGCTCAGTCGCTGTTCAACTTGCTCGGGGTGAGCGAGACGCAGAACCGGGCCTTGGGGGAGGTAGCGAACTTCTTCAAGGTGATTGTAGAGCGGGAGAGGGGAGTCCTGAAGAGGAGGGTGGAGGAGGAGCATCTTCGGATGAGAGAAGGGGAGGGCAGGAGGGAGAGCGATCGGATGTACATTCACTGAGGAGGTGAATGATGTGGTTGACCATGGGTGAAGTAACTCCAAGGTGACATGGGAGAGTTTCATGGACGCGACAGACCAGGTCGCCGAAGTGGAAGAGATGTACGACAGTGTACAAGTAGCATGCGCAGACGATTAATGACTGATCCACGACTTCCTCCATATCCGATGAGTAGCGACAAATATGAGATTTCTACTGTAGAAGGATTATTTTCGAGCCATTCACACTATGTATCGTCTGTAATAAAGTCGTAGAGTCGTAACAAGCAGCCGTGAGTGCGGTTCTTCCTCATCGTAAGTTCGTGACCAGACGCTTCCCGTCCCTCCTGTATCAAGTCTGTCGTCGATATCCTCCCAAGCCGCTATTCCTTCGTGGTGAACCACATCGTCAAGTCGTTAGAACCGTTGATAATCTCATTTTCAATCAGCGGTAGTCGTCATCCCGCCTCCTCCGCCTCTCGCGATCATCATAAACATGATCATAGTCATCATCACTCTCCCTCCTCGGCGGCGGTAACCTCCCCCTACTCCTATCCCTGCTCCTCCGCCCTTCACCACTCCTCCTGCCCTTATAATCATCCTCATCACTGCTTGCTCCCCACTTCTCCTCCCAAGCCCTCTGTCGCTCCTTATCTCTCACCCGTGACGTCTCAACCCTGTTCGCGAGCGCATTTGCGCCGATGCCGCCGGCGAGTGCGCCAACGATCGTGGAGGCGAGACGTGTGCGCTCTTCGTTTGGGTCTGGGCGGTGGGAGGCGTGGCGACGACGGTGGGCTGCTGAGGCGGCTTCGCGGGCGGCGAGACCGCCTACTACGGCACCGAGGAGGGATGCGCCAATGCCGGTGGGTGTGTGTGTGAAGTTCTTATCCACGACGCCTTTTGCGCGGTCGACGACTGTCTTGTCGTCATCGTCATCACTGCCTCGTGAATCCCGACGGTTGCGCGATCGGTCCCGATGAGCTGGTGGATTCACGCTCCTGCTCCTATGCGAGACTCTTCGACGGTCGTAGTAGTCATCCGAGAAGTCATCGTCGGAGTAATCATCGAATGAGTCCCGACGGGAGCGAGGACGGGGGATCACAGCAGTATTGGGCGGAGGAACAGACCGAGGACGGGATGAAGCGGTGGAAGAAGGGGGAACGAGGAGGTTGCCAGAGGAAGAGGCGGGAGGTTGTTGAGGACCGCTGGGGCGGGGAGAGGGCGAGCGGCGGCGCGGAGGAGGGGCACCGGTGCCGCCGGAGTGGTAGTCTGGGGAATAGTCGCGCTCATTGCGAGGGACGCGACGGCGTTCTTCGTATTCATAGTATTCTTCGCGGGACATGGTGGATGATTCGGGAAGAAGAGGTGATGAGGAGGAGTGTGAGGGTTGGAGGTTGAAGGAGGGGCAAGGATGTAAGCTCAAGGTTTCCAGGTCAGGTACCGCAGTGACGGAGGTAGGGGACCTGATGATATCTATAGTGGGGTTGAGATGACGATGGAGAGGAGTACTGCCAAGACGGCGGACGGCAGGGGGGGGTTTATGGAGAAAAAGGGCTGAAGGATCAGGTACTGGCTGCTGAGGAGGGAGGGGAGGAGGAGGAGGGGAGAGGCGAAGAGGAAATAAAAAGAGGAGTCAAGAGTGAGAATGACCGAAAGAGGGTGGTTGAGAACAAAGGCAGCAGACCGGACTATCCGTCAGCCTCAATAGGGTTCACCCCGGCAGTGCAACGCAAGGATGCTGACTGGCTGGTCTCTTCAACTGGGTGCGGGAGCTGCCTAGATCGGTGGGATGGTCTAGTTACGAAATGAGAGGCGATGCATGTGAGACTGGATGAGGGGGAGAGGTGTTGAAGTGAGGGGTTCGAGGGCTTATGGATGTGACCCTGGGGATGGATGCTGGTTCAGCCCAGAAGTCAGCCTTTATGCAGGCAGGCTGCCCGAGCTGTGCTGTGCTGGGATTAGCTGTTGAGGCTGGAGGAGAGAGGTGTGTGTGGCGAGGTGGCTGGGAGGCCTGGCTGGTGAATGACCTGGTGAGAGGGTGAAGTCATGAGGATATGGGTTTAGTGGTTTATAGTGCTTACTGGTGGCCAGAGGATCCGACGTTGAGATGTTGCGACGTTCACCGAAGATGACTTTGCGACCAGAGATTGGCCATTGCTTACCGTCCGCAGCGAGCTAGGCTTGGCTAACTTGTCGCTGTAAAAGCCATCCATCGCAGGGGTTGGTGATGGAACAACACGCCTATGTGAAAGGATGCGTGTATAAAATTAGGTGACTTTATATGTGAAAATACAAGTCATACATCTGTACGAACTTCGCGCATGAGAGTCCACCATGAAACCCTCAACAATGCTGGGGTTTCCACTGCATTGGGGGCATGAGTGGCTCCAACGATTGAATAGGTGGTTGAATGAGTCTACATTTAATCTTGGTACATCTGTGCCGGTATTCAGGACACTTGTGTTCCTGCGGCTACAGTGCTGCTTTGCTGAGATCGGATCCCCTCAAGCTGATGGCAAGCTCCCCATCCACTACACACGCTTGACGGCATATCGTCCCTTCAGGTTCAACAGCAACATCGACATAGCCGCCAAAACCACAGGTACCACACTGACCATCTCTCCCAATCCAGCGTACCGTGGCGGAATGCGGAAGTTGACCCAAGCACCACTCGCCATCGTCACAGCCAGGACGTTGTAGATGGCCGACCAGACGAAGTTGAACGCCATGCGATGGAACGAGGCCTTGCTGACGTCGAGAAGGAAGGGGATCCCCTGAAGGCCATTCAGGAGAACCACATCGGCAGCGCCCTGCGTTACTTCACTGCTCGTCAGACCACCTCCCATCTGAGCCCCAAGATTGGCTTGAGCGACCGCAACCGCATCATTGGTCCCGTCGCCGCAGAACATGACATATCTGCTACCGTCCTCCATGAGGGCAGCGATATACTGCTGCTTCTGTGCGGGAGTGCACTCGCTGGCCACGCAATCTGCGGGTATATTCAGCGTTTTGGCGACAGACTCGACTGCTATCTTTTGATCGCCGGATACGAGGTGCACTGCGATGCCACGAGCTTTGAGGTTTCCGATGACGGATTCTGCCTCGGGGCGTAGACGGACGTGTAGGCCGAAGATGGCGAGGGGGCGGTCGTCTTGCGTGACGATGAGAGTAGTCAGGCCGGCATTGTGGAAGTTCACCACCTCGGGCAGAGCATTGGAGTTCGTCCACCGAGAGTTGCCGGCCTTCAGAATGGTGCCTTTGTAGATTGCCTCAATACCTGCTCCGGGGACGACCCGCACATTCTGGACTTCGGTTGAGGCTTTCCAGGATTGTCCTTCGAGATGCTTGTCGATGGCGGCAGAGACTGGGTGCTTGCCTCCTGCAACCAAAGCTTTGACAATACCCATCGTGTGATTTTCATCACCATCAAGTACGACTTGATCAGCAACTGCAAGTTCGTCTTCGGTGAGAGTCCCAGTCTTGTCGAACACCACATCAGTTGTCTTGCGCGCCCCTTCCGTCGTGTTGGCAGACTTGATGACCACGCCGCCTCGGGCACTGATCCCTCCTGCGACCACCAATACCATTGGAACTGCGAGGCCCAGAGCACATGGACAAGCGACGGCAAGTGTGGCAACGGCGTATGTGATGGCGATGGCAATTGACTTGCCGGCGGTGTAGTCAAGAAGTTTGATACCACAGGCAAGCCAGATGACCATGACAAGGACGGCAATCACTGCCATTACCGGCACAAACCATCCGGCAACTTTGTTGGCGACGTCTTGGAGCTTCGGCTTCGAATTGGCGGCTTCCTCAACCAGATGCGCAATGTCGGACACGGTGTTGTCTCCTGGAAGCCGTGTAAGTCGTGCGACCACAGTACCGTCGCCATTGACAGTGCCAGCAATCAGCTTCGCCCCTTGCTGCTTGACAACAGGCATTGACTCTCCCGTAAGCATTGATTCGTCGACTTCAGTCTTTCCGCTCAGTACGACGCCATCTGTAGGAACCTTGGAGTGCGGCAGGAGTCTGAAATGGTCGCCATACTGGAGTAGCCGGGCATCTATGTCGCGATCTCCTTCAGGACTGATCAGAACGGCCATATTGCTCTGCCTGGATCGTAAAGAGACAGCAGCGACAGCCTGTACGCGCGCGAAAGCTGCAATAAGCCTGCCAAGAAGAATCAAGGTAATGAGCATCGTGCTCGTCTCAAAGAACTGCCCCTCTTCCAACGGTTTACCAGCCATGTCGAAGCTGAACGCTACAAGAGAGTACCCATACGCTGCCGTGATGCTCATGACCACAAGCATGTCCATCTCAACGGTGCGACTATACCAGAGCGCAGAAAGCGCTGGGCGGTAGAACTCAGGAATGGCAATCATCTGCACAAAGGTGCCGAGGACGAGGCCGATGATAGCTTCAGTTCGGTTGCTGACGAGGTCTTCTGACCAGGACACGACGGCAACCGGGATCGTGAGCACAGCTGCTAAGCAGGTTTTTGCGAGCTGGTCCCAGAGACGCCGTCTGCTGTTCTCGAGCTGTGGGTTGGCGCGAGGCTGGGCTAATCCCTGACATTGATCCTGGATTTTACTGTATAGATCGCGGGCGCCGATGACGGCTGGATCATAGCTCAGTCGTACTGTCTTCCTGTCCAGGGCCTCGACATCAGTTACTCCCGCTGGTGGATTCTCGCATAGACGCTTGCCCTCAGCAGGTGAGGTGAGGACATCCAGGAAGTAGTTGCCTCCAGCTACTTTGCTAAGGTCGAAGCCACTGGCAGTAGAGGCGAACCGGAGGACTTCTTCGGTGTTGGTGATACTGGTGTTTACCTTCAACTCGCCGCTGCCTGTCATGAAGTTGACCTGCGCATCTGAAACTCCCGTCATGCTGCCGAAGATGCGCATGAGTTTGTCGACACAAGAGGTGCAATCCATGCCACTGACAAGGAACTTGATGCTTTGTGTCTCTTGCGCAATTTGCTTCTCAGGGTCGCTTGAGCTGGTCACAATATGCCGCTTGTTCCCGTTTCCAGAAGGCATGAATGTCTTTATGATGGCTTTCTCGACTTTCTGCGTCTTATGACGATGTTGATGGCTCTTCTTCTTGCTCTTACGGTTAGGACAGCAGCTATCTGGACCAGCTAGGCCCCTCTCGACGGCCATACGGCATATGCAGCGGACTTGCTGGAGGTAGCCGGTGTAGAGACCAAGGGCTCTGTTGAGGTGGGTGTCGCAAGCTGCAGCCTGGGAATGAACACCATTGTGATGCTCATGAGGATGATCCGGCGAGTCTATGTGGTTCTTAGCACATGGGGTTCGCTATAGATGCACATGGATCGTTTCCCTACCACTGTGGTAAGGATCTTCCTCGCATTCCTTCTGACACTCCAGCGTCGCAATAGTCTGTATGCACTTTTCTATAAGGCTCGTTAGCTAAACGTATCGCTGAAAGGGCATACTGACGGACTGACCATCGCAGCACTCCTCGGTCCCACAGCATGTTGATATATCCGACATGACACTAGCGGAGTCGGGTTGGCAGCATCCTGCACTGTCGTGGTGCTGGTCTTCATTATGGTCATGACCATGATCATGATCGTGGTGAGCATCTGCCAGAACGGCAGGGACGTCAGGCTCATTGGCCTTGTTACAGCAGGATGATCCCATATTGACCGTGCTCGTGATGCGATCTGGTTAAAAGATACAAGGACGAGGACATGCGCAAACGAGTACCCTTGACCTTTCAAGGGCAGTCTTAAAGATAAAGAGAATGAGGAGATAAAAAGCATTCCGAAAGGTAAACGTCACATTTATGTATTCCCAGCCCCGTATGCGGTGCTCCCCAGGGCTAAGACAAGGGTCTCGGAAGACCGAAGCATTCGGGGTGGCAGACGAGGGTCAGTGTCACAGACGCGGCGGTAATTATGCGCCGAAGCCGCTGGTTCTCTGGTTCTCATCACGGAGCCTTCGGCGAGCCGAGGATATGAGCCGTAAATAATTTACTTTCCAGACAGTAGTGAAACCGAAAAAGAGCCTGCTGCTTCCAATCCACACTGGGAGTCTTATTCACGCCGCTTCGTGGCATTGGCCCGCTTCTTCAAGGGGACGGGCACAAACATTCCAACCATGAGGTCACATGAGTCACTTGAGAAAAAGCACGTCGAAGAAGCATGTTGCATGCCTTCAGGAGACGAAGAAGCTACAACGGCTGGACAATTGCTTTAAGTCCTCCTAGGCGGCGTTGTAGTGACCGAGCTGCTACGCGCGCTAGATTCGTATTATACATAGCCTCGGAATCGTTCCAAGGTCTAATACGGAACGTCTCAAGCTTTAAAATGGTACATGTCGTCGGCTAAGAATCCCCCCTCCTCCTAGACCATGTCAAGCTGGAAGGGCTCAGCGTCCAACTGGAAAGCCTCGGTGAACAGCTCCCAGTCCAAGTCAGGGTCCTGCATAGAAAGCTCTGGCTCGACTGGTTGGTCACTCTGTATACCTGTGCGACTGATCCGTCTGCACGGTGACTCCCGTGGCCTCTCGCGTTCACCACTCCGTATCTTCTCGGCCTTGGTCATCAGCGTAGACAAGACGACCCTTCGGGAACCCCAGCAGGCCTCGAAGTATTGTTCCAGGGCGAACAGTCGGTCTACCATTTCCCACGCGCGCTCTATGTTTGGACCTTGTGTGCGCGTGCACAAGTGCCAGAGCAGGTACATGGTAGCATAGTATTCTGGATGAGACTTCCACAGCCAGGAGTATGGTTCTAGCATCGGGTCGTTCTTCATCTGCAGGACGATTTCCAGCATCTCAAGCGCGTCTACGAGACTGTCCTCTGTAGTTAGTGCATCGCAGCAGCCACGATGGTGTAGCGCCAGCCATTGTTGACGTGAGTTGAGGTCAATCTTGCGTATGGCCAGCCTAGAGGCTAGAACGGCGAGACGCTGCCGTGGTATCACAGGGTTACAGTCCTGCAACCACTTTTCGATATGTTCTTGTGTTTCCTTGACGATTTGCAGACGTAAGGCTTCGTCTGGGGGTGCGGAGGGTGTCGAGTTTGCGACGATGTTTGCCAGGCGATTCTCTGTGCAGACAACGTGGTATCCTACAAGTGAGAACGTCATCGCAGTCAGGCCAGGCTTTGGAGGAGGTAACCTGTCCATTTCGGGGTATAGATCCGAGTCATCAATGTTTAGGGGCAAGCCAGCGTCAGACTTCATGTTACTGAGCTTTTGGATGCCGTGGTCTTCAGCAGTGCGGCTGTCAAAAGCCACAAGCTGCCACCACACGCGACGTCGCAACTCCGATTCGAATGTGGACAGCTTCAGGCGCTCACCGTTTCGGTGGAAGCCTACTGACTGAGCTATACGAAGTGCGAGGCCATCTAGGATCCAGATACCCTTGCCGGATGACGATTGTCGTAGTGCGGGCTGTACGCGTAAAAATAGTCAGTTCATCCAGCTTGCGGAAGAAATAGAGATTGAGACAGAATGCCTACCAGATATATCGATAGCGCCCGCAGCAAGGATAAAGTCGGATGATCAAGGATTTCTGCGTCAGCCAAAGACTGCTCGAGACCAGCCTTGAACCGGGTCTGCGCTGCAGCGACGTCCTCCTCCAAGATGGCCCGAGCCTCGTACGGCTGGAGAGCCATAGTCGCAGCATAGAAAATGGCAAAACAAAAAGCCAGATCCTCTGCCTGGGCTTGTGTGGGACTTTGAATAGTGGCGCATACTCTCACCTCGTCTGTTGGAACGTGGAGAACCTTTGAATCGGTACATGTATCGATGCGCTCGATGTAGATGTTCCAAAGGCGAAGGCCGATCTGGCTTTGCGGAAAGAGCGATGATGATCCCCGAGATGAGGTAGAGGATCGTGGGAAGATTGCAATCTGCTTAGAAGTTGGTGTCTCGCTTGAGTCTGATCGATCCGTCTGTGGCGTGGACAAGACGGACTGGATATCCTGTTGCTGAATATTCGATCAGTGAAGAACAATTTCGGTAGTTTGATCAATAACGTACCCGTTCAATGACTCTTGCGAGGAAACCCTCACTAAAGTACTGACTCCTCGACCCTCTCTGTACCAGGATTTCGTTTCCAAAGGCCTGCCGATGTTCCATCGACACAGCGTCGACCGAGCAATGCTCATGAGTTTCAGCAGGTGATGCATCTTCCTTTGGAGTAACACGCTGATGATACCCGTCTTCTGCTGCCTGAGTCGCGCCAACTGTGACGGGCTGCATCGACGGGAGGAGGCGCTCCAGGTTGGAGAGACGGTTTGCCACCCCAGCCATGGTCGTCTTCCTCGGCCGCTTGATGCGCTGGTCAGGCGGCGGATAGACGCACATGGCGTTGGAGCGGGAACAAGGCGAACATGGCTCTCGCTTGTCGCATCGGATCTTTCGCCGATGGCACTTGTTACAGGAGCGATAGTTTGACGTTGGCCGGCTTACAGCTGTGGTATTTTCGCCTCTGGCGGGTGGTTGAGGGTGGTTGAGGGAGACGGGTGACATGATGCACCGGGGGCGTCTGCCGTTGTGACTCTTCTCTGCACTGAACTAAAGACCCAAGCCTCTGCTCTGAGTTACTGAGCGTGTAATACTGAAATCAAGATTTTGATCATCTGATTTGCTGGAGAGCGAGAGTATCGGGCTGAAACGAGGAGCTCGGCAGGCGGCGCTTTGAATACGCCGAGGATTTCGTCGGACACGGCGCTTTCGTAGGACCGCCGCCCCACATCGTCACGAACCCGCCTGCTGGGGAGCATCAAGCATGTGTTGCCCATTGACGCTGTTTATTTATACTCATTCAAGTTATGCTGATGGACGTTCCTCTTTTATGAGTCGTCTTTTGGCTATACAGGACATACACGTAGGTGGTGTTGTAATTCCCAATCACTATACTGCCTGCTCTTGTTTGTGGCCCTGTATTCCGGCACGGAGTCCAAAGGCATGGTAGAAGACAGCTTTTACATAATGTTTAGCTATGTAATCAGGTCATCCAAGTGTGAAATTCTGGACACGGGAAGCACAGCAGGCCACGAATGTGCAAGCAGTTTCATCATACTTGAGGGGCCATTGCTAAGCTAGATACGTGGGCCGACTTGGCTAAAGGTGCTTTGTGAGTGTCTTTGTAATAGTCTTCAAGCTCTTCACGCTGCGCCAGACTCGGATTCAAAATGAGCGAGACCATTTGAACTGTACAGCGTATGATCATTAGATGCTATCGTAGTCTACCTCAATCGCTCATGCCTCTCTACCCCAACTTCGACGGAAACCTTCCATTCTCCCTAAAAGTCATTCGGCCAGCACTTCTCCTTGGGCCAAAGCTTCGTATCGTGCGTGCTGGCGTGCAACTCAAGCTGGATTTTGTTGGTGTTGACAATCTCCTTGCGGCAGAACTGGCACTGAATTACCCAAGACAAGGGGAGAGTATTAGATCTGCAGATTGAAGATAGAAGGGAAGGGGGCAGCGGGCATGTTTCGACAATTGGAGCAGGGGGCCAAAAATAACAAGCAGTGAGAAAAGGGAAAATTAGGAATCAAAGCTCACGATCGATGTGGGCTTCGGGGCCTTGACCGGCAGTCCGTTGGGCTTGACCGGAGCGCGGGTGCCAGCCTTGTCAGCGGCCCTGTGCTCGCGTTGGATCTACGCGCACATCAAGATTAGTCGACCTGTGCGGCGGCGGGGGCAAGGGGGGGATCTCGACGTGGGGTCTTTTTTTCCGGCGTAACTGACCCTGGCTTTCTTGCTGATAGGCATGGTTTTTGCTCGATTGAAGGGACGGGGGGATTGGCTGTGGTCTGGGGTGATGGGATGGGAGTTGGCAAGTTTTTTGCGGGTTGAAGGCGGTCTGGATGGAAAAAAAATGAGAAGAGGTCGCCCCCGTTCAAGATTAGGTGAGCAGATAGCCGGCGGTGGCTAGTTGACCACGTAGACTGAGGCCTCCGTCGTCAGTTGCTACAGCCACATTCTCTTTTTTTGGCGGTGCGCATACTGAGCGCGTTTGAGACAGATCCTCATTGAGGAGTGATTTTGAGTCATCTCACGATCTGTTCGTGATGCCGAGGAGATCTGAGTGTTTTTTGCAGTGAGCCTGCCAACTTGTCTTCGCAGCATCGCTCCCTAGTATCATCATTGAGTTCGTCGCGCTGCTCCGTAGATTTGACCAGTCGATGCTTGGCCTGGTGGCAGCATTGTGTGTGCCTGCGATGGCCATGTTCTGGATGAAGAAGCCTTTCGACTGGGAAAGCGCTGGCAGGCTTGCTGTTAAGGTACACCTCGGTTTATTCCTTTCCCTGACATATTCGCTGCAGGTGGTCAAATTTCTGCGTGCACGTTGATTACTTTCTGCCAAGAGTCAACTCATCAGGTTTGAACGCCTGGCAACTCGGGACGGCTTAGAAATAAGCCAGATCGGCAGCGGGGTGATATGACTCCCGTGCCTGAACCGCTCTTTTTTCTTCTTCTTTTCTTCCCGTCACCACCAAGTCGATGGTCAAATTAGCGGGCCGTACCTAGCCAGAGCAAAAGGCAAGTTTATTCTCATCTGCCAACGTTGCCCAAGTCCCACAGGCGATATTTGAGATGTCGCACAATCCGAGCGTCTCCTCCATATCACCGGTCTCACTCCATCTTCAATGGGTCTCCCCAAGACGCCATACAAGCCCACGCCACCGGGCGAGCCCTGCAAATCCTGCGGACATCCGCGGGAGCACCTCAAAGCCGGCTTCAGTATATCCTGGCTTGAGCATCTGCAGGCGAACGCGGACAACGGCTGCCAACTCTGCTCACTGATTGTCCTGGGAATTGAGCAGTACCTAGGCCGGGACAGCATACCCGAAGACACCACGCTGAAACTTGAGTTCAACCTCTATGGCACGGCGAGCTTGGAGGTCACCGTATTCCATGCACCTGTGTCTCTATCATTTGTAGTCTCACCAAATACATGTGGGTTTCCCATGACTTTGGAGGCGGGAACGTAAGCCAGAGATTTCTAGCTGACCAGCAGCGTATAGATAATCATCCATCCAAACCGTGCGTCCTCCAATCATGTTCACCTAGTATAGCCGTGCCATCAAGCACGGACTCTGACGAGAGCATTGCTTGGGTTCAAGAACGCCTGCGCCAATGCGCTGCATCCCACGAGCTTTGCAAGCCCATGTCTTCCAAGCCATATCATCCCGCCCGTTTGCTAGACATCGGTATCGGGCCACAAGACATGATCAAGCTCCTCGTCACGGATGGAAGCGTGCAAGATCCTTACATCTGCCTAAGTCATCGCTGGGGCGACGTGTCGGCTCGCCCTGCGTGGCAAACAGTGACAGCCAACATCCAGTCTCATCAGGTTGGTATCGATTGGGACATCCTCCCAGCAACCTTCCAAGACGCCATCCACTTCACGCGACGCCTGGGCATGCGATATCTCTGGATCGATAGCCTTTGCATTCTGCAAGACGACAAAGACGACTGGCGTCGCGAGGGCTCACAAATGGCGTCCATCTACTCTAATTCCTACCTAACGCTCGCCTCGGTTCACAACAACGGATCTGAAAGTCCCATGTTCGTTTCCCTTGACCCCAAGTTCACACTGCGTCGGCTACACATTCCTCTTTCGATCGCAAGTAATGAGGAGACAACATGTGATACCAAGGATGAGCTCCAGGTCTGTATCCGTCATTCTCTGACACACATGGCTCGCCCTAGCCTTTTACAAATCGTCGGCGACCAAACATTCCCCCTCCTCCGTCGCGGCTGGGTATTCCAAGAACGATTCCTCTCGCCGCGCACGGTTTTCTTCGGCCCAGAAGAACTCTCATGGGAATGCGTCCAGCAGTCTGCCTGCCAATGCACAGAGAGCACGACGATGGACATCCCTGCCCGCCCTGCCGAGTGGGCTGGAGACTTTGCTCAAAAGAAGTCCAGCCCAAAACTCTTTCATAAACCCTCCACTCTTCGCCAGGTTGCGCAAGAGCGGGGCATGCAGGCAGTGGCGGGTCGATGGGCAGCTCTGGTTGAAGACTACAAACGACTCGATCTCACCTTCGACGGGGATATCTTCCCTGCGCTGTCTGGGCTGGCCAAAGCCTACTCGTCTGTTCTTGGAACCCGGTACTATGCGGGTTTGTGGGAGGAGTTCTTGCCCGAGGGACTGGCATGGCATTCTACTGGCACGACGGAACAGTGGATGAACCCCCCAGAGAGCTGGCGAGCGCCATCATGGTCATGGGCCGCGGTGAACGGCTCCATCAATTTCCTCGTCACCACTCCATTCGCAGAGAAATGCCAGATCCTTGATGTCAGCTGTAGTCTGAGTGGGCCAGACGCCACCGGTGAACTCGAAGAAGGCCACGTCGTTCTAGAAGGTCTCCAGTTTACGTCCAAATTTGAGTACGTAGACGACCTGGGTGAGGCGGCACCACACAAGGTGTTCAACCTCATAGCATTCGAGTCTCTCGGTAACCGGAAAGCCGTGAATATATATGCGGACAACAACTATCGTCTGCAACGGCCACAACGCCTCCCAGAAGACACGGTGCTAACGTGTTTCCTCGTGGGTAAGAAGAATAGCGTAGAGAACTTTGGCCGAGAGAGCTTCTACTTCCTCGTACTGAGGCGATTGGGAGGGTGCATTAATGGCACACAACCTGTGTATAAGAGAGTGGGAATTGTGCAAATGTTTGGGCAATCAAGTCGTACTAGCAGTGTTGAACCGTCATTCTTTGCACGGTGGGTTCGAGAGCAATGTGAGGTCAAGGCAGTCCTAATCGCATAGTTCGACAATACACGACTAGATCGTCCGCGTCGGGGTCTTTCCAAGCGTGCGCCATAGTGAGTCCATGTTGGAAGCGTGGAGGCGTAAGTACACATGCGGTTGAGCTGCATTGATGGGATAGTGTTTTTATGACGTTGACTTTACGTGATGGGGAAACAAGCTGGTCAAGGCTTAGAACCCCTATTCCACCAGCTTGACAGGGTCTCATCTCGGCAATCGTATGGCGTCCAGGATGTCGGGTTATGTTGGCCCGCGTCAAGGATCGTCACATCTGGTATTCCGTTGATGAGGATAAGCACTCGATCGTAGCGAAAATAAATGCATGATTCGTAAAATGGTGTCTCGAGACAAAAGCCCGAGCATCTGTGGAGGGACTGTGTATGACTGCCCAGCCGTGAGACCAGATTCGGAAGTGGTTGCAAGCTTTCAGAGTCGGTGGGGGATTGTTTAGTGGCAGGCCGCTCTAGAGGACCATAAAGTTGCGGCTGGAGCTATCCTGCTCTGCATCAGACTCAGACCGAGTGATTCGGGATAGAGAATCAGCCGAATGAGTAGGTGATCTAACTTCTGTGATCCGTTCATCGTATGTGTAGTCTTAGAGCCTTCGCCGCGGCAACCCGTCCCGCATGGCCGGTCAAAGCTTCACATGCCTCAATGACCAACCATCCACATTTGGTAATTCCCCGTCGGTCTGCTCCTCATTAACTTTCTGCATGTCGTGTTGCTCGCATTCCTTACCGTTCTTGTCCCTGGTGCTGGGCGCTAGACGGGCATTGCACGGAAATCTGCGAATGGGAAAAGCCCAGTGTAACGCACAAACAACTGTCAGGGTTTGAGTTTGGATCTGATAATCCGGGGGCAGCATAATGACGGCAGGTGAGGGGATCAGCCTACTTGGTATACCTGACCAGCGGGAATAAGCATGCAACTCATGTAAAGATCCGTTCTCTCCTCATCCTCATCCAAACCTCTTTTCCTCCTTAGCTCTTCATCATTCTTATCGTACCTTCTTTATGCATTCGTGCAGCCCGATCATTACGACTTGTTCTACACCGAGGGGTCTTTCCGCCCTCATCGGTCACCGTCCGTTAACCCCCCCAACCCAATTGAGAGGGTCAAGACCAAGCCTACCCTCCATCATTGACACAGAACCGAAAATTTGGAGCTGACTTACATCCTGCATCGACTAATCATGGGTGCGGAAGAGGCTGGGCATGGCTTATCACGGGCTGTTCATCATGAGACGTTGTCTATCACGGCGAATGTACTGTCAACGGAGATGACCACCGAGATCGGCGCGGCGGGAGAATCGACGCGGGGAGATGTTCTAAATGAGAAGGGAATCGCTGTTGAAAGTCCAACATCAACAGGAGCTGAGCAGGCTGCCAGCGATGTCGAAGCAGCAGGCATACAGGGAGCTGGTGAAAGGTGGAACAGCAGTCCTATCGCGGCATACCGCTACGTTGCTGTCAACTGGGCCTTCATTATCATGGGCATGACCGATGCCTGTATCGGTGTATGTGACCTGCATCTATGTCTCCATATCGCACTTCTGTTTACTGACACGCTGATAGGCTCTCCTCCCATACGTAAGGCGAACGCCCTAAGACCCTATGGAGGTTTAGGATCACAGCTGACATGCCTAGATCGAGGAATACTATGACATCAATTACAGCACTGTGTCCACCCTTTTCATTGTTTTCTTCCCAGGGGCTCTCCTTGCCGGTATGGCAAACAACTACATCCACTACCACCTCGGTCAACGCGGCGTCGCGATCCTCGGTCCCCTCTGCCGTCTGCTCGGCTACATCCCCATGGCCCTCCATCCACGTCCCTTTGCCATCTTGCCCTGCGTGCTTATCCTGACAGGCTTCGGCAATGGCATCGAAGACAGCGGATGGAATGCCTACGTAGGGAATATGAAGAACGCAAATGAGTTGCTGGGATTGTTGCATGGGGCATATGGCTTGGGAGCGACGATTGCGCCATTGGTGGCTACATCGATGATCACAAAGGCGAACCTGCCTTGGTGGAACTTCTTTTATCTCATGATTGGTCTCTGTGTCTCGCAACTGGTCGTGCTCGTCACCGCGTTCTGGGGTTCCACTGGCGCGACGTATAGGCGGAGGCTGAATTATGAAGAGAGTACGGGGTCAACAGCTGAGGTGAAGAAGCGCATCACGACCCGGCAGGTTCTCAAAGGTCCAATCCCTTGGATTGTAGCGGTTTTCCTGTTTGGGTATGTGGGTGCTGAGGTCAGTCTAGGAGGTTGGATCGTGACCTTCATGCTGAGGGTGCGTGATGCGGAGCCCTTTCTGGCTGGGTTGACCGTGACGCTGTTCTGGCTTGGGTTGACATTGGGAAGAGTGATTTTAGGCTTTGTGACGGGCAGGATTGGGGAGAAGTTGGCTATCACAGGGTATCTCATCCTGGCCATCGTTCTTGAGATCCTCTACTGGCTGGTCCCCAACTTCATCGCCGCCGTCGTGTTCGTCACTCTCATGGGGTTCTTCCTGGGTCCCCTATTCCCTGCGGCCGTTGTTGTTGCCATGAAATTGCTTCCAGCAGAACATCATGTTAGTGCGATTGGGTTCGCTGCTGCGTTGGGAGGAGGTGGAGCAGCGGTTTTCCCTTATGCGGTTGGAGCTATTGCTCAGGAACATGGGGTTGCAGTTCTACAACCGTTTGTTCTGGGGATATTGGTGTTTATCGGCATTACTTGGCTGGTTCTTCCGGGAGGAGTGAGGAAAGGAGGATTGGAGAGGGCGAGGGAGGAGGGGAGGAGGCCTGGGGAGGAGCTGATGAGGGGAGTGAGGAGGGTGGTGAAGAGATAATAGGCATGGCGAAAATTGAGTAAGACTAGCGATATATACATGAGAAATTGTACTTAATATCTTCATTCAGATATATTATATCGGATGGAAATGGTCTAGTTGAGCACCACTGCCAAATAAATGAGAGCTACGAATGATTCACTTGTTCGTATGGTAGAGGCGTTCCCGGACTATGGCAACTGAACTTTAGAAGGGCATGGAACATACGAAGAGATTCTCTGAGCTTTTTACTTTAATAATGTCTCGATAGAATGACGGATGCCTATTTTCTCCTATTTGTCTTCATCTATTCAAAGGCGCTGATGAGGCCCAAGATCTCCCAGTTCTGGGGGTGTAGGGTAGGGTCGTGAGAGATGCATTTGGGCCCCTTCGTCGCGTCGAGGTGCTGCTTGAAGCGCATCAACATGCCATGTGAGATCCGTAACAACCAAGAATTCAAGCATACGCACCCAAAGTCGACATGTAAGCCCTCCCAATAGCTTACGAACATGTCCGCGACACCGACTGAACTGACTGGATACGTAGAAGCCGCGCATCTTCCTGCGACACTCCACCATAACCACATCGCGACATGCGCGTCACATCTCGATAGCATCAACCATGGCGCGACTCAGCGGTGCCGGCCCCGAAGCAATCCAACGCCCCTCTCAAACTCCCGATCGCTCCGTCTCCGTCGAACAAACATCCTCGACCGATGACGATGTTCCTCCTTTCTTCAACACAACCTTTTCCACCCACCGTGTCTCGCCCCTCTACGTCGGCCCCCGCGAGCTTGACACCACGCGCCTTGGTGAACTCGCCAGTCGATTACGCGATACACTTGTCGGCGATGTTGTCAGAGGTGTACAGATTGGACTGGAATCTACAGAGACGCAGGGAGGTCAGGTTGGCCCGTTGAAAGAGGTCAGGATCCGGTGGTTCAAGGGAGTGGATGTGCTTGGGGATGCTGTGCCGGAAGAGGCAGCTCGCGACACAAGAAAAGGCAAGAGGAAAGCAGGAAAGACTGGGGCTGCACGGAATGCCGCGACGGAGGAAGGGCTTTGGATACACATTCGACATGAGAACGCGGCGTATAATGCGCTGATGCTGCCTGCTGCTGGACGGCCACCAGCTTCAGGATGGGCGGCTCAGCCGTTTACAACAAAGCGCAAGGATGCAACCAACGACACGCACTTTGTCCATCTACCTCTTCTTCTTTTACGAATGCCACAGCCTCTCAAAGTCATTATTTCAGAATGGATCGCCAGCACGTTCGACTGCCGCGTTGGGAAAATCTCTCTCGGAACACGCACACTTGTCGGCATCTGGGAGGCTTGGATTCAGGACATGGGCATCATCAGTAAAGGGCCGGACTTTGTCATCACATTGGCTTTTACGTTGCCTGTTCAGACGCGTAAGGAGGAGAAGGAGGGCCCAGAGTCAGAAGATGAGCTTATGCAGGAGGACGGGACAGAAGACGCAGTGGTTGCCGAGCCAGGGCTGCGAAGTATTGATATCACCATCAATCCGCAGGATCTACGGAGATTTGCACGTGCTGGAGAGAATCTCGTGCCGGTCAAGTCTACAAAAAAGCCGAGCTGGGAATCTGACCCTCGCGAACGACGAAGCCTTGCCGGCCCAAACACAGACGATGGGTGGGCATGGCGCACCTCAGCAGCCTCTCGAGCAGAGCAACCCTTCACCGAAGCCCTGGGCCGGTATCTACAACACCACCTTGCCTTGGACATGTTTCACCCGGGTGTGCGCATCGTGCAGATATCATGCGGTGGATTCGTTCTTGCGCAAAGCAGACTCAAGATCGTAAGGGTGGCAGGAGAGCTTGGAGAGCCGTTGTCGAGAGCTTCTTGGGGATTCGTGATGAAGCTTGGAGAGAGAGTTGCAGGCGAAGGTTTGCCAGAGATATTCGGGACCTGAAGCCTTGCCATCACTACATGCCTTATCTGCTGAGGTCTACGCGATCCTGTCACCGATGTCTTGGCTGCCCTGCGGCTCCCTTACGACAGCCTCAATTTCGGATCTGCCTGCCGGGTGATTTTCCACCGCGAGATGTCAATGCTTGGATCGTCACTGGGAACGTTTGGACGTCGCCGGGGTCCCGGAGCATTGGCCGTGAGGCTGCACACCACCATCCACCCCACATTGCATCATCCTGGTCGGCTGCCTTGGAATGACGCGCCCCTCCGACGCGACACATCTCGATCGCACCACTGCGGTTGATGCACAATGATTTTCACTGGCTGAGAATGCTTGTGTTGCTGGTGCTGAGCTGCGGTGTTGGGTGATGGATTGTCGTCATTTGGTTCCAGCTGCTGTATATATCACCAACTGCTCCCGCGTTAATATAGTTGCCTGCCCGGCAACTCCAATCACTCTACTTTACACCCAACCAAAGAAAACAAGACAACCAGACAAACAACATGGATTCAGCTGGCAACAGGTCCGTCATCTCTGACGATATGCAGGAGCTCAACCAGGGCAAGGAAGACATCTCCCACAAGATCCAAGGCCACAAGGCCAACCTCTCCAACCCAAGTAAGCTTGCATCTACCCAAATCGTTATCTCCTGCAGCGCAATCGCTGACAATATGTATAGATACCAGCGAAGAGAGCAAGAAGAACAGCGCCGAGGCAATTCAGGCTCTCGGAGGAGAGGTGAACCAGTACAGTGGCGAGGACAAGCCGAGGAGCAAGAATGCGGCCGAGAAGCTTGATGGAAGCCGTGTTGCGCAGTAGATATCAAGAGGGCGACCAACACACAGAATGATTTCAAGAATGAAGGAAATATTCAGCACTATCATTTCGCATTTCGCTATCCTCACTACGATTACTCCACCGCCTGCTCGCTCCGCCTTGTCATAACCAAACATTATCACTTCAATCACAGAAATGTACCTTGAACGGAGTTGGGTCCCAGAGCTTCTTCACACTTCCTGCCGACTGCCTCAAAATCTTCGCCTTCTCGGTCTCCTCCGCTCCCAAATTCGCAACCTGACATCTCCATCCTTCATTCAACGGCGATCCCTCACTCCCCAGATCCTGCCAAACAACGAAACTCATCTCCAAGCCCTTCGCCTCATCAAACGCGTACTCAACACGCCAGTCTGTAGGACATGACGTGCAAGACCCATAAATGGGAGTGTTGTAGTTCCGAGAGGCGCGCTTGACGCTGCGCTGGAAGGCCAGCTTCTGGGTCAATGTGGAGAGACTCTCGTAGATCTGGAAGAGGTTGGTTAAGCCCCGGTTGATCGCTCGACGGGAGACTTGATCAGAGGACCATATGCCCAGGTTCAGAGCTTCGCCGATTCTAGGGAAGTTCCGCCTTAGCCAGCTTGGGTCAATCGCGTTCAGACGGCTACTTCCGGAGAGGTGTGGTCCTATTCCTCTAGCCCAAAGGAGGTGAGCCTGGTGAGGACAAATCTGAACATCGCCAATGTTCATGGATAGTAGCTTCATCTTGTCGTGGTGTGTTTGATCACCTGGGTTGTCGCATTTCTTGGCGGGTGTCTTCACGTCGCGGACTAGGGGGTAATTCCACGTTGTGCGGAGGAGGAACCGCCCTTGATGAATCCGAGCGTCTGTGGCCAACTCGGGAGACTCCTTATCTTCGCCCTCATACCTGAGCCAAATCCCAGCAGGAACAAAATCTGTGGCGACATGCTGATAGGTTGCTTTCCTCGATTTCATTAGATGATCGTACCGACGTCGATATTCGTCTGAGAGCTCGCCTTCAGACTCAAACCGCTTCCACTTCAAGCATAGCTGGATCATATAGAAGTTCTTCATGAGCGCTGCGTGGCCCATGCGGGTGCTCAACGGAAACGACTTTCGCCACCCAGCTTTGCAAATCGGGTCTGTGACGCAGTCGACATGTTTTGTAAAGCCCCTCAGACGGTGGACTCGGAGACACTTCTCGCAGACGAATTGACTAGGATCATCCTTGGCGATGCAGTGGAGGTATTCGAGGCCTGTCCAGGTGAGATTATGGTTGTTGTGAAGGGCGTGAAGCCGGGACAGATGGAGGGGTCCTTTGGGTTTGACGATGCCATGAAACCTTTTGCAGACTCTTTTCAGAACGGCACAAGTTGGAGAAGAGAGGAAGTCCGTGATACTGTATATAAGGTCATCCGGAAGACAGGTGAAGAAGTCTTTCCCACATGGATCTCGCGAGGCTGGCCCCGCAGAACTGGGCTGAAGGCGCTTGTAAGACCGAAAATTTGAGGCACTTGAGCTGCGAGAGTCTGGTGCCCGACTTGGAAAGAGGTCTGCCAAGCAGCCGAGAAGCTCCATGGCATCAGCGAAGTCCGTCGAGGGACATAGGAGCTGGCGGTCACTGCTGGACTTATAATGCTGGAGTAACGATATACATCATGTCCTGCGAGTCTACTCGAAATCATGCCACGCGTGTAAGAGCCAAGTACGATCTCATACCTGGCGATTCTGTTCACTCATCCTGTGCTATCTAGATGCTAGTACCTGCTCTAAACAAGCTCAGGCGAAGGATGCGCGAGGTACCCACGCGGAAGCCTGCTTGACAGGCTCTAAGATTTAGATAAAAAAATGGCCAAAAGAATACTCCATGGCCACGTTTAAAACCAGATGGCGTAGATGGCAGGCTTTCAGAGGCCCAGGCTTGTGCTCTAGGTTGTTATCGTCGAACCTAGCCTTGGTCTCCTCAGCTTTCCTTCAATCGCACAGTGAGGTGCTTAGAACAATGTTCTTGTGGATGACCGGCTCTGGGGCTAAGACAGTACCATGCCTTTGATGGGATTGATTGGCGGGCATCTGGCATGGCGCATTGTCAAAGTCAAGGTCAAGGCGGACGCGATCTGTGTTAGTCCGGATTCCATGATAAGAGGACGTTCACTTTCACGCAAAACGTCGTTCTCGATCCGATCTGACTCGAATGTATCTCGCGTCACTTCATGATAAGCTTATGAATTGCTAAACCTTGGAACAACCGTGTTGGCCAATCATTCAGCCTACCAATCGACTCTGGAAGCTAAGCCACAAGATGCATGCCCATGTTGCAGCTTAATTGCACTGCCCCAACACATGCTTCATCTATGCCACACTGGCGACGTCAGTCGGTCGAGAAAGCCTGGACCTTGCTTGGGATGTGGCGTTCAACCAAATACGCGGAGTAATGGTCGCCAGCGTTACTTCGCCTCGCCCCGCCTTCACCGACTTCAACATCACTTCGACTTCGCAGCAACAACTATCTCCAGAGAGAAGGCATCATCAATGAAGGTCGTCGTAGTCGGTGCAACTGGTCGATGTGGGAGCCATGCTACCCGAGCCTGTATCGACAATGAGCGCATTACCAAGGTGGTAGTCATCACGCGCAGGCCGCCAGCTGAGGACATTGCGAGTAACTCAAAGGTCGAAGTTATTATTCACGAGGACTTTTCGTCGTGGCCTGATGAAATTATGAAGAAGCTCGGCGGCGTCGAAGCTTGTCTCTGGTGAGAAAACTTCTTCGTGTTCTCTCATCGTCAACCTGGATCCTGTTAACATTATACCCCAGGGCTGTCGGAGGTCGCGTTAACCAGCTGAATCACGACAAGGTTTACTGTCGCAAAGTCAACGTCGAGTTCACCCAGTCATTCGCCAAAGCGCTGGCCACGCACATCGCGCCGTCGCTACCAGAAGGAAAGAAACTGCGCTTCATCTTCTGCAGTGGCGCATTCTCTGAGTGGGACCAGAACAAGAAGCTTTTGTTCCTTTCAGACAGTCGCAAGATCAAAGGCGAGATCGAGATGCGTCTTTGTGAGATTGCTGAGGCAGAGGATCGGTTCGAAACTTTCATTCTGCGACCGACAGAACTTCAAGATGAGGATACTGGCATGCTGAGGAAGATGTACACGAGGCCTCTTGGGTTCTCTATTGAGACTGCTGAAGTTGGTCAAGCTATGGTCAGGATTGCTCTGGATGGCTCGTCGAAGCACATCCTTGAGAATGCGGAAATCATCAAGGGGCGGGCTAAGAGAGATCCACGTGTCGATGATTTTCTTGTCCTTTGCTGCAAATAAGATTGAGCCTAGCCTTTCGTTTACTCGGATACACTTTTCTCGAAAGTCAGGCGTGTAAGCGTGTTTGGTCATGTAAACATTGCTAAGTTCGCCCCAGACATGCCAAAACCAAACCTTGGCTATCAGAAGAACTCAAGCAAATCTGGTGGCTCGGTTTATAAGAGCCTCTCCATTCTTTTCAAACACCAGGGCTCCTGTTCTTCAAAACTTCTTTCTCGAGCCTATGCACTTCTTCATCGTAACACTTCACACGGAATTACATCTCTCCAGCCCCAGCAGCTGTCACCTTACCAGTCACCAACATGAGTTCTCACTTTGGACCCGGCTTGAAGGTCATTGATGACGGATGGTCGGAGTTGAAGACCTCTCTCGACTCAAGATCTGGCGAGACATTGAAAGAGCCGAGCGATGGCGTTCTGCCAGAGTCAGCTGGAATCGTCACTCAGGTAGCAAAGCCGAACAGTCTCCCCTCCGCTTCACCAAAACAGGCTGATCAGCCTCACCTACATGGGGACATCATCTCTGCTGTAAACAAAGCGAAGGAGATGGTGATGGAGGGCGTGATGATGTATCCGGGCTACGCTCCCCTAAGCCAAGCCCCCAAAGAAAAGGCCGAGGACATCGTGGATACGTCGAAGCGAGATGATCTGGTCATGAATACTGAGCCTCGTGCATCGGACATCGGTCCTGAGCAAGCCGCCAAGATTCTAGACTTGGTAGATGCTGTCGAGCGTTTGCGTCCAGTTGGTGGCGTCACTGGACTGCCCCCGGCTCCCACCGAGCCTGCAATGATGGCACTGAGCGACAAGGTTGCCAATATCTTTGATAAAAAGCCTCTCCCTGATGAAGAGGTAACGCGGCCTACAATCGAAAAGATCAGCGATACGGAGAACCCTGCCATTGGCAAGAGGGAGCGCCGGAAGAAGACGAAACTGGTGAACAGACCATCCGCCGTGCCCAGCGAAAACCCTGACCACATCAAGAGATATGAGGTTCAAAGCAAGAAGTTCTTGAGTGACGATACTATCGCTTTGCTCAACCGCCCCGTCGCCATCAGTGGAGGTATGATCCAGCCTCGTCACGAAGAGTGCATCTCCATCGGCTGCGACATGGACAAGACCGAGCTTGCCGCGTTCCTCATCACGCTTTTCATCCTTGTAGCCGTGGTGATGATTCTTCTGGTTACCATCCCTATCAAATATGGTCCTAGAATCTGGGCTTTCACTAAGAGCAAGATTGGAGGTGGCAGAAGGAACTCGGTGGAGGATCGCGACCGTGCCATTACTGACATTGAGAGCCAGGCTCTTGGTTCAACTTCTACGTTCGTCGAACGGCCGAAGAGTGTGCGCTTCATCCAGCTTTGAGGCCTGGGTGGTGCATACATTTGATGTTAGTCTTTCTTCTGGGCTTACTTCGGCGTGCGTAGGCAGGGGGACATGCTATTTGGCGATACATTCATTAATAGAATGGTCCTGGTTCTGATTTGAAAGATAAAGGAATCGTTCCTGCTGTGTGAGACTTCATACTTTCAGACTCTCAAGATTTGCGCCACTGTAAAGTGTGAGTGTGGTCCCCAAAGAACATCCTGGATAAGCTTTTGATATGGGTCAACCTTCCTTTACATCTCCGACTTTGCAAGTATTTCCTCCAGTACGAGCGCAATGCATCAAGTTCCTTGACACTTTTACTACAAGGACAACACAATCTAGATACGCCGAGAAACAAAGCCTCGAATCATCACCAGAGCTATCAAGATGGCGCCTGACACTCACACGTTTTGCAACAATACGGACCACATCCCCCGCTTCGAGCGACTTCAAGCCACCATTTGGTCTCACCACTACAACGCCGACGGTCAGCCGTACGAGCCAGTCATTCTTGCGGAGTGTAGGGCCATTTGGGCTTTGATATACTTCGTGGTGGGACTGGCTCTCATCATCCTGGCATACGAGTACCGTCATATATGGGTAGTTGTTCTTCACCCCCTGAGGCGAGTCAATCGTCACCCCAACGACATGGAAGCCGCAATAGAGCTCGATGACTATCGTGACCATCCGGTTACCAGATAATACGGTATGAATTGAGTCGCTACATTACAACATATGAAGGGCCACTAGCTAATACCGGTCACAGCATACAAGTGAACACTAAGAGACTCCGGAATGATTCTGTGACAGTCAACACTGTATCATCATAAGCATAGATTCAGTGAAGACGAACCTCACTTCTGACTCTTGCTCTTCTTTGTTGTCTTTCGAGTCGCTCTCTCATTCTTCCGTCTCTCGTTAATTTCCCAGCGAATGCAAGTCATGCATTCTCGGCAGCGTTGTCCGGCGTTGTATGGAGTGATGGTACCGCAGGCGCCAACAGCGGAGTATGAAGGGGCGTATTCGCAGCGAACTTCATCAATCTCAGTCTCGTATCGCCTGCAGCTGGTGCAGTATGACTGGTAGTGTAGCTGCTGGCACATGTTGCCTCGTCTTGTTGATGAGAATGACTGGGTGGAGCAAAGAGTTTTGAACAGGAGTTGTGTCTGCACTCTGTTTCTTTTTGACAGATAAGCATCACAAGTGAACAATGTAGTGCTTTTATATCTCTAGCCTATCCACAGCTTGTCCTCTCCCGGCTATGTCCTGCCCTGGGCTTCACGGTCGGAGATGTCCGCTCCTGATGACCAATACGCCACATATCGACTGCATTCACAGTCTTACACAGCCAGTGTTGGTGACAATGGAATGGAAGTACCAAATTAATACTCACTATCCGCGTAAGCCGCCGAGTGCTTTGTGAAGTTGGTCCATGATGAGGCCTGTGCTGCAACTTTTACTTATTCCCATTACCCCGTCAAACACGCAGCCGATCTGCAGTCTGCACCAACACGCCGTGGAGATCACGTCTCTATACTTTTGTCTGCGGAGGTAGGCTAGCGAAGAAAAAGTAATAGCTCCCTGTTCTCAGCGAAACATGATAAGACCAGGCTTGGGCCGCTATTGGCTGCTCGCTGAGCTATTCCCCGAATGGCAGGGATGAGTGGCCGAGACATTTACTCAGCTCTTAGAGCGTTTCTCAAAGCATCCGTCTTTGCGAGATGAGGAGTGAGGGTCCCTGGGACGGGGAGATTGACCAAAGTAGTGATCGGTGAATGCGGGCTACAGACAGCATGGCGAACAAAAGCGACGGATGTATCCTTGGCGTTGTTCTGGTGGGCAGCTAAGACATTTCTCTCAAGATCAGTTTAGCTAAGTGAGCAACCTGAGCTATCAACGTCTTTCAAGCGCCGGGCTTAGTTGCCACGTTGTGGACTAAGCTCGGGCGTCTGGGGAGGAGGAGCCATCTCGGACTACCAAGGACCAGAACCGCTTTGACCGGGGTTGGTCGAATGAGGCTGATTAGGCCTAGCCAATACGACGGTGCCGGGGATACAGGAAATGATCGCCACATATCCCTGAGATCACGGGGTTTGTCCTGTGCTCTGGGCCTGCGCCGGCAAACCGAAGTCCCGTGTTCCCTGTCCGAGCAGGTGTGCTGGATCTGACCAGGGATTGGCAACTGATCTTCGAGCATGCGGGCCGTTGGACATGGGATGAGAGACATCCTAGTGTCGATCGTCGCTTTTGCGGGAAGTGAGCATGTTGCTTGACAGGTGGGATGTCACAACGTGGCGTTCACGGATGGTCCGTGGGCAGGCATTCCCTTCTGCGCCCGCTGTCAGAGCTACTCGACGATCTGCGTGACTCTTGGCTATAAGATTCGCGATATGGCTTATTGAGATGCCCATGATGAGGTGATTTTCTGGCTGAACGAGAAAGACAAGGCGCCGCCACCATGCATCCAAGGCCAATACTTGTCAGCATTTGAATGTACAGCTTGCTTTGACGCTATCTACACCTTCTTCGCAAAAGAAACAGTTACGTAAATGACTTTGAGCTCTCTACAGGTTGCAACCATAGCGCGCTGTTGGTCCAGACCCCTGACGCCAGGTAGGATCAGCGCATCATTGATACTATCACACGAAAGCCGACTGATGAGGCTGTAACAATACCATCTGGCCCAGTTCAAGGTCTCAGATGGGGTAGTACAAACATGATAAGAGACTTCTCTACTTTCTCACAGCGTACCGGCTTTCACTTGCGGAAGAATGAACATTCACAGTACACTCGTTAGGTGGGAAATTGGGGGACAACGATGATCTGTATTGGTTCCAATCTAGGTCCCTGCGAGACTGCCAAGGGCGTACACGCGCACAATCTGACCTGTCACACTTGCCATCTCTTCTTCCTGTTTCTTGGCGGTTAGTACCGCGCACAAAGGTGAGACAAAAGCCTCGATCTCGTGGGTTGCAAGCTCAGCGCTCCAACTCACCATTCTTGCCATGCTTCGGATCATGGGTGTAGCGGTAGCCACCAGTCTCCTCGACAAGTTCGGCCTTGTGAGGCTCGCAGAGTCCGTATCGGACAATCTCCACGTCCTTCTTGGTCTCGATCTTGTGGTCTTTGGGGATGGGGCCCGCACCCACGTCCTTGCACTTGATGGTGCGGTCGGGGATGGGGATCTTTGCCTTGCACTTGTCGCACCGGACGTGGCATTTCTGAGTGACGCACACACTTGATAAACTTTTGTGGTTGGTTGTTGTTGGTAGGTGTAGATGATGGTGTTGAGGGTAACGATGTACCTGCTGGATGCGTACAGTATGCTTCAGAAGAAGATGATTAGAGAAGAAGGTTGAGTCAGATAGGTCGGGAAAACAAGTACTACATAAGCGGTTAAGAGTTCAGGACTACCTGATTGTTCTTCTTTGGAAGCATTGCTGTACATGTTCTCAGCGTGCTGTATCCAGGATGCCACAGAACACCTGCTTTAAGCAACAGGGTAGATTCAATTCACCCTAGAGGCCTTGGTATGTCAATCAAAAAGGGAGACGCCAGATACATGGGGCTAAGGATTCACGGGGAAATATCTCATGATCGGTCTTTGAAGCTGGATGCTAATATGCAGAGGCTTCGTCGGAATGGTGCACACGCATGTGTATCGTGACCCTTCAAGCATGGTGTTCGTTGCTACCTTTCAACAGCAGCTGTTTGCCTTTCCCGCCTCTCTTACTACTTATAATACACCTCTACAGTATTCAAGGGGATGGTGTTGAGGCCGCAGTGACTAAAGATAGGGAAGAACTAGAAGATCTTTTCATTGGCCTCGACAATGTGACAGGGTATCGTACGGAACCTCAGAGCTCCTGCGGCTTAGTTTCATGCCGAATGTATCAGATGAGATAATTATGACAACGCAACGCATCAAAGTCCGTCTTCATAGGAACACATTTCACATTCAAGACTCGAAAGCCAGAGTTGGTGAACCTTTCTATTAACCTGTACTGAGGTGGGCTCTTCCTCTTCGCTCATTTCTAGCCCTTAATATACCTTCTGTCTGTCTACAGTCGACAACATCAGGCAGCCCTAGTCCCAGACCTTGGACATGTAGGACCAGTCAGCCTTAAATCATGTATTTTGCCCGGTAACGTCCACGCACAGGTGAGTGCTTCCATAATTTACAATAAGCGACCCACAAAAACGAGGTGGTACGAAGTAAACCAAGCACGTTTGAGTCTTTGAGGAGAAGCATTCTTATCACATTCTTTTTAGTAGGAAGAGTTTGGGTATTGATGAAGTGTTATTGACAGCTTGACAAATCGTATCAATCTAGTATCAAGCAGTAGGGCCCCTTTTGGCAAAGTCTCTGCAAAATCCCAGAAAGTTCACCTACGAGGACTTCCATGATTCCATGACAGAATTGATATCAGGCTCTGTGTAGGGTATTAGACCACGACAGAGGAGGTGAATCAGGAGGTGGTCAATTTTGAACTCTGGATCCGAGAAGAGTTGAGCGAGATCAATGCCCGCTTTCTTGAGAATCTCTTCGAAGCCATCCGGCTGACAAAGTCTCTTGAGCAGATCCTCAAAGCTATTTGGCTTTGGATCTTCAAGGCAGGCTGCGATGGAAGCGATTACCTTAGGCATATCTGGAGAGGGGTAAGGGTGACCCTCCATGTCAGCCTGAACAGCATAAAACCAGTAACTCAGTCGGTCGTGTGCGTAGAGACGGCGATCCATCAGATCCGGGTCAGGCACACACTCTGAGCAGTAGATGTGGACGAGGGTGTGGATATTCTCCCGATTAAAGATGGGCTCTTTACCTTCGGCTACAAATCCATGAGAGAATGATCCGTCGCACCCTGGAGTGCGGCACGGGAAGACCCATACGCTGTCGTCATCCATGGTGCCTAGATGACTATGGTCAAGAGTGGGACAGAAGTGACCGAGTCTTGCTCAAGAGGCAAGTGAGATAAGCTTGCAGTCCGAGCAATGGCGCTTGAGCCCTAGATATGAGGATCGAGAAATCTTTCCAAGTGATGTGCAGCTACTTATCGAGAACGAGATGTTCTACACTTTTTTCAATTGCAGAGCATGGAAATCGACCAGCTCTTACAAGCCTCAGGAACAAAGAAGGCTTCACAGGCTCAACCTCCCAATCGTGTATTGGTTTCGACGAACCATACTACTACAAGATGCTGTCATTAATATCTGATTTAATCTCTATGATTACAGAGTTGGTATTGTTATGTACTATGTGTCAGCATGGAGGAGACAAAGGATGCAGCCCATGCTACGTTCTTTGTCAAAGCCCAGGGTTCCTTTGTGGCGAACACGCACGACACGACCACGACTAAGCTACCTA
This sequence comes from Sarocladium kiliense, assembly GCA_030734395.1. Classification (NCBI taxonomy): domain Eukaryota; kingdom Fungi; phylum Ascomycota; class Sordariomycetes; order Hypocreales; family Sarocladiaceae; genus Sarocladium; species Sarocladium kiliense. The sequence continues at coordinate 363,365 of JAUZTG010000015.1, read as the reverse complement.
CACAAAGGTAGTTCCGTAGCCAGACTGAGACCCTCTCAGAACGTCAACCTCCAACGGCTGTTCATAGGGTGCCCCGGAGGACGGGAATTCCCCGGTCAGTGCTGCGATTGGCATATCCCTCCACGCCTTCTGAATGCCACGCGCACTCTGCAAGAACCGAGTGCGAATCTCTGGATAACCCTTCGCCACAATCTTGCCGTCCTTCTTAACGAACTTGCCATCCACGAGGACGTGTTCGACGTCGCCGACGCTAGCGTGGAGGATGACAGCAGCGACAGGATCAGCCCATCCAAGCAGCGCAGGGCTCTCGCCGTCCCAGACAACTAAATCCGCCTTGGCGCCTTCAGCGATGATTCCCAGGTCGGATCGGCGCAGGGCAAGCGCTCCATTCCGGGTGGCCAAGAGGAACGCCTGGTTGACTGTCATAGGATTCTGTGTAGGGATATTCCAGTGCTCGAGGACCTGGGAGAAGAGCAGGCGACGGGTGCTCTGAAGCCACAGGCGTGCTTGAGTCAGGATATCGGTTGAGAAGGTGAAGTGCGTATCGACACCGAGTGCGGACTGATCCTGAACCACATGGCTGTGAGGGTGTGTGTGGCCGTAGTGCATCTCGGATTCTGGGGTGATGGAGATGTGCTGGTTGGTCGAGCGAAGCAGCGATGCGCCCCGGTAGGTTAAGAAGGACGCATGTGAGAAGACGACAGGAATGCTTGTGTTGAGAGCGCCGACAGCATGGACGTCTTCAGGGCTGTTGGTGACTATCAGATTGTCAGTGCGGATTCGTCTCGACTGTGCATAGAATATGACTTACTCCCCCAAGGGCCTCCCAAGGAATGGGTGGTGATGACAGAGACATTGAACTCCCTATGAAGTATCAGTAGTTGAACTGAAGTTGAGGCTGGAAAGAAGAATGTGCTCTACTTTGCTAGGTCCATGACAGCATTGACGTCGTCGAGTACAGGATCTGGGCCGAAGAAATCGCAGGCAATCCCCAGAGTTGTCGGTGTGCCATTGAAGCTACCCTTCTCAGCGATGTCCCTGAAGTTGGCGAGCTGTTCTGAAATAGTGTAGTTGGTGACGTTATGGAACGCATATGACCAGAAGACTCTGGCACCGCTTTCGATACTCGCTTCAAGACCAGCCTCCGCTGTCTCGTTGGACCACGTGTGGTGGGCGTGGTCAAGGGCAGTGGTGACACCGGCATTGAGAGCCTCGTATAGGCCTGCCAGCTGACCGAGATATACATCATCTGCGCTGAGCATGCCGGCAGCTGCGTACTCGCCGTAGCGGTTGAAGTACTCGGCTAATGAAGTGTTGGAAGCGATGGTCTTGAACCCGGTCTGCCAGCCGTGGCGGTGAGTGTCGATGAAGCCAGGCGTGATGATCTTGTTGGTCACATCAACGATCTCGGTGTCGTTGCCGAAACTTTGCGTAGGCGAGTCCTCGTTATCGTAGATGGCCGAGATCCGGTCATCCTCAATGAGAAGGGAGCCATTGCGCGTGATACTCAGGGAGTTGGTATCAGTGTCGAATCCTACGATGGTGCCACCGTGAAGCAGGATGGAAGAAGCAGCGGCAGTGCTACCGGCTGCTACTGTGAGGCTCGCTGCGATAGTGAATGGACGCATAGCGTAAATGAGTCCTGGCGGTTCTGGCCTCTAGAGATCGAGAAATTGCAGGGTTGCAAATCCGGACAAAGCAATCACAGGATAGACGACACTGCCGAGGGGCATGGCCTATATATGCGTACCAGGTGCGCACTCCATTTCGATCGATAGTCCCTGTACTATCGCTCATGATCCAGAAGCAGGAAAGCGATCTCGGTGATAGTGCTGGCAGGGCACTAGCACCCAGCACCGCGGCCTCGGATGGAGAACACGGCAACGCTGAGAAGTGGTGGGAAAATTTGTCATCGATGATTGAGCTTGATCCTGCAATGCCCAGCCCCGGCCTGAGGAGCACCAGTGGAGTCGCCGCAAGGATGACTCCGGTGTTAGTTTTGCTGAACTGGATGGCTCCGCGAGGAGGATCAAGGGCGTCATATCAGCGTTCAGAGCAAAATGATGCCGCGCGGCTAGGATCCTTTCAATAGTCGTCAACTTTTGGTAGCTTGCGGGGAAAGGATCCCTTGTCTAGTGCGAACCGTCTTCCAGGATCATTGCCGTCGCTGAAGTCCTGAATGATAACGTCATAGAGACTGGATCCTTCGTTCCGGACTTTTCGGCACTTGGAGTATAGGCATCTCCCGTTCCTGGAGCCGTTGGACGGCTCGCGGCCTCTAGCTGCTCTTTTGCTAGTTCGAGGGAACCTAGAATCAACCGTCTTTCCCTTCCCCATAGTAACAGAAGCACTGATCATGAGAGGCCAAGGGGGTTTCGTCCTGGACGATCCCTGCATCTACACCCATTATGGTATCCGCGCGGTAGTTCTGACTCGGCAGTGGAAGATGAACCATGTGCGATAATATGGGGACAGGACTCGGCATGACACCCGAAGCTATCGACAATTATATGCCTTAAACCGCATGACGCACGCAGCGATGACACCTCAGACAGTGGAGAACTGTGGGGATTTTCATTCACCGTTGGCGAATCTAAGTTGAAGTCTTGAGGATCGGATTTCTGGTCGGAATTACGGAAGCTACCCATCGTCCCGAACTTGACACCGGTCTTAGTCCTGTAACGCTTCAATTGGAAGGCATTCGCGGCAGCTGATTTGATCATCAATGACTCGAGGTTACTGGTCTGGCTGCTCGTGTTGAGACAGTTACGGCGACCTTAAAGACACTGGGAGTACCAGTCGTTGGAATACGTGCACTTCGAGCCAGAAGCACAGACAGTACAGCCCGAGTAACTTGATCCACCACATTGCCCATATTTCTCCACCGTACACCCTCCTCCACCGCCATTTGTTGGCTGTATCGATCCCGAGGTTGTAGTCGACGTTGGAGGAACCGAACCTCCCGAAGGCAGTGAGCCGGAATAGGCCCAGTATACCACATAGTTGAAACCTTGCGCATCGTAGAAAGGACCGATGTTGACGGTTTGGCCGTTGGCTGTTGCGGTGAAGGCGAGCGAGGACGAACTTGTTCTTTTGAGAGTGCCGAGCTGCAGTGTTGGAGCTGAGGATAGAGTGCTACTGCCATAGTTTCCCGATAGTATCACTGGTCCGTATGCTACTGCTGAGAGTGCTTTGTTGTCGTTGGCAGGTACAAGGCGGAACGACATTGGCAGCCGAATGGTGACCTTATCACCAGAGGACCATGTCCTCGACAGAGTGGCATACGAGCCCGTCGCTGTGTTGATAGACTGCTCCTGGCCATTCACCGAGATCTTGGCTCCCGAGGTCCACTCTGGGATCCGGATCTTAATGGCAAAGGTGCCGCTCCCCGTGATCGTCAGAGTCGATGTGTCGCTGACTGGGAAGTCCGTCACCTGAGTAACTGTGATGCCCTTCTGAGACCAGTCGAGCTTCGAAGATGCATAGAGGTTGATGTACAGGTTAGAGCTATCATAGCCATATATATTGTCCATTAGACGGGTGTTTTGTTCCACTCCCGTACCTTGGCAGCACCAGAAAGAATTATAGTCTGTAGACCACGTACCACCACCCCAGGCTGGACCAACTCCACGACGAGTGCCGGCTTTGAGGGGCGTGAAGTAGGTGATATGCCCGTGGCTGTCTTGAGGATTCTGCGAGCCGATCAAGTGATTGATCAATGCGCGCTCATAAAAGTCCATGTAGCTCGACGTCGGATTCGTCCTCCAAAGCTCCTTCGTCAGCTTCAGCATATTCACCGTATTGCAGTGCTCGCAGGTATCGGACGTCAGGTATCCAGAGATCGCGTTCGGAGGGCGGAAATGCTCGGCTTGGCTGTTCCCGCCGATTGCGTAGCTGTGCTGGTTCACGACGAAGGACCAAGCATTCTTCGCGATATCGAGATACCGGGATGTGCCGGTAGCCATGTACTCGCGCGCCGCACCAATCCACTTGGGGACCTGGGTGTTCGCATGAAGGCCGTTTAGTTGGTCCTGGTTCGAAGCAAGAGGATCGAAGACGGCACTATGATCGAATCGTTTTGCAACATTGAGCCAGCGGCTATCTCCAGTTTGACGATAAATGTCGGTGAGAACGTCATTCATGCCACCGAACTCAGTTCCCAACATGTTCTGCATCTGGCTGGTGGATAGCTTGCTCGTGCGTGAATCAACCCATGCCGCTTTGGCAAGCAGCACGGTCTTTGCGTTTGCGTCGCCGATATGACGCCAAACATCAAGAAGTCCCTGCATTGTCTTATGGATAACATAGTACGGCACATTGCCGTTCGACAAGGTGCGTTGCTCCAGGGCAGTGAACTCAGATTCTGGGAATCCTGACAGGTAACCAGAGCTGAAGCCTGCAGCGCCATTGTTGTTCTGACACTTTTGAAGCTCAGCAACAAAAGTCTTGGCCCTATCACGACAAGTCGTATCCTTCAGAGAAGCGTAACATTGCGCCCAGGCACTCAGTAGATGCCCTTGCATATGAGATCGGAACGGGAAGCTTGGCGCATCCCACCCTCCATTAGCCGAAGCTCCATTTGTCGACAGCTTGTGGTTCGATCGGAAGACATATAGCATGCGGTTCAGATCCACAAACTTGAGATAGTTCAAAGTCCGGGCCTCGTTCTCCCGCCATCGCCCGTCGTTGAGGGTGACCTGGCTGATGTCGAAGGGTTCCGCCACTACTCCAGTATCAGGCTTGACTGGAGGCGAAACCTGGGCCACAACTCCAGAAGTCGTAAGAGCCAAAAGGCTCAGGGCCAATTTCGTGATCTTGACCAAAGGCAGCATGATAACGAATATGGTGTATCTTCAGTGGTTGCGAAAGACGGCCTTTGAGAACAGCTTTTCCGAGCACAGGCCCGACAAGGGTTTATGTCAAAAGCAATCCATCCTCACAATATCGCACACTATAGCTTCCTTTTATATTCGCAAAACATACTCAGACAGTTGACGGACTTCCTCCATCCGATGATTGTACCCATCCTTGCCACAAGAGCCCGTCCGACGTCGAATCGGATCCAGCGGCATAGAAACAGCGAGGATCAAAAGCCCCCCTCAAGACGAAATGGGCAACTTGGTTTTTCCATTCCACGCTGTTCCGATATCATGATTCGGTCGAGTAAAGGGACTTGCGCTACAAGAATCAGGTGTCATTGGCGCGCATGGTGCGGGATTGGTACTGTACCATCGCGTGCGGTCGAGACTCTAACTCTAAGCCTCTCGTCTAAACCGGCCCCCCCTCCCCCCCCCCCCCCCCCCCAAATTATGAGCTAGGTCAGGGCGTTGCCTACACCGATCCTCTGTCCCCAGTGCTGGTATTATCACAGATATGTGCCTAGACTTAGCACCCGTTCTAGGATGATGCTTGTCGGATAGAATTCGTGGAAAAAATCTGGAATGTTGCTCCGCACGAACAGCACTCCGAAGATTGTTGCGAGCCACTCGGATCCTCGCCTCGGTGCGCCCCGAAGCCAAAGGGGAAAACTGCGGGGTATTATGGTAGCTATATCATATGGGCCGGGTATCAAAACCATACAGGCTATCAGATGAAGGCAGAACTCTTTCCCTCAGAACAATCTGACATGAACCAACAGCTTCTTGCTGCCAAGTCTGGGGTAAGGCAAGGCTATGCAGGCGCTGGCCCGGCTGTACGGCGCCCAGAGTCAAAGCAACGGCTGATGTGTCTTACTTCCCCAGTCACTTCCTACGACGTTAACGACGAGAAGAAATCGTCCAGAGGTCTGGGCTCATTCATTATGTCCCCTTTAATCCATACAATTGCTGTTCTGTTCCATTGTCTATGACCCAACCATCTTGATCCTACCCTCCACAATCGGCGCAATTGTCCTCGTCCAATCAACCGCAAACTCCCCCTCCCTCAAGTTCAAGCACTCCGATCTGACACCAGCTTTTTTCATCCATCTCGTCCCAAACTTCCTCATCAGCAGCACCTCAAACTGGATCTGTTGCACCTCATCCAGTTCATCTTCCTCATCGCTCGAGTCCTCGCCTTCCAGACCGTCCACTGGCTTCAGGTTCAGACCGAAGCGCTTGTGCATGAATGCTCGCCAGGATTCGCTCGTCTCGTCGCTTAGGGCGTGGCGTGCGAGGTGACGCCTTGGAGCACCGCCGCTGAAGCCTTCGTCCCAGAAGGTGGTCGGAGAGAGGGGGCTTTCGATGAGAGGTGTCTCGACTTTCTCGACTACATGCTTCCAGTGCTCCGATAGATGTTTCCACTGTCCTATTGTTTGAAGTGCCTGGAAGTATTGACGGAGGATCGCAGAGATGAGCAGACCGCTCTCTTCATCCACGATCTCCTCTGCCTCGCCGCCTTCGCTCTTAACCAGCAAGCTGTCAAATCCATCCTTCGCCCTGCCCATATAGCCTCTAGTGCAGAGCAGGTACTTGCGATCAGGATCATAGACCTCGCCACCGATCTGAAGAGAGAGAACACGCTCTCCAGGCTTTCGACCGGGGTCGAACTCGAAGCAGATGTTGGATACTTGAGGGAAGCGTCCTTCCTGGGCGGGGTACTGAGAGACGCCGTTCTCGAGGGCGTCCCAGATGGCCCTTCCGGACACTTTGATGAGAATGCACGGATCCTCAAATGGAAAGCAGTTAACGATGGTCTTGACGGTGATAGCGCCTGGCGGGTAGACCTGGGAGAAGTTAGCCAGGTGAGTCATAAGTAGTTGTAGGGTTCAAGCCTTACCTCATCGCCGCGGATAGTTCCTGCAGCCATAATCGTACAATCTGCTCCATAGTGCTGCCTCATCACATCACAGACAAAGTTGCCAATGTTCGACTCCTTCATCCGCACGGTGCTGAATCGCGCATCCAATCCGGTTGCGGTCCACCCGATAGCCTTAGCCAACGAGTGCTGCAGCTTCGAAGTAAGCTTATTGACCAACTCAATGGTCTCAACATGCTCAGGAATATCGGATGTGGTATCCCGTCGCCATATGTCAAAGTCCCACCCGCCGGCTTCTTTCCTTCGTACTTCAATGTAGCTGAGCTGTTTGAAGTCGCAGCCAGAACGGAGAACATGGGTACCGTTAATGAAGCTATGGCCGTAGAAGTGATCATGACCACCAAGAATGATGTCGATGATACCATCAGTCTGCTCTGCAAGCTTATTATCATTTGGCTCTCTTTGATGACTGAGACAGATGATGATCTCGGCACCCTCGGCCCGTAGCTTCGGGACAAGCTCCTTGGCAGTCGCTGACGCAGATTTGTAGATGATGTTCGGCGGAAGACTGTTAATGGTTGCAAGCCATTCTCGCTCCCCAAGACCAATCAAGCCAACTTTGATCCCATTTGAGGTCGTGAGCATATGGGTTTTCTTGGCATGGCCTAGTGGCACATCATCTCCAAGTGCTGGATCAAGAACATTCGCCAGAAGCCACGGAAATTTGCATTTCCCTGCCAAATACTCAAATTGCTTGACCCCGAAGTCAAGGTCGTGGTTCTGCAGCAGGTTAGCGAGGATCAGCTGCGACATGGTTGGTGTTGTCTCACACCAAGGCATGCAACGTCGGTGCCAATCTCATTCAGTGCTGGAACCATGTGTTTCCCTACAGAATGTCAGCCTCACAGCATAGGTTGGCAAAGAGAATGCTACCTTTTGTCACGGATGATTCCAAACTCGGATTGAATGCATCTCCTGAGAAGAGGGTCAGCAGCTTGGATTGCCCCGCATACTGCTCCCCATCTCTGTACTCCCTGCACAGCGTGATGAACCTTGGCAATCCTCCGACCGGCTCAGAGCTAGACGGATCAACATGATAGACATCGTTAAAATGCAGAAGACGCAAGTCCGGCTCGCTCGGCGCACTGTTTAGCCGTCCCGAGGCGAAGGTCACCGTGGGCCCGGAAGGGGGAACCTCGCCACGTGCCATTGTCCTCAGTCCGGTTATGGTACACCGGAAATGAGCAGTCAATCAGCTCTGGAGAATTACGTGGCTTGGAATGAGAGAATAGTGACGAGAATGAACGTGGTGTTGAGTTCAGATAAGGTTCAACCTTGTTTGATGTAGATGACGAGGCGGTGTTGGCATAGACGGGTCCCTGCATAATGTGCTCACGTGACGTGGAGAGGCATGATGTTAAGTAGAGTCAGGCATCGATTATATAGCTACAGGCTCAACGAACAAATAATAAATTAAGGTTTCTTTGCGGTTCTTTCTTGTCGCAAGATGGAGACCAAGAACGATGGTGCGATATTTCGATGCGGGATTATGCTGGTAAGGCTTTTTGTACTACGTACAACTGTGGCCAAGATCTCACGATGCTCAGGAAGGTTTATCGTCAGAAGATGAGAGAATGACGCAAAACGAGGAGACAACTAATGCGGAGCTGCGGAACGTGACCAGTTGTGTATTCTTATTCTTTCTTTGTAGTTGAATTGGTCGCGAGATCACATAGCCGCCTTTCCCCGAGACTCAAAAGGCATCAACAGCACCAAGAGACCTGCTGCGACGAACAGTGCTCCAGCAACATACACTGGTGCCGAAGTATTGATGTTGGCTTCGATTGCGATGACAGGCTAGAGAAGTTAGTCAACTACCTTTTGCTTCAACATGTATTCTGAGGACTTACAGCCATGATGCCAAAGATTCGGTTGCAGGACGCAGTCAGCGCATTACCAGTTCCTCTCTGTGGCGTTGGGAACAATTCGGGAGTGTATGAGTACAACACAGCGTACATGACATTGCTGCAGAAATTGTATGCGCAATTATACCCAAGGAGCGCGTTAGACGAGTCTGCCGTGGTAGAAATGAAGAGGAACACGCCCGTCAGCGCCGTGAACAGCGAAAGGGTTCCTTTGCGGCCAATCTTGGGCAACTGAACCATGATACCACCGGTGATAGCTCCCGGAACGCCCAAAACGGCAATGATAAGGTTGTTTCGATACGTGATGTACGTGCTGCCGTCGCCAAACTCGACCCCCCTCGTAGCCTGGATGTATGGCAAGAATGCATTGTAAAGCGGAAATCCAAGGCCAATCAGTGCCCAGACCGCCATGATGAGACCTGTGCTGAGGGCCAACTTGCGCGTGCTGAAGAGCGCTCGTACATTCTTGGTGTCCAACTTCTCGAGATTCCGCTTGATTGCCGTTGCAGCCCCTGTGTCAGCACGATATCCCTCAGGCTCAAAGGCCCGGAGATCTTCAAGGGTGAGAGACGATGTTCTCCCGTTCCGTTTGGCGACTTTGTGGACAACTTCGACTGCCTCCTCGTCTCGGCCCTTGGACATGAGGTACTTGGGCGACTCGTAGATCGTAAACAGGAAGAACCGACATACGAACATGATTAGCGTGATTCCGCCCATTGTAAGGACAAACCAGCGCCATCCCATGTTCTGCGATCTGGTGCATTCCGTATCCGTTTGTTGGCAGGTCAAGTTTCCGAGCAAGGGCCAGGCAACGAGGTTGGCGACAACTTGCGCGAGTGCCCAGTCGATAGACAGAATCGTGAGGAGATACTGGTGGCTCGCTGGCAGGAACTCCAGGAAGATGGCAGAATCAACAGGGAGGTTACCACCAACACCGAAACTCCAGAAGGCAGCGAAGATGCCAATCGCCGCAAAGTTGGGAGCTGAGGCGGCGATCAATCCCCAGACTGCGGTGATGCCGAGAGTTGTGTTGAAACCAATGATACGTCCGAAGACGTCGCATCCAAATCTGAAAAGTCAGCAGAGATCATGTGAGTAAATCGACTCATACATACCCCCAGAATGCGGCTCCTGCGAGAAGCCCTATGTTTTGCGCGAGCGTAAACAACGGCCCTTCAGAGGGTTTGAACTCATTGACGATCGGCGTCAACAGTAAGCTCGTGGTGATCTGCATCTATCGTCAGTTTGCTGATAAGACTGGGTATAAGAAAGGTGATGGACTAACCGGCCATAAATTGTCGGATGCCCATCCGAAGCCAATAACGATAAACAGCTGCCACTGATACCATCCCATGCCAATGTCCTGGATTGCTCGGTTAAGCACCTTCGCTTTCGCTTCGTAGACGGGATCAAGTGTATGAGCAGGCAGTACAGCTTCATCTCGAGCTCCAGTACTGACGCTACTGAGCTCCGGGTCGCGCTGAGGCGCATCGTCCTTCGTCTTAGGCGACTCCATGCTGGCAGTTTCGTGTCGCGCAAGGAAGCTCTGCTAGATGATTTTCAGAAAGCAGAATAGATCGCGATTATGACACCCGCCACGTGAGATTTCCCCTGGTTGCAATGACAAACCAGAAAAGTCAATCACAGGGCGTGGTGGCAGTCGACCCGTATATAATCGTGATCCCTCTGGTCGCACCAAAGCATGATGACGCCCATCACCGACGCGACTGCAACCATCTCCACCACCATGCATACAGCTCGGGGAGCTTCAAGCCCCTAAAACGGCACCCGCTGCACCAAACTGCTGCCACGAGATCGCAGGGCTTGATTGCGTGATCAGCATCCTGCGAGTCCCATTGACGGCGAGGGCCGCCTTGTCTTAGGCGCTAAGCCTTGAGGGGGCGATCCGCGGCGGGATGCTTGCAGCTGTCTGAACCTCGGGGCTTGCTAGAGGGCGCCGGTAAGGCCGAAGCGCCGCGGGAAAGGCTGACGGGAGCCTGCTGGAATGCAACGTTGGGCCAGCCTCGAGTCTGTTTGTGTACTAGGCGTGGGGGTTCACGTGCTCATGGGCGGTGTTTGGTAGATCAACAGGGCCCTGATCGACGAATTATTGCCCGTTTTATGATTGTGGTTATTTGAAGTATTATGTATGTGAAATATGAACTTAATGTAAACTGCGAATGTCTTGCGTCTATATCGATTCATCCTTCAATTCGGTTGGCGGTACGTCATCCTCTGTGGCCCAGGCGCTGCCTCCGAACGCACAGACACTGTGACATCCTTCGTGATCCCCATATCCGTAGGCGCCAGTTCCTTGATGCTCGAGTCCGACCCATCCTCCTCGATATCTCCGCCACGAATCACCGTCGTCGTCTGAGTCTGGAATCTCGAGTTTTGACTCTTCCAGCGACCGCTGCTGCTGTGATCCGCGAGGCGGATGCTGTCTCCAGTCGGTTCGCCGTTTTTGCCAGAGTTGGAGGACAGCAGGGAGCCGAAGATGGGACGAAGCTTGACCTTGAGCCAGCCCCAGATAGCAGGGATATTGGAGGTGAAGAAGGCGACGAAGGATTCGCGACAGGCCCAGGCGCTGCCGTCTCGGGTGCCTGAGACAGGGTCTTTGAGGATCAGGATGCCACGTAGAAGACCAGCAGTCATGCAGAAGATGGCACCGCTGAAAATGGCAATTAGGCCATATTTCTTGTATGTGGGAATCTGAGCTCCCCATAGCATCGATACGGGGATGGCCACGAGATACATGTCTGTGAGGACGTTCAGGATCATCACCACGTAGATGTAAATTTTCGACAGAGCCGGCTCGCAGAAGTCTGTGTTTCTTCCAGTCAGGAATGCATCAAGCACTGGAGAGCATGTGTACTTACTTCCAGGCCCTGGGTAAATTTGCCATGCCTTCGATAAAGGGTGACAGCTGGTGAGGATGCATAGGACGATCGCTAGGTACGTTCCTCCGAGGAGCGCATAGCCTGTTCTGATTCGGCCTTTGTAGCCAGAAACACCGTCCTTTGCACAGTTAGACTTCGTTCAATTCCTTTAGAGGCTCTATATCCGGCGACCTACCGTCAAGCGAGCGTAGAAAGTGCAGAGCGAAGCTTTGATGCACCACAGAACACTCATATATACGGTCCAACCAGCCACTTGGACTTTTGAACCACCCACTCGCCAGTGGTACTCATCACTGTCTGGAGAGAGCAACCGCCGCTCTTCGTCGGTCATATTACTATTCGTCAACCCATGGAAGGTCGCGCCGACCATGTAAGCCAAGGCCGTTTCGATGATGTATGGCACGAGCGCAAGGATCATGAAGTAGTCGTCGAGGTATAATTTCGAGAGTCCGACTTGACGAACGCGAATCCATGTGCGTAGCATGACGAGACTGACGCAGAGAGCGAGGTATGTGAAGGCCTCGGCCACGAACGGGTCGAGTACCGCCATGTTGAGATGCAAATGCTGCTTCGGCTGAACAATAGAATGACTTTGTCGACAAACTCAGGTCTACAGACTCAAAGCGAACGGTGAGAATACGCGACGCAACGGCACCCCAGGACGACGAGCGATAAGGTTCAGCTACAGGCCCACGACAACGGGAGGGTATGGCCGTTGAAGATATACTCGATCATCCGGGGACGGCCCTACCCAGATCTCCTGTAGATCTCTTCACATGGTCTGCACTACACGGTTGCTGATCTACAGCCCATACGAGTCAGTCCCTAGGCGCGAACTTCAGGGTTCAACCACGGCCTCTTAGCGGCCGACGTCGTTCTCGTGGCACTTGGTACTCCGCGTGGCGCTCGAATGAGGTCGGTTTTCCCATCTTGTACAAGTGGCTCAGGAGATTTTCATGAACCGTGCTATCTATTCGACCGACTTACGGGCAAGGAGAAGCTATAGACTGCTCTTAGGTAAAATGGCGTCCAGCGGCGCGGGTCAGCCATATGGCACGGACGCTCATCATGGAGGTAAGCTCCATTCATGACGCGACGTAATGCTCACGTTCCCCTGAATGAGTGACCCTAATACTGTGCGCCTTCTGGGGCGAGACGGTGATGGGCAGGCGGCAGAGTCTTGTCCGTGTTTCTTGGCCCCAGATCTAAGGACAGCTGGGTGAAGTTGGGTTGGCAAGACCAATACTTTCTTGCACTTCTCTCTGAAGACCCGGCATCTTTCAGTCTCATAGTACTGAAATCCGGGCAAATGGATAGGATGCAAATTTCACATGACTGCTATCAGTCCGTCCGTGCGCACACCCGACTTTTGTCCAGTCCTACGGGCGTACTGCTCGCTCCGACGTAGCGCGAGTCCCCGAGCCATGGCCATGGTTGAGTTGAGTCAGTTTAGCGTAGTATGTCTCATTCGGAAATCGGGTTCAGCCACAAGCGGACTCGGTCTGTTCCTGGCTGCAATAGCCTGTGGAAACGGGTGATCTCTTTAACTCGAGGTGGCTTGGCAGGGGAGATTATTGCGCGGGGTAGGGCCCATCAGGAGGTGATTAGGGGTTCAGTTGCAGCTGAATAGAAAAGGGAAGTATTTTGTTCTTCAAGGGTTGAGAGAGAAGATGCAGCGCCGTTGAGTAATGCCAAATACTAAGGCGTCAGTCTGGCAGGAAATCCTGGCCCTCATGGCCAGATCATCACAACTGCCGGCGCGGCACCCAAAACGGCAACCTGCTCATGCCTGACCATGCGCCGTTCTTTGCCACCCTCTCAAGAATGGGTGCTGCTTCATCTCCGCGACCCAGCTTCCAACGAAGACCGGGCTTACTGGGTTCAACAACGGTCTGCTCTAGCGCCGGACCACGGACCATGGGGCGTCGCTGGCCCAGATTACCTGCCGGCGAGTTTCCTTAAGGGACTACTTGCCGAGAAGAAGCAATCTGACTGGTGACAAAAAACGAACGAGCTGATAGTTGCTGGATATAAGATGCTCGCCGCTTCTTGATTCTAGATTTGCTGCTGAACAACGTCTAGGATGCTTCCTTTGAAACACCATGTTGATTGTGGCCCATCAGTTCGACACCGGGAATAACGAGTTTATCAAGCGAAGAATGGGCCAGTAAACAAGGTGACTTCGTGCCGCTCACTAGCGCACACCGAAATTGACGGTCTGTCGACGGTGTGCATCGGCTCATCATGGCCAGGACTTGTGCTTCTGAGCCCAGGCAGACTGAATCTCAGGTGTTGTGAAGAGATAGGGGAGCTCAGGAAGTCGTACAAGTGGAACAATAACGGCGGATTCCAGGATGATAGCGAATAAGTGATTACACGAAGAGTCGTAGGGTCCGAACTGGAACGCTAGATACAAGATCGGGAAGGAAGCTTGATAAAGAAGCATAGAGACGACAAATGGATCTAGTCTAGGGACTCAAGATATTTGAATAACGTTTTTGAATTACTTTCACTGCTATGTGGCAATCAATTCTGTTTCGAATCCTCACGTTGTTGTCCTGGGTATCTGACTTACTTTCTGATTTGCTCTCCATGTTTCATACAGGGCACGATCGACGGCGTTGCAATAGACAGGAGAGTCTCATGACTGTAATTATACTACAGGGCCGGCTCACTCTTACTGAAGTTAATGAAGCATGGGAGGGTATTAGATTATCTATATTATTCTAAAAGCCGACAATAAAAGATCGTCTTTCTATACCTCGGCGACAATGGGCTGGCTAATATTACATGGTTTCAAGGACAATAGGCATTGTCTTGTCTACTGTTTGCATGAGCTAGCATGCTGGCCCAATAAGCGACGCGAGAACTTGCTGCTTGCAGTTGAGCTTGAATGAAGTGGAGTGAATGGGTGAATTGACAGATGTTTGCTTAGGCCTTCACTCTTCGCAAGGGGCTTCTTTTCATTCACATATTCTCTCATGGACGCTGCCACCACTACTACCACGCCATCTCCAGATACTTATCGCGCCCCAAAACTTTTCAATCTACAAAATTCCTAACTACTATTCACTCCAATGCTTCCGACTTACAGTAGCGCAGGCGTGGAGGAGGCGAAGTCGCAAGAGCCAGAGCCGATGGACACTGCGTTCAATAGTTGGATCACTGGTCAGCTTCCGCAAGACTAGGGGTCGTGGACGGTAAAACTCTCACTCATGATCACTCCATTGCACTACATCTCGCGTTCACTGCTGACCTGGGTAGGATCAGCAACATGACACGTTCTTTTCTCAAGTAACCACTATCAGCAACGGCCGAAACGAGATGCCCGAGACTGTTGTGGAGATGTATGATCGTTGGTTCAAATCTACTAAGCTCCAGGTGAGATATCACCTCTCTACTATCTCGTTAATTGCCAACATCATACCAGGTCAATAGAGAAGACGGAAGCTGTTCTTTGGTTTGTCCTGAGACAAGCACTTCATCTGACCTCTGCTCTGCGAAAGCCTGCAATCCACATTCCAGCCTTGAGCCAGCTCTAATTGAAGAGAGCCCCAGAGGCGCAGTGGCCTCCTTGTCTTCAGTGTGTTCGATCCGTAGCCTCCGGAAAGGGAGGTCGTGGAATCCTTGGCATTTGCGAACCACCAAGCGGCTGGGCTACTCGTTGTGGTCGCTGCTTGAGAGGTCGCGCGTGCAATGAGCTGTGAGTAAATCCGACCTTTGTATTGCATTCAAGCTCATTGCTACGTAGGCCGCCTTATCTGGTGCCGGTCGTCGAATGGCTTCGGCTGTCTGAAGAGAGGCAGGATGGGAAGGTAAATCTCGCTTTGCAGTTCATGCGTGGCTATTTGATTAATCATTCTGGCAGGGTGAGAGAACGATGAAGATGGTTCTAAGAGAGTTGCTGAGGCTATGGGATGCCGAGGATGGTATGGAAGGTAGCCAACCTCTTCATGAGACGAACTCGGAGCTGGTGGTTGCCGCGCAATTCCGTGCTCTTCTACCCAAGAACTAAGGGCTGTATAAGCATGACCAATTAAGCAATTTCTTACAAGCAAAAAGGCCCCCTTCTTTCGACAGATAGCATGCTGGGGCGGATTTGCCACGCATGCTTAGTCTACACCTTAGTAGCACTTCAATCCGCAAGTGTATGCTCTTTTGCCCTGGGGTTCAATTCCGCAATATCTTAAGTCTGCTTAGCCTCCTGTTTACTATATCTCGTCAGGTGTTTCTCTCTTCCGTCCTAACCTAGCCACTCTTCTCTGCGATCTACTCAAAGACCTTCTTCCACACCCAGAGGCTCCTAGTATTAGTGTAATGCTTGAAGCCTTCAATTCCCCACTCCATCCCGATCCCGCTCTCCTTGTGTCCTCCAAACGGCACGTTCGGCGCCGTATCAAAGTGGGAATTTACCCAAACACTGCCCGCGCTAATCTGTCTGCCCATTCTCTCCGCCCGTTGCAGGTCCTTGCTCCAAACTGACGTTCCCAGGCCCGTCTCCAACGAGTTCGCGCGGTCGATCACCTCGTCATCCGTTGACCACTTTAGGAGGGGTACAATTGGACCGAAGGGCTCTTCGAGCACAATGCGGGAGTCATCTGGTGGGTTGTCGATAATCGCAGGCTCCACGAAGTAGCCCTTCGAGGTCGTGCGGACTTGGCCCTCGAGAGCTGTCTTCCAACCTTGCTTCTGGATCTCTTCATACATGTCCTTTACTAGCCCAAACCTACAGTGTTGTCAGTTATTCCTCTCTCCGAGGGGCTCATGGTACTCACTGCATCTTGTTCTGGATCGGTCCGACCGTGACGCCCTCCTCAAATCCACCACCAGTCTTGATGTTGTTCTTTGTGAACTCAACAAAAGCATCTCGGAACTGGTCATAGATCTTCTCGTGCACATAAATTCGTTTGCAAAGCATACAGATCTGTCCCGAGTTCATGAATGTCATGATGGCAATCTTGGGAATACACTTATCAAAGTCCACATCGTCGCACACGATGGCAGCGTCGTTGCCTCCAAGCTCCAGAACATAGCGCTTCAGCGTCTTAGCACAGCTTTCTGCCACTTTCTTGCCCGTGGCGATTGACCCGGTAAAGGTGATCATGTCGATGCCAGGGTGGGACGTGATCCACGGTCCAAGGTCGTCATTGCCGCTGAGGACTTGGACTACACCTGGTGGGAAGATTGACATGGCAATCTCACCTAGCTTGAGATCGCAATATGGTGTATAGGGAGATGGCTTCATAATAATAACATTGCCAGTCATTAGTGCTGGGCCGACCTTACCGAGCCCAAGAAGAATAGGCCAATTCCAAGGCACAATAGCAGCACAAACGCCAATAGGTGGAAAGGTCGAGTAGATGGTCTTCTCATCCGTGTCCTCAATCACCTCGTCTTTGACTTCCATTGTTGCGAACGTGCGCAGCCAGTGCAAAGTCATGTTCACTTCTACGTGAGCGAGACTCAGAGGCTTTCCTTGCTCCATGGTCTGCAGCTTCTCAATTTCATCGCGATTCGCCTCGAGCGCATCGGCGAAGGCGAGAAGCATCTTCGCTCGCTCATCAAATGAGGTCTTGGACCAGCTGTTGAAAGCAGCGCGGGCATGCTTCACGGCGGCATCGAGATCCTCTTTCCTAGTGACGGGGACTTCATAGAGGGGCTCTCCAGTGGCTGGATCGATAGAGTGTCGCGTCTCTGGCGTTGGGACGAACTCGCCGTTGATGATGTTTCCTTTGTAGGACTGTACGGTGGGTTAGCTTTGAGAGGGAAACGCGGATTCAGAGAGTCAGTCACAGTGATGTCGATCGTTGGAGTCATGGCTGCTTCGATTCACTACACAAGCGACGCAATTGAACAAAGGATTCGGTTGACTGCTAATATGCTCAGGTTTCGAATCAATACTCAGGGAAGTGAGGGGAAGTCAAGTGGCTCAAATGATTTATCCTGCATTGCCACGCCAGCTTGCCCCCCGCCGTCTTCGCCGCACAAGGCATGCAGTGTAACAACAGCGATATTGCCATTGATGCGCCTATCGCTAATTCCGGGCGCCTTGCCAAGACGGTCCCACTATTGACTGTTCGAAGTCGTGATTCCCGATCTGCAAGAACTCGGCGACTTTGAGGTCGTTGCGTTTGTTGCCGATGAGCCGAGTATAACCAGCCACTGACAAGCCCTCAGAAGATGGGTGCATTAGCGCGTACGCAGAGTATCTTGCTAGCTAACATTTGTAATATGATGCTGACGCCAGCACTTAGGTGTCATCCGGGTTGCATCTTTTGGCCCAGACAAGCTTTCTGTAAGAGCAACGGCAAAGGTGTCAATACAAGAAGCAAAGTCGGCTATTCAATTAGTCTTGTATTGATGAGTCACTGCCTTCCTTGAGTTGCTCGTGTGATTTTTGTCTAGTCCTTGGGCCACAGCATTAACCATGCATGCTCCTGTAGTATTTGCTTCAGGTGCCGCACCCGGAGTTGAATTGATTGCACATATAAAAAGATGATGGCTTCTGTGGGACTTTATAGCTGGATTCCATAGGTGGTTCTTAATTGGTCGTTCTTTCTGCTGACTATAGATAGATCAGGGCAAGGTTTGACTTGCAGAGCGGGATAGAGAGCTTTGCAAGACTAACTATCATCAGATTCGTAACTGACAAAGTCAACATGCTACGTGCTCACACAGCTTATAAACTCCCCCACTCTGTGAAACGCTTCTTCCAATAAGGGAGCAATGTTTCCGACAGAATACAAGACGAGGCTAGTACGAATTGGCTAGGCTTGCATTGGGGCTTACTATGATCCATCTTAAATACGCCTAAACGCTGACGCAGCACATAAAAGGCGGCGTTTAGCCAGCGGCGTATATAATTGAGACGTGCGTGTCGTCTTGTTTATTTATTTGCAACTTTGCGGTGAAAGGGAAGCTGGGCCGAAAACTGTGAATAGGCCGCCCAGACACAGTTTCGATCATCGCAAACTCATTGACCATGGCTCTACCAAAGCACCTTACCGACTTCTTCGAAGGTCGACCAGCACTAAAAGTCATCAAGCGATCTGATCAGGAATTTGATGCGACAAAACAGGTCTTCATCGAAAGCCCTGACGTTCCATTGGTTATTGTCCGACCCCAGACTGCGGAGCAAGTAGCTGAGCTAGTTGGGCATCTCTCAGCCAACTCAACACCCCTTGTGATCCGAGCCGGTGGCCACGATCTCTCGACACGATCAGTGGCCCAAGATGCCGTCCAAATCGACCTCCGAGACCTCAATACCGTGCAGGTTGCTGAAGATAAGCGTACGGCTCGCATCGGAGGTGGTATCTTGACCCAGGGACTATTGGATGGGCTGGCTGCTGAGGGTGTTATGACAGCATGCGGAAATGCCGGTACGGTCGGATGGTGCTCTTGGGCTATGAATGGCGGCTATGGGATTATGGTAGCGAAATACGGTCTTGGCTGCGATCAGATTGTGGGAGCGAGGGTTGTCCTTGCTGACGGGCGCATCGTTGTTGCTGATGAGCGGCTCCTAAAGGCTTTGCGGGGTGCTGGACCTGCATTTGGGGTTATCGTAGAGCTTGAGATCAAGGTCTATCCGCTCACAGAGGTCAGAGCGATAATTGTACTTCGTCGCGATGGCAAGGGCTGACTTTTCGCAGATCACCGGCGGTTTTATTACTTGCGACATCACCGATGGCATAGGGTCCTCTCTCACAAAATACTTCGACAACTGCAAGTCTCTCTTCAACTTGGTTGAATCACTTCCCAGGGAGCTTTATTTCCAGCCTATGATCATGACACCTCCTGGGGCACCATCGGCAGTCTGGGGAGTGCAGTTCGTCTGGGCAGGTCCAGCGTCCACAGAGCAGGCCGAATGGCTCGAGAAAGTCGTCAGCATCTCTCCCGGTGGTCAGGCAGCGGTGTCATCCGTGGCCCTGGCGGACTATGTACGCCAATTAACGCAGATGATTGCGCCCCATCTGCAAGGCGGGGAGACGCGCACTGTTTCTCTCAGATCGCTAGTTCCCTCGCCAGGCGCAGTAGCCGTTATCGCGAAGCATGCACCTCTGATCACCCCGGATTGGGGCGCCATGTTCATCCACATGGTTCATGGACAGCCATTTTCGCCTGATCATGACCACCCAGCCCGAGTCTTCCCTACTCGGGAGGTCCATCTTATGGTCGAGATCCTTGGCTATGCTTTCACGGATGCTGAAAGCAAGCCAGCAGCAGCTAGTTGGTGTAGGACTACCCACGAGGCGCTGAAGTCTGTGGACGGCGTCATGGATGAGGCGTATTTGCCGTTAATGCAGTCTTCGATTCTAAGCCTTGAGAGGACTTTCAAGAAGGCAGACCTTGAGTTCCTTCGTGGATTGAAGAGGGAATTCGACCCAGACAATGTGTTCTTTAAGCCAATGCCTTTAAGTCTATAGTGTTAGTGCTGTCAAAATGACTAGGCTTATGTAGCCCTTCTTATTAGCCTGATATTTTATTACCGAGTCTTGCTTCGAGACTGGATATAAAAGTATCCCTACTATCTTGCTACTCGTGTCTTTTACTTGCTATCTTACTCACTATCTTACTCTCAGATAACCCTCTATCTTACTTGCTATCTTACTTGCTATCTTACTTTCTTTCTTACTCTTTATCTACTCTCTTGACTTACTATCTTAGTCTTTAATATAATTGCTATCTTATTAGTTATCTTACTCTCTAGCTCGCTCTCAGCCCTAAGGGAAGATTACCTAAACGCTAGTTAGTAACAAAGATCAGTTCCTGGAGCCCAGGAGGCTTTTACCTGACTTATAACTTGACCGTGCATAGCTAGATATTTGCCCTGCTAAGGCAAACATGCCCATCACAGGTGAAGGCATGAGGATGTAATAGAAATCTGCCGTATCTTCATTATCGCGGCTATAAATAAATTGCTCCTTCACCCAGGACCAGCCATGAGGGACTCTAAATGTAACCTCGCTTATTCGAAGCTGCCGGAGCCGCTGCCACCACTTCCACCAGTATCGTCGTCGAATGACCCTGATCCCGATCCCCCACTTCCACCGTCCCCAGCATCGCCTGACCCAGAGCCACCGCTTCCGCCGTCTCCAGCATCTCCAGATCCTGAGCCTCCGCTTCCACCGTCCCCAGCATCGCCTGACCCAGAGCCGCCAGATCCATCTCCAGCA
Organism: Sarocladium kiliense; assembly: GCA_030734395.1. NCBI lineage: Eukaryota > Fungi > Ascomycota > Sordariomycetes > Hypocreales > Sarocladiaceae > Sarocladium > Sarocladium kiliense. The sequence continues at coordinate 342,632 of JAUZTG010000015.1, read as the reverse complement.
TCACCAGAGCCACTTCCTCCTGAACCATCACCAGCGTCGCCCGATCCAGATCCGCCAGATCCATCTCCAGCATCACCAGAGCCACTTCCTCCTGAACCATCACCAGCGTCGCCCGATCCAGATCCGCCAGATCCATCTCCAGCATCACCAGAGCCACTTCCTCCTGAACCATCACCAGCGTCGCCCGATCCAGATCCGCCAGATCCATCACCAGCATCACCGGAGCCACTTCCTCCTGAACCATCACCAGCGTCGCCCGATCCAGATCCGCCAGATCCATCTCCAGCATCACCAGAGCCACTTCCTCCTGAACCATCACCAGCGTCGCCCGATCCAGATCCGCCAGATCCATCTCCAGCATCACCAGAGCCACTTCCTCCTGAACCATCACCAGCGTCGCCCGATCCAGATCCGCCAGATCCATCACCAGCATCACCAGAGCCACTTCCTCCTGAACCATTACCAGTATCTCCAGATCCAGAACCACCGGATCCATCATCAGTATCACCAGAACCTGAACCGCCTGAGCCCGCGCTATCGTCGCCACCATCACCAGAGCCAGTCCCTCCCGATCCGGCACCTCCATCGCCAGAGCCGGTATCTCCAGAGCCTGTTCCTCCTGATCCATCACCACCATCGCCACCATCACCAGTTCCTCCTGAACCAGCGCCGCCATCGCCGGACCCGGTATCTCCTGACCCATCACCTCCAGCACCAGATTGATCCTCAGTAGCGAGTACCTCGTCATCTGAACCTCCAGCGCCTCCAGAGCCATCATCTCCAGTGCCGGTGCCTCCAGAACCTCCATCTCCTCCAGCTCCATCATCTCCAGTGCCGGTACCTCCAGAACCTCCATCTCCTCCAGAGCCATCATCTCCGGTTCCGGTACCTCCAGAACCTCCATCTCCTCCAGCTCCATCATCTCCAGCGCCGTCGCCACCAGAGCCATCATCAGCGCCACCATTTCCACCTGCGACAGTAGGACCAACGCCGTCAGTGAGATCCTCGGGGTCAGCACCACTTCCATCACCTCCGGCTGCGTCTCCTCCATCGCTTCCAGCGTCGTTTCCTCCATCTCCTCCAGTGGTGCCAGTGCCATCATCAGTGCCGTTGCCGCCAGAGCCGTCATCGCCGCCGCCGTTTCCTCCTGCAACAGTATCGCCGACACCATCAGTGAGATCCTCGGGATCAGCACCTCCCGCGCCTCCTGCTCCGTCGTCTCCGGCGCCGTTTCCTCCATCTCCAGCGTCACCACCAGCACCGCCGTCTCCGTCCAAGGATTGCAAGGTGGGGCTACCTCCCTCTTCTTCCGAGTCGGGGATCCCATTACCGTTGGCGTCTGTCGGATCAGAGCCACCTTCTTGAGAGTCGGGGATCCCGTTGCCGTTGGCATCTGCTGGGTCGGAGCCACCTTCTTCAGAGTCGGGGATCCCATTACCGTTGGCGTCTGCCGGATCAACGCCCCCTTCTTGAGAGTCGGGGATCCCGTTGCCGTTGGCATCTACTGGATTAGATCCTCCCTCTTCCGAGTCTGGAATCCCGTTGCCATTGGCATCTGCTGGGTCGGAGCCATCCCCAAAAGAGGTAGAAACCTCGCCAGGCTCAACCTCATCACCGTTGGATAGAACGAAGAGAGGCTCGTCATCGTCATCGCCGCCACCAGCGCCGCCGTCGCCGTTGCCGCTATCTCCATCGTTCCCAAGCCTTCTACCACCATCTGAATCAGAGCCGATCACGATAGGCGGGAGGCTGAAACCGAGGGGAGCAGTGACTTGTGGGCCTTCTCCATCGCCGTTGGTGGCAGTAGGAAGACCATTTGCCCGTGCGGCAGCCTCTGTAGGATCACCAACGACAACGATGGGGGTACCGGTTGAAAGAGGGTTTCCGTTGGCATCCGTAGGGAAGACAATGTTGGTAGGAGAGCCGGGGCCGGCATTGGGCAGCAGGGCGGTAGGGAGGTTATCCTCGAAGCCAGGAGTGCCGATGATGACGGTCGAAGGACCTCCAGGAACACTAGGCGGAAGAGTGATTCTCGGGCCATCCTCGTCAGCGCCGGGCAGGGTAATTGTAACAGTGGCGGTTGTGTGAGGACCATATGGGTTGTCGCCATCGCAGATGTAGACGGTGCCGGTGCAAACATCGCAGTCGTCGGCAGGGCCGATGATCTCAATCGTAGGCGTAGCACCGTGGTGAGTCTTCGTCAAAGTGACGAACGGGATATCTGTTTCTTCGTAGCAGAAGACTGTTCCGTAGCAGTCATCGCACTCTGGGTGTTTGGTCGAAGTATGACCCTTGCCTTCGCAGATGGGAAGAGTCAACGTATGGTAAGGAGCCGGCTTCTCCTCCATGGTCTTGAAAGCCTGGCCATTGAACCCGACTTCCTCGCATTGGTTCCAGCAGACGCCAAAGTCAAGGTATGTCGTCGACAGGACCTCAACAGTGGTGATAAAGTCTGCGCCGGCGAGGGCAGGCACAGCTGTCAGGATGGGCCCCAAGGCAGCCGCCTTGCGAGGACCGTAACGAGCCATCGTGTACTTGGCGAAGCAAATGAACACAATGCTATAATGAGTATCCAAGAATAGAAAGTCCCGAGGGGTAGCAGTATCCTACGACAGCGGGATGAAGGATATATACACTCAGTGTAAGACGAGGTGATTGTCCCCAGCCATCCCGGCAATAACACGATCCCCATGGTTCTGAAGCCACGATATCAAAATAGCGTCGTGAACGCGTAGAATACCAGTGAAGATGTTTGACTGGAGTACTAAAACCCGGTAATTAGAGTGAAACATAGCCTTGCGACTGAGGTCGGGACTCCAGCACCAGGGGATTTGTGCTCGTCTCTGGCCCGTAGCGCTCGAGAAGCGCCAGAGGAGTGGGTGCTTGGTGCATACCTCATGTTTGGTGAACAAATGCCGGTGTTCAGAACATGGTGCATTTGGGTAAAGTCTGCCAAGAATCAACTTCCGAGCATTCCATGTCTCATGTTATTCGAGAAGCGAGGGACAGGTGCTTACCAGAGAGTGGCGCGTTGAGCATGGTGCTGCCCAGTGGGTAGAGTCATACAACTGTGAGAGTCGACAGTCTCCCACAGACACGACTTGTTGAGCAAAATATCATGCTTGTTCGGCAGACTATCTGTCGCTATTCTACTCACTATCTTACTCACGATCTTCCTCTCTATTCTGCTTGCTATCTTACTCACTATCTTGTGGATTATCTTACTTCCTGTTCTACTGCCTATTCCACTTGCTATTCTACTTGCTATTCTACTTGCTATTCTACTCGTGCTTTCAGACTTATTTGAAAACAAGCAGGGCGATGCTGCCCGCGATAAATATCATCCACATGTTGCTCGAGTTCCCACTATAATGTCAACGTTTCTAACCCCATCGCCATACGGGCCAAACGTGACCAATTCGAACACCACCGCCCCCAACTGGCACTCGGGTCCCACAGCCACTGCCCACAAGCGTCGGCAATGGTCAAGCTCGGCAAATAAGTGAGAAGCGGAGATGTGTAGAGGGCCGGCACTTGATGTCTAAGCTTAGATTGGGGTCTGAGACATCTGACTGTCCGCAGATTGTCGGGAAGGGTCGCGTCGCGAAACCATACCTTCCTTCACAGAGTCAACGATTACTCAGCTGCCATCAATCAAGTAAAAGCTTCATCTTGAAGTTGCTAACAGTGTCCTAGAAGATAGACAGCTAGAGCATCTATACAAGTCGATCACACGAGAAAGTCGTCCAGGACATGACGAGCATATGGTAGAAAGTTTACGACCTTCAAGGGAGTGAATTCTCTTCATTCCTCGATGACAGCCTCAGGTCCTTTTTTTACCCGCTGCAACGACAATCCTCTACCCTGTCCTGCCTTCATGTCTCATCCATCCCGCTGCCGCAACCCCAGGAATGAAGACCCTTCCTCTCGACGCGTCAATCCCTTCACGTCGACAAACAGGACGACAACTGTGGTCTGGCGGCAATGCCAAAGCCTTGTTTTCGACCCAGTTTCCCGGTTCAATTCATCACCTTGGCCCGAGACATAGCCGCCCGCCCCTCTCTTTCACTCCTTTGCCAGCCTTTGCAGACCCCAATTCCGAAGAGCCCATGACCTAGTCCCGAGCTGGACGGCGCCGTAGCCTTCAAATTTGCTGTCGAGCTTTCCCATGGCCTAGACCACAATCGTCAGTATATAGCTCTTATCGTGAGGCATGGAGGTGCAAGCTTACCAATTGGGTGCATACATCCCCTAGCGTGATCGTCGGCATATGCATCTTCCCGTACAACGCCTTCAGAGCAGGCATAAGAGTCGTTCCCAGGACTCTGTGCATGAAGATCCTCTCAGGCCCGTACTTGGCCATCGCTTCATGTCCTGCTGCATCTACACCACCTATTCTCGCCGACAAGACCATCAGCGATGGTGTTTCCTCCGCAACTTTTGTCAGCATCTCCTCTGCCTCTCCCTTCACCCTTGCGTACAGCGTAGTCGTCATCCCTGGGGTCTGTGTTGCTCCCTCGCCAGAGATGTACACGAACCGAAATGGCTCATCTTCAGTGCCCATCTTCGCAAATGCCTTCGCTGCTTCGACTCCGTAGTCCCTCGTCGCCTTTCTGTACTCCTCCGGTGTCGTTTGTGTTGTACTGGTACTTCCTAACGCCCAGACGCAGCCCTTTGCATCCTTCAACTGTTCTTGAAGAGTAGAGGTATCGTATTTTGTGAAGTCTGTGTGGATGATTACGTTGACACGGGGATCTTTGACTTCGTCGGCAAAGCGGACGGGTCTTCGAGAGAGGATGGAGATCCTGGTGACGTCTTTAGCTTTGAGCATGCGGTCAAGGACGGCCGTGCCGACCATGCCTGTGGCGCCCGTGAGGATGAGATGCATAATGCCGGTTGTCAGTAACAAGATTAGGTCAACAATGATTCATTCAACCGTGCTACTATGCGATATGGCGAGAATTAAATCATGGACCCAAATTCGCTGTTCATCTCGGAGGAAATGAGGCGACGGGATAATGAGGGGACCATGTAAGCACTTAAATGTGCTACAGCCTGAGCCAGATAGACAGGATGCCCAAATACTGGAGGTTGACAGCGGTGATGGTCGGGGCCAAAGTCCGCCCGCTAAGTCCAGGGACGGAGTCACGGCAACAGAGCATCTTTCGATGAGAATCCAGGGTCTCTAGCGACCTGGATATTCAAAATCAAGCATGATTCGTGCAGCTTTAGTGAATGAGCTGTCTTTTGTCGATACCCTAGACTATGTTCGAGGGCTTTACTTAGGCAGAAGATACTCCTGCGAACACGTTGATGGAGGAGGAACATCTCGAGACGGATGTACCCTGGTATATTTCACTGCAGCTAAGTAAAATGCTAATACGCCCGACAAATATGGAAACTCTCATATGTCGAAGCCGCCGTCTGGTGACGTTTTGTTCAGCTACTCACATCGGCATTCTCCAAAGTCACACACAGCGAATAAGGCAAGCCATAAGGTCACATAGATGAACAATGCGATTGATGATATGTACGCAAGTAAAATGTGACCAGTCAGTAGTCAGTATGTTCAGTCCCTCCTCCAAAAAACACATATACGTAGAATAGTAAGAAAGAAGCCTCCTCCTCCTCCTCCATCTCAACTGAGTGCCTCACAGCACCATGGCCATCCATGCTACGACCCCAGCAGCGAGGACTACCGCAGCCCGGCTTTTCGCCTTCACATTGCTGCCTCCTTGGACCTCCTGTGCCAGAGCAGCGCTAGATCCATCTCCTGCAGTCATCTGCAGCGTCGGCTTCGTGGCCTTGACGCGTACGTTCTCTGCGGCGCGGTCCAATTCGCGAGAGTAGGTCTCGTTCTTGAATCCGCACGTTGAGACGATGATGTTGATATCTGCGCAAAATGCACGTTAGTACTTCTCCAATATCGCGGCAGTAGGAGTAGTATCAAGGGGAACGTACTGTTTGTTGGATCACCAGTTTGGTCCACGCAGCTCGCGCACAAGGCCGTTAACCTGCCCACGTCGAAGCTGTCGTTCATGCATACACACTGCTCCTCTGCATCATCCGGCATCCACCATTCCTCTGCGTCGCTCTCTGCATCGGCACCCACGGCTGCTCCTGTGCTAGTCGCTGATGCGTCGGCTATCGCGGTAGCGGTCTGGTCAATGGTTGCTATTGTTGTAGATGGCGCGGGAGCATCGTCTTCAGCATCGTCTTCGGGGTCCACATCGTCGTCTGCGTTGCCGTCATTGGTATTCGTGTCATCTGTCGGTGGCGGCGGAGGATTGGCTGATGTTGGGACGGCGGAGGTCGTCTCGATGGAGAGAAATATCCTCGTTGGCCTTGCAGCGACGGTCTCCTCTGGAAGGGCGATCAACTCTGGAGGGAAGCTCGTTGGCGCTTGTCTGATGACCGAGAATTGTCTCTTTTCGGGATCGACAGCCTTCTTCTCCTTGGCGCATCGTCCTCCATTACACTCGTTCTCTCGTGTCCTGCTGTAGTGTAGTCGCGGTCCTCGAACTCCAGCTGCCACGCCGTCGACCTTCCTCCTCTTCAGCGCTCTTCGGCGCGCATCAATGTTGGTGTTGCAGATACTGGTCAGCTCGACGATGGGGCCGCAGACCTTGACGCACTGAAGCGGAATCGAGTCCATAGGGAGAGCATCGGCCGCAACAACGGCGGCCAGGCCCGAGAAGACGGCCACACCAGTAGTCGTAGGCTTCATCTCGGAGGATGTTTCGCCGATCTTCTTCAAGATTGTGGTGCTGGATGGTGAAATGAGGATGTGCAAGAAGAAGATCTTGTTTGGGAAACGAATGTAGCGAGATAATCAAATCAACACGGGCATAGACGAGAGCTCGTCAATGCTCACGAAGATGGAGAGCATGAATGATCAGAGGGGGAAGGAGAAACCAGCCAGCCGGGGGGGCAGCGAGAAGATCTACTCGTGCAGGGACACCACGGGTTTCTATTACTGGAGAAGCCACGAGGAGAAACCCTGCCTTGCCGTGCCTTGCCTTGCCGTCCCTTGACTGACTCTCTATCAAGCCCCTGATGCAGATACGGCTATCGACCCATCAACTGCCCATCCAGCCACCCCGGCTTTAGAAACCCTTTCTCGCGTGCTCCCCTAAGCGAAGCCCTAGGATCTGACTGCCCGCCTGACTGCCTGCACGACATGAACACCTCGTCCTCCAGTAGCAGAGCCAGAAAGAGGCAACCCAGTCGTGAAACAAACCCATAGCACCGTGTCAAAGCGGGCTCCTCCTCTGCCGGAGTCGTCCTATCTTTCTTCACCAAAGCCTCTCCTCATGCACCTTGGCACAGACAGAAATGAAGGGCCACTCGCGACTCTCGCAGGAAACACAGACCCCCGGACATACGATGCCGAATGCGGTAACACAGACTCGCCCTCCTCCTCTTGGGAGCGTCAAACAGGCGTCGCTTGACTTACAAAGGCTGCTTGCTCCGGAGGGACGGGGCCGGGGCCGGGCGGAGACCGGGGGTTGAGACTCGGGCCTGAAACGTGGTGCAGCCAGAACCGTTTCAACATGCCTCCCTGCCAAGAGGACGCTGACGATGGTGCTGAGGGTGGAAGACGACGGCGATGGAGAATAATGACTCGTGGGAATTTATTCGGTGATAAACCTGCTTCAAGTCCATGCTCGAGCGCCAAGGTGACTGCGACTTGGACTCCTGTCGCAGTTGTCTGGTTGAGATACTCTACCTGTTGCTCAGAAGCTGCTAAGAATACCAACAACTAACTACTAATTCACCAACTAACCAACTGCCCAACTGCCTCAGCTCCCCTGTTCTCCAGCAGGCTTTATCGCCGAAACGTGGCCATCAACAAGGGCTCGTATGGAGTTGAAAACCCTTCACTCCCAGAGTTCCCACTTCTAAATCGACTTCGCTTATCACGATGGTCGAGACGACAAGCCCTTTGGTTTGTGTTCTACGAACGATACGAGGAAAATCATGGGGTCTGTCTTGCCCTGGTTCTGAGGCCCGCTCGCCCGCCCGTCCCGTCGCCTAGACCTGATGATGGATCTGTGCGACTACTAGACTGACCTGCAACCGCCGTCGGTGGCGACACCACCCACGCACAGCGTCTGTGCTGTGTGTGTGCTAAAATCAAGAAAAGCTTCGAGAACGATGCGAAACTCTTCAGAGCTGTATCCGAGGAGGTAACACTCAGCAGAAGTAAAAGTCCCCCAACCTCTGTCACAATATTGCGCACGCATGAACAGCCACTTCGGCAGCCCACCGAAGCTCTCTCACCACTTCCCACTCGTCAGAAGCCCCAAATGCCTGTCTTAATGCCCATACTATCTCCCCCCTTCTAATCTTGCTCAATAGAAACATCCCACTAGAGCAAATCTTGCCTATCACCAACATTGAAGGGCCGACGGACATGTCGCAAGAGTCGATAGCGCGTTCGGGCCGGTGTTGGCCTACACGGCCAAGAGAAGCCTTACTGCCCTTCTAGACTTCATTTTTGACAGGTGAGGTTGTTATGCGGGACTTGGCTGTTATAAGTGATGGGTGATAGTTGATTAGCTGACGTGGTGCTGCTGTTCGGTGACATGTGTTTGGAGAGTCTTTGGGTTCTGGAGACTATCGGTGCTCAAGAGAGGTCATGGTCTTCGGCAACTCTCTTCCCCGTGCTGGTATCATGCGTCACGGATGCAAATGATGCAGATTTGCAGCGGGAAGTAAATGCATAGGTCCACGCATTGTTCTCTCTTGCTGTGAGGCCTTCACCCAATGCCACAACTTTTCTCCCCCACACTCTCTCTCTCTTTCTCCCCTCTCACAATCCTTCTTCTCCTCCGCGTCCCTTCTACCTCAACATTCTCCCCAATACATATACCGACACGAAGGATCCCTCTGCGGCTGTGACGCATCATCTCCCACATAACATAGCTGCGCCCAGCAATTCCCCTCAACACACCCCAGTCTTTCGTCACAGTCTCCCGTGCCCAGTCCTCCACCGGGATGGTAGTAACTCCCTGGTGGCAAGTGTCCCCATCTCATGGGGATACCTTCCGTGGTTGGAGGATCGGCTTGTGTGCCGCTGACGGGCGAGGACCTTTGGGATAACGAGGGCGCAGTGAAGGCCGTTATCGTGAGAAGAATGGAATGAGACAGATGCATCTTGGTGGTAATTTTGAAAAATTGCGCCTAAAGGACTGACTCGAAATACAGAGTCCTGAACAATCTCTAAGGTATTTGACCTGGTTGCTTCGAGCACCGTCGTTCCATCGCAGAGAACCAACATGGAAGATTTATACCCGTCCCCCCAGCATCGCCGTTTCCATCACGGAGCCTCTCACCCTTCCAGGGTCGTCCATCTGCATACAGAATATCTTGGTCTTTCATTTATTCCACCCTCCCAAAGGATGCCGCTACAGCAATGTAACCTCATCAAACACATAGTCGCCCAGGGTAGAAGCAGAAGCGCCCGACTGTAGTTGTGTTCTGGAATCTAACAACGCCTGGCCGTTTGAGTCTTGCAAAGGTGAACAGGCTTCTCTGCTCTCGACCACCTAATAGTGACACTACTCGACATTCTCTTCGTCTCATCCACATTGTTGTATTTGCCCGTCTTCTCTCTACCTCCTCACCATTAGTCTGCCTTCTCATCTTCCTCTCACTCTGTCGCCCATTCGTGGATTTTCTCGCCCTCCATCACAAGTCATGAAAGTCTCCGATTTCACCAATCACCCTCTTTCGGGCAGTCTGTACGCCCACAGCGATCTCAGAAGAACGTCCCGTTGCACATGGCAAGCCGGGAAAACATAGACGAGGGTCAAGTCGGCTATTATACGCGGCAAGCGTTCTGTCTGTTGCCGTTCATGCGTATGACTAGTTCATCACGACAGCTCACAGCCCAAGAGTAAAGAACGAATGGTTTAAAGTCAATGAATAGAAGTCTATAAGTTCAAGATAAGAAGTTCAATCCAATCCAAAGACCACCAAGCAGAATCAACAAACCTCCCCAGCACCACCACGCCCCAGGCCAAAACAGAGGCGCTTCCCGCCGTCATTTCGCTGTCATGTTTCCTTCCATGATGATGAGTATTAAAAACACGGTAATACTGCTGCTACTGTCCACCGACTAGCCAAGAAGAAGTCCTTCGAATGGGAGAGGAATTAGAAGTGATAACAAAAGCTTCTAACCAAAAGTCCCCCTCTTTCATCATCAACCGTCTACACGTCACATTTCTTTTTCTCTTTTCTTTTTGTTTATTCGGCACCTTGACGCTTAGAAGCGGTGCTGGCGACCGACACTCTCGACGCGGACGTTCAGCTTGGACAGCTCACGTGAGTCGATGACACCACGGCCATCGAACACCCAGCGTGGGGGAGCCATGCTCTGGGAGATGCGGACCCAGTCGACACGCTCCTTGGTCTTGTACTCGTCACCGCTGCCCATGCCAGTGGCGTAGCCAGTCTTCTCGGAGTCGCGCTCCTGTTCGCAGTCGGGGCAATCGCTGGGGCAGTCAGGCTCGACGTTGAAGCGGTCGAGAGGATCTGAGGTAGCGCCAGGGCGCTGGACGAGGTGCTTGTGCAGGGCGAGGAGGTCGTTGGGAGAGGGGGTGGAGCTGTTGAAAGGACGAGGGTCGGCCTTGGGGTTGGGCTTGCGGCCGAGCATCTTGGCCGGAGGACCGGTAGGCGCGACAGGAGTAGGAGCGGGCTGGTTGCGGAACTCGTCAAACTCGGTGGCGATGACGACGGCGGTGGAGCCCTGGCAGGCGTCGTAGGCGTTGCCGTAGACGTGGATGTTGTTGCCAGCGGCGAGCTCGCCGAGGAGGGTCTTGATCTCAGTCTTGACGACCAGAGGGTTGCAGCAAGGATCGAAGACGGCGATCTCACGAGGACGCTCCTCAAGCAGAGTCTTGATCATCTCCAGGGCGGGAGCCTCACGGGTATCGGAGGTGTCCTTCTTGAAGGCGAAGCCGAGGATGGTGATCTTCTTGCCGACAAGGGTGTTGTTGAGGCACTTGATGACACGGTTGGTGAAGCGATCACGAGCGTACTCGTTCATCTTGACGACCTGGCGCCAGTACTCACCGACCTCGGGGAGACCCATAGTGTCGGCGAGGTAGACAAGGTTGAGAACGTCCTTCTTGAAGCAGCTGCCACCGAAACCGATACCAGCCATCAGGAACTTGTTGCCGATACGGGGATCGACACCGACAGCGCGGGCGACCTCGTCGACATCAGCACCAGTCTGCTCGCAGACGGCAGAGATAGAGTTGATGCTGGAGATACGCTGGGCAAGCATGGAGTTGGCAACGAGCTTGGCGAGCTCTGAAGACCAGACGTTGGTGGTCAGGATGCGGTCACGGGGCACCCAGGCGGCGTAAACCTCGAGGAGAGCCTCGGCGGCCTTCTTGCCGTTGGCAGTGGGAGCAGAACCGATCAGGATACGGTCAGGGTAGAGGAGATCGTTGACGGCGGTACCAGCAGCCAAGAACTCAGGGTTGGAGAGAATCTCGAAGTGAACACCGGGGCGGTGCATGGAGAGCTATTATTGTTAGCTAGGTCCTGAATCTGAAGACGAGATGAGATAAGAGCTTACAGTGTCAGCGACGAGCTGGGCTGTCCTGCAGGGAACAGTGCTCTTCTCGACGATGATGGCGCCCTCACGAGCGTGCTGGGCGACAACACCGGTGACAGCCTCGAAAGCAGTCATATCGGTGGCGCTGCCGGCACCGACACCACGGTACTTGGTAGGGGTGTTGACGGCAACGAGGACAATGTCGGCCTCACTAATGTGCTTGGCGACATCGGTAGAGAAGGCGAGATTGGACTTGCGGGCAGGAAGGCTGGTCTCGCCCTCATCGGCCGATGAGTCGGTGTCGGAGGTAGGCTCATTGGAGATTGTGGTAGCGCGGGAACCATCGCGGGCAACACGGACGATATCGTGAAGGCCAGGCTCGTAGATAGGAGGGTGCTGAGAGTTCCAGCGACGGATACGGGTCTCGTCACGGTCGACGACGACAACCTCGAGATGAGGGTTCTGGAAGGCAATGACAGCGGCAGTCGGGCCACCTATGAGGATTGGATGTCAGCAAACGGCATTTGTCAGAATGAGGGGATTCCCAGCATAGCAGAAAGGGGGTCACGAGGGGTGATGCTGAAGATGAGAGGTAAACGCACCGACGTAACCAGCACCGACGCAGCAAATCTTGCGAACATTGTACTCAGTCACAGTGCCATTGGTAGCGACACCGTTGAGCCCAAGGCTCTTGACTGAGTCGATGACAGCCTGGGAGACGGCAGCCATGGCGAAGGTTGGTTGTGAGGTTGAGGAGGGGTGGTGAGATTAAGGGAGGGAAGCTCGTGATGATAGCGACAGACAGCAAACCGATGAGGATTGCAGCAGTAGCAGGAGCAGCCAGATCAAGGCAGAGATACAAGAAGGAAGGAAGGTGATGGTATAGAAGGACGACAGAGACAGACCAGCAACGCAGATGGAGGGCGATGCAGGAAGAAGGCGGTGGATATGGGGTTGGTTTATCGTGGGAAAGTCGGTGGGAGGAGAGAGGCGACGCGTGAGATTGAATTGGTTCGGCAGAAAAAAAAAGGAGACGCTTGCAACTGGCTGGAACCCCTGAAGCGGGTGGGCTGCAGGTACCTTGGACGGAGGGGTACCTGGGCAGAGGGGATGATTGCGTGGCTGACGGAGGTACCTGATGGTGGTGGTGCCCAGTGGTTGCGTTGCCAATGATGATGGTGGGGAGGGGCTGCACTGGAGATGGAGATGATGGATGAAGGGATGCAATTGCTGGTTGCGGATGGAAAGACGAGCGACCCGCTTGGCATGTGATGATATGATGTTTCCATCCATTGTGTCTTGAGCCGCCAGAGCGAGAGAGATGAAAATGTGAGACACATGAACGATTGCAACGGTGCCACTGCCATTGTTAACGTTGAGGCTGACAGACGAGGCTGGGCACTAACAGCAATGATGATGAGCCATCTCAGGTCCCAGGCACCGCCCGTCAAGTCAGCCGAAAGCGGTGAGACACGCTGAAGACACGCTGCAAGAAACATGGCATTCGCTAGGCACACATGCCACAGTGGAGGATCACAGGGGGGTTCAGCGGCCTGCAAAGACGGGAGAGCCGCCGGTTGCAGATGGCACTAAAGCGCACTGGCACACTACAGCAACCCCATTAGTGGCTACTAGCCCTGCCGGTGGAGCTGTCGACAGTGGAGGTTGCCCAGATTCCACGCGTTGCAGTGGAGCTCCACAGCACTGTCCACCCACTGTAGTCCTACGTCGCCTGTTACCTTATCTGCAACCTTTCCAACGAAGCTTCACCGAATGCAGCCAGAGATGCAATGCGACATGCTGCACCATCAGATCCCGATCGTAAGACTGCTGGAGCACATCAAGTTTTTTTCTCATTCGTCTTCGTCTCGACAGTCTCGGCTCTTCTACGTGGCGATACTAAACGGTTTGAAGGGCATGCCAAATCCCTTCATTGACACTAGCCAGGCTTGACATTCCAATTTTCGTAGTCATCCATCCATCACGAACGGCGGCAGCCGCCAGGCCATCACATACGAGCCATCCTTGAGCTTGACGCTGGCTCGTATCCATGCAAATCTGACATGTTGCTGCTCCACCTTCAGTGGCTGCCATCATCTCGCCTTTCTGCCTGGCCTTGTGTCGGGTAGACACGGACGGATCCGGATGAATGGCTGGCGAAGGCCGACGTCTGTCTCTAGAGACACTACTCAGGGTAACACACATCGTTCGAGACATCTGTTCACAATGATCTAGATGCATGCGTTTCCACAGCCTGATCTCTGCTTTTCACAACCTGCCTCATCTTTGCTCCTCGTGTCCTACCGCCAAGCTTATCCGACCAACCCTGCAACGGGTGTCCCCGGAATAGCGTCACCTCGGAGATTGCCAGCTAGGCATGACGATACTTTGCCGCACTCTTGCCTCTATTACTCTCATATGATGGCCAAGGGTGCTTGGACAGGCTGAAATTACCCTGCGCTTATCATTATTAATACGCGACCGGCTTGAATCCTTCTCAGCCTCGTCACGCCACTCCATACCCGAATGCTCAAGCTACCCTGTACATATGACCATGGTCTCCAAGTCAAGATGAGGCTGTAATGGGATTATCGTATTGCAAATATGGCAAATTTCAGCAGCATAAAGCCAGGAGGTTATCACTGCGGAATTTGACTCTCCTTGTGTTCGAGACTCTCGGTCGAAAACACGTAGTTGCGCCGTCAGAGTCTTCTCGATGTCTAATTCTCACATTGGACTCCATCGTGTCAGCCTGCTGTTAGCAATCGCCTCCAAATCCCACCTAACTCACTATCACTAACAGGACAACACCCTTTTCCAACATAGCCCGCCAACCCGGTATGTGATCACCCATCGCCTAGTCCCTAAACCTCCGTCTCAACACACTATCGCCCGTGACTCTCCCTTCCAGAAGCAGAAAATATCTTCCCCTAAATTCCAGTCACACTCAAGCGCGTCGTCTCGGCCCCCTTGGCTTATCACTAGGCCCTCTTTCGCAATGTGCCAGCTCTGCGTCGTGTGATTGGCTGCTTGCCCATCAACAACCACTCCTCCGTCAACTCCCGCCGCTAAATGAAAGCCAACCGGGAGAAGACTCGGTATTGAGCTGAAGAAGGTCGGTGTTTTTTTTGCATCTTGGAATTGTTCGTCGGCAGTCGCGTTAAAGATGAGGTAGGTTGATGCGACATGATACGGTCTTTTGACCCGGCATTGGATTGTCGACTCGGGTGTCGCCATGATCATTGCTGGCCGTCATGCGGCTCTTACCATGGGCTTATCTATATAACACCACTTGCGGGAACGAACACGGTACTTCGTCAAAAGGACAGATGACTGGGAGTCTTCTTACAAGGAATCCTTACAAGCCAATCAGACATCTTCTCAACAGAGGCTCATAAACATCATCAGCCTGACCTACTGCGATAACCATGACCTCTCGATGACCTCAAACCATTGCCTCCAACTTCCCGATGCGACTCAGATCCCACCATCCATCCCCCATGACATGGACCCCGCCAGACCCTGCATCCTGACCAACCAAGCCCAACCCTGCTCGCCCGTGCCTCACCTCCCACCTCAGACACTCTATACCCTTCGAGTCAGGCGAGACTCTCCTCTCGACCACCCTCCGGCCGTTCACTGCCACACGTGGGTGCGATTTCACAAACCCGTTCGTGGGATTCACCATGTTTGGACTTTACACTTTGTCTTGTCTTGTGACCGCGGCTTTTGCCCCTCGTGCATGGCCGCGGGGTTGTTTGTTGATATAGAAGGCCGGTGGTGGCCGTGATTGCGCCTGCTGGTGCTCAGGAAAGAACATAATGCTTGCCAATATACTGTCATAACTTTTTTTTTTTTTTTGCTGCGACAGCTTTCCTGGTCGTCATATCAGACCTGACTGACTGATCGATCTGGCGCGTTCCTACCGCCACTTACACGCCTTCACCATGACTACGCGCATCCCATCCATCGCTCGTCCTGAGCATGACCTCTCACAATTCCCTCGCGCCCTCCGTGGGAAGCGCATTCTTCTTTGTACAGAATCCTTCGGTCCCGTCAACGGCGTCAGCAGAACGACCCTCATGCTCGTCAACCACCTCCGCGCTCATGGCGCTCAAGTCGCAGTCGTTGCGCCTCACAACCACACCAAGCACAACACCTTCACACCTCCGCCTTCACCGGTCCTCTCACCGACGGACAAGCAGCCTGAGGTCCGTGTAACCGGCTATCCTCTGCCTTTCAACCCGGAATTGTCTATCGTCTACCCCGTGCGCAACTCAACGCTCTATTCTCGGACTTTCGGTGCCGACTGTCCTCCTGATCTCATCTATCTCGCCTCCCCTGCCAGTCTCGGCTTCCAAGTCATGCTCCAGCTCAGACAGCAGCCTAGAGAGAACCAGATCCCCGTCATCTGCAACTTCCAGACCGATCTCGCGGGGTACTGCGCTATCCTCTTCCCTTCACCACTTAGCCATTTCGCAGTCTTTGCATTCGCTGCCGTGCAGAGCTACCTTTTCCGACACGCATCTGTCAAAACGATCTTCTACCCTTCGCGATTCGTGAAGCGATATCTTGTGAGCCAGAGAGTACAGGAGAAGAAGCTGGATTTGCTCACACGAGGAGTGAATACCGAGCTTTTCAATCCAAGGCAGCGAAGTGAAGAACTACGCAAAGAGATCGCACCGAATGGTGAGACCATCTTCGTCACGGTGTCTCGTATAGCCGGTGAGAAAGGGTTCGACTTTCTCGCACAAGCTGTGAAGGAGATGGACGCCCGCGGACTGCCATTCAAGCTGCTGGTGGTCGGTGGCAACCGGAATCCAGACATGGAGAAAGAAGTCCATGAGATGTTCGAACCGCTAAAACAGCAGGGCAAGGTCATCTTCACTGGCTTCAAGGTTGGGGATGATCTGGCAGCTGCCTACGCATGTGGCGACGTCTTCCTTCACTGTTCTGTCACCGAGACATTCGGTCTCGTTGTACTCGAATCCATGGCCAGTGGTGTCCCGGTCGTGGCCAGAGACGAAGGTGGCCCTTCTGACATTGTCGAGCACGGCGATACTGGATTCTTGGTTCCTCCTAACGACCTCGATGGCTTTGTAGCAAAGGCGATGAAGCTAGCGCTGGATGAGAAGCTACGCCAGCGCATGTCCATTGCTGCACGCGCTGCGGCCTGTGAATGCACATGGGACAAGATCAACAACAAGGTCGCATGGCGCATGGCCGATACCATTGCAGAGAGGGAACAAGAGCAGGGCAAGACCACGACGGCCGTGTCATCAAGCCTGTCGAGTGCGGCTCGGCAGATGGTGCCGGTGTATGGGTGGCTGATGATGAACGATGTGATGAGGCAATACGTGACCAGAACGATTGTAGATGCTCGCTTGATGGGAGGTCTAGGCATCATAATCTCGTTCTGGGCGCTGACGGGATTGTACATGATCTTTACGGAGTGTCTCCTCTGGACGAAAGGAAGGCTGAGGAGCGAGAAGAAGGCGATCCTCTGAGAACAGATGGACTACCAGGGGAGGATTTTCTAATGCCATTTCACCGTACGCGACTATGATACCAAGACAGATACTCAAGATAGATATTCAACACTCAAGATATTTTCCAGGAAAGTCAAGTTTGTTCTATAACGGTCATTACAGACTATACAGTCGAATCGCGGAATCGAAGACGGCATGCCAGCGTCGCTCGGACCGGCACCCGGAGCTCTCACCACCGTCCCACCCTTTCGCCCAAAATCCATCAATACTTCAATCAGATGGTGTTGGATGACTTGCCATTCCTAGCTTGCCTGGTCTTATACATCTCCGCATATTGCATCCGCTGGAATGTTCCGTACCCATAAGCTGTCAGCCCAATCAACAGCCATGTTCCCGTAACCACCAACCCGATTGGGAAGATCATGATCTGTGTTCCAGGGAGCACGAACGCAATCGTTCCATTCCTCAATGCCTCAGTTGATTGATCCACTGCTAGCTGCGCCGCCGAGAAGTCGGACATGACGCTTTGCGAGGAGAACACGCCGGCGAGGAAGGAGGCTTCATTGGAGGAGACCGTGGTGCGGACTTCGCCAGAACCGTTGGCTGCGCGGAGGGTGATCATGGGCATGAGGATGATTTCGAGGGCGGAGACGGTCATGTCGGGGTTGACCTTGTCGGTGTCGATTTGGCCCTTGATGCGGTAGACTTGGTTTAGTCTGGGGCCGTCGCTCGGAGCACCCTCCCTGACACCGGCGATGGTGGTCAGATTCGTGCCATCTGCCTCAGCGCCGTCGTAGTTGACGATGACGCCCATGGCTTCGACGGGAATACCGGCGAAGTCACCACGAGAAGGGGAGACTTCGAAGAGGCGGAGGTCGGCTTCGAAACGCCAGTCATTCATATCCAGTGCGATGATGTTGTAGCAGACGCAGGCGCCAGAGGGGTTCGTTGCTTGACGGAGGGTACCGAGAGCTTGGGCACAAGCTGGGTTCACGGCAAGAGACCAGGCTGTGAAGTTGAGGCTGCGATCTGGGTTGAGGACGATGCCTGGCTCGGTGGCATTGAGGCCGCCGGGGGAGTTTGAGCCGTCTTCGGCTGAGGCGTCGTCGTTTTGACGGGGTTTGAGCATGGGGATGCCATCTTCGAGGTAGTCGAGTGGCGGTTGCGATGGTAAACGAGCAAGGAGAGCGGCGTAAGGCTTGTGAAGAACGTCGGCGGAGCGAAGAATGAGGTTATCGGAAGGGAGGAATGAGTTCGCGTAAGCACCTGCTGCGAGGAGCGCGGCGGTGAGGTTGACTGCCGGGAAAGGCATGTTGGGCTTCATTTGTACTGCTGAAGAGACTATAGTAAGACCAAAGAGTGTTGCTCTGAAGCTGGAGGTATCGAATGAAAGGATATTATTCAAGAAGAGCCGGCCAGCGGCGAGAAGCAGATACGAGCACGCGCAAGGAGGAGGAAAGGGAAAGGACGAGCAAAGCCGGGCTGGGCGCGGAGACGAAGATCAATTAGGAGGAGAATTATGGGAGAGGAGAGGGGAGAAGGGAGAGAAACAGAACAAGAAGCCGGAGCGGAAGGGGAGAAAGGGAAACATAGGCTGGAGGGCTAGGCCAAGCGGAAAGGGCCCTGGTTCACGATGAGGCCATGGGGCTAGATGGGACCATACAACTAGTGACGAGGATCGGAGAATGGTTAGAGAGGGGTTTCGGGGCTTGGCTAATGGTGCTATGGAGACATGAGATTGTGTCAATGTGGGCGCGAGATCATTGACAGGTTCGCAGCCCTAGGAGGGCGATGGAGTTGTATTGGGAGAGAGAAGATGAGGTTGTGAGGGAGATGTTGAAACCGAGGCTGTGGGAGGCTGGACAGGGGTCGGTTTTGGAGTCGTGGGTGGATGTACCTTGGGGTTGGGGGCGGTAGTGAAGGTGCAATTCAGTTCATCAATACTGCGAATAAAATATGTTTAAAAAAGACTCTACATGAGGGAAAATATCCTGTGCTTCATTTTAAATGTCTTTTCCTTTTATTCGGGGCTGTGAGGTGCAAGATGTCATGACCGAGAGCAGAGAAGGTACATTCCCCAAGACACCGTCGATGGAGCCTGTCTGGGGCCTGTCGCAGGTGTGTCGTGGCTGTCACCAGGGTTGTCGCAGCCAGCCGCTGGTCCAAGCTCAGAGTGTAGCCACCAGCTTTGACTTTTGGATGAAAAGCCTGTGTGAACCGTGTCAGGCAATGATCATGTGATGTGGTGGAGGGCGACATGTCATCGAAGGTTGTGATTGTCATGAGAGCTTCTCCAACATCTCTCGGGATGAGATGCATCGATTCTGCTTCATGGAATATTTGTCAACCTAGACACGGCTCTTTCAATTCCTCGACAATTGTTCGGTGTGAAGGTGAAACGGCTTACACGATGGGGCTTCAAGTTGAGTGAGACCAAGCGCTGCCCTTTATTTCTTCCATCGCATGCAGCAATATTTGAGTTGATGATTGTCCTGCAACTCGCCCAGGTGAAGTTTGGCCCTTTGGCCATCAAAGAGGGATGAAGCCAAGCGACAGCCGGCAACGGTTCTTGGTTGGTGTGTGGTTCTGGTACCAGCTCATTGTACCCTTGACAAAGTTCGGAAGAGCGGCAGCCATCTCTCGTCATTGATCGAGGGTAGAAGGTCCACATCATGAAAAAGGAAATTCAACGTAGGTTGTACGACCGCACAATACGCGGATGCTGGACAGCATCATTGGCTGGCATTTGGAACGCGTTCTGATGTGAAGGCTTGTGGTTTCTAGTAGTATGATGACCATTCAAAACCCCCGTTGATCCAAACAGTCAGCTCTGCCAACACACAATAAAACTCAACTGAGGCGTATAAACAGCTGAAAACCCTAGGAACTATTTGGCCATGCTCGGAATGGGTTGCTGCAGCTCACTAGCTACCTGTACAGGGTAAGCTTACCCAATACTGAGATGAGGATGTTAATCATGCACATGAACTCTTCTACCCGTTTTGCAACCGCAGCAAGTCAATTGCCAAGCCATAAGATCTCGGTTAAGTCATTGATAGAATAGTACCAGGGAGAGCTCATCTGCCGCATTATTGGGCACCATTGCACTGATTGATGCACGAGTGAACCCACCTCGTGAGAACACGAGAGGTGCAAACACCACCAATACTCAAGCAACCCTCGGACTTCTCGTAAGTCATGCAGGGTAATCAATCTCAGTCAACCCCATCACTGGACTCTGAACTATCACTTCACTCATCGGAAAAAGCCCCGATCCTGCGATTGTCTTTGCCGATCTCCCGTGTTCAAGCTGCTCAGGTCGCTTAGAGGTTGTCGTTGGGCCCCATTGCACTACACCCACCTTCACCTCAAGAAACCGAAAAACATCGAGCCTAAAAGAAAGCTTGAGCACAGATTCCAATTGAGGAGAGCAGGTTTCCCCCCTTCTCCTCCCAGAACGTCATAGATCGGAGGGAGTTTCTCTCCCGCAACCCCTCCAACTTTTGCGATTCGGCCGACTCCGTCCAGCCGGGCTCTCCAACATTCATCCATCCATCCACATCCCACACATGCATCCATTACTACTGCAGCCCGAGTCCCTTAGTTTCGGTGCTTAGTTTGTCAGACTATTTGCATCCAAGTCATCGATGTGAGCATGCATTGTGCAGCCACGCTGAAGAAGAACCAAAATAAAACTCCCCGGCGACTTTTGTCCGGGGACTGCGAGCTTACTCTCCCTTCTTCAGTGGCGTCTAGGATGTGATGAGAATCAATGTTGCATTGACCGCATGTCGGCTGACTTGGTGATAGAGGCGTTTTCCATCAGGCTAGGCTATCTATTGACCGCCCTCTCGGAGATATCATATCGCATCGACGTCACTTGGCGACTTCGGGAAGACGTGGCTGCGTGGGGTTGCTCGAATCGAGGCGACGGCAAGCTGGGATCGACGCGAAGGATACTCCAATGATGGCAACCTCTGTCCAGCTACAGCTTCGACAGATTCACGGAAGTTGAACATCCGATGCTCTTCACTCTGAAAATCCAGCCGGCTACCTGCTCGTCCTTCACCCCGCGCATCGCTTATGTTGATCACTTCTCTGCTAAGACTGGGGCCTGGTGCTGGTCCTGCATAGTCCGAACAACGCACGGCTTCTCAAAACGGCAAAGTACACGGTTGTGACGAGAGCGCCTCTCGACGCATTTGTTATCCCGGGCTGTTCACATTCGGGATGGTGGCTCTGCACGTACACGACTGTATTGAACTTCCGTGAGCTGAACTCTCCCATGGCTGGGCATCAAAGCGCCCAAGCCTCCTCATCACAGAAACGCCATGCTGGCTTCGGAACCGAAAGGTTCGCAGTCTAGATGGTTGTTCACGGCACGCCCTTCTCTATGATCGACCCCGGACTCTGTTTCCCGTAAGATGCAACTCTTCCCGGTATAGCCGAACATGATGGCCTGTTGTTGTTGAATTGGTCTCCACAATCGCGGAACCCTGACTTGGTGACAATGGACGCCAGCATTCCAGTCGTCCCCCCCGCGCGCGCGAGCTTCACGCAATGAACCCTTCACGCCACTTTCACACTTGGTCCAAAGCCTATTGCCGCCTCAATTACTCCTTTGAACATCATCTAGACCCCAATTTGGCCTTTCGCAACTTGGGTCTCGTGGCCTCGACAGAGTTCAATCAATTCTCTCAATGAGGAAAGAAAGAGAAACTGGCCAGACTGGATTCAGAACGAGGCAGAAACGTAGTTCTCTAGCAAAAGGTAAACGCCGTGCAGCTTTTCAGCAACGCCAACACAAGCGTGAGCACCAAGACCAAGCCCAAGCCATTAGGAAACGAGTGCCTGGACCGGGAAACAGACAATATGCTTCTTAGCCAGCCGGGGCAGGACAATGCCTGGACCCGGAACCGCCAAGACCAAACCGTTTTGAGGTGGATATTCTATTAGGTCGCCGATCGTCCCCTCCTTGGTAGGGCCATGGGGGGCCTTTACCCGAATAGGGTGTTGGCCTGTGAAGTTTATCACGATGGTGGGAGATGTTGGCGTCGATGGGCTTCTTCACGGAAGACAGACGGTCGGATGACGGTGGGCTGATGGCCTTGAGGATTGATAACAGAAGACCAATTGGGTTGGTGATTGATGGCCAGTGCATCGATTCTTCAGTGGTCAGCGCATTTACGTAAAAGCCATGATTGTGCGTATTTGCTGCTCATGCACCTCAGCCAAGGCAGACGAAGGTACTCGCTCTCAGAATCCAACAGGCTGCCTTGAGAAGACTTGACGAGACCCAGGACTTGCTCTTGCATGTGTTGTAGGTACATGTATGTATGTACATGTCTCTCGGCTCACCGATGTAGATCCTTGTTTTGTCCTAGACCTTGCTGCAGTAAACATTCGACCTAGTCGAATCCAGCCTCAGGTTTCTGCCTCGGGCTCTCGCTCACCCGACCGCCCATCACTGAATCTGGTACGTGGCTTGCCTATGGCCTCGGCGTGAGCGACGATCCCTTCTCCAATCGAAGCATCGAACTTGTCGAGTGCGCTGTCCGATGGTTGATGCCTGAGCATTTTTACAGTCCAGCCTCGTCGTTTTCACCCTCAGCCCATCGGTCGATCCCAGCCAACGAGAGAGTCAAAAGTCTCCATCAACAGCCAATGTACCATCCAGCACTCATCGGGACCCTCTGATCCAGCCCACGCGCTAGAAAACGCCCTGCCAGCCTTCGGTCTCTCGACGAGAAACCGTGTGCACCCATTCACAGCGTTAGGGAGTTGAGCTTTTTTCCCCGACTTGTGGTTATTCTTGGAACCCTCATCAGCCCAGTCCCAAGCTTCCAGCAAGCCATCCAAGGCAGCTCCGGGCTGGCCGGGTGCCACGGTGGATCAGGCGGTTCCACTGGACAGTCCTTGCTCATTCACGCATGTCAGCCGTGAAGAGGAGGTGAGGCCAATGAGAGGCAGTGTCTTAGTCTCTTGTTGTTGGCGTAGTGTCCCAGGTTGAGGGTGGGTTCGAGAAGGAAAAACAGGCGTGTGTGCTGGCTGGGCTTGGGCTTGGGCTTGGGCTTGGACTGGTAGGTGATGGCACGATGACGGCTGGGTCTCGCAAGTTCCAACGGCCGGGGCGCGGACCCGACACACGCTTTTAGTTTAGCAACATGCACGGCTCACCGGTTGCGATGACTACAGGTTTCCCCCTCGGGTGATCGCCCGTCCTGTCGCCGAGGCGTCCGTCGGCTGGAAGATGGCCCCAGCTGTGGACAAGGACTAAGGCAGGCTCTGCTGTAGGTCTCATACGGATTGGGAAAAGATGGCTTGCCAGCACCAACCGCATCAGGCCCCTGTCTGTCTATCCGTCTGGCTGGCTGTCTGTCTGTCGGTGTGATTCTTCCCCCGGATCGTCGGGGGCTTGGTGGCAGCAGTTGTCTGTCATGTCTCTGCAGGCGGCCTCAATTACACGCGCACTCGCGCACAGGGACAGGCTGAGCTGACGGCAGATTGAGAATGAGATTCGCATGTTGCACGTGTATGCTGGATACTCTGTAAGGCTGACCTCACCTCGCACTGCCTACCCGAAGCGACAATGCCTCTCCATCAAATCACATCGCCATGCCGGCTCCATCCCTTGACTGCCGGTGCCCAGCCCCGGGGTGTACCTGGGGGATCACTGGGGTCCCTGGGTAGCATCCGATCGTGCGGAGCAGCTGAGCGAAACGCGTCTCGGATCGATCTGAGTGGTCCATTGGGGCCAAGTGCCTAGTGCATCCCAAGCCCAAGCCTCACCGCAGCAGGCATGGCGTCCTGCGGCTTACACGAGCTGACCGTCGCTCCAATAGCACCAACTCTAAGCACCCTATCCCCGTTTCTGAGCCGGTTCTATTTCCAGCCCTGCGGCTTGGCTTGGCATAGTGGTGGCTCTGCCCTGCTCTCGATCCTGGATGAAAGAAGCTTGAGGATTGAGTTTGCCGGCCAAAGTCTGTGGCAGCCGAGCCATTGCTGCAATTAAACCACGTTGTTCAACGGCCGGGCCTTCGGCTTCGCTTCGCTTCGCTTATGCGACGGTTATGCCCATTGTCATCCTCCCGCATTCCCCAATTACCGCATTCCGATCGCAATCGCCCTGAACCATGCAGCTGGAATATCTGGGGGATTTGCAACTAGCCTAATTGTTGGCTCGCTCCTTGGTGCTGCCCCCCTGTCCCCTCGTAGCTGCAATTCCCGCCCTTTGTACCTCGTAATACGAGCCCCTTTTGCCCCTGCAGCTTGGGCTGCGAAAAAGCACATGGCTGCAATCTTACGTGTCTGGACAGCAGACGGACGTGCGGCTGACGAGGGGGAGGCCCGGTCCCAGTGCGCGAATCACTGCCCTCCGCCTCGCCAAACCACCCTGCTAAGCTGCAAGCCACACAGCCCGAGTGTGCTGTCGCCCTGCGCCCAATGGCAAGGCCGGCGACGTCAACGACCTCGAGCCAAAGCAACGAGAGGCCATCGTGGTGGTTCCCTCCCAAAAGCGGTCAAGCTGCTGGTTGGACACATCTCGGAATGGACGTGGACCGTCGACGGCCAGTCCAAACTGGAGCTGATCCGCGCACATTGACTTTTGGCTTCTTTTTGAGATGTGTAACTTTATGCTTCGTATTCAAAGCCCGCCGATGCAAGCCATCGGTCTATCGGGTCTAGATGCGGCTGACTACTGGTACAGCCCGGCGTGGGTTTGTAGAGCTCGCGAGGATGGAGCTTGAATCTTGGTTGCCTGTGGCTTGTCTTTCATTTGCGCCTGTGGGCTGGGACGTTGTATCTTGTCTCTCATGGCTGTGGGTCGAAGTGTGAGCTTGTATACTCTACCTGGGATCAATAGGGCCGGGAGCTTGAGTTTGTCTCTGTTGCTGTCACTCCATGCCATGTGATGGGAAATCTGGGACCGTCCATACGATTCCATCCGTGTATTTAAACTCGCCAGCCCTCCCCCAAGAAATACCAAGTGAAGCTCGTCACGGACATTCTCTTCTGAGTGTATCCCCCTAGGAGCTCACCCGACTATCGTTTTCCACCACTCTTTCTTTTCTCAAGAAGAACATCCCACGCAGGAAGCTTCACAGCCATGAAGCTGACTACCTTCCTCGTGTCTGCCGTCCTGGCTCTTGGCGTTGCTGCCATTGACCCTGAGGCTGGCAATGACGTCGAGGTTCGCGACTTCTCCGGCGAAAGCCTGAACGAGTTTGATGCTCGTGATGAGGAGGAGTTCGATGTCCGCGATGAGGAGGACCTTGAGGCCCGCGACAAGTACCCCAAGTGCAAGGGCAAGAATGTCGTGTGGAAGAAGGTCGACTACGACTGGAAGTGTGTTTGCACTCGCAAGGGCGAGGTGAGAAGTCACGACACTATTTCAGAATTGGATATCAGCTAATATAAACCAGGAGTACAACAAGTGGAAGGGATGTGTCTGCAAGGATGGCTATGAGTACAGTGACAAGTACTACAAGTGCATTCCCAAGTGCAAGTACGGCGAGGTAAGTGGTTCTTCACCTTCTTGATTTTATCGCCTATGGGTGGCTTTGGGTGGTTGGTGATTCTTTCACTTTCAGCCACCCCTATACTCGACCATTGCTGACAACAGTCCAGGAGTACAACCCCAAGAGCGGAAAGTGCGAGAAGCCTTTCAAGTGCAAGGGTGACAATGTCATCATCAAGACCGGTGACTACGGAAGGAAGTACTGCGAGTGCACTCGCACTGGCGAGAAGTATTCCGAGAAATACGGCTGCAAGTGCGACAAAGGCTACGAGTTCAGCGACAAGTATCACAAGTGCATCCCGATTTGCAAGTACGGCGAGGTAAGTTTTGCGTTGCTATCATTCCGTGGCGTTGATTAGCGATGGCTTCGTCTTGGCCCGGGGCATGGCGGACTGGGCTGACCATCAATAGGAGTACGACGACAAGTCCGGAAAGTGCAAGGACCCCTTCCGCTGCAAGGGAAAGAATGTCAAGATTGAGACCGACAACTACGGAAACAAGAAATGCAAGTGTCTGCTTGAGGGCCAGGTAAGTTGCGCTGATATTGATTGTACAAATCGTTGTTGCTGACTGGATTTTAGGAGTACAACAAGCGGCGCGGCTGTGAATGCAAGGATGGCTATGAGTATAGCGAGAAGTACTATAAGTGCATTCCCAAGTGCAAGTACGGCGAGGTAAGTTCCCCGTCGATTCATAGTGGCGATGGTGGTGGTGAGATGTCGCGATAGCTTCATCCCAGTCCGCCCTACTCTGCCCATGGCTGGATAGCCAGCTGACGCGCGACTTTAGAAGTACAATGGCCATGAGTGCGCACCTGTTTGCAAGGGCGACCATGTGATCTTCAAGCACAAGGAGTGCAAGTGCCTGAAGCCCGGATACGTGAGTTCCCTGCTCCAGACTGACACGGTAATCATAAATACTAACTGGTCGCTATAGTACTACGATGAGAGCTACGGCTGCAAGCCTCGCTGTGACGGCGATGCCAAGTGGGACGGCCATGAGTGCAAGTGTAAATACGGCGAGGTAAGACTTTGCAAACCCTGACGAATCTTATAATATCATCTGCTGACGAAAGCTGCAGGACTACGTCAAGGGTACTGGCTGCGTCCCCAAGTGCAAGCCTCCGGCGTACTTCAAGAAGGGTTACTGCGTCTGCCCCAAGAAGGACCAGTACTACGACAAGACTGAGGGCTGCAAGGACCGCTGCCCTGCTGGAACCAAGTACGACTGGTTCAAGAAGGAATGCAAGTGCATCAAGTGGGGCCAGATCTACGACAAGGAACACAAGCAGTGCTACAAGCCTTGTGGCAAGAACGAAAAGTTGATCTGGGACTACGGTAGGCCCAAGTGCGTCTGCAAGGAGGGCTACTATCCCACCAAGTGGGGATGCCAGAAGAAGAAGGGCGGCTACTAGTAAGCGGATAGCTTAATAGGGGAGAGTTGAGTGCACGGGGCCGGAGACGGCGAGTGGAGGATGTCAGTCTTTACTGAACGTTGAATGGTGTTATGAGGTAATGATCCAGGGTAAATAGGCTTGTGTGCTATGCAGAAGCCTCAGAAAACCGACCACTCTTTCAGGTAGTTTGGGAATAAGAGACATATTTTGTTTCATATCTTTCGTGTCATGCCAATTGTGGTGATACATCTTTGCTCCATATTCTGGTCTTGTGTCTGCTAGCTATTTCCATGAATCTAGGCTTCTTACTCTACTCCGTATCTCTTTGCCATTCTGTTTCCTGTTTCTACCTCTTTGCGATATTCTGGTTGCCTTGTATTGTGTAAGCGGGACGCTGAATTGGGAAGGCGGATGATGCCGCCGGCCCCACCCCCGCAATCCGGGGGCCCAGATCATCGGGAAGGCTTCTCTGTGCCATCCTCCCCAGACAAACTGTGGCTATCTCGGGGACGATGCCGTAACGTGCAAAGTCTTGATGCTTAGTCCGAACGATTCAGTGCCTTATAAGCACAATCTTTTTCTAATCTGCCTTCTTTTAGTACCTAGTCTACTATATGTATTGCTTTTCATATTGCTTAATATTCTCTTCATATTCAACCTCATATGTCACTTATTCCTCCTTTACACTGTACAGAGTGTAATTTAAGCTCAACTACTATAATGAGATCGTCATTGCGATGATTTCATTGGATAGTCGTCTTCTCGCGGTGTCGGCTACCCTTGAAGGTTGACCTAATCAACGTTCGTAACCCCATATGCTTAGTCGGTCATCTATGTATTCAGCTATCCTGAGATAAGCAAAGTCGGGGTTGCATCCACGGTTCCTCCTGGTGGAGGGGCAGAGGCTACCGGTGTAGCTGCGGGTGGCTCGAGGGGCGGATGGATGATCTCATTGAATCTTCATTATCTCAACATCATCTTCAGCCGCATTCCTCCTCGGTCGGAAGTTATGGGCGTCCAAAGGCTGGTCTTCTTTTCTCCAAACCCACCATGAGGCCAAGGGAGGCGAGAGACGTGGTAAATTGCCCGACGTTTCTTCGCGTCGTTGCTCTATTGTAAGTCTCGCCACTCTCAGTACGTGATGAGTTTATTTGCTAACTTCTCTTGAGTGCGATGAAAAGGAATATCGACATGAAGGCCCCTCCGCCCAAGGGGCGACACCTCTACGGCCCCCGGCGGCTTTTCCTGCTACGGGAGAAGCATGGAGTGAGCATACTTTATTTTATCTGGCTGCCTTTCCTTCCACAAATACTACTACTTATCCTCCGAAGTATCCTACTGCCTGTTCTGCTGGCTGTCCCAGTCGCTATTCTACTTCTTGTTCTGTCTATAGTCATTCTGATGGTATATGCTGCTGAATATTTGACTGCATGTTTTCAGGAACACATGCTCGGCTGGTGATAGTCTCCAACCCGGTGTTTCGGCCTCAACCGTTGATCTTGATCGTGCAGCGCGAAAGCTAATCATGTATTTGCATATATTTGACTGCTTATTCGACATTTCCTGGCATATTCTACTACAAATCTCGGAGAGCTCTTGTCATTTACGCGCCAAAAGCCTCACTGACCAATTCGCCTTCGTCGGGCGTGACAACCATCTCCAATAGCTCGTGAGCCGCCTCCACAATCTCTGCTTCGATGCCCGATTCCAGTACGAGATCGTCCTCTGCGAAGGTGAGACGCCCTAACGAGAGCATGTATCGTTGGCTGCCGCCGTGGGAGAGCGACAGCTTGCCTGCGATGTCCGCAGTTTCGGCGGTGTTGGGTGATGTGACGAGTGTGTGGATGAGGAGCACACACTGAGAAATTATGGTGGAAAGTACAGCGGAGGAGTCGGGTGGAGGAGGAGGTAGGTCTTCGGAAGGCGGAGGGAGGATAGAGGATGGGATGGGTTGGTCATAAAGGTCGTCAATAGAGGTACTGAGGCAGGCGACTAGTCTGGGTAGGGCGTTGTTATGAGAAGCGAGTTGAAGGGCACCAAAGGGGTAGCGCGCGAAGGCGATCAAGGTCCGAAGAGCAGCGACTCGCACACGTCGTCGGTCGTCAGCGCTGCTGGCGGAAAGGGGAAATTCGATGAGCTTGGCCGATACGCGCTCAATGACAAGACGAGCAACGAAAGCCGGCTCTTTATCCTCAACGAGTGGGCCAATCGAACCCGGAAGCGTCGATGTAGTGAGGAGACCAAGCATGCCTATAACATCGTCGAGCTTCTGCTTTGGTGTCAACAGCAGCAAGACAAAGTCGAGCGTGAGCAGTCTCCAAAGCTCTTCGCTGCGAAACTCAACGCCAGTCTCGGTCTTCACAGGTGTGGTGGCGCATGCCATTGCAATGAGCTGCAGGAGTGCCATGATGTATGTAGTGTCGATGTGCTCAGCAACCCCACTGTATGTCTCGTTCTTGCTGAGATCACCATCTGGGACTCGGTGCCTGCCCTCAGCGACCATGAATATGGTGGTCTGAGCTGCGGCAGCAAGATTGCGGAACGTCCAAACAGCGACGGTGGTCGTATGTAGCTGGAGTGTGAAGGAGATGAGAGCGACAAGGTGTTTGATGGGCTCCCAGTATCGATCCTCAACGCAACGAACCCATATGCTAACGATGAGCTCGGTGAAATCAACAAGAAGCTGCATAGGCTGATGGGCATCACCCATTAGCGACAATTTCTGGAAGATGATGGATGAGAACGAGCTTGACGGTTCCGAAGGGAAGGCGAAGCGCGAGAGCAAGTCGAAAGTCGGTGGTTGATCAGGTATGCTTCCATGATCCAGGATAAGTGGGAGGAACTTTTACGGTCAGTGAAAGGCAAATCGTGCGAAGGACTGAGTCTTACATCAAATGGCGGAGTGGGCGCTATTTGGACCACGACAGTCTGCTGGGTGTGAGTCGATGCGCTGTGCGTCCTCACGTCTTCCATCGCAAAATCACCATCCCCTGTGTGAGTCTCGAGTGCCATTATAGGACTGTCCACGGTCGGTCGCTTCCGTTTGCCCTTGGTCGGGGTACGCTCTCCAACGTTCGTTGCCACAGATCCCGCAGCTTTGCCTCTTCCCTGACCTTTGCTTGGGCTGGGCACCAGGTCCATATCATCGAAACCATCAGCAAAACCCCAGGTCTTGGTAGTCTTCTTTGGAGTGACATTCGCGAAACTGCCTCCCATTCCCGTCCCTCCGGTATCCTTTCTCCTTGCCCGATCATTGACCTCTTTCAAGTCGCGTTGTAAAAACTGCAGCTCTGTGCTCGCCGTCTTCTCGGCAGCCACAGCAGCTTCCACGATGCGCTCTTGCTTGGCCATTTGCTCCGCACTGAGCTTTTTGAGGCGTGACACCTCAGCATCATGTTGCTGCTGAGCCTTCGTGGCGTTAGAGCGGATAATAGCCGCCTCGCCACGCGCAGCATTAAGCTCGCCTTCCAGAGCTCGAACACGCTGTTGCAGGGCTGACAGCATGCTACCGCTCGGCTGAGCACCAGGTCCTTGTGAAGCTTGAGAGGCATTGTACCGAGTCTGAGGTAAAGGTGGTCGAGCGAACTGGCTAGGTCGAAGCTGAGCAGCTGGGGCTACCGGCGGTTGGTACCTTTGGGAAGCTGCAAAGGGTTGGCTCGGAGCGCCTACAGGAGCGATGCGTTGGCGAGATGCCAGGTTCGCAGTATTCAGAGCATCATTCGCTTGACGGTTCGAGAGGTCGGTCGCAGGGTTCCATCGTGGATTCGGGGGCGGCGGGCCGGACCTTGTTGCTGCCGAGATGGGTTGAGGCTGTGGTTGCGGTGCCTTGCTACCAGGCGGACGTCCAACAGGCAGACCTTCGTCGTTCGTCACCTCTGTAGTGTCGAGGTCCTCATCTTCTTCCTCGCCGTCCCAGCCATAGTCAGAGTATCTCTGTAAATGGTTTCTATTCTCTTGTTGTTGGGTCTGTTGGGCTTGGGTGAACTGGATCGCATGGTTCTCGAGCTCTTGAAGGGCATCTGCGGGAAGGTCATCGAAGCCGTCATCGGAGAAGTCGTCGAGGTCCATGCTGTGACCGTGTGTTTCGTGGTGTCATGGCTATAAGCCAACAGTCGTGAGCTGAGCCATCGACTCGTGATCTTCACGCGTGTCGATGAAGTGAAGAGCCTCGTGCCCGTGAATACTAACCGTGTTCCGTCAATTCTGCCAATGAGGCTCGACGCGATAGACGCGATTGACGTGGGGTTCATTCAGGCACTACTACCCTCGACGTAAGCCACACTTATGGAGCTGAGCCACACTGCAGCTTGCATCGCTGTGGCTTAACTGCCTGCACCCGGAGCATGTGATAGTGGCTGGTTACAATTGAGACAAAAACACGGTACTCGCCGTGACCAATGTCTCTCAATATTGTGTCGACTGACTGCTGTAGAGCTGCCCTTGGCGGAGAGGCCGCCGAAGACTCATACTGGCACAGGAAGTCGCATGAACAAGCACATCTAGCAAAGTGCCTGAACTGTTTGTTGGGAAATTAGCTGCTATGGGCCCCAGCTTGTTACCAGCAGAGCAGCTCTTCAGTGAGATGCACTCCAATACGCAAAACAACCATTCAAGTCACCATCATGGGTCGTATTTCTTCCTGCCGGCAGCTCTGGAATGCGTCTGCAACTTTCCAGCGCGGTCTCTCTGCTCAGTGATGCAATGTCTGCATCCTCAGATCCTGTGCACCAGCCACGTCTGACGTAGCACTGCCCGCCTTGCCTAGCGCCACATCGCTAGCATCAGCCACACCTCCTCCACCACAATCCGCCCCAAAGCGTCAACGCCCAGGATCCAGCAAAATCAAGGTCCCTCACCCCCCGTCCAACGCCGGTTCTTCATCCCTCTCTGTCCTGACGTCTTGCTATCCCACGATCCAGTAACGTCTTGAGTTCCTGGTCCTTTGTGAGCGCCAGCTTTGAATTCTTGCCGCCTGACCCTTCCACCCGGCTCGACCTTCCGAATCAGCCGGCTTCTTTTTGCGTACGCATCAACAAGCAGCCGACCCCCTGCTGACCCCGAGCCTGCTTAGCTTCTTTCATGTGCCAAGCTACAGTGACGAGATTCTGAATCCCGGAAGACCCGCGAACCCTTGGCCACGTTCCTTTCTATTCTTCGACCTCACAAAATATCTGACCTGCGCTTCACGAGAACTTCGCGCCCACTCGAAACCAGAGCTCTTGTTTCTGAGCCACGACACGAGCATCTTGCGACGCTCCGTTTGCTTTCCTCCCCGAAGGCCCCTGCTGCTCCCTAGCGACGCGCTTCCACACGCACACAATGGCTGGCTCGCGATCCAAGCGCGGCGTTCGCTTCCCACAGCGCAATGGCCAAGCTGAGGGCCGCAGGTCCAGCTTCAGCGATATGAGCGAGGAGGGTTCCGGCTCGCCCACACGAACAAAGTCACAAGCGGCGCTTGCGCCGGTCGTTGAGGTATGGCTGTTCTGAGGATAGGTCTTCTGGGCCGTTGGACTAAAGACGAGAGACTAACTCAAATCCTGCAGAAACCACCGCCGGAGCAGACCGATTACCAGAAGAAGAAGGCCAACTTTATCACTCGAACTTTTTGGACGTTGGTTATGTTCGCCGGTTTCTTCGCTGCTCTCTTCATGGGCCACATCTATATCATCGGCATCATCACTGCAGTCCAAATTGTCTCCTTCAAGGAGGTCATCGCTATTGCAAACGTTCCCAGCCGCGCTCGCTCACTACGCTCGACCAAGAGCCTCAACTGGTACTGGCTGGCGACCACAATGTACTTCCTCTATGGCGAGACGGTCATCTACTATTTTAAGCACATTGTGCTGGTTGACAAGGTCCTGCTTCCTCTGGCGACGCACCACCGCTTCATCAGCTTTCTCCTCTACGTTTTCGGTAGGTTTCAACACACAGACAATTTCCCCTATATTAGGATTCATGGCTAACAGAAAGAAGGATTCGTCTTCTTCGTTGCCTCGCTCCAGGCCGGCCACTATAAGTTCCAGTTCACCAACTTTGCATGGACGCACATGGCACTGTACCTCATCGTTGTGCAGGCGCACTTTATCATGAACAACATCTTTGAGGGCATGATCTGGTTCTTCCTCCCCGCCGCCCTCGTCATCACCAACGACATCTTCGCGTACATCTGCGGTATTGCCTTCGGTCGCACTCAGCTCATCAAGTTGTCTCCCAAGAAGACTGTTGAGGGCTTCGTTGGTGCCTGGATCATGACTATCCTATTCGCCATGGGCCTGACTAGCCTCATGTCGCGCTCCAAGTACTTCATCTGCCCAGTCAATGTAAGACGCCCCTCAAACTTTTTTAAACGAAGCACGATACTGATTTGCACAGGACCTCGGCGCGAATATCTTCACTGGCCTTGTGTGCGACCCAAACCCGGTCTTCTTCCCTCACACATACACCCTGCCACAGTACTTTTTCCTGCCGGAAAACACTCAGTTCTCCGTCACAATCGCACCAGTCCAAATCCACGCTTTCTTCCTCGGCACCTTCGCCTCGTTGATTGCACCATTCGGAGGTTTCTTCGCATCCGGACTGAAGCGCACGTTCAAGATCAAGGACTTTGGCCACTCAATCCCCGGTCACGGCGGTATAACTGACCGCATGGACTGCCAATTCATCATGGGCTTCTTCGCTTACATCTATTACCACACCTTCATCGCCGTGTACAAGGTCAAGCTGGGCTCTGTAATCGAGTCGGCTATCAACGGCCTCACGCCCGATGAGCAGATTGAGCTGGTCAAGGGCATGACCCGCTATCTGACCAACCAAGGTGTTGTGTCTCACAATGTATGTGAACCCAAGACTGAGCGCTTCTATACAATGCTAACTTATTGCAGCTCCTCGATTGCATCGACCAAGCTGCCTTGAACAGCAGCTCATGAGACACGACCACCTGTACCTTCTCCGATGTCAGCTCTCCTACCTACCACATCTAGTTTATACTTTGACATCGCTTTCAACCAATTCTTCTTTCCTATCTTTTGGTCTTCCTGTGCATCCTGCATCAGCGCCTGCGGGCGCGTAGTCCGCGCATCTACACTATTTTCATGTCATGACGGAAAAGTACATTTAGTTTTCTTGGCTTCTCGGGGACACCATAATGCGGAGGTGCCTAGGGACGCTGGCCCTGGTGTTCCTTATTATCTATCCCGTCTTGCCCTCCTTCGAAGGCATTAGGACGAAGGAAAAGGATCAGGCTAGGGGACGGCGATATTTTTCGTCGCGTGAGGGTGTTGTGGACGATGTAGTAAGATGATCAACACGCTCAATGTCACAATTGCTATTTGAATTACTCGGAAATAATCAACTGCCGATTTGCCTTGAACGGAGGCCAAGATTGTCGCCTTCTCACTGTGAGCAGGGGATGTTCGTGCGATATGAGAAGGGAACTTGCACGATCGCATCATCAAAACGTGAGGGTCGGATAGTGTAGCAGCCGTGCTTATATGGTCGCCTAAACGAGAATGAACGACGCTGATGCAACATCGTGCAATGAGTCACGCCTAATCATTCGACATTCTCGACGTCGACTTGGCAGTCAAAGTCGCATCTCTACCCTTTTTTCCCCAGAACACGGAAACACCGTCTCGAAGCATCAATCGACATTCCAACGTGGGCAACATGACATCTGAAGGCCTCCAGATAAGAACTTGCACCTTCGCACGCCACGACAACATAGATCTCGAATGCGACATCTACACAGGTCCGAATTCACGGCCAGATCTACCCGTGTTCCTGTACTTCCACCCTGGCGGACTCGTTTCTTGGAACCGACGGCATATACCGCTATGGTTGATCCAGGTTGGCCTCATCGAACCGGGCAGAACCTGTAGACGTTGCTTACACTCAGGTACTTAGGCATGTTATCAGCGCGGATGGTCGTTGGTCAGCGCTGAATACCGACTTGCGCCACATACTTGGGGAACTGAACTCTTCGAGGATGCGGAGGCTGCGGCATTATTCGCGAGGACGCTTGATGTGTCGGAGGGGAAGAAGAGGAAACTGATTATCGGTGGAAGTAGCGCGGGTATGCCCTTTCATATCAATCACAGTTCGAGAAGACCTGACTGAGAACTGTTATTATAGGGTTTTTCTTTGGCCCCGTCCTGGCTCGAGATCGGGAGCTCGAGGGCTCTGTACTGGCCTTGCTTTCGATCTGCGGGATCCCCAGTTTCCAGCACGACTTCTTTGAATCCTCGACTCTGCTGACGCCAAAACCTATTCCACTAGAAGCGGTAAAGCATCATTTAGATGTGCCGATGAAATTGGGGTCCACCGAGCCTGGAAACCCAGCCATGTTCGAACGCAACATGCTAAAATTCGATGGCTCGAAGAATGAGAACTTTGTCAAAGATGCTGGCGACATAACTAAGGAGACAACGGAGTCAGGTGAAGTAGAGCGGCATACAGAAGGGAGACCCCGTCGCG
The DNA here is from genome assembly GCA_030734395.1 of Sarocladium kiliense. Lineage (NCBI taxonomy): Eukaryota > Fungi > Ascomycota > Sordariomycetes > Hypocreales > Sarocladiaceae > Sarocladium > Sarocladium kiliense. The sequence continues at coordinate 307,188 of JAUZTG010000015.1, read as the reverse complement.
ATATGCTCTACGAATATTACGTCTACACCAACGCATTCCGATCCATCGTCTATCCAATCGACTCGGGTTTCAAGACAACAGACGAGAACCTGGTATACCGGCAAGCTTTCCCGCCCACGGTCATCATTCATGGTGACGCTGACAAGAGTCTGCCGCTGGAGGTAAGCTATTGGATGAGGGACGGGATCCAGTGTGATAAGGTGAAGGTGTTTGTGGCGAAGGGGAAGGGACATTTGTTTGAGCTGGGATCGTTTTGGGAGGATGAGGGGGAGGAGATGGATGTTGTTAGGGAGGCCTTTGGGGCGTTGAGTGATATTGTCAAGAGAGATACGACCTAGGCGAACAAGACGACCTCGTTTCTACCACTGATCTGACTACTTCTCATGGATGCTGCTCCACCCACTCTTTTGGTCACTATTCTGGTCACCATTCTAATTGCTCTGATGTCTATGGATAACATTTTGCGAGGGGCCTGCATCATGGCAGGGACACAAGTCAGGTCTCCAACCATCGCTCTTCTACTCCAGCTTCAGCTTAAGGAAATGGCCGGTTGTAGCCTCCAGGCAGGCAGAACAAAATCACAACCTGTGGCCAAGCAAAGATCACAAAACATACAGTGTATGCAATCCACCATTTTATCCGCAAACAAGTAACAAACGCCAGCGATGCATGTTGCCGCCTCTTTCCAATGCAAACCACGACTGGACCTCACAACCCCTCCACCTCACCACTACCCATCTCTACGCTCTCCTCGTACTCCGTCCTTCTCAACGCCTCCTCTACGTCATTGACAAAGTGTCTCTCCCCTCCACACAGGTCCACGATCCCACTCGACTCCATCAGTCGCCACACGGGACTATCCCGTCGAGATGGCACCCTGGAGAAGAAGATACGAACCCCGCGTTCACGGTAGTCTCGCACAATCTCCTCCAGAACTTGTGTACCAGATCCGTCGATTGAGGTCACCCCATGAATATCGAAGATAAGGTTGCGATTCGCTTCCTGACTGCGTAGGCGAGGAAGAGCAGGGTGGGCTTCCGAGGAGCCGTAGAATTCAAGCCGGCGAAGACGAGCGCGGAGTTCTCCGGTATTGGCAAATGTGAGGGGTTCGGGGATTTTCACAATGAGACACCCCTCGATGAATTCGAGGCTGGAGCTCGCAGATTCAGCATTTTCGAAACGATTAGTCCCTGGAATGCGGCCAAGAATCTGGATCCGTGGCCTTGTGCTGTGCTTGATGACGAGCAACAGTGAAACGCCGACGCCGAGCGCCATGCCGAGAGTGAGGGAGTAAAACATGGTGGCGATAAAGATCATTGCCATCAGCCCAAGCTCCATCCAGCCGCGTATTCTGAGGAAGAATGCAATGTCATGTGGCGCCTCCTCAATAAGAGAGTATGCGACAACAGAGATCATCGCAGATAGAACAGGTTTCTGGCTGTGTCAGCAGGTTACAGGAGATCTTGTACTGAGACGACTTACGGGTAGGTAGTAGAAGTATGGCAGAAGGAACAGAATAGACAGAAGAGCGATGAGACTTAGGAAGATTGAGCTCATCGGCGTCTTTCCGCCGGTGGTTCTGTTCACCTTACTCCTGCCATAACCACCAAAAGCCGGCAAGCTCATGAAGCTAGCGCCGACCAAGTTGGCCGTACCGAGCGCGATCAGCTCGCGGTTGGCACTCAGTTGGATGCCTTGAATAGCGTCACTTCCACCAAGGCTCTTCGCCGCCACAGAGGACTCAAAGAAGCCCAGGAGAGCAATCAGAAACGACGTAGACATGCCCTGGGTCATCTGCGAGGGCTGGAAAGGCCAACGGAAAGTGAAAAGGCCGCCATTAGCGGCCTTGACGGTGCCAAGGATCTCAACGCCGAGTTCATCCCAGCGCAGTTGATAACACAGGATTGCTGACGCAACCACAATGATGAAGCGGTCCGGTATAAACACAATCGAAGGGAATCGCTTAGAGAGGCGATTTTTCGTTTCGCTAAGATAGATTAGAGACGATAGTTGCTGCCGGAGTGGCTCGTCGAAACTTACCGACAGACCATGATGATGGCGAAGCTGATACTCGCGACAAGGAACGTTGGGACATGCGTTCGTCGAATGTTCTGCACAATGAACTGAATCTTTTCCACGCTGCTACCATGCGTGACGCCCGTACCCTCAGCTATCCTGGCGAGGCCAAGTTCCGGAATCAGTTGATCGACAGCAATCACAAAGCCAATAGCACTGATGAAGCCTCGAAGGAAGGGCTTGCTCAAAACACTGTCGAGGAAGCCCAGTCGTGCCAGGCCTGCAATGAACACCATAGCACCGGCCATGCCAGCCACGACTCCGCAGAGCTGCGCATGCAGAAGGTCGTTATCCTCCGTGCTGCCATCTCCCGAGTCCACATTGGATTTGATTACCGTGCCAACAAGGAGCGAGCCAGCTGCCTCAGGCCCAACGACCATCTGGGGACAGGACCCGAGGAGAGCATAAACGAAAGGGTTGAAGACAAAGGCATACAGACCGTGAATCGGAGGAACGTGTGCGAGGTTCGAAGCTATCGAAAGAGCCATTGGGAGGTAGAAAGATGCCATGGTCAACGCGGCAATGAGGTCGCCTTTGAGGTAGGAAACCTTATACTGGGACATCCAGGTAAGGCACGGAATATAGTAGGAGAGGTACCTGATGAAGTCAGCATCAGTTGGTCCTTGATTATTGAAGCAGGAACCCACATCAAATTGGTGTCTTGTAGTCCAGCCTGTTCAGCGAGCTGGCTGCTGTGTCCCATCTTTTTCGTCCTCATCCGCCTCTTAAGCCACTTCTTCCAGTCTTCATGTCCAATAATATGGGAGATGGCATTATCCAACACCGCAATTGTGGTTCCTGACTCGGGGGTCTCTTCACCTGCCGCTAGGGATCCATCCTCATCGCGGTAGCCTTCGAAGCTCTGGCCTGTCGGACTCGAGGGCCTGGGGCTAAAGGTGCCATGGGTACAGTACCCGGCATGGGCAGGATGTACGCTCGGTCTACGGCCGCTGGAGCTGTCCTGTAGCAAAGGAGCTGTCTCGTTGCGAGATATGAATGCCGGGCCCGGGGAGGGGGGCGTGGCAGGGCGGTTGAGGTTGTCAACTGGTTGTCCAGCTCGGTTCGCTGTGATGGCTTGCCGAAGGGAGCTCGGGTTGTTCGGTCGGTGGGGATGGGGCTGGTCGTTGGAGTACGAGCTCGAGCGTGAGTGTGGGGGGCGAGCGGTCATGATGGCGGTATTGTCGGAGACGTGGCTGTTGAATGCATGTGAGACGCGGTGTAGACGCGCGGTCAGGATGGACTCGAATCAGGCGGTAGAGACTGGTCAAAGGTGCTGAGGATGATCAATTGATGTTCTTTTGCCGACGCATAGTATCGAATCCGGTCCAAGCTGCCAGCCAGTGCGCACTGAAGAAGAAATTAGAGATGCGATGTGCAAAAGGGAGAAATGCACAGGGCGAGACAAGATGAAGGTATTCTTGGGGCCCCTCCCGACATCGTCAGCGGTCACCTGCTACGGTGCAGCGTGTCATGGTCAACCTTCAGTGACAGCCATAGCGGCACCGGCATTCAACGGCGAATGAACGGCCAGCGACCACCAGGGTCCAACAGTGGTTGGTCAGGGGTCGGCCTGTGACATAATGGGTGCATGTATGGCCAATCAGGGGCGCTCAAATTGGGTAATGGCGGATTTATGAGGAATTCATTGGCTAGAGCTTTTGGGTCGCCAATGGATGTAAGTTGCAAACAAGGGCTATGAGACGCAAGAGAAAACGTAATACAGCAGGCTTAATATCGTAACAACTTGTGTACACAGTTTTCCATAATGTTCGTATTCGCTTGGTCACCCTTAAAGCATAGCACGGTCATGACCCAAACGTTGCTGACACCACCGAAGCGAACATCTTGAAGGTATCAATGCTGAAAGTATCTTTACATTGACGTCCATCTTAAACGCCGCTACCGGATTGCAGTCGCTTGTCTCAAGTCAATGCATTCGTCGGGCATCGGCCCACAGCAAATTAAGGAACAGCTTGCTATTGTCCTTGGTACTTCAAATGCTAATGGTACACCACTTGCCGAATATTTACTCTTCCCAACCCTGAAATCATGCTTGACCTAAACCTGCTCATTGACAAACAACCCAGCCATTCCCTGTCCGGTACCAATGCACATGCTGATCAACAGCATCTTCTTCTTTGTCCTCCTGCACTCGCTCAGTCCAGTAACAATCTGTCTTGCGCCAGTAGCACCCAGAGGGTGACCCAATGCGATGGCACCACCACGGGGGTTCATCTTCGCGTAGTCGAGGCCGACGATGTTGTCACGGCAGTACACTGCCATGGAGGCGAAAGCCTCATTGATTTCGACGACGTCGATGTCGGCGAGGCTAATGTTGTGTTGGGAGAGGAGCTTGGGGATGGCGACACTGGGACCGATACCCATGATGCGAGGGGCAAGGCCGGCGACGGTAGAGCCAACATACTTGGCCATGATAGGCTGGCCGAGCTTTATCGCGGTAGATCGCTTCATGAGGAGAACAGCGGCAGCTAGGTAGTGAAGAATATGTCAGTCTTTGGGTTACCGAGTCACATGATTGCTGTGTCGTCCGGGTTCTTTGCGGACTGGATTAGGGTTGGTGTCTTGTAGCTTACCTCCGTCGGTGATCTGACTGGCATTACCGCCTGTGGTAGCACCACCCCATTGTGGGAATGCCGCTCGAATCTTGGAAAGACTCTCCTTGGTCGTTCCAGGTCGGATACCCTCGTCTTTGGTGAGGGTAACGTCCTTCCACTCACCCTCTGCAGTCTGAATCTTGGTCTTGATGGGAACAATCTCATCGTCAAACCAACCAGCCTTCTGGGCCCTCTCAGCGCGCTGGAAACTCTCGGCCGCATACTCGTCCATCACATCGCGCGTCACGTTGAAGTCATGGCTCACGTTCTCGCTCGTCCAACCCATGGGCTGCATGCAGTCGGCTGCCTCTTGGCTCTGAGATGTAACGGCCTCATCGAAAGGCTGGTCGAGCTTATCACCACCGATCGTCATCTGCTCGGCACCGCAGGCGATACCGATCTCGATGGAGCCATTAGAGATGGCATGGGCAATATCGGCGGTGGCCTTGAGACCGGAGGAGCAGAAACGGTTGACGGACGAGGCACCCGCAGTGTTGGGGAAACCAGCAGCGAGAGCTGAGGCACGGAGCTTGTAGGCGGCTTTGGCGTCGGAAACGTTGCCCATGCAGACATCCTCTACAAGAGCGGGATCGATCTTGCTGCGCTCGCGGACTTCCTTGAGAAGGGCATAGACCATGTACTCGAGACTGGTATCCTTGAAGCCGCCCTTCTTGGCCTTTGTGAGGGGAGTTCGAGCGGCGAAGGTAATGACAATGTCGTCGGGATTCTTTGACTGGCTGGGGGCAAAGGTCAGTCGGCCCAAGCCAGGGGAGCCAGGAGGAGTGGCAGATGGTCCAGACTCACATGTTGTTGAGGGCCGAGCCCGGCGCCAAATGGCGAATGATGGAGCCAATGCGTTCAGCCATAGTGACGATAGAGATGGATTATGGCTAAAGATGGTAGAGTTTGGCGTGAAGAAGATGGATAGGTATAGTGGGAAGAAAGTGAAAGAGAAGATTCAGGTGATGGCAGACCGGACAGATATCAGCGAAAGGCAAAACGAGGGCCCTCGGCTTACGGCTGCGGTCCTCATGGCTAATGGCGGCCAAGATGGAGGAGCTGGTGGTGGTGGAGGCCGGAGTCGGCAGTGTGGGACGGGAGTGTGGGCAAAGCTGGAGAAACTAACCTAGAGGATGCCGAGGCACATGGTGTCCACCTCGGGGATTCTGACATAAGGCAGTATGACTAAGCCACCACCAGTTGTTACCCTAACCCTGGCTTACCTCATCAGGATTAAGGTGCTGATGCCCTGCCCGATCCACCACGCGCCATGCGTTGCGACCAGTCCACCCTACTTTAATTGTATCGTCGTCATCGTTGACTGAGTTCTTCATCAAAATCGATCGACAGGGCATAGAGCAGATGCACCATCACATCGTGGTCCTAAGACCATCGCGCTTGGACCTTCCAATCGCATCCATGCATCGTCCACTGACCCTGAAGTGCCAATGCTGCACAGCATCCTCGTATTCATTCAGCCCAGATAACGGTGCACCACAAACACTCCCAAGGATTCCCCTGGGTGGCGGCTGTGCCTGGTTTGGCTTCCATCCATCGCCAATGAGCCTGCATGACTAGCGTCGTTTGGTCGCAAGTCTTCCGATTGAGCTTCTTTCGCTTGAAGTCAAGGACCCTCCTTTTTCTGGGCATTTCGCTTGTCGCCGCGCCGGCTGTAGATTGCCCCGACTCAGGTGCACGTCGACGGAGACTGACTCTCATCCCCTCGCCATGGGTTTCGTTGAGATCTCCTTATTCTCCAGGGGGAGATGCAGTTCCACATACATTTGCTTCATTGGGAGTCTTCACTCTATGATTAGCCTCGTCAGCAGCACCAACGCATCGACGATCCTGCTCGGAAGCGCCCGTCCAGTATCCGCCAAGCTAGAGCGGTCGCTCGGCCGAGAAAGACGACTCTTGGCTAACTAAATTAAAGACGTGTCCATCGCCAGCCCGATCGAGATATAGATACAGGCTATGCTCCGCTCTGCCGACGATCTCCTTCCTTTCACGATTGTTCCTCATCGTCAAGTTTCAGAACGCCGTGCATCCTCCGAATCTGACGCCATGGCCCTCCTTGGCCTTGTCGCACTGGCGTCGATAGCCCTCGCTGTCGATGGCAACGAAAAGCGAGGCCTTTGCTTTGTCCCCAATCCCGACCATCCCGGAGACAACAAGCTGTGGGCTGGCCCTGACAGCGACATCACATGGTACTACAACTACCAAGATACGCCCTCGCCGGCCTTCTCAGACTTCTCGCAATCCGAATTCGAATTCGTGCCCATGATGTGGGGTGTGACGGACGATCTTGAAGCCACAACCTTTCTCGACAATGTCAAAGAGCTGATCGACGACGGGAGGAATATCACGCATGTTCTTGGCTTCAACGAGCCTGACGCGCCGAATGACTGGGGCGGTAGTGACGTCCAGCCAAAGGATGCTGCGCGGGCTTGGGTTGCCAACTTCGAGCCTCTTGGAGAGATGGGCATCAAGCTCGGTCTGCCAGGTTGCACAGGAGGATGGGGGAGCATGCCATGGTTGAGGGAGTTCCTTGGTAACTGCTCGGAAATTCTGAGCGACGGCAAGGATGAGAAGAAGAACTGTACATGGGATTTCCTTCCGGTCCATTGGTACGACAATTTCGAGGGACTGGCATCCCATATGGGCGAACGGTTGGCAGAGTAAGTTCGAAGGTCAGTCACTGGAAACAGATCGACACTGACATGTCATAGGTGGCCTAATGCTTCCATCTGGATCACCGAATATGCTTACGCCCACGAAGACCTTGAGCCGGCCCAGGAATTCTTTAACCAGACTCTGGACTACTTCGACAAGGAGGATTTCGTCGGCCGTTACACATACTTTGGCGCGTTTCGCTCCGATGCCTCCAACGTTGGAAAAGACACAGTCTTCCTCAACAACGCTGGAGAGCTTACGGACATGGGATCGTGGTATCTCGGTGGCAGTGCAACCGGGGTTGAACCACAGAGTGCAGGCAGTCGCAGCGTGGTGACGGCATGGGCGGTGCTGGCGGGAGTGACAGTCTCGCTCACGGGGCTCTACTAGGATTATGGCCTTGCGATGGATGATTTACGAAATATAGAACTGGCCGGATTTATTTGGGCAAAGGCAGAAACGGCGCAACGGATTCAAATGGACCTCTCGGGCATAGAGACAGAACACAGGATAAAAGCGAACGGCTTTTCTCTCAAGCAATTCCTTGACGTCGCTGAAACAATTATGATGTATTGGGGCAGCGTGGATCACCTCACTGTCACGCAATTTCGACAGACTCAAATAGGCTTGCACTTCACTTGCCATGTCACCAGTTGACTGGCCAGGCAGGCGAAGGACGATATGGAGACAATAGACAGCGATTCTTTTGGTGTACGGGCAGAATTGGCCTGAGACATGGAATAGAAAATGTGGCCACAGATGCGGCTGTCTTCCCGTGTGCAACCAGGTCCCATGCCCATGTCCTATGTTCTCTGCGAGGTTATCCCCTACCATCTTCCTGTCACAGAGCTCTACTCTCCATCTGCCCAGTTGCGGACTGTGGTAATCAAGTGCCAGATGTCCACTATGCTGTCGTCTGCCACACCCTTTCGTCAAGACGAGGTGGCCTGGCTTGGTGCAGGGATCGCGGCTGCAGATGGTCTTCTATATACTAGAAACAGTTCACGATACCCTGCATTCCATGCCATTATGATTAGATCTATTCCTCTTGCCCATGGAACTTACTTGACATCAGCTTTGTGCCGTTGCAGTTCGTCTATCACGTCACCAGTGAACAAAGCCTCCGTGTACGTCTTCGACTTCACCGTGTTGAAGAATTATAGACATATACGAGGCAGGTTCCGATGCCTTCTCTTAGAACATCATAAATGGTATCAGTCAATATCTCTTATCTTCTGTTTCTGGGCTCTCATATATGCTTTTCGTGAGATTACATTACACCTTGACCTCGAAATAGCAAACGCAACGCATTTTCTTTGTGGTATCTTCGTCATACTTCTTTTCTTGTCTTTACACACTCGTTAGCTTCAAGACACTAGACTGTCTCCCTCGCCTCACCCTGAGAGCTCACAACAGCGCTGCCTCGGTCCTTGCTCCTCGCCCTCTGGCTTCCCGCCTTCGTGCTCTCTCCCGTATCCTTTCTCGAGAACGACGCCCAAGTCTTGAAACTGGACATGGTCATCGTCTTCCTGAGACCACCACCCTCGCCATCATCTGTTGGACCACCCTGTCCCCAGACACCGCGCTGCACAGGCCTATCCTGCAACAGACCAAACTTCCGCTTCACAAGCTTCCAGGCCTCGATACCAGCAACAAAGACGATAGTGAAGGCGACGCAAAGCGCCCATTCCCAGGTAATACCGGTGTGCTTGAAGAACTTGTGGTTGAGGTAGGGGATGTAGACGACGGGGAAGACGGAGAGACCACCGATGATGACGGACCAGAAGAGGAACTTGTTCGCGTAGACATCCTTGAAGACGGGGAACTTGCTCTCGTCGTCGGGGTTGAGGCGGAACATGGAGCGGCGGAGGGACTTGAATTCCCAGGCAGAAATCAGGATCAGCCAAGTCAGCTCAGCGAAGGTGGCGGCACGGGCCTTGAAGACGGGGATGCAAGCCTCGGAGTACCGTTGGTTGCATTCCTCGCCAAGGTTACCGCCATTGGCGCCGTAAACGATGATCGAGAATGTGCAGAGAGTACAGATACCCATGATAGTACCGTAGACAGCCATGTCGACGATGATCTGGTTAGTGAAGACACCGCGACGCTTATCTTGCGGAGGCTTGCGCATGATATCCTGAGAAGCTTGCTCACGACCAAGACCAAAGGCTGGGAAGGACGAAGTTGCCATGTTGACCCAAATGACCTGGAGGGGAGAAATAGGGAAGACGGAGAATCCTTGCGTGTCGACGAAGCCGAGACCAGCGATGAGGAGCAGCACCTCGCCAATGTTGGAGGTCAGGAGGTGAAGCACGAACTTCTGGATGTTGTCGAACATGCGGCGACCTTCGCGGATAGCAGCGACGATGGAGTTGAACTTGTCGTCCGTGAGCACAATCTTGGCTGCAGACTTGGCTACATCGGATCCTGAACCCATGGCAATACCGACATCAGCACGGGATAGGGAGGGAGCGTCGTTGACACCGTCACCCGTCATGGCCATGAAGGCACCACGACGGCGAAGAGCTTCAATCATGCGAGTCTTGGTGTCGGGGGCACAACGAGCGATGACAAGGGGCAGTTCTTCAAGAGCATCGATTTCAGCGTCGGACATGTTGTCAAAGTCCGTGGCCTTGACGACGATAGAGGACGCCACGCTTTCAGGGAGGATGCTGAGGTTCTTGGGGATAATACCGACTTCCTTTGCAATGGCTTTGGCAGTCTCAGGGTGGTCACCTGTAAGCATGTGAACTTTGATGCCGGCCTGAGAACTCTCGCCAATGGAACCCTTGGTCTCCCGACGGGGAGGGTCGTAGATACCAGCAAGACCAAGGAGAGTGAGACCCTGCTCGACTTCGCTGCGGAGAGCTTCGTCTTCTTCAGTGGAATGACCTTGCTTGGCTGTGAAGCGACCGAGCCAGGGACGGTACGCGATGGCGAGAACACGCTGACCCTGAGAGGCGAGGGTGTTCATCTGCTTCAGGACGCTCTCCTTGACCTCGTCGGTAACAGCGACACGGTTTGCACCGGTGCCCATATAAGTGCAGAGATCAAGGACCCTCTCAACAGCACCCTTGGTGAAGATCATGCTTCCGTCTTTCTCCACAATAGAGCCTTCAGCGTTGGGAGGAGCATCGTAGATGACAGACATGCGCTTGATGCTGCTGTCGAAGGGGAACTCAGCGACCTGACGCCAGCCCTCGGATTCGAGGGCCTTCTTGCCACAGGAGAAGCGGTGGGCGAAGACTTGAAGGGCAATTTCCGTGGGTTCGCCGGTGGTTTGCCATTTGGCTTCTTCGTCGTCGTAGCGGACTGTGGCGAGGTTGCAGAGCGCGGTGGAGAGAAGGAATGCGCGGAGCTCATCGGTGAGTTCAGTATCTGGCTCAGGCTCGGGAGTCTTGTTGGCCTTGCTGTTCTCGTTGAGTTTTGCGTCAGGGACGTCGAATTTGAGGACTGCAGCGCTGCGTTCTTTGTCAAAGTCGCGCTCCTCCTTCTTTTCCTCAAGAGCAGCCGCGGCCTCAGCCTCCTCATCCTTGCTTTGAGAATAGGTGACACGGCCCTTGGTTGGGTTGTTGGGGTTCTGGGAGTCGCGGACGGTATAGACGCCGGAATCTGGGATCCAGACTTTACGGACGATCATGGCGCCTTCGGTGAGGGTGCCGGTCTTGTCGGAGCAGATGTTTGTGACGCCGCCGAGGGCTTCGAGAGCAGAGAGGTCACGGACGACAACGTTGGCCTTGCGCATGACGGTGACGGCGACGACCATGGTGATAGTGAGGACTCTGGGATGGTGTTAGTGAGTGTTCATGTGGTGAAGGACAAGTGGCTATGGGTAAACTTACGCGACAAGAGACTCGGGGATGATGGCGATACCAAGAGACGTGGCGTAGATAATGACCTCGTTGCGCAGATCGAACTTGTTGACGCCGAAGACGACAATAGCCAGAAGAATTGCACAGCCGAAGAGAACGTATGCAAGAGCAGACAGCTTCCTCTGTAGCGGCGTTCCAACCGTCAAGCCCAGGAACTTGCCCACAACATCATACGTCCTCTTCGCGAGACCAACAACAGGTGCCTTCTTGCCATACTTCTTCCAGTTCATCGACCTTCCAGGCTTCCTATGCTTCTTGCCCGTGCTCGCGGCGATCTTACCAACCTCGGTCGCCATACCGGTAGCGGTGACAATACCACGTCCACGACCCTTGCGCACGACGGTTGTGGCGTAGGCCATGTTCACGCGGTCGCCGATACCGATCTCGGACTCGGAGGTGACGGGCTTTTCGGTACCGGGGGCGGTGATATCGTTTGTGGTAATTTTCTCGACGGGGATGGATTCGCCGGTGAGTTGGCCTTCTTCGCAGGCGAGATTCATGGCTTCGAAGAGGCGGAGATCAGCGGGAACAGTGTCGCCCATTTTGAGGAGGATGATGTCGCCGGGGACGACGTCGGGGCTGTGTTGCTCAGTCAGTATTCATGTCTTGCCGAGAGGGGTTTGGAAGAAGGAGGGGTGTAAGTGAGACGTACTTTGAGATGACCTGGGTCTTGCCATCACGGAGAACCATGGCGCTGGGAGATGAGAGAGCTCGAAGAGCGTCCATGCGCTTTTCGGCGCGGTATTCTTGCCAGAAACCGATGGAGACGTTGAGGAGGATGACGAAGGCGAGGACACCGCCTTCGATGTAGTCCTTGATGCCGAAGCTGAGCGCCATAGCGAAAGCGAGGACCTGACTGAGTTAGCATCTTGCTGATAAACTCAAAAGCCGGATATGGTGTGTGTTGACTTACAATGATCATGGCATTGAGAACCTGCTTCGCCAATAGGCTGTACCAGGGCACCGTGCCACCGACATCGAGCTCATTCTTGGGGTATTTTTGAGTCAGCTCAGCGACCTGGTGAGAACTGAGACCTTTGTCGATATCCGTCCCAAGAGCGGCAGCTGTCTCCTCCACGCTGAGGAGGAAAGGGTGCTTGGGGAACTCGGCAGCCATGGTGCCGGTTTTCGTGGATGTTTGTCTATGTGAGGACGCCGAGAGGCGGAGCCTGAGTGAGGATCGGATGTGAAGAGCTACAACGATTGCTTGGGGTTGTAGTTTTAGTCGTAAGGGTAGGAAAATGGGGCCATGCGAATGCTCGTCATGGGCGATTGGTGAGGAATTGGTTTGTTTTGCTTTGAGTCGGCGACTGGAATTCTCGGTGGTTCGAGGCTTTGGTGCTGTAGCGCTCTGATCGTGGGGTAGCTCGCTTCGACCTCAGTAAAGTAGAGGCTCAAGATTGAGGATCTTAGAGCTTTTACTAGTTCAGCGACGATGAGTGATCTCGTGAAGACCAGCTATTGAAGCTTGAGGGAGTGTGGGAACTCGTGATGGTAGTGAGGTGATGGGCGAAGTGAATGAACGAGATGGGCATTGACACAAACACGCAAGACGATGCCAATGTCAAATACCAATACGAACGAATGGGATTATGTTCTTTTCTTTCTTACGACAACAGACAGGAGATGATGTCGTCACAAGGGTTGAAGATGCCTTTGACCAACTTTTTGCAAGTCGAGAACATGTGATCGGGGGGGGAGCAGCGTCCTTAAGTAGACACTGGAAACATCCGATTACAGAAAAGAAACAAACGTCCGACCGGAGTGAACGGGAAACGCCAAGACTCACTGGAATACGCGGTGGGAAAGGCTAAGATGCTGTGGACGCGGGGTGTGGGATGATTCATGGGAAGGCCGTTTCTGCTGTGCAAGGCTGTGTTATGCATGGTGGGAGGCGTGACTCCGGTATATCCACCGTCAGGCCCGGAATTAATGCACTTTTTTTTTCTAATGAGAATGCCAAGAAAGGTGGTATAGGATGTGATCATGCCTAGGTAATATCATGAGAAGTCTATAGAAGCAAACGAACTGTCTATCTAATTGCCCAGTCGCTGCCAGAGTCGCAAACGCGGTACTGCACAGCAGGCAAAGTAACTCTGGTCCCCACCCTCTAGTTGGGCTTGGCGCAGCGACGGCGTATTGGTGGCGAGGGAAGATTGAGAGGAGGGGTCAATGATTGGAAGTCGGGTGATGCCCAGCATCAGGTTCTTGGGTGCTGCTCTTGCGTGGGTGAGAGGAAGAAGCTGGCGGTGATAAGGAGTCGAGCTGGCTGGAGATCCCAAGGAAATGGATCGTGGAAAAGGTGGAGGGTGCATGTTCATTGTCGGACGCTTCTAGAAATTTCGTGGTGCAGAAACCGTAAAATAACCTTAATTCACCAGGTGAGCCGCCGCCTCTCTCTCTTCCCTCATCCTCTGCCGTTTCCCCGCCTCCAGCGCATCCAAGACACATAGCACTAACGACCTGCAGCCTACCAGACGACGCACATGGCCCGTCCTCGAGTCAGTAAGGAGGGAAACAAAACGGCCGTGCTTCTTGGTTCGTCACAAGGGAATGATGGCGACTGTCCAAGCGCGGGTCCTGGGCATGTAGGTCCGGTGCCATGCCCCCCCTCGTGCTTCCGTCAACGTGGGGTCATCGTAAGATCATAATCGCCTGTTTGGCATGCAACCCAAGAAAGTAAAAGACTGTGCCTGGCCCTGATACGCAAGAAGGCTGTTGATAAAAGCCCCTCGCTTAGCCTGTTCCTTCGATGCTACCCAAGATCTTGGGTTTGCTACTCTTTCACTGGAGATAAGAGCAAACAGACAACTCGAGAACCTTCGAGCAACCTCTTGCTCTCCATCACGAGGGAGACAAGTCGTTCGAGTGCCGCCTTGGGCCAATGCATGCCCAGACACCAGAGCCCACTTAATCCATCAACATCCCTGTTTTGCAGCTGGCGCGTCTCTGGACCAACCCCGGGCGATTCCACGAGCTGGTCGGTCTAGAATTCGGAAGTCTCTATGCTGTCGATTCTTTTTCAGTATCGAAACGGATCGTGATAGGGTATTGCGTTGCTCGGTTTTAATCGGAGCGATTTCGGCTTGGGGGAGGGATGCCGTGGTGATGTTGGCGGTGAACTCCGAGGTGATAACTGCGAACGCCACGGCGATGCTGGTCCGATGCGATTGATAACGGCCCATGTAGTGGCAGGTGAAGTTTGTTCGCTAGGCAACGTGGTTTCGTGGTATCGTGTCCATATCTATCGCTTCAAACCATAACCTGCTGTACATCCGTGATACCAGTCCTGACCTTCACACCGAGCATCCCCCACGCTGCAATCGAGCAAACGCCAGTCAACCACAATATCACACACCTCTCCGTGTCTCGGAGAAGCTCTCTGCAGCACCTCGGACCTCCGACCAATTCTCATCTTGTCCCAATTTGCCAGCTTCCGCGGGAAGGAAGAAAACAGGCTCAGCTTCTTCTCTCTTACCTGCATGGTGCAACAGCCCATTTCTTTCCACGGCACGGCAGCCAAGAACTGCTCGGCGCCAAGTGAAGCAGTCCACGGCTGGTCCCTGAAGGCTACGTGTGAGAGTGACTTACCAATCCGTCCTGTGCTAGGCGGTGAGGCGAAGTACCCCCCTGTGTTCCCCAGGTGGTCCCCATCTGTCAGTGAGATCGGAGATAGGGACCGAGAAAGGATGGGAACTGTAGGAACTGCGTATTCGACAATGAGGCTGTGACTTGCACTTGAGTTACGCGTAAATATTTGCCCTGCCACCATACACTTGAACTACAGGCCTGCAAACACCATGGAGTCGCCTAGCAAGCATGATCAATCATGAGTCACGTGCTAGTAAAGGTCAGCTGACAAGTCAATCGCCGCTTGCAACCCACCAGCGGCTTAGCACCCACCCTGTCACACCCCCGCCAATTTGTTGAGATGAGTGACACCTGTCTTGATAAGGAAGAGGAAAAAAAAGAATCCGTTCTCCTCGCCCTTAATCCACGGAGTTACGAACTCCGGGTACGGCCACCCCGACGCCAAGAAGATGGCGCAGTACTTTGCCCTCAGCGGACTGCACGCGGTGGCGAAGAGGTACCGCGCTATGAGTCTTGGCGCAGGACCGAGGTCAAACTTTGGTGGGAGCGGATGCGGTGGCTGAGGGGATGGGAATGGGTCGAAAGCAGTGCCAAGAGGAGACCTGGAATTTTTGTTGAGGACGGGTGCAGGGGGGGTGGCTTGCTGGTTAAGGAAGTGAATGGTGGTGTTGTGACGTTATAACGGTCGGAGATGTAGGGTATGCCCCTTTGTTGAGCTGCGAACTCGGCGCTTTTATATGACATACAGTCAGAGTTCCAATACTCGAATACGGACGGCATTGAGTCGATCGATCATGAGCCAGCAACACAAGTTCAAGGGTATACTAGTGATTGTCTACCGCGATGTCGGCCAGGAGGTACCTCACGAGAGATTGATTACTTCGACTTAGAATGTAAGGACGTAACATCACAAGTATGCATGATGAAACCGAGTCACTTAGAAAACACGTTGTGTTGCAACTGTTCCTCAATTCTTCTCAGGTACAATACGTACAGTACTACGCCGTCCATCACGCCCGCCATCCTCAACGCCAGCAAATTACACCCATCAACCACCCATCTAGCCCTCAGTGAGGTTGTAGATCTTCTGGACCTTCTTAAGCATCTCAGCGTGGTCGATCTTGAGGTCCGTGAGCAGGCCGTCGTGGAAGTCAAACACCCAGCCGTGCACCACGGGGAAGTGGTTCTTCGCGTACGACTGCTGAACTGCCGCCGTCTTGATAATGTTGCGGCACTGCTCCTGTACGTTGAGCTCAACTAGTCGGTTGTACTTCTTGTCTTCGTCCGTGATGGCGTCGAGCTCATCCTCATGAAGGCGGTACACGTCGCGAATGTTACGCAGCCACGGGTTCAGAAGGCCCAGGTCCTTGGGCGTCATGGCTGCCTTGACACCACCGCAGCCGTAATGCCCGCAGACGATGATGTGCTTGACGCCGAGGTGACGCACGGCGTAGTTGATAACGGACATGACATTGAGGTCCGTGTTGCAGACGAGGTTCGCAATGTTGCGGTGGATAAAGGCCTCGCCAGGCTCGAGGCCCGTGATCTGCTCAGCAGGGATACGAGAGTCGCTGCATCCGATCCAGAGGTACTCGGGAGTCTGGCCAGCGGAAAGCTTAGCAAAGTACTCGGGGTTCTGGGTGCGCTGTTTCTCGGCCCAGGCGCGGTTGTTCTCGAACAGACGCTCGTGCGACTGCTTCAAGTACTTGGAGACCTCATCTTCAGCCATTGCGCGCCACGAATTGTCGCTGGACGGAAAGACTTTGTTGCCGTTGTTAGAGTCGGAGCTGGCGTATCGTCGAGGAGTGGTGAAGCTTGAAGCGAGGGGTTGTCGTGGGGCAAAGCCGAGGGTAGAAGTTCTTCCGAGGAGTTGTCGTGACGAAGCTCTGGATGTGACTGCAGACAGCAGAGGAGAGGAGATGCGAGCCTGAAGTGGCATTGAGTAAAGAGAAAAGGGAGGGAAAAGGAGATGGCAGGAGCACAGGAGGATATTGTGTCTCTTTTAATTCTCGCAACTGAGACCACCAAGAGCAAAGTCCGTCTGGGCAGCTGCGTGTCGTGTTGGATTTTGGGTGGATGGATGGGGAGGCCACGACCGAATTGGAGTTGCACCGTGGGATGGATGGTGGGGGTGGATTGCCAATGACAGTGGTTGAGTGGTTTCTGGCAGGTGAGTGGGCACGGGCAGCAGCGGGTACAGAGACGAACTTGCAGCGAGATAGTGCTTAGGTTCAGTGGATGACGAGATTTGCGGCAGCTGCGATCCGTCCTGCGATCTGAGCTCTCAGAGGGGAAGCTACTGTGGGTCACCGGGCTGTCGCTCCCTCCTCGACTGCCGGATGTACTCTGGCATATAGATATACGGGTTGAGGTACTTGTCTTTATCGTCACGTGCTGCTGGCAATTACCCTGACCCTCCTGTCTCACGATCACGATCACGCTCATGCCTCCGGTCGGTGGCATCTTCGCTCTCCTCATCTGGAGGCTTGTGAGGGGTCTTCACAGCATGCAGTCAGGATATATGTGGACTCGGGCTGCTCGGCTTGTCTGATGCACCCACTGGCAGTTGATCTCGTCCTCAACACCGGACTATTCTCGGGCATCCTTCGCAATTCCACCACCCTGTTGTTGCAACAGTACGACAAAGCAGCGCAAGCCAAGCAGTCGTCACACCCATATAAACAAGAAGAAAGCTACAATTAGACATCTGGGGAATCCTTGTCATGCATCTACCCCAGATCTGGACCCTGACGAACGTGGGGAGACCGTGATGGTCGCTGTGGGTAATCGTACGATTATGCCTACACACTCGACTGCCGTTACATTAAGGACCAACCGCCCGGGACCCTGGCCAGCCCGGCCCTCACGCAACAGCTTGCGCCTTCATCATCGACTCGCCAATTGCGGCTGCTAGCTCTGTGACCGTCTTTGCATCTCGTGGCACCGTATGGCCCTTGCCATGGTCAAATAATGTCGCCAAGTCGTCATCGCACATGCCGTACAGCGCCATTGAACCGTGGATATACCTACGAGTGTAGCTGTCAGCCGGGAACAGGCACGGAAATACAATGGCGAAAGAAGGAACACTTACGGATCGTTGCACCCAACAATGTGGCAAGTCGGGACATCGATCATGTCCTCACACTCGTCGGCCAGTAGGCAGGCGACTTCCTCACCTTCGCCTAACCTGACTGGTGGCCAGCCGGCGAAGAATACGGCGCACTAACAGCCCGTCAGTCAACATGATCTGATGCACCGGTAGTCGCTCGGTGACATACCTTGATACGACGCGGAATGCCATGTTCCTCCCAGCGTCTACGCTCTTCAAGGACCAGTGTACCAGCGACCGTGGCGCCCTCGGAATATCCCAGAATACCCTGCCGATGTTAATATTCATTTCACGTCATTCATGAGGCCAACTCACATCAATTTCGGGGTCTTCGTCGATGATCTTGAACAAGCGATCCAAGGCCTCACGAATAGCCGAGGCGTTGTATACGGCAGCACCTCCAGTGAGTTCACGAATGGCATCTTCAGCACTGACACCGTCGGGGAACTCCCTGATCTTGTCCATCATATCGTCGAGAGCACCAACGCCGTCGAAGTTGATGAAGCGTTTCCAGGGTGGAGGGCCGAAGTAACTGTCGAACCCCTCTGGGGGCTGGGCGTGATGACCACCGTCAATCCATTTGAACTGACCAGAGTTGGTCTTTTCAATGATGCTCACGAACGGAGCGAGTTGCGTTTGAAAGGCCTGTTATGTTTAGCAAGTGTCATATCTGAAGCATGGAAATTGTTGCTAACCTTTGCGCTGCCGTACGCGCCATGAAGGCAGAGGAACTTCATAGTGTCTTCGTGCCTGAGTAAGATGGGTGCCAAGGGAGAGTCAACGTTGCGCTGGAGCAGGATTGCACAAGACTTGAGGCAAGGTCAGAAGGTCTTATCTCTCGGGCATTCACCGGTCTTGGCAAGTCTGGATCAGAACAACGGTTGCGAAGTTGGTGGTATGCGTGGAGGTCGGATGCATACGGCCAAGGGAGGGGTGATGAATCTTTTCGTGGTGTGGTCCAGATGACACCTTGACCTTTGCTCCGAGGAGCAGCATGGACGCTCGCAACGTGTCGAACAGGGAAACGCGGATGATTTGTCGCGAGTTCTTTCATTCGGGACTGTTATTCCCGTTGCTTGAGGCATAGTTGGAGCTTACGACTCGGCGTATCTACCATGCATTGTTCAATCTCTCCGGAAACGGTACCTTAGCCGTTCGGCAATTCATAGCGTGGAGCTGATCAACTCGGGCCGACGTCAATCAACACCATGTCTGCACCAGATATTTCCCAATACGGCGATTCGGCGAACCTCGTCGTCAAGATGGTGCTAAAGGAAGCCCACTGAATCATCAATGCGGAAAGACTGCCGTCGATCATCTGGCATTTTTGTGATAAGGCAAGAATCGGTAGTTGAGACTCAAGTGCCGAGTAAATGTCTCACCTCTACGAGACATGGGGGCCAGATTTGAGACTCAAGTCCACTTCCTTGGGTCCTTCGAACGCCTCTGATTGACTCAGTGGCTCCAGGTCAGACACTGAAAGCAGATGTCTTTGAGATTTATACCCGCTATTTGCCCGAATAATGCGACATTGTCATCAAAGGGGACGCAACCAGTTGCGATGACCCCCTGGTACGAGGACTTCCAGAAGTCTCAGTGAACATCTGTTGTGAGACGACACGCTTCTTCCAAACCCATTGTTACCACGCCTTCAGCAATGGTCCATGACATGAGACCCCGGCCCTCGTAATGTGGCTGTCGCATGCGGCGTCATCATGACCGCAGTCGTTATCACATCGAATGGTATGCAGCAGAAGTCTCGATGGGCCGACTTCTAGCAAAGATACCCTGGGAGGGAGAATGACTCGATAAAGCTTTCGGGAAAGGTACCAACTAAGACAAAGCGCCAGGGGCCGTGGGGTTTGATAGCATACCTATTGACACGCCAAGCCGGAAACGTCTTTCTTGTGCACAAGTGAGTGCTCGCTCGATTCGGCCAGTGTAAGTCGCCCTTTTAGGATCACTCGAGTGAGCAGTGGTGCATCTTGAAAGCATATAGATAGCTGGCTGAAGGAAAGAAGACAGAGAAATTACAGCATCTCCCGTTATTCTTTCTTCTTGTCCTTGCCTTAGGATTCACGGCTCTCCAAGCCCAGCCTTTAGTCCTTCATTTCATCCTTCATTTAAATTGCACAGTTAACAATGGCTTCTCATTCAAACCAAGAGCCGCAGCCGCCGGCGCCCATCGCCATTGTGGGCATGTCTTGCCGGTTGTCCGGCGACGTGTCTACGTTGGATGATTTCTGGACTCTGATGTCCCGGGCTCGTAGTGGCTGGACGGAGATCCCTGAAGACAGGTTCAGCAAGGATGCTTTCTATCATCCTAGCCCCCAGAAGAAGGGTTGCTTCAATCCTCAAGGAGGGTACTTCATGAAGAGGGATCTGTCAAGGTTCGACGCACCGTTCTTCAACATCACTCAGCAAGAGGCTGAAGGGATGGGTAAGCATAACAATGTCTCATCTCGAGCATGATGGATCAACGCTAACTGGCGGACAGATCCCCAACAGCGCCAGCTCCTTGAGTGCAGCTATGAGGCACTCGAGAATGCTGGTTTCCCCAAGGACACCATTGCCGGTGGAAACATGGGTGTCTTCATTGGTGGTACTGCCTCAGATTACCGCCTGGGCACCATGAGAGATCTGAACAACGTGCCCATGTTCGATTCGACTGGCAACCACCAGTCTATTCTAGCTGGCCGCATTTCCCATTACTTTGACCTCCAGGGTCCCTGTTTCACACTTGACACCGCCTGCTCATCTGGTCTGATTGCTATGAGCCAGGCTGTGCAGAGCATCCGTGCCGGCGAGTCGGACTCTGCTATTGTTGCAGGATGCAAATTGAACTTGCAGCCCGATGACTTGATCTCCATGTCCAACCTTGGGTAAGCATCTCGACTTCCCCTCCCTCTAGAGCCATACTGACGGTAACAGTATCTTCAATGAGCACGGAAAGACTTTCGCCTTTGATCACCGTGCGAAATCAGGCTTCGCCCGAGGTGAAGGCGTTGCATGTCTCATTCTCAAGCCTTTGGACCAGGCCATTCGTGACAATGACAAGATCCGCTCAATCATTGTGCACGCTGGAACGAATCAGGACGGCAGGACTGTCGGTAAGTTTTCATAAAGCCTTCACTGCATTGCCCAGATGTTAGGTAGTAACTTTTGAAAGGTCTTTCAACGCCAAATGGCGCATCACAAGAGCGTCTCATGCGGGAAGTCTACCGCAAGGCCTGCATCGACCCAGATGAGATTGGCTTCGTCGAGGCCCACGGCACAGGCACCAAAGTCGGCGACCCAATTGAGGCTCGTGCTATCTACAATGTGCTTGGCGCTGGCCGCACTAAGCGTAATCCTCTGTACATCGGATCGGCAAAGACAAATGTCGGCCATCTGGAGAATGTCAGCGGTATCGTGTCGGTCATCAAAGCGACCTTGATGCTTGAGAAAGGTTTCATCCTCCCCAACATCAACTTCGAGAAGGCAAATGATGCTATTCCCCTGGATCAGTGGAACATGAAGGTTCCAACGAGCCTGAAGCCGTGGCCGGCGAAGAAGAAGTATATCAGCATCAACAACTTCGGCTTTGGTGGCTCAAACGCCCATTGCGTCCTGCAGCGGACGCCTCTATCTATCAATGACCTCCCGATAGAGTCACAGTCTGACTCTCCTACAAAGCTCTTCGTTCTTTCTGCACATGACGAAGCGGCGGCTAAGGCTCTCACGAAGCAGCTGGGCATCTATGTCGAGCAGCATCCTGAGGTGTTCCAGAAGCGCCTTATTCGGGACATTGCTTACACTCTGGGGCAGCGTCGCTCGCACATGCCGTGGCGTCTAGCTGTTCCGGCGGGCACATGCAGTGAGTTGGCTATTGCTCTCAACAGTGCAGACAACAGGCCGATCCGTGCCTCCAAGGTTCCTAAGCTGGCTTTCATCTTCACTGGTCAGGGTGCTCAATGGCATGCCATGGGACGAGAGCTTATTTACTCTCATCCTGTGTTTGCTGAGACGCTTGCTGCCGCTGATGCTGTGCTATCACGGCTTGGCGCTGACTTCTCCCTGGTTGCTGAACTCAACAAGGAGAAGTCGGAGTCGCTGGTTGGCATGGCGCATATCAGCCAGCCGGCTTGCACCGCTGTGCAGTTGGCACTCACTGACCTGCTCAGCTCTTGGGGCATCAAGCCACAGTCTGTCACCGGCCACTCGAGTGGAGAGATTGCAGCGGCATATGCGGCTGGGGCTATCACTCTCGATGCTGCTATGGCCGTTGCTTACCACCGTGGCCAGGCCACTTTGAAGATGAAGGCTCGCTTCCCTGATCTTAAGGGCTCCATGCTTGCTGTCGGCGCCAGCCCCAGCGATGTGCGTTCCATGATCAAGACAATGGGACTTTCAGATGTCGGCGTCGCTTGTGAGAACTCACCTGGCTCAACCACCGCCTCTGGCGATGAGGCTGCCATTGACGCACTTTCCGCCGAGCTTGAACGTCGCTCTATCTTCAACAGGAAGCTTCGCGTCGAGGTTGCCTACCACTCCAAGCACATGGAGCTTGTTGCTGATGACTACCTTCAGTCCATCCGGGATGTTGAGGCTGTCGCTGGTAACGGAGTGTCGTTCTTCTCTTCGCTGCATGGAGAGAATCTCTCTGACACCAAGGAATTGGATGCTCAGTACTGGTGCGATAACCTCACGCATCCAGTGCGCTTCGCGTCATCTCTGCATGAGCTGTGTGTCAACGCACGCCCTGACATTCTGATCGAGATTGGACCTCACGCCGCTCTGGGAGGGCCCGTCAAGCAGATCCTCAAGGGCGTTGGGCAACAGGCTTCTGGCATCACCTACTTGTCTTCACTCGTTCGCGACCAAGACGCCACCACGACTACGGTCAAG
This sequence comes from Sarocladium kiliense, assembly GCA_030734395.1. Classification (NCBI taxonomy): domain Eukaryota; kingdom Fungi; phylum Ascomycota; class Sordariomycetes; order Hypocreales; family Sarocladiaceae; genus Sarocladium; species Sarocladium kiliense. Next base: position 284,365 of record JAUZTG010000015.1, on the reverse strand, counting down.
CTCGCAGGTGACCTATTCATGAGGGGTTACCCTCTGAACTTCGAGGCCATCAACCAGCCCCGCGGCAGCGCTACAAAGCCCTCTGTCGTGTCGGACTTCCAGCCTTACCCATGGACAGAACACAAGTACTGGTTCGAATCTCGCGTCAGCAAGCAGCATCGTATCAAACAGTTCCCTCGTCACGACATTTTGGGTCTTTTGACTGCCACATGCAGCGACGATGAGCCTGTTTGGAGCAATGTCCTCACTACAGACGACCTGCCCTGGTTGAAGGATCATAGAATGCAGAACTTGGTCACGTTCCCTTTGACCGGCTACTTGTGTATGATCACAGAGGCCGCCTCTCAGAGGGCTTCGATGCGCGGAATCAACTTCGACAAGTTCTACTTCCGTGAGTTGCAGGTGTCTCGGCCGCTCATTCTTGATGATGGGGAGCGTTACGAGACAGCTGTGAATCTGCGTCAGTATGCTGAAGGCACACGATCGTACTCCGATGACTGGGATGAGTTTCGTGTCTCGTCTTGGACTGCTGCTCGCGGATGGCTTGAGCATTGTCGTGGCCTTGTGTCTGTGAAGAAGGCTGAACATGGCAATGCGGTGGTCTCGGCGGACGCTCAAGCGTCGGTTTACACATTCAAGGACGCAGAGTCTAAGTGCAAGAGTGTTCTTCACATCCCGACTTTCTACTCTGAGCTCGAGGCGAAGGGCCCAGGCTACGGCCCTGTATTCCAATTGAAGGAGGATTCATTCCTTCGCACCAACGGGACTATCTCTGTCGGCACCGTCACAGTTCCTGATTCTGCTGTTACCATGCCGCACGGATACGAGACGCCGTCTATCGTTCCAACAGCCTTTTTGGACTTGTTCTTCCAGCTGACCTTCGCCGCTCTTGGAGCAGGTAAGGGTCAGATGCGTAGCATGTACATGCCTTCGGCCATCAAGAGCCTTGAGCTCAACCACGTCGTCCCCAACCAGGCTGGTCAAACTATTCAGGGTATGGCCCAAGGCGATGCATCCCACGCTGGACCTGTTGAGTTCAACCTTCAGGCCTGGGAGTCTTCAAGCGCTCCAGAGCCACTCATCAAGCTTGAGGGTTTCCGCATGACCCCGGTCAAAGACGAACAAGATGACGATCTCAGGCCTCGATCTCTGTGCTACAAGCTCCAGTGGGAAGACCTGGACAAGGTCGTTGAGTCTGAGGCTGAGTCTTCCAGCAAGGAATCGGATGAGACATCTTCCGATGCCGCAACGAGTGACATTAGCCAGCCTTACGACAACATCACCACCCCTCCAGGAGAGATCTTCAAGAACAGGATCACCATCATCTCAGACAAGAGTCGCGACGATCCTCTCACCGGTGCTTTGGCTGATCTCATCGACTTGAGAACGGGCAAGACCCCTTCCATTTGCTCCTTCGGTGGCCTTGAACCTAGCAGTGAGACGACTTACATCTGCCTTTCTGAGATTGACAAGCCGCTCCTGGCTGGCATGGATGCTGGTGTATTCCAAAAGTTACAGGACCTTCTACTCGCCTCAACCTCAATCCTTTGGGTTACCAAGGGTGCCTACAGGTTCGCGGAAAGCCCGGAGCAGAACCTTGCCCAAGGTCTGTTGCGCACGCTCCGCTCAGAGGCTGGCAAGACGGCAGCGATGCTGGACCTTGATCCTAAGTCAAAGCTGGGCCATTCTGAACGTGCCGAGCTTATTCTTCGTACCCTAAAGATTACGCTTGAAGCAGATCCCGCCAGGCCGATTGATTATGAGTTCGCCGAAGAGGAGGGCACTCTCGTCGTCCCGCGTGTTCTCGAGGGCGATGAGATGAACCAGATCATGCACCGCGAGACCCGTCCTTCAGCTCTGTACAAGCAGAACTTTGGTCAGCCTGGTCGTCGTCTCAAGATCGAGGTCGGCACTACCGGTGCTTTAGACTCTTTGTTCTTCCGCGATGACCCTGAGATGCCTCTTGCAGACGATGAGGTCGAGGTTCAAGTCGCTGCTACGGGCATGAACTTCAAGGATGTGGTCATCGCTATGGGTCAGGTTGCAAGCCCTTACTTGGGTGTCGAGTGTGCTGGAGTTATTGCACGCGTCGGTTCCAAGGTTGATTCTGTTGCCGTTGGCGATCGTGTGTGTGCCATGTCTCTTGGCGCATACTCGACCTTTGCTCATTGCAAGGCCACCAGCGCCGCCGTCATCCCTGACGATATGTCTTTCGAGACTGCAGCCTCCATCCCTGTCGTTTACAGCACCGCTTACTACGGCATCTTTGAGCTTGCACGCCTCGAGCCTGGCGAGCGTATCCTCATCCACGCAGCAAGCGGTGGTGTTGGTCAAGCTGCCATCCAGCTCGCTAAGCTTGTTGGCGCGGATATCTTCGCTACTGTCGGTAGCGCGGAGAAGAAGCGTCTGATTATGGATAAGTACGGCATTCCTGAGAATCGCATCTTCTACAGTCGCTCGGCTGCCTTCGGACCCGCTATCCGTGAGGCAACTGGTGGTGAAGGCGTTGATGTGGTTCTCAACTCTCTTGCCGGTGATCTTCTCCGCGAGACTTGGGAGTGCGTTGCTCACTTTGGCCGCTTTATTGAGATTGGTAAGAGGGACATTACTTCGAATACGAGGCTTGAGATGGCCAAGTTCGAGCACAATGCCACATTCAGCTCGGTGGATCTCACAGTTGTTGCTGCCGAGCGGCCAAAGATCATGGGCAGGGTACTCAGGAACGTCATGGACCTTCTCAAGGACGGCGAGATCCAGCCCATTAATCCCATTACTGTTATGGGTATTGCGGATGTTGAGTCTGCTCTCAGGATGCTGCAGAGCGGAAAGACTTCTGGCAAGGTGGTGCTTTCTCACAGGGCCGAGGATGAAATTATGGTATGTTACGATGGACACCACACACTTCCTAACATTACTGACTCCTACTTCTCAGGCTACTCACCCTATTAACAAGTCTCCAGCCTTCCGTGGTGATGCTTCTTACATCATCATTGGAGGAACTGGTGGTCTTGGCCGTTCTATGGCTCGCTGGATGGTCCGGCAAGGCGCACGTCACATCGTCCTTCTCTCAAGAGGTGGTGTTGTGACGGACGAGCTTGAGCATCTCATTGATGAGAGCTCATATGAGGATGCTACCATCTATGTCAAGGCTTGTGATGTCGCCAATGAGGCGAGCGTTGAGAAGCTGGTGGCTGAGTGCCATTCTGACATGCCCCCTATCAGGGGTGTTATCCACGCCGCTATGGTTCTCAGGGTATGTACAACGTTTTACAGTACTATCCAGGTCTTCTGTTCTAACCAATCTTCTAGGACATGCTCTTCGAGAAGATGACATTCGACGACTACCAGGCCGTCACCCGCTCCAAGGTCCTTGGCGCTCGTCACTTCCACCAAGCACTTGCCTCCCAGCCCCTTGATTTCTTCATTATGCTCTCCTCCGTTGCCGGCATCGTCGGCAACCGTGGTCAAGCAGCCTATTCTGCTGCTAACACCTACCTCGATGCCCTCGCTCAGCATCGTACTCAAAAGGGTCACCCTGGCAGCGTGGCTATCAACCTCGCTGCTGTGGAAGGCGTTGGGTACCTTGCTGAGAATAAAGCGAGACAGGAGCAGATCTTGCAGAACATTGGTGGCTCAACACTCGGCGAGAGCGAGGTCTTGGCTTTGATCGACTCCGCCATACGCGGATCACTTGCCGCCTCCTCAGGATGCCAGGTCATCACCGGCCTTGACATCACTGATGGGAATAACCTCCCTTACTATGCCAGTGATGCCAAGTTCGCCCCCCTCGTTAAGGCTGCCGTTGCTGCATCCGCCAAAGACTCCTCTGCCGCCTCCTCCGCAACCCTCACCATCGCACAACAGCTTCGTGCGGCCTCCCACCCCGCCGAAGCAGTTTCCCTCGTCACAGCTGGTCTCGCCCAGAAACTCTGCGCGATCCTGATGCTGGACCAGGCGGAAGATGAGAAGGCCATGGCTGATAGAAGCGTGACTAGCTACGGCCTCGACTCACTGAATGCGATTGAGCTGAGGAACTGGATTGGAAAGGAGCTGCAGGCGCACTTGCAGGTATTGGAGCTGCTGACTAGTGGGACGCTGGGGAATCTGGCGGTGTTGGTCTTGAAGAAGTCGAGGGTAGAGAGTTGTTTCGTGGAGTCATCAGGATCGGGGGAATAATGATATACAGAGCGGCGTTGGTTGAAACTAATTCAGAACGGGGCGTTTTGGGTACTTGTTTTAAATGGACTAATGGGATAAGAAATACACGGTTGCTTGAAATCTGATATCGCGGTCACGATCTTGCAGAATGTGGTTCGTAGCGAACTTGCATGAACAATGCTTTACCGCGCACTGAGGACGACTCAACCGGCGGAATCACAGAGCAAAGATAGGACCCACGTTTTCTCTGTGTATTTTCCAAACTTTCTCATCTGCTGTTATTCTAATCTTACGTCGAGGTTGTTGAAGATCTACCAGATGTTCGACCTTGGTGCTGGCTTACACGTCCATCCAAGGCATTTATGCCAATCACGAAGCCACAGTCGACAAAGCAGGTGAAAAGACAAATCTGCTATTACCATTATCATCATCAGACTTTCCATCGGAAAGTAACTAGTCCTTTGGCCCCTCATTCATATAACCCTTGGTTCTAAGTATGCCTGAAAACCTGTTCCCCGAAGCCTACTCCATAATTCCCTCCTCTTGATGCCAATGGGGTATAATGATGATTCAATCCAAGTAATTCTTCCGTGCACTTTCCTCAATTCAAGCATAAAGCAGCCAAACAGTGAGCAGAAAATCAAATCGAACTAGATGCAATGCTTCCCCAGGTCTTGAGAGGAGCTTGGGGAGGGGTGCAAACAACAAAGAGCAAGAAAAACAGGAAAACAAACACCAGAAACCCAGCTCTATCATCTCTCATGCCCGTGTCTAAAGATATTCATAAAGGTAATAAGGAAGGGTGGATGGTAGTGTAGTAGTGGCAAAAGCGAGTGGTAGGTGTGAGATTGTGAGATGTATTCGTGTGCCGATGAGGCCAGAGAAGCCGCACTCTCGGTCTCGAATGGCTATCCATGACGCGGACAAGGTGGTGAATGACTCTGCCGCCCGCCCATCTCAACTCGTATTGAAGCGGGAAAGCCGTGCAGGGAGTCAAGAAGGGTGAAGTGATGCAGCGCCAAGGCGACAATGCCATACCTGGACGGTGGAAGTGCAAGGACCCTCTCATAACGAATGTCCATCAGAGACGAGACCTCCCTCGGGACGTGAACACACGCGTCTTAGGGAGGCTCAGCGCAGATCCCAAGGCGTGAAGAAGGGTAAGAGTGCCCAGCCACTTTCGACCCGCGCCATGCGAAATATTGTCCGGATGATCGTAGAGTAGGCGGGCGACAGACGTGAGGGAGGGTGGGATGTGAGGGGGGGGGGGGGGGGGGGTTCGGTGGGGTCAGACTACCGAGAGGCCGCATGACCACCCTTTGGCGCGAGTATTGAAACCACCCCTCCCTCAACTGACGGGCGTCAGAGACATGATCCAGTGAAGATGATCCAAGCGCATGCGAGACAGCGCCGAAACATGTTCGGTGGGAGTTGACGCGCGGATTGGTCGGATCTTCTGTTGAAAGCCTTCAGGCAGACCCCGTGATTAGCTCCTCTGGCAGATTATGCATGCGCCCCAGAGTGCATGCATGCTGCATGTCGGATAGGAGTGGGAGCAGTGCATAAGCCACACCACCAGGTGGACATGATCAGCTCAAAAGCCGCCACGATAGATGATGTCTCGGCTGCGACACAGGGTGCCATGTGTGGTCGATGCGAAGAGGATAGCACCACTACACCTACCCCAACCCAGCCGTTGCCGCAAGACATGGGCAGATAGCCTTGGTGCCTTGATTCTATAACGGGGTAGTAGCAGAGGGTACATGCCGCCAGGCCATTGGCGAACGACTGAGCACATGACTCTCCCGCGCGACCATCATGGCTGTTCACGAGGCTGTCCAATCTCGCTGCTCTATGTGCAGGCGGAATCAAGGGCCGTTTGCACGGGATGTACTTGCACCCCGTTCGAAATGAGCCAGGAGTTCAAGGGGGTTTTGCCACGAGCAATAACGAGCACTTGTGACTGGTCATGATCATCTGCCTCGTTCCATCCCTGCGTGCGTCAAGTCGGTGGCCTTTGTCTAGTGATGGTCTTGAGGCCCGCCTGATTTTGCATCTGGGATTATGCACGAGGAGTTCCATCAGCATAGCCGGAAGCACTATACACCGTCTGAGCGCTCGCAGTATGGTGGCCCGGGAGAGTTGGATAACTGTCGGAGTAGTTTGCGGGCGTTGACTCCCATCGTGGGGGTGTCGCCGTTGACGGATGGTGGCTAACGGGTGTGTGCAGTCCGGAACTTCCATATCCAGCTGTTGTCACAGTACGAGTGTCGTAACTCGTAACAGCAGGCAGAGGTGCTGTTGTCAACCTTAGGGGTGGTTGTTGAGGGCTTGAGTATCTCGCGTTAGGGCTGCTGGTTCGGGCAGCGGTAGGGTACGCCGGTGCCGTGGTATAAGGCGCCCAGGGTCCCTGAGAACCAGGAAGTGATCTTGGCGATGGAATATTATCATTGTGACCTGAGTGCACAGCGTATGGGCCATGAGGATCTGCATGTTGAGAGCTAAGCGTTTGCGCAGCTGGCGGTGTCGGCAAAGGTGCGTAGCCTCCAGCACCTGGAGGGTGATGCGGCGGCTGTGGAGGCATAGAGTTCGTAGGAGGCAAGAGGCTGCTGGGACTGGCGCAGTATTTGCCGATGATCTTCTTGAGAGCAGACTCAAGGACCTTCCACGGGAACACCTTCACGTCCTTCTCAATGTTCCTGGGTTTGGGGTGGGGAAAGGCCATGATAAGCTTGAAGAACTCCTCGCTTTCCGCTTTAGCCTTTGATACTGTCAGGGGATGGTATCCTTCTAGATTGCGTCGGATGCGGTTCTTCTCCTCGACAGTAAACTTGTTGGGGGCAGCAACGAGTTGCTCCAAGAGATAGATGGTATCGACAGATGTGACATAACACTCTCGTTTCTCGGCCCACCAGATGCAAGAGACGCAAGTGCTCCCTTGAGGGCGTTCACTCGGTGAGACTGGGCGAAAGCTGGCATGGAGTGTCGAGCCGGACTGGCTCTTGCGGAAAACCACGAGGCGACGCCGCTCGGACCACTCCTCTTGCGTCCAGTTCTCCGTCATTGAATCGAGCTTGCCGTTGAGTTTCAGGCTCGCCTTCGATGGAAAATACCCGGAGGCGTAACCGCCGGCATTTTGGGCGATGCTGGTTCGTACAAGTTGAGGTGTACCGCTAGATGTGGATGATGGCATCGGCAGTGGCGTCAAAGATGAGCGGCCCGTCAAAGTATGATCCAACGCTGGGCTGCGACCGGTGCTTCCTAACGGTCCACCAAACCCATTCCATACCGGCCCGGCCCGGCGCTGGTACGGCGGCTCGGTGAAGCTTGATGTTCTGTAGGCAGTGAGCATGTCGTTGTTGCCTTGGTAGTGTTGGTTGTAGTGTCCTGGTTGTGATGGATAGTCGTAAGTATTTGTAGTCGAATCATTTGGCATTTGAGGCTCCTCAGGTTTGGCTGAAGGGCTCGCCTGATCGACTTGCGTACCAGCTGGTGTAGTGTCATGCTTTGGGATTTTGGCTGTCCGCGTGATGTCATCTGCAGACCCTTCGACGTACTGGAACGAGCCCGCCGAAGTCCGCGAGATCTCCTCCCCGGAGGGACCCTCAATCAGGAGGGCCAGAGGCACGCTGCTTCCTCCGCAACCCGTGACCAGCAGCTGGGGCACTTCGGCACTGCAGGAATAGAAATACCCTTGGCCTTCCTGAGCATCCCGAGCGACATCTTGTACTGCGCACTTCTCTGATCCGAAGATGAGGATTACAAATGGCATGGGTGATGAGATGGGGAAGAGATCGTAAGCCGACGATATCTTCAGGTAGACTTTAGTCCCGGCGCTCCCTGATGTCGGTTGACAGGAGAGCACTGAAATGCTCGGGGGCATATATTGAGCCACCGCGGCATTGTTGGCAGCGAAGGACTGTTGATTCAGCTGGGCGAACTTGTCCACCGATTGCTGGGGGAAAGACTGAGATGGATACTGCTCGTATGCATTTTCCTGATACCGTGATGTGTCGTAGCCTATTGCCGAATCCATTGTGTTAGCTCAACACGAACGTAGTCGAACGATGCTTCCTGTGTTGAAGGGGAAGATGACACAGCACTGCGCGAGGCACGCAGGCGGCGGTCTCATGTATCAAACAACGTACCGGGCATCGAGGGCAATTGTGCCTTGCCGTAAGTTGCCATCTCCAACAATCTAGGAGGGGAGTCCCCTGCTGGGTCTCCCCCACTGGCTGCTCGGGCAGCTTCTTCGTAACGAAGAGTGACCGTCTCAGGAGACTCGAGCCTGTCGTCCACGCCAACAATTATTGGCTTTTGTGGATGATAGTCCGGCTGTGGGCAAGCGAGCTCGTCAGTTTCTCTTCGGTAAAGTTACAAGACACAGCTCAGTCCAGTTCACAACAAGACGAAGACAGCGAGAGTCAAAGTTGCGGAACCACGGTTCCCCTCTCTTGAGTATGGTCAAACGGAAGGGGGTCTTGGGGAATAAGTCAAGTGGGAAGTCTGGTGGCCACACTCTCTGGGGTTGGACTCACCTCGTACAGCTTGTAAGGCGGACACTGGAACTTGACAGCAGACATCAAGCTGTCGTGGGAGAGAGACGAGGGGAGAAAGAAGAGGCTGTTTGTTTCGGGGCGGAGGAGGGCGAAGAATGCAGACCACTTTCTGGATCAAGGTCGCAACAAAATGGGTAATAGAATCAGGTCTCGATGGGTCTTGACTCGAGGGGAAGCAGCCCTTCAAATGGATTCCAGTCTCTTGGGAAGACCTCGTGCCCGGAGATTTGATGTGTAACAGTCAAGAGACTAGCAAAATAGAGGTGCTTTGCCCGTATCAAAGCCGCACATCCGTGGTGACGCTGGTTCCAAGCTCTGCGGCCGTGGCAGTGGCGCTCTGAGACAAGCCCGCAACTTCGGGGAATCTGACTGGCGAAAGTTGGGAACTGGCCCGTCGTTGGCAATTTGCTTCGATCCTCAGTCGAGACACTTGCATTCCAAGAACGATCTTCACGTTCAAATGAGGCGTAATGCTCGACAAGGCCCGCCACAAACTGCTAGGCTCCGAGGAATGTGGTGCTGAAATGGTTTGTTGATGTCTCAGAGACCGCGGAGGAGGGGCGCTTCTTATGGCGTTGAGAGGAAAGGGAGTGCCAAGAGGGTGTGTTAACCCTCTGGATACCGCGCTTTATTGTTGGAAAGGGGAGCAAAACGAGCGTAACGTAGGACTATGTGTGGAAGGGTAAGAAAGAGAGAGAGCGAAGTTCGTATTGGGGAAGGGTAGCCGCGTGGTCGTCTGCGAGAGAGATTAGATCAGCACCTGGATACTGTGCTAGGCATGCATGTTAGAATGCGATAGTCGGAACAAGCATGAGAAAATGGGGGAGTATCTCAGGTGAATATCCGGCTTCGACTTACAATAATCTCCAAATAGATGCACGGTAGCGATGTGGCAGCGAGTGCAAAGGCGATCCAAGATGAGTGCCGCTTCCTCCTTGCTTCGAGACAGTGGGGATGGCGACTCAAGCGGGTTTTTGCAAGTGCAGCCAAAACTAATGAGGCGGGAAAGAAGAGATCGGGTCAGCAGCTGCAGGCAGATCTCAAGCCCGGTGTTTGAGAATTGGGCGGGACCCAGGCTGCGCAAGGGAACAAGAAGGATAAGTGGAGGGAGAGCGAGAAGGGAGAAGTGATGATTCAGAACATGAGGGGCAGAGGCAGAGTCAAGTCTCGGGATTCCGTGGATGGCGTCAGGTCGATCAGAGACAAGCAGCGGCCTTGTTCGTTTGGAAGGGCTTTGGTGTATGCAGGTTGAGTTGCCCTGCGTCCGGAGGCGTCGACGGCGTGAAAAGGGCGAAAATATAGTCCGGTTGGCGACAGATCTATGGCGTTGAGTGGGATTCCAGGGGGTTGGCCCTTGAGGAAGGCAAGAAATCAATCCAAGCGGATGTTGAGAGTAGAGACGTTGTGGTCGTTGCAATGCCTTTGCAAAGCGAGAGGCGAGGGTGCAAAGACATATGGTTGAACGATAAGTAGTGTCGTAGCCAAGCTTGACCTCCAAACGGAGAGCAAGCAAGACCCTGGCTCAACGTCAACCCCGCCGGCAAGGCTACGCAAGCCATCGCCTAGGCTCCGATAATCCTCGAGATCAGTGGCGGCTGGGATCCAAACGCAAATGGGCGTTTCCCCAGTACTCGCCGTTGAGATGATAGTATCCAGTGACTTGATGGACGCTGACCTCTCCCAGTATAGCGCGATGGAACTAGGGGAGGGGGGTCAAGGCAAGGGACGGGAAGGGGTGGGGTGTAGAGAAGAGATCCAAAGCCCTCCCTGACCCCAGAAGGGGGAGTGGGGTGCGCAGGTAGGTCAAGGGAGCAAACAGAAGAAGGGTGAGGACAGGAAGCATGGTGATCTCGCTCAGTTGACTAACTAGGTAGTTCGCCTCTGGCTTACTAGCCAGCACGATCGCAGGTCTGCCGTGATCGACAGCTGTGACGCGGCAGTGGCATTTTGCGCTGCACCCTCCGTGTTCAGGATCATCAAGTCTGGCAACCCAACTGCACAAGAGTATGCCCTCATTGACAGACTCGACGACAACACTTGCCATCATCAAAGGCGTCAAAGTTTTCTCAGCTGATGATAGCCACAAGACTCGATGGGTACGGAGCGGCCAAGAACACAAGCCATCGGTGCAATACATCCAGCTGAACACGACGGAAGATCTGTGCTCCAGCTGCGAGGACAGAAGTAAAAGTTGAAAGCTGACATACTGGGAGTGTGTGGTCCGTCTGCCGCGGCGCGCCTTGCGTTTGTAGGGCGTCTTTACCAGCGACAATCGCGTGTAAGTGAGAACGATGAGGACACCCCTGGGTGTCTACATATCCGGTCAGCGATGATTGGCAGCCATCCCGTGATGGGACATCCTGCCGGCTGTAGTGGAGGGTGGCAGGATGCGCATCCACAACGCAAATCAAAGCAAAACAGGGATCATTGGTGGTGGGCAGGAAGTGGGCCATTCGGAGCTTTGGCTTGGGAGGGAGAGAGCTGCTTCGCGGGCGAGGCCCCCCAGCGATGCGGCATGCCCCAGGTGAAGCCAGGGTTGGCGCCCGGTAGTGGGACGTGCCGAGCGGCGCAAGGATCAGCTGCAGGCTGGCCTGAGCTCCCTCGAAGCCCAGGGTGCATCGCCCTTTGGAGCTCATTCCCGTCACCCTCCATGTCTCCTCCACATCGGGACAGACTAGGATCGTCCAGCGAGGAATCATGGTTGCGATGCTTTTCGATGTGGCCATGAAGGATGTGATCAACGAACAGGTGTGGCGATGATGATTATCATCGGGGCAAGTATATGTTCCCGAGAGTGCTCAGGAACATGGGCAATTCAGCTGAGCACGGGCAACAAGCCTGTTTGCCTTTGGAGCTATTGCCCCATAGTATGGCCCGTCCGTCGCGCGCCATCCGCGGCACTAACCTGGTGACCGCCCGTAACATTGTGTGCAAGAATGGCAGGGCGGGATCAAGCAGGGACAAACCACATTGCTCAGGTGTTCGAAGGGTTGGGTACTTCTCAATCCCAAGCCTGACAAAAACTTACTGGGTCTTTTGGTTTAGTTCTTCTTCGCTCGCGTTCGGACGTGGCTGCTTGGGGGACCTGTCGGATCTGAACACCCAAAGAATGATTGATGCCCGTCAAGATTCCGGTCAACACGGTGTGGCCTGTGCTCGGCAGACGGGCGATGACGGCGTCAGGGTCGCGATTTGACGTAGCGTCGGCGATCAGATGGGACACGGCGATGGGTGAGGTCAGGCTCCCGGATCAGCAGACACCCCTGGACTTATGGCCAAATGGTTTTGCTGGTTGGATTGACTTCTCGACGAGGGATGGTCCTTGGTCGTAGTCTGCCGCTAGGATGTCAGTCACCTCCCGCCCAGATCAGTATCATTCTGCTAGGCAAATGACGCTTGCGATGCTCTCCATCGCGTAATGAATCGTCAGTAGGCCTTTACACACTTGGGTCAGGACACGGAGCTTCTGCCGTGGCGCCAAACGTGACCGCCGTGGCTGCGCACTTGGAAGCCACAGTTGGTGAGCTGTGCCTGGCCTAGCAATAACACTGGGGCTGGCCAACAACTTGTTCCTGGCACTACTTTCGAGCGATTACCTCCCGCTCCCTGCATGCCAGCTCTTGGCTCATTGCACTCGCACTAGAGAAATGACACTCCTTGGGAAACCCTTCCAGCGCCCAGACTGGAGGAGAATATCGTCCCACTCACCGAAAAGGCACTGAATGTGATGGATTCTGGAACTTGTAGGAAGGGTTAGATGATGCGCACAGATCCTACTGGAGGCGAGCTCACAGATGATAGAACTCCCTGTGCCAACCTCTCGAGTCATTCCATGGGAGGAACTGGAAACTTCAACCTTTAATTGCGTAGCCGTGGATGGCAGAAGCATGCCGTGGTCTAGCTTGAGTTTGTTCGTTGAATATTGCAATCGTTCGGCTTCTGCGAATGCGATCCTGGATTACGGCGGGTCTGTCTTATATGCCAACTGCGGCCAGAGAAGTGCACCACAGTCGTGACCATTGAGCGTAACAATGGCAGTCTCGTCTTGACTACCCATGTGCAGGCAACAATCGTGTAAAGTCCAGAAGTGCACCGTTCGGAACGCTGTCAAGCCGCTCGCCTCCATGCCGTAGCCCAGAGGGCTTCACGACCTCATGCAACCAAAGTGTGTGCAACATAGCAGTACATCCTACACAGCCTGGATCCCAGATCGATCGTACAAAGAGAGCGGCGTCGAGAGGGGGTGAACCATCTCACCCAGGAGACTGATTGACGGGATGACATTGGGGTGTAGGCAGTTGAACAAGACAAAAGCGCCACCTCGGCTTCTGAGGTTCTTGGCGCCCACCCAGGATGCGCCGCAGTAAATTGTTTGGTTCGTTAAGATGACCTGCATGACGCGTTTCTTCGGCCTATATGTTAGCCGATCAAGTATAATATCAGACCGAGGGCCGCCTCAATTTGGCCTGCAAATTTGTCCGGGTTTGGTTGGGCGCGCTGAGGCACTCACAGAGGGAGCTGGGATCGGCGCAAGGGTGTATGGCATCCTCTGTGGTAGGTTGCTTCAGTATTCTGAAGTCTCATCAAGCTGTACCTCGATAAGGGGCTCTCCTGAGCCTATACCAAATAGAGATGTGGAAGGCTTGACGATCTGAAGTCTTATATTTGTGATCTCGCGGTATTCACATCTTGCCTAAGAACGGTTGAAGAAACCCGGGAGAATCGCTGTGCTGCTACTCCGCACCACCGTGCGGAATTGGCGGTGCTGGATCGAAGCTAGCTCATGGCGGATTGTCTTGAGCCAAAAACGAAGGCGCTAGCATTTTGACCTCACATAACCCTGTTTCTTAGACCGATGTTTGTTACCTTGTGACTTTCCTATGCTCGAAGAGTTGCCCTGCGCGATGAGTAAATGTTGTACCTTGACAGCCTATAGGTGAACATGTTCAAAGCCATCTAGCATGATGCTATTCCTAACGTGCCGAAGGCTCCACGAGAGGCAGTGCAGCAATCGGGCAGGATACGCACCTCCATGGACACAGGACTCTACTCATCGCTGGAAGAATGATGAACAATCACACGATGGCACAACGAAGTCTCGATTGAGTTAGCTGATGGTAGTGGGTCACCATCGAGTTCCGAATGGCCGAAAGAGGCAATGTTTGAGTCCTGGTGAAGCGTTGCAGTCGAGATGCTGCACGTGGAGTAGCACAATAGGCGAGCACACGCCCTTAGATCGTGCACTCACAGGGCCTTAAACCAGACTTTGGAACGGCCGGACAGCCGCAGAGGTTGGCTCCGCCTCTCTGCGGTGCTACCGCTGGAACGAAAACGTGGTTGTTTGCGATACCGGAGTCCCGGAAGAGCGCTGAATGGATGCTCGGAAGCGGTGATGACCGGTGCGAATGGGTCAAAGTGGTACGAAGATTTAACGCGATGGAGAGGGCCAAGTTGCTCACTCCCTGCAGTGGCTACCATAGCAGTCTCACAATTGGTGTCATCAAGAATGGACTGCAGCTTGGATGGGGAGTTGTCGTACCTACATCAAGCGCACAAAGAGCAGGGGGCATGCATAACAATGGCCATCATTTCGGTATGGCCATCGCTGGGAATCTCGCTAATGTGTTCCCTATAGGGCGAGGATTGTTATGCTGGCTGGGGATGGGAGCCGCAATGCGCTTGGCCGTTGGATTTCGGCGAAGAACTCTGTAAATGAAACGGACGCATCATCGGCAGTCATCATCGCTTGATGTCGTTGTACTCGGCGTTGGTTCAGAGGAGCGGCAAAGGACAAGTGCAGATGGACAAGAAATTGGGGCAGGGGTGCGCGGTCTCGGTCGGAGTTGCCTTTTGTAATGAGCTTGAAATAGATTGATTAAACGAAGCCGCTGCGAAGCATTGAGAGGAGCCAACAGGCGTGCCGGGCGCGTCGAAAGGTTTGAGGGAACTTTCTGTGAACGGGACGAAGTTCAATCTTTTGTGTGTCGAGCAAGAAGCTGAGCGAGGAAGGACGTGCCAAAATGAGGCGGAAGGCACGCTGCAGGGCCGGGGTCGTTGCCGCTTGTTACTCACGACCCGACAGCTGAAAATGCAACCGCACGGACGGAACACAGTGAGTGTCATCTATCTATGGATATTTTCCTCACGCATGCGAGCAAGATTCACAGTCAAAATCAGCTCTACAGTTGCGAATCGTTTCGACTTCTCTGGAGCCTGTGGGAAGCCATCGGCTGTCTCGTCACGTTGCAATACCAGCGGAAGGGACTCCGTACCGTTACTTCGTACCTTTCCAACCTGTCTCGAATCTGCCAGCTGCTGCCAAGTGCTGCCAGCTGAATCTGCAGGCTCCGTCCACTCTTTGCGCGCCTCAGCGTGGATTGATGCGAAGTACCACCCTGCACCTCCACCCGTTCAATCATTCTCCCATCTTTTATAACCTGCAATGATCATGGTAGTCTCGCCGTTGAGGCAGAAGATATTGTTCTCTATTGCTGTCTTTTTTTTTTCCTCTTTACTATCTTACTGCAGGTGACTTCTTCCATTCTCGGGAAGGCCTTCCCCAGTTCAACACCGTATAGTGATACATAACAAAAGGCCCTGTTAAAAACGTAAACCCTTGTGACTAGACCACGCTCATTACCTGCATCTCGTCTCACCTGTGTGCGCATGGCCGATCATCCCGATCTGCCTGTCTTCACAGTACCTGAACCGACCGCGGAATATCTCTTGATCACACTAAGGTCCGAATCAGCAGCCTCTCGATTCTACGAGTGCACGCCGTCAAATGACGTCTGTGGGGCGTCCTCACCAAGAGCCACTCGCAACAACAGTCCAGCACAACCATGCCACTTTCGCGCCAAAACAGGCTTATTCCAGTCACTTTCAGCGAGGAACAGCTTGTCATCTTGCCGGATTGGGATTACTTCTTCGTCCAGCATGTCCATGAAATGAATCGAACTCCACGGGAATTTCGGCTGCCAGCCCTTCATGACGCTGCCGCTTCTGGCGCGACCACGGGGATACGAAACGAGTACAACTTTGCACTGCCTTCATGGTCTATACGTTAGGATACACAAGACGTAGCCACACGAATCCTCAACACCTTGTGGTTTTCGAGGCGCGAAATCTCAGACCACCAAGGATGGCAGTCTCAGATCCCCTGGATCCCTGTCCTGTACTCCCGTCGTGGCGTCTTCTCACCACGCTCTTTGGCTACACTTTGCCGGTTCCCCTCCCCATCTCTCCTCCCCGCCTGCTGGGAAGTAGTCTCGTCCTACCTGAGGCCGCAGACAATAACCTTACGCTCCCGTTACGTACAGGAGCCCTCCAAAGAACGGACGGTGGGGTGTGCATGCAGTTCGGCGGTGCTATCATCCCATATGGTGCAGCAACTTGCAGCTTCAGGGACCAGTAGGAACGCAACACCTTTGCCATGTTCGTCTCAATGAATCTTCAGGTGGTGCGAACCTCCTCCTCTGACCCAGCACAACAAGATCAGACGACAATAGAGTCACCAATACCTGATGACGACCTCCAGATCGACCCTTGACAGCCGCACTCCAATTCTGGCCTAAGTTCTGCGTTAGCGGAAGATTCGTCTACCAAGATATGGTTCGGCCACCATTATCCACTGTTGTGCAGCCTCATCTCCTGCCCTTGCGGGGCCATTATTGACCTGTCAGGCAAAGCAAAGGGTAAACCAAATCAATAGTGAAGTGATCGACATCGGGATTGCGCTGCGAATCGACTGGGTGGCGTGCAAATTGCGATCGATCATTCCCAGTGCCTACACCGCTGTCAAGCGGACGGTGAGAGGCTGATCATCATGTTTGCATCTGTTGGCGCCACATAAGCTCAGATACCCCGGTTCCTGTCTGTTGGTGCTTTGTTTACGTGGGGCGAACGGAATTGGCGTGTTGTCATGAGTAAGGTAGTCCCTACGAGGAGATCCGGAAATTGGTACTGATCTGGGCTCTGTTAGGCCTTGGCCCAGTGCCTGCAAATTCTGTCACATACTGACACATCATGCGCAATGTAGGGGGAACTGCATGGTGAGTGACATGGCCCAGCTAGTTTCTGCTCCAGCAATCCCATGTTGCGTGCATGCGGTGGGGAGCCCGCGATGAGAGCGATGCAGACAGCGATGGAAGACTGAAGGCTAGTTCTCCTGATACGAATCAGCTTCGGCTGGCCCAGAAAGAGAAACCTTTGCGTCCTCTCGCAAGTGAGTCGCAACCCAATTGGGGGTGGCTGACTTCTGGTCCCCTGAGATAGTGAAGTCGGCAGATCTGAGACCTTCCCCAGCGCTAGGCTGAGGGTGATCGCGCCAGCTCCCTTGGCTCTGGGTAAGCACTGGCCAGCTGCCAGACTGTCAACCTGTTAGGGTCTTTTGGGGATGGAACATCAGCGTTGCATTGTCGCCATGGCATCTCAGTCCTTTGTCCGATCTTCCGCCCCAGCATAGCCGACAGCTGGGTGGGCTTTGCGGCTGTTGTTCCCCCACAGCCAAAGCTGGCTTGATGCGGCCACGCCCTGAAGAAACGAATCACCCTCTGCTGCTTTGGTCGACCAGAGATCGGAAGGGGAAACAATACGGCTGTTCATCCACCCGCTCCCGGCAGCAATGCCAATCATGGGGGACCATCCCGCGTGCGCCCAGCTGAAGTCGAAGCTCACCTGAACGCCGCCATCAGCCAGACACTTTTGGGTGGGGAAGCAGCCCAACGAGCTTTGTCTGCCCTCTTGGGCTCAGGTAGGGGCCCTGGCCAATGCGGCGCAGATCATTGATGCATTGATCTCGGTGCTGCAGGCCCAGCTTGTCAAGGTCGCAGATCGGTCCCGAGTCTAATGACTTGTTGACAAGGGTATTGCGTGTAGGACCCTGTCTAGCCAGCACATTAGGCATCCAAGAACCAGTCCCCTCATCGGCGACCAAGTGACGGATTACCCCTTGTCTGCATCCCCGACGACCAGGTTCCCCGGCCCCGTTTGCTTGGGATTCTATCTGGCAGGCCGTCCCGGACCCGTGCACCGTTTGCAGTTGGCGTGCCCGACCTTCCGTCCTACTAGGCACGGCGCGGAGCAAAACGGTGAGGGTGGGATGCAAAGACGGACTGGCTACACAGTTTTGGAGACAGGGTCCGAGCTCAAGATGCAGCCTCCGCCCTACGGCGCTGGCAAGCACAGGAGAGAGTGGGTGATCGGAGGTGCAGATGAGACATGGAGCTGTCAAAACTGTTGGGCGAGGATCATTAGGGGCAAGTGCCCGTTAGTGATCCGGGCTTCACAGGGGCCAGCGACGGTGGCTAACTGCCAAAGTGATGGATTGGTGTCGCGCTTGTGCACACCTGATCATCCATCCACGATCCAATGATAGTCAACTACACGCCAATGTTCGGTCGATACTGGAAAGGGTTCGACGTGCGTGCACCAGCCGCATATCGACTGAGACAGTCAGCGGTGGCTTGACATCAAAGGTTCCTTCCAGGTGCGATGATGACCTCTACAGACGCGGTGAGGCAATTGCGGCTATGCTTTCTTGTTCGAGGAAACAGGCCACCAGGCATCCGTCGACGAGCTGTTCGGCGTCATCTGGGGATCTGTTGGATCAGTCTGAGTGAGGGCTTTGTTTCCGAGGCGGTGTCAAGGCGTTCCCATCTCGCCCAAGGAAGGGAGGCACCATGCAGGCAAGCCAGGGCCAATGCATCAAGCAATTCCCTGCCTTTGTCTCGGCTCGGTTGTTCAATCACCCAAGTGAGGTCTGACGGCTAACGATTGAGAGACAAGTTAGATTGGCACAGGGTTCGCAAGACCGATCTTGGTGAAGGGTAGTTCACAGCTGGGATGCTCATCGACACTGGGCACCCTAGCTTGTTTCACGTTCTTCAGCATCTGATATTGAAGGAGCATGATCGTCAGCAGCGGACCGATACGTGTTATATGGACAGTAGAGATGTAGAATTGGTCGGTATATAAAGGTTGTTGATCTCTTGATGACACTGGAAGCAATTCTTGTTTCGATGCACTTTACTGCTCGCGTCGACCATGCTATGCCGCTATGCGTGAACGATTCTAGGCCAATGGCGGGGAACAGGAACCGATGACGACCATCGACAAATGAAGGGACGATACGATAACGGCCACAACAATATCAGAGAACGATGTAGAAAACACAGCGAGCCATGTTCACCTTTCCGAAACCATCGAACAGCCACTACTCCTCGCTACAAACTCGTCCAAACCTTTCAACAATGCTATAGCACGAGACACATCTAGCTTCCTGTAACTGGCTTGCTCTCGCCATCTATCGCCAGCTTCTCCACGCCCTGCTCAACACTGCTACCTTCCTCCTGCTTCTTCTTCTCCTTCTCCAGTCTCTTCCTCTCCTTATCCGCCAGTTTCTTCGCTTTCTTCGCGGCGAGCTTCTCCGCTGCGAGGGCCTTCTGCCGCTTCAGCTCTTCTCCGCCATAGGCGTCGCGCCATTCTTCAAGTTTGGCGGCGGGGATGTTGGAGAAGAGGGTGGCGGGGGTGCCGATCTTGTGGCCGGCGGGGAGGGCGTCGAAGTTCCAGGATGAAGGGTCGGGGATGTGCGGGGGGGAGGTGGCCTCGTCGAGGCCGAGTTGGGTGAGGATGTTGGTGGTTACGCCGGGCATGTAGGGGGCGATGAGGGAGGCGAGGAGGTGGATGTGGTGGAGGGCGAGGGAGATGACGGCTTTGCAGCGGTCGGGTTGCTCGGTGAGGAGCTTGCCGTCGAGCTTGTTGTCTTGGAGGAGCTTGTTGCCGAGACCAGAGAAGGTGAGGATGTCGGCGACGCCGAAGCGAAGGCGCGTAGCTTCCATGTGTTCGATGTATTCGCCCAGGACGCGGCGGGCGTTCTCCTTGTGGGCATCGAGACCCTCGTCCGTGTAAGCGCTGCCGTCGGGCACGACACCGTCCATCTTTGCGGCGCAGAACTTAAGGACGCGTTGGCAGAGGTTGCCGACGTTCTTGAGAAGCTCGTTGTTGTTGGTGTCGATGAACTCTTCCCACTTGAACTCCGAGTCGGCGGTCTCGGGGCGACGGGAGAGGAGGTAGAAGCGCCAGATATCCGGGTCAATGCCGGTGTCCTTTGCGTTGTTGCCGAAGACACCGACGCCGCGAGACTTGGAGAACTTGCCGTTCTCGTAATTAAGGTATTCCGTAGCGGAGATGCGGTGAACCTTGGTCCAGTTCTGGCCCGTACCGATCTGCGACGCTGGGAAGACGCAGGAGTGGAATTGGACGTTGTCCTTGCCGAGGAACTGGAAGAGCTGCACGTTGTCGGGGTTCTTCCACCACTTCTCCCACTCAGAAGTATAGGTGTTGGTAATGGATGGGTAGCCGATGCAAGCATCAAACCACACGTAGAAGACCTTGTTCCGGTACTCCTCCTCGCTAAGACCCTCGACATTGGGTATCGGAACACCCCATTTGAGATCACGAGTGATGGCACGAGGCTGGAAACCCTTGTCGAGCCAGGACTTGGTGATAGATAGAGCGCTTAGGCTCCAGCCGCCCTTCTTGCTTGCCTCATCGAACCATGCGGCAACCTTCTCCTGCAGGGCGTTAAGCTTCAGGTAGAGGTGCTTGGTCTTACGACGCTCAGGAGTCGCGCCGTCGAGCTTGCAGTGAGGGTTGATCAACCATCCAGCAGCACCAACATCCTGCTGGGCGCCGTCACTGTCGCGATCAGGCTCAAGAGGGTCAAGACTGGCACCACAAGCATCGCACTGATCACCACGGGCGCCCTTGTCACCGCATATTGAGCACTCGCCCTCGACGAAACGGTCTGCGAGGAAAGACCTGTGGTTCTCGACGGGGCAGAAGGGCTGGCTGGTCTCGCGCTCCTCGATGAAGCCGTTGGCCCAGAGGTCCTTGAAGATACCCTGGACGATGCGGGTGTGGTTATCGGTCGGGGTGCGGTCGAAGATGTCGGTCTCGATACGGAACCAGTCGTAGATACCGCGGTGGAGGGCGTGGTACTTTGCGCAGAGGGTCGGAGGGTCAACGCCTTCCTCGAGAGCCTTGGTCTCGGTGGCAGTGCCGTATTCGTCCTGGAGGATTGGTTCGTCAGTTTAGCCCGTAGAGAAAGATGTCGTGTAGGAACTTACGGAGCCACAAATGAACAGCGTCTGGTAGTCACGAGCCCGGCAGTATCGTGCAAAGACGTCGGCGGAGAGAATGCTACCGATGAGGTTGCCGAGGTGAGGAACGTTGTTCACATAGGGCAAGGCGCTGGTAATGAGGATGTTGCGCTTCCCGGCGACTGGGAGGACGGGCGCCTTCTTGGTCTCGGGAGAGGCCATGGCGAGCGATAGAGCAGATCAATGGGAGGATTTGAGGGTCTGACAGCCGCTGGGGTCGAGGATTGTGTCAAGATGGAAGTGGTGTTTCCGTTGCGAGTGGTGTGGTGGCGGTTGGTGGGGTTGATTCTTTTTGCTTGCGGCAACGAGGGGCTGAAAGACGAGGGTCGCTCTTAGTGCGGGGCAATGCTGGTGGTGGGAAAGCGAAGCAGAAGATTGGCTGATTGTGAGATGGTTTCAGAATCGTGATTGGAAAGGCACTTTGCACAAGCTGTTGGCGGATCCGAATATCACCGCAGGTCTATCGTCAAGATGGGGGAGGCAGGTCCCTGGTGACTCACGAGGTGAAGCGTCGGTGAGGTTCGGTGAGCTCAAGGTGAAACACGGTCACGTGGTGTGCCGACATCGGCTGACAGAGTCATTGAGAGAGCTGTAAGGCGCCGAATAAGACCAGGACAGTAATACTGCGGGCTTGGGATATTGATTTGACCAATTTTGGCATATCTTGGCATATCGGCTCTACTCGCGTCAGGTCAGTTTGCACCTTGGCTATAACATGCAGTGCCTGGTCTGCCGCTGTGCCATGCCAGGGACCCCAGCATTACTTGCATGTGCATGAACAAGGGATTTGAAGGCAGCAAATGAACAACCAGACAGGGTCAGGTACTAAGGGATCTCCCAATGCTGTCATATGAGAGCCTTGTGATAATTCCTTAACATCATCAACTTTGTACGGGTATAAGAGGAGGACGTGAAGCCAAGCCAGGGGTATGTATCGCCAGATGTGGGATGTCACTGTGTAGAAGTGTGTCGAATATATTAATTACCGCCATGAATGTCCTTTCACCTTTTCATACCCAAAACTAGCTGCTCATACCATCCAGCAATCCCTTGATCACGACCATCGCACCCCAAGCACCCGGGTCCGGTGGCAGCTCCTTGCTCTCCGAACCAGCTCCCACGTACGTCGCGCGTCCCAATCTTGGCTTCATTGTCTTGGTAGCCTCGGCACCGTCCACAGCGGCCTGAACACCGGCAGCGAAGTCGCCTCCGCTCATTGCATTCGCAAATGGGATGAGGGTGTCCATGACTGTCCTGTCGCCGACCTGTGCTGGGGTATAGCGACGCAGACTCTCGAGAGCGGACTTAAGTGACAGGCCCCAGAGAGCGACGGGATCTTTAGATGCAGATGATTCAATGTTCTTCTCCAGAGCAGAGCGAAGGGCAACAAAGAAGATGCCGAGGATGCCACCAAGCGTGCCACCCATCTTGCCTTCAACGATCTCCTCCAGCTCATGGAACACCTGGATGACTGATCCAGACTTGGTGAGACCACCGTCAACTGCTGCCAGCATGCATGTTGCGCCAGTCTTAAGAGTTTCGCCACAGTCACCATCACCCATGACGGTATCCCACTTGGTGAGATCCGGCTCGGCTGCTGCAAGGGTGGTACACGCTTGGCGCAGCATCTTCTCTAATACCGCAGAATCAACCTTCAGATCCTTGCTGTCGTCGACGACCTTGTGCTCTTCCTTTGGTGGCGCAACGATCTGCTCGCGGCGGGTACGACGGCGACCCTGGGATCCGGCCATGGACTCCCAGTGGGTGCTTGTTCGGAGGTCGTAGAACTCCTTGATCTGCTCGACTGAGTATTTGCAGTTCTTCGCGGCGGCTGTGACGTTGATGACCGACACGGAGAAGGCCGGGGCGTTGAGAGAAGTCTCAATACAGCCATATGCAACGCGGACGGGCTCAATCTTCCAGTCACGGGCCAATTGCTCGAGCACCTCATCCTGAAGCGCGTAGAGCTCGAGGTTGGACATGCCACCGAAGTTGCTGATCAGGAGGATCGTCTCATCACCGGGAGCGAAGTGGACGTAGCCGCGGATAGGATCGTTCTCGTCAAGGCAGTGCTTCAGAATGGACTGAACAAGCTCGGAGGCGGAAGGAGCCGGTGAAAGTTTCTGGTAGCCAGGCTCGTTGTGAGGGCCGGTTCCCAGCTCAATCTCATCGGCTTCCAACATGCCGTGCTCAGTCCGGCCGGGAACGTGGCAATGGTCGAGGGTCGCAGCGATCGACACAATTTGCTCTGAGAATGCGACACCGAGATCGTAGACATCGTCGAGGGAGCCGCCAGCGGCAGAAGCACCTCCCATCACCTTGAGGACACCAATCTGGCCAGCCAGACCTCTGCGGCCAACGAGGCTGCCCTTCTTGCCCACTGAGACATCGTCACCACAAATGATGACCCGGCAGTTATGTCCGCTCGCGTTCGCCTTCTCGCTCGCCAATCCAAAGTGAAGACAGTCACCGGTGTAATTAGTGATGACGAGGATGGTGCCCTTGTCACTGGGTACGGCCTCGACGCCAGCAATGATTTGCTTAGTGCTGGGACTTGCGAAGATGTCGCCTTGCACAGAGGCAGCTAGCATGTTCTCGCCAACATAGCCAGCCCAGGCAGGTTCATGGCCAGAGCCACCACCACTAATAATGCTAACCTTGGACCGATCGTAGGTGGTGTCGTAGATGACGCGGTTGGCCTCGTCAAGGCTGAGAGAAGGGTTGTAGGAGATGAGACCGCGAAGGGCCTTGTTGACGAGCCCGTCGGGAGAGTTGAAGAGATGGCGCTTCGACATGGTGTCTGTGTGTATTGACAGCCACGATTATGGAGGAGAATACAAATGAGGGGTATGAGGAGGAGAAAAGAGAGGAGGATGGCCGACGTGAGCGTCGCTGTGGCAAGGAGGAGTGACGTCCAGTTAAGAGCTGGCTGGGGACAGGCTCACACATACGTAGCAGCAAACATGCAGGTGCGACGGCTACGACAGGCACGGGAACGATATGGAGGGGCACATCTTTAGCTGACAATGGAGGGGTTGCTTCGGCATGCGGTATTCTTGACGGCTTTCCCAGAAGCGCGTGGTGTGAGTGGCCTCGTGTCGGTGCCACGGCGCAAAGCCATGGGTGAATGAACCGAACCGAGCAAGGCCACTGGACTGACTACCATTCCAGAAGCACCACTTCTCGGGGCGAATCCGCGTGCTGGATCCCCTCAGCGTGGTCCGGGCCCCCAGATTGTGGAGGGAGACATGGTGTTAGTGCCACTGGGGCGCGTAGAGGTAGGCTCTTGGGGGCATTTAGCCTATTCTGTACCGCCGACGAAAGCACTGAGCTGCCTCAAGGCGGGTCCCAGCGCATTGGGGTTCTTCTCTCAATTCTGTTAAATGCCCCTCCTCGCTGACAGCTTATTTGGAGGGGCAGTAACGTTCGCAGCAGCTTGCAGAGGGTTCTGTGGCGCTGGTGGTGAAGGACTCCGGTGTAGGAGGCCGGATTGCCGCATTGGGAAATCCGCGCCATAGGGAGACACCTACTTGCAGCAGACTATCGAGAACAGGAAGACAGTTGACCGACAATGACGCGTCCGAAAGAGAAGACTAATGATAATCACAAGACTCCAAGACCTTTACTAGTCCAGGAACCACACGGGAGAAAGCAGGAAGCCGAGCTTGCGGCTTTTATTAATATAGCCTGCAGGGCAAAGGTGAGGGGCGACGGCAGAACCAGCACCACCCTAGCCACCGACGATGTCGGGGTATCATTAAGAGTTGGAGGGTGGGGGGGGGGTTCCGGCAACAGGATGACGGAGCTGGTTTTTGTGGTTGGAGTCCTCGGGTCGGGTTACGTATTCTCTCTTTAGCCGTCTGGTCTTCTGTTGCTTTGTTGAGGCTCTTCTGTTCGTGGTCGAATTGTACCTAACAAACTTCTCCCTACTCAATTGTTCTTGTTGCTTGCTCTCCTATACCCACGAACACCACTCCATACAATTACGGACAGATATCATGGCACCCAAGATGAGGATTGCAATGAGCTGTGATGTAAGTGCAACTGCAAAGTTCTTCAGTTTGACACGATTTGCTAACTCTGCTCAAGGACGCTGGCGTCAGCTACAAGAACACCATCAAGAAGGATCTCGAGGCTGACGATCGCGTCTCTGAGGTCATCGATGTCGGCTCCAACGACACCTCTGACAAGACTCCCTACCCGACCCGTGCCGCCGCCGCCGCCCGCCTCGTCGCCGAGGGCAAGGCCGATCGTGCCCTTCTCATCTGCGGCACCGGTCTCGGCGTCGCTATCGCAGCCAACAAGATCAAGGGCATTCGTGCCGTCACCGCACACGACAGCTTCAGCGTGGAGAGGAGTGTGCTGAGCAACAACGCGCAGGTGCTGTGCATGGGTGAGAGGGTTATCGGACTGGAGCTGGCGAGGAGGCTGGCGAAGGAGTGGTTGAGCTACGAGTTTGACCCCAGCAGCGCGAGTGCGAAGAAGGTCGATGAAATTACTGAGCTGGAGAAGGAGATGTAGAACGTTAAATCCACTGCGATAATGCATGATGAAGAAATACCAAGATTACAGTACAGCTACATAGATTGTGGCCATCAGCCTCTGTCAGCGCTACTACAACGCACAAGTATTCTAGAAGCCCATAAAGCGGAAAACCTGTCCGGAATATCATTGAGAGTCTTCGCATGATCGGGTTCGGTTCGCAAGGGCGACAAGGTCCATCGCCAGCAAGCTGCTCCATACGCTCGCTCACCGGTATGCCGTAACGGGAATGGAGCTCAGCCCCGAGCTACCCCAGTCTTCCATCACCACCGCATCTCGGTTCCTGCAACAAACCTACCACTTCTTAGCATTCTTAGTGAACCTCAATTCAAGGCATCCAAGATATCGGAGGAAAAGCGTCTCATTGCAGTCGCCATACAACGCAGACAGACACACACACGACATTCGTGACGTCAGGATCCGTCTGCAATGGCTCCTCCACGACGTCGACTCGTCGGCTTGTCGACGAAGATGTACTTTTCCTTGGCAAAGACGAAGGACTTCACCAACGCCTTCATCGAAGAGATGAAGAGTGCGGATTCCACCGTTCTCTCTTCAGTCGACATCTTCGTCATCCCCGACTTCATCACCATCACCAATACGGGCGAGCAGCTTAAGTCTGCGCCAGTTCCGGTCTGGCTCGGTGCTCAGGACACGCATTGGGAAGATTCGGGTGCTTTCACCGGCGAGGTCAGCCCTGCTGTACTTAAGGAGGCTGGCGTGAAAATTGTGGAGGTCGGTCATGCGGAGAGGCGGAGGATTTTTGGCGAGGACGATGCTATCACGGCTAAGAAGACGGCTGCTGTCGCACGAAATGGCATGATCCCTCTGGTATGCATTGGAGAGAAGACAAAAGGTGTTGTCAACGTCGCTGTCGACGAATGCAGTACTCAGGTTGAGTCTGTCATGGCTGGTGTGGAGGATGACGCAGAGGTTGTGCTTGCCTACGAGCCTGTCTGGGCGATTGGCGCAAGCGAACCTGCGGGACACGAGCATGTGCTTGGTGTTGTCGAGGGTCTTAGGAACCTTCCTTGTGTCAGGAATCGCAAAGGTCCGACTCGGGTGGTATATGGAGGAAGTGCTGGTCCCGGCCTATATGAGAAGCTGAGCAGCGGGCTTGATGGGCTTTTCTTGGGAAGGTTTGGACATGACCCAAAGCAGTTCGTGAAGACAATTCGGGAAGTTGCAGAAGCATAGGGGTTTGGTCCCAGCGGACTTTTCCCGCGCAAATAGAGCCGCACGAGCTTTCATCTCGGAAACGACTCAAAAAGAGCTTCATGGCCCATGAGAGCTGGGACTTGTCACTAGTACAGCATGCTTGCTTCACATTTAGATAAGACAAAGCCGAGCCGTCTGTCAGCGAAGGAGCATTTCCTTAACATGATGCTGCGGAAAGCAATGCAACGTGAATATAATTGGCGCAAGCATTGTGTCGCGTTGCCCGAGCTGTGGCCGAATTGACAACGACATCCTGAAGCTTCCACATGAGAAACGCCACCAGATGAACAATGGGGTATTATTGAATTTAGCGCTCTGTGTCTTGCCGTTTACCCGATTAGCTGCCGCGCAGACAGCATATATTGAATGGAGTTCTGGACGCTCAAGGTGACCGCTATTCTGGAATACATCAAATTTGTGATTTGGCCTCCTTTTGATAGGTTGAAGCATGTGGTGATTGAAAGTGCGCTTCGCTCTTCGTTCCGTGGCCCGGTTGCTGGAAATGTGGTGGGTTCAATGAACTTACCTTTCCCTAAAGACTGAGATGCTGTCGGTATAGACTATGGTAGAACGTACCACTGCAGTTCCCTCGACACCGTCATAGCGCGCGCAACGGCGCTGTTCAAACCTCATCGAAGCCTTTCAGCTAAGCCGCTGATCTAAGTCACCAGCAGAGGCGCCGTGCAATTCCATTTTCAGCTCGTTACTCGCATCGTTCTAAACTGTCCCCAGTCTCAGGACGCGCGTCGTCCTCGGAGATATCTTCGTGTTGTTAGCCAGATCGCGTCTTGTCTCGTCTAGTTTGTATCCTGATCATAGCTCTGGCCGTAACCACTAGCTCCCAATACTTCTAGAACTGGCTTAATAAATAGTGCAATAGTCTGTTGTGTCTTTCACCTATGCGTTTAGTTAGTCGCAGGGGGATTGAGCCGACCTTTTTAGGGGTGCAGGCTCCTTGCCTCCAATAGTCTATGTTAGTCAGACTAAGCAATAGCAGTCAGAAAAGAGAGGTCTAGCCCAACTTCTTTTCCTAATCTGTCTGGCTGCTCCCAGTCTAATAGCCTCTTTAGGGTCACACTGAGGCATTTCGCGAGTCTAGATGGCGTCCTTGATGCCTAGAACCCGGCCACGTTGGAAATCGTCGGAAAATGAAGAAGTTCGGGCCCGATTTCTGCAAATAGTAGTGAACAGCGCCTCCGTTGTCACGGTTCTTTACGTATAAGAGGACTAGCAATGCCCCGGCTGCTTGGCGCTCTGGTTTCCCGCAAAATCTATGAAGCCTCGATTTTGTCGCCTATTCTTCATCATCTCTTTGAGGGTCACCAGAGGAGGCGAGCTAAAACTTCAGCGGATCTGTCAAGATGCCTTCCCTCTGGAAGATTTGTATCATTGGCATTAGCCTACTCGACGTAGCGTGTGGGCAGAAGGTCAAAGGCAAAGTCTATGTCGAGGAGACTTGTAGTACCACTGTTGGAGCCCGCAAGCTGCAGCGTGTCCCGACACACGTTCATCATGCCACGGAGACCTATACTATTACCAACACCAAGGTTCAGCACCCCAAGACGACAATTACACCACCAGCTGTTACGCTGACGCAGACTGAGATCATTGTTACAACTCTTACTAAGAAGGGCCGCGCCTCCCGTAACACGGTCAAGGTTGACAAAACCACTACAACCTCTATCAGCACGACTCTAGATACCGTCACCTCGGTCTTCACCTCTACTGATAGTACATCTACAGTGGTTGGAACTACAACCACTATCGCGGCCCCGAATGGGTTCGTTCCCATTCAGGATAGCTTGCCTGCTGGATGGACTATGCAAGGCGATGATGGTGCTCCGCTAAAGAAGAGAAGTCAGGACTCTGCTGCTGCCGAGAAGCGCGACCAATTGGTGGGAGGAGGAGGCCTTGTCAGCAGAGCCAAGAAAGCCGCAAACCGACTTCTATTCCAGCAGACCCCTTGTGGCAACGAGAAGAAGAAATGGCCAGAGGTGGTCAACTGCGATATTGTGACATCCGTCCCGAAGGCTGTCCACACAACCAAGCGCGGGAAGACGATCACTGTTACTGCCCCTACTCCGATCACAGTCTCGACCAAGAAGCGAACCCTGACAATCACAAGCACGTCTTTCCCGCCAGACGTGACTGTGCTGACTACCTCGACTGTCACCGCCACCGTCCTCATCACCACTATTCCAGTCACGTCTACCACGACCACTACGACTTCAACCAATACTGCTTATGTTGCCACGGCCACTGCTTATGCCCAATGCAGCCACGAGAACTTTGCCGACTACGACTCATCTTCGAGCAGCTATGTGCAGGGCGGCTACTCTGACGGTCCGTACAACCAGGTGCTTCTTGTGGCGGACAACGCCTACGAGTGCTGTTCCCTATGTGCTCAAGATCCAACCTGTGAGATTGGATTTTTCCAGTCTGGCGGATCGACAAACTGCTACCTGGAACTCGACCCTACAGCTGCGCATAGCACGACCAATCTTGTGCAGTGGACAGCCTACAAGCAGAGTTCGAATCAGCTTGCCTATGTTATTTTCAATGGCAATGTAGGCGGATTTACTAGCGATAGTTAAGAGCAATTTCTTCATCTGCTTTAGGGGAATTGTTAGATAGGCTTGGCCAAGTTGAGTGGTGGAGACAAGCTGTGAGTTCTCCATCGCCGTATGGCAAGGCCACTCAGTTGTCTGAAGACTGTTTACACAATTCTACGGCTGCTTCATAGTTTTAGAAATTTAGATCGCAGCCCTGATTATACTGCCAATTCATAAAACATAATTCACAGATCTCTACTACCGTGGTCGAAGCGTGACGGCTCCATCACTTCGTAGATCGGGTGTAAGTCGCTGGATTTACCAGGCAATGCAAGCACAGCACCACAGGACCATGCGGAAGAATGCACGTCTTTGAAGCGGATATGGACTGTTGACTACTGACTGCTGAACTGGCGCTTAGACAATGCATATGCAGAACCCCCTGCAACAGGATGAGCCACTGCGTCTTCATTGGCTGGCCTGGTCTGAGCTGGTCGTAAGCGCCTACAACACAGCCATGGAGAGGCGCCAACGCAAGTAAAGACCGGGGTTGAAGTGCGGCGAAGCCGATGTGCAGATGTTTTATAACTGAGAGAGCCTTGTCTCGGCTGCCTGCGCCATGGTCGCTTGACTTGTCTCTCCTCACCATCACCCTGGGCCTATCGCGGGCGGCTAACCATCCACGCTTGCCTTTCGCCCAAAGCTATCGCTCAGATTCAACATCGCTTGCCATCATGGCACCGGGTGGGCTTTGTCTGCTCTGTTTCGACGGCGGCGGCGTCCGAGGTCTCTCGTCGCTGTACATCTTGCGCAACCTCATGGACAAGCTCCAAGACCTTGACCCCAATGCGACGGAACTTCCCAAGCCTTGTGATGTCTTCGATATGATCGGCGGCACCAGCACAGGCGGTCTGATTGCCGTCATGCTTGGACGCCTGAAAATGTCTGTGGATGAGTGCATCGCGGCATATATCAAGCTGTCCAGTCAGATCTTTGCTCCTGAAGATCGCAAGTGGCTTCCGATCAAGCCTAGAATGGGCGGTGGCGGATCTCATTTGGATGTGAGCCCACGGTACGATTCGGCGAAATTGGAGGCAGCTATCAAGGCGGTCGTTAAGGAAGCTGGCTTGCAGGAAGAAGCCCTCCTTAAGACACCGAGCGCAGACGACTGCAAAGTGTGAGTCAAGCTTGTTTAAGAAGCCCACTTTGATGCTTTTCTGACCCGGACAGATTCCTTTGTGCTGCGGATGGCCACCATAGCACCGTCACGTTGCGAAGCTACCGATCACCACAGGGCAACGATCTCTTGGACAGAGTGCAGATCTGGGAGGCGTGCCGTGCTACGTCTGCTGCCCAAGGTTACTTTGACGGGATGGTTATTGACTCTGAAACTTTCACAGACGGTGGAATCCTACACAACAATCCTATCCGTATTCTGTGCGAGCAAGCTGGCTATACTTGGGCTAAGGGACAGACACCAGAGAAAGGCTTGCAGTCGCAACTCAAATGCCTCATCTCTATCGGCACTGGCGTACCGGAGCTGAAAGACCGCGAATCTTCTGATGTCAAGGTGCTCTTCGATGCGATGGTAGATCTTGCCACAAACACTGAGCGACAGGCACAGGAATTTGCTGGCACAGATCTCGGCCGTGATCCGCGTTACTTTCGCTTCAATGTAGACCGAGGACTCAGCGGGATTGCACTGGACGAATGTCAGAAGAAGGGAGCCATGAAGTCAGCCACTAGAACCTACTGCCAGCAGCCGAGTGTTGTGGATAAGCTGGAATCATGTGCTGGCGCTTTGGCTGGCAGAATCTGTACGTCAGCTTCCTTGCCCCGAGGCGCGGGTTGGGCTCGGGATGACGCTGATGCGGTGACCTTGTATAAGCCTAGCTAATGGCAGAAGTACTCAGACTCTGGGCCTTACGCGACTCCTTTCACTCTTGAAGGCATACCGTTCGTAAAAGATCGTTTCGTTGATCGTCCTGGTGAGATGAAAGATATGGAACAGTGCCTGCTCAGCGAGGATCATGGACACGACAATCGCCGCTTGTACATCTTGCATGGCATGGGAGGTATAGGCAAGACACAACTGGCAATCAACTTTGCCATTCGCCACCAGAGGCACTTCAGTTCCATTTTCTGGCTACGAGGTAATGACAAAGCCGAGCTTTACGAGAGCTTCACCGAGTGCGCAAGGCGAATACCAGAAGGCCAAATCCCGGAACAAAGCCGCCGAGGCCATGCAAAATCCGAGGAGGAGAAAGAGCAAGTCGTCCAGGATGTCTTGGGCTGGCTTCGTCAGGGCGACAACCGTTCGTGGCTCGTCATCTTTGACAACGTTGATCTCGATCCTGCGCTGAAGGATGACGTTCAACGAGGCTCTTTTGATGTACGAAAGTATATGCCCGGCAACCATGGCTCGATCATCATCACTACTAGGTTAGAAGGGATGAAAGAGTATGGCAAGGGCATTACGCTGAAGGTTGTGGACCTTCCCATGAGCCGCTTAATATTTGACAAATGGTATGAACAAAGCCTAGGTAAGTAACTAAACCGTTTGATGATGTGTCTAAGAATTTGGCATTGAGACTCTCCAGGTGTCGATGAAGATAGCAATACCCTACTGGGAGATGGCATGCTGCAAGGGCTACCGCTTGCCATTGCTGGGGCTGCTATCTATATGAGACGAGAAGCATGTTCTGTTTCTGAGTACATCCAGCTGTGGAACCAACAGTGGCACCATATCGCAGGCGGTAGGACTGGGATGACTGGAAGCCGAGGACCTTCAGACTATCACACTGCCATGGCCATCACTTGGGAGCTGTCCCTCGATCGCATCCGCTCCAAATTGCCCTTTGGGCCACCAGCATTTGAGTTACTGAAGGCCTGGGCACTATTTGACAACAACAGCTTTTGGCACGACCTTCTGCGACAAGGAAAACATTCCGAACCCAGCGATCCTGAACCTGCAGTAACTAAGTCCTCAGTAACCGAGGAGACAACTCTCACACTGCGAGGACTCACACTGCGAGGACGCATGCAAGACATCCGGAGTCGGTTCCGTTCGAATGAACCGCCAGAGCCCAGCAGACCGGAGGAACGCATTCTACGGCAAGGGCTTCCACTTTGGCTCATCAAACTCTCGCGTGAGCAGACAAGGTTCTTTGATGCCATGGGATTATTGGCGGACTACGGCTTGGTCGAAAGGGTGCAAGTGTCGACGGCGACCTCGAAGACCAAGGCTACGAGGACTTTCTCCATGCACCCTGTGGTCCACACGTGGGCGATGCGAATGCAGAACCAAAGCGAAAGAGTCGCTTCCCTGAACGTCGCTCTCAGCCTGTTCGCTGCAATGAATAAGTCAACAGTTCAAGGGTGGGCCCATTTCGACGGTTGGATCCCTCACGCAAACAGTGTTCTCAGATGGACAACGGAGATCATGAGCAGCACCGATGGTGATGGTCTGACAAAGGCAACACTAAGTCACAGGGAGTCTATCAAGGGACTTTACCGCATTGCCGGCATCTTCAAGAGGGCTAGGCGATACCAAAAGTGCGGCGAGGTCTTTGCCGTCTTAGAAAAGCATGCCAATCCGGACACAATCCATTTGGAGAACAAGGACGATGCCGCATACCTAGCAAGAATGCGCGTCGACACCCTTCGTCTTCACGGTCGTATACTTTGGCACAACCAGACTGATGCTGCAAGGTTGAAGCTTCAGGAAGCCCTGGATCTAGCATTACGACTTGATCCGCCGGTGCTTCAAGACTTCACCTGGGACGCGTGGAACTCGCTGGGGAAGTTCTACACCTCAAAGCACTTCCTTGACGAGGCGGAAGAGTGCCTTTCTGGTCTTCAGAAGACTCTCGATGCGGTGCCGTTGGAGAGACGTCGACGTTCCTACGACGCGGCAAGAGCACGGCTTGCGCTCCACGTCGGCAAATGCGCAAGACGCAGAGGCCAGTATGGCGCGGCACAACGAGAGCTAGAGTCTGGAATAGCCACTGCTGCCAAGATTGGGAATGGAATGAGTATGAGCACGCAGCATCTGTTGATGGAGCAGGGGACGCTGTTCCACAAGATGGGACGGTATGAGGCTGCTGAAGAAAACTTACGGAGTTGCTTCATGGAAATGCTAAGGCATTTGGGACCGAAGCATCCCACTACCTTGTTGGCGAGCAGGAAGCTGATCAACGTGCTTAGACATCAAGGAAAGACACAGGATGCCAAGGAGATCAGAGCCCTCGTCAATACTACATCTTCGGCCGCGATGGCCCATGGAAGCGATGATGAGGAATGAGCATGGGTACATAGCATGGAACTTGATCAGCTAAGCGTATTTGCATTTGTTGACAGGCAACGGGATGTGCAGGATCGTCGATCACCCTAGACAGGGCTCCGTAGAGTACGCAGGGACATAGAGGTATATAGCCAAATGTGATTTAGACCAATTCCCCGTTGAAGCAACCCGCCGAGGGAATTGATCCCTTCTCCTGCCGAGATTGCCCCTGGTTCATGCAGCAGACCTAAGGTAGTAGTAGTCTTCGACTTGACAGCTACTATTCTAGACATAATTTGTCTGAAATCATCCCAGCGTAAGTCTGCAAACTCTAAACTATGGCGTGGAATGAGTGTTACTCATCCCATCGACCATCGTACTCGGCCAGCACCGGGTAGTCCCGGACGTCCGGACCATTGCCAACGTAGCAGTGGAGACCAGAATATTGCATTGGCCAATATCATCATCTCCTCGACTAATTGCAACCAACAAAATAATCTCTCACTTGTTAGAGTTCATGGTTATCTACTCAACTTGGCGAGTGAGCCCCCACACTGTCACGCACATCGAGAGAGGGGTAGTGGCGACATCGGCCTGAAGGTGGTGGAGGAACGCGTCCTTATATAACGGAGCGTCCGCAAAGACGTCGCCCTCAATTTCTTTGTTACTTCTTCACCAATCGCCAGATCTACACATCGACTCGTCGCTAAAACAAAATTACAGCCCTAAAGCTACAAGTTTGTACTGAAATGCCATTGAAGCCTGGACCAGACTGACCCGCCTCCCGGCCTCCAGTAAACTTCAATCGGTACCCGCTTCTCCTTGCGAGCGAGCTGCCCGCCATCATGGCTACTTTCGGTGGTGATGTATCCAAAGATGATCACTCTTCAGGTAATAAGTGTCGCATGAGCCGGTGCCCACTCTTCTTCCGCCTCGGCTTGTAATGCTTTGCCTCTGCAACGCTTGCAATTCGAGGCGGAAGGGGAGTGTGGCTGAGATTAGACGGCCCTGAACTTGATCTGGATAATACCAGCGAAAGGATCATGCTCTCCTCGCCTCCCTGAAATCCGGATGGAATCTAACACCTAAATCTAGCATCATCGCCAACATGAGCCCCCCCGCTGCCATCTCGCCCACCCAGCGCTCTGCTGAGCTTGCTGCTCCTAGCACCAAGCAGTTCCCTGTCAAGGTTGACCTTGGCACAGGAGGTCTGCAGACTGACGCTCTCAATGGCATCTTCGAGGGCGATTGGAACTCTTTCAAGTTCGCTCCCATTCGCGAGAGCCAAGTCTCTCGCGCTATGACACGCCGCTACTTCAAGGTTTGTCAGCTCTGATGTAAACCTTTCTGAGCTCGGTGTCTGACCGATCATTCAGGACCTCGACGAGTACGCCGAGTCGGATATTGTCATCATTGGCGCTGGATCTTGCGGTCTCAGTGCCGCCTACGTCCTCGCAAAGCAGCGACCCGACCTTCGCATCGCCATCATAGAGGCATCCGTCTCCCCCGGTGGTGGTGCCTGGCTTGGCGGTCAGCTCTTCTCAGCCATGGTCATGCGCAAGCCTGCTGATGCTTTCCTTCGCGAGATTGGTGTCCCGTACGAAGACGAGGGCGCTTATGTCGTGGTCAAGCACGCGGCTCTCTTCACCTCGACTATCATGTCCAAGGTGCTTCAGATGCCCAACATTAAGCTCTTCAATGCTACTTGCGTTGAGGATCTCATCACCCGCCCTTCTGAGGAAGGGGTCCGCATCGCCGGTGTCGTCACTAACTGGACTCTGGTTGCTATGCACCACGACGACCAGTCTTGCATGGACCCTAACACCATCAATGCACCTCTGATCATCTCCACCACTGGTCACGATGGCCCCATGGGTGCTTTCTCTGTCAAGCGTCTCGTTAGCATGCAGCGAATTGAGAAGCTTGGTGGTATGCGTGGTCTGGACATGAACACTGCTGAGGACGCTATTGTCAAGAACACTCGCGAGATTGTTCCCGGACTTATCGTTGGAGGCATGGAACTTTCCGAGGTTGATGGTGCCAACCGAATGGGTAAGTCTAATTGCAAAATGGTTTGTCGTCTTCGGATATATGCTGACAAGCCTGCCCAGGCCCTACCTTTGGTGCTATGGCCCTCTCTGGTGTCAAGGCTGCTGAGGAGGCTCTCAAGGTCTTTGACGCCCGTAAGAAGGCCAATGCTTTCTAGAGGGATTCATCATACATCTTGAACATGAATCGGAGGGAGGGAGACCAGATTCGCTCATTCAAGGACGGCTTGGACACTGTTCGCGCTAGAACAATAAAACCACCCACACTCTTTTACAATCCATGTCATGACATCTTCGAACACGTAAACATTTGACTCCTAGAAGTGGTCTGACAAATGAATCTACCAACAAATCAGAACAGCGATCATAATTTTGCCTTCAGTCAAGCTAGGCCTCGACACCGACCCCGCGGATCAGCCACTCGAACTCAATAGCCACTTATGAATCGCGAGGGCCTAGTAACCCACCCATTGCTACGGTGGCAGGTGGATAAGGTTGGTGTTGACCGGGAAGCGCTGCGCTCATCAATTGACCTCTAAGAAGTATGAACATCTAATATGTACGTCTGACCCGAGGAAGAACCAGCCTACTACCAGCCAAGATGCTGTTCTTACCACCAAACCTCTCAGCAGTCCGGTCCCCTCCATTGTGCCTCATGATCGGTATCGTCGCAGCTGTGCCGCAAGCCCCAATCTCGACATTGAGTCTGTACCCAGGCTCAAAGATATACGAAGTTGGTACAATGGGTAGAACGACCGTGTAGGTCTTGCCTTTGACCACTTCTGCCTTCTCCTTGTTCTTGATAATTGGGATCCGCTGGCTCAGAAGTTCTTCTGCAGGCTCGCGATGAGACAGACGTACCCAACTGCGAGTGAAGTTGTTGATTGGCTCGTTATGGTTTCCGGTGAAGATTACCAGGCTTCCGTCGGCCCTTTGTGACCGAAGGTGGCAGAAGATGTCCATATCTTCGGCCTCTGTTTTCACGACCAGCTCGAGGTAGGGACAGCCAAGAATTTCAAAATCTTCTTGGAATACTTCTGTGAGGAATTCCAGGCGGCCTGTTAAACCCTCGTAATCGATCTGGAAAGAATTCTCAGAAGGTTTCTCTGCGCTGAGAGAGCCAGACTTCGTAATGTACAGGGACTCCCATTCCAAATCTTCTGGTGGGAAGGACTTCTCAGCGCGGTAGAGTTGCTTGTTGTCGCCTTTTGTCAGCTGCAGATTGACTCGGGGGACATCCAGGATCCCGCTGTCATGCTTGCCCCGGAGGAAGTAATCTAAGAATTTGCGTTGGATCTCGATTTGATCTTGTTCATAGTAGGCAGCGAGGTGATTGCCTGTGTGCATTTCGAGCCATTTGTTCGTTGAGGAGGCCCCATAGAATGCAAGCATGTTGCCAGGAAGATGGAGCTCTGGGTCTGTCCAGTTACCTGCCGAGTACATGGGGACTTCGATGTTCTGAAGGATACGCTCCCTCTCCAAAATAGGCCAGACCCCCTCAGTTGGCCACTCATGTTCATAAAGAAGCTTGATGAAGTCGGCGCGGTTCTGCTTGAGTTCGTCCTCGCCGACACCTTCTCGGCGACCGCGCTGATTCGTGACGTTATCGAGCCAGTGTTGCTGGAAGGGCGGGTTTCCAATGCCCCCCATGCGTGCAGCTAGGTTGAAGATGTCGCATAGTCCTTCGTACGCAACGATGGCGCTGAGGTGCTTGGGCTTTTGCATTGCTCCCCACCAGCACACCATGCCATAATAGCTGATACCAGACAAAGCGACTTTTCCAGAAGACCATGACTGTGTACCGGCCCACTCAACGAGATCGTGGACATCTAGCTCGCAGGTAGTCAGCGAGAAGGGCTGTGGAAGTACGTCGGTGAAGGTGAGCACATACCTTGGCCTTCCGCATCTGCCTGGATCTCGAGAGATCTCTCCAGACCAAATGGATCAAACCTCCCATAGCTTCCGCCTGTACCGCGAGTGTCGGCTCTGACGAGGGCATAGCCAAACTTATGTGTCTATCAAGCAAGATTGCCGAGCGTGAGCAGAGTGGAATAGTAGCCATCAGGTCGAATCAGTTTTCATACCCAAATCAGAGGATCAGCTAGTTCGAAGCAAGCATCCGGGCCAATCGGCGAGACGTTACGAAGCATATTTGCGTAGATGTCCGTCTTCGGGAGACCGAATTCGAGTGCCTGTATATCCTTGCCGTATGGGCCGAGACTTGTGATGACCGGCACCTTTTCTCCGTTCTTCGATGCGGCAAAGGGGAGGTATACGTTCACGCAAAGCTCAACGCCATCTCGCATTTCGATGAAGGCGTTTTGAATCTTGGTGTATTGACCATCGACATCTGTGGTCACTGTTTGCGGCCTCGCCAGACTCGCCAAGGTTATCGGTGCAGCCATTTCGGTACGTTGATGGTCGTGAATGATGAAAGGTAGGGATGAGTGTTAGAGGTATGTCATCACCCTGGATTTCGACGCATCGTGAGCGCTGGCACCTTTATAGCACATTGCGACTCCCAGGACGCTCGGCTTTTCCGCGTCGGCTTTGCCGCCTGCACGCGTTGGTTCCGGTTAGCGAAACGGAATGATGATTTGGTCTCGGCTGACTTTATCGGCAAGGTGAGTAGGCTGCGGAGGAATAAGATGCGCATCTATCAGCATCTCGCGCCTTCGCGAATATCTGAAAGACCCTTTGCATGGTACGCAGCTCACAAATCAAGCGGTAACCACGATCGGCAATGGCGGAACATGGGGAAGTCAGGCGAGATGTCTAGTCGGAAGTTAAAGTGATGCGGGTTGTGGGGGAGATGGAGGCCACTGCAACAACGCCCAGCGCCCTAAGAACTCTTGCGAAGGGGTTCAGGGCCAATGAAGCAGCGATTTCTCTATTGAGATTGGCTCCATGTATTCCTTGCATTGACGCCACCTAAGTTTTGAGCTGCCCAGATAGCATAGTTGCTTGACTAAGCGGAGGTTTTGGGAACTAATAAGGATATTCCGAACACGCTTTCAACCCCCAATTTCGGAGAGCGGGACATGTTGTCGGCAGAGCTTGTCTCCAGGCATGGGTCTTCATAGGCCAAATACTATGTATGTCAGCTGTCTTAGGTAGCAATAGTCTGAATGCTTATTCACAGGAGCGTACCAAACTTGTGAACTGTAGCCTCGGTTCCACTGAACCGGGATTCACGTTCGGCAAAATTAGTTCATCTCCAACGATCACATCGTGTAGGTTAAATGATGGAAGCCAACCAAGGCTTGCTTGATTTTCTCCCCCTTGTCTCGTGGAGACATGTCATAAAGGCTTCTCTATTGCACTGGTGTCCCTCTTTGACGCTTGTCGTAACTGAGTAAATCATCCACGCGCATGCCCCGAGACCAAAACATGAACACAGACACTGTTATGACGTCCGTCTCTGCAAAGCAACGACTGGGTACCCTTAGGTTGCGAGACAAAGACACGAATGCAATTCTCCTCATTCCGCAACCCTCGACTAGTCCGGATGATCCCTTGAACTGGTCGGTTACTCTGTTTGAAGGACCAGCCTGAAAGTTTACTCACGTATAAAAATGCAGGCCAAGATGGTTCAAGTACTATATAGCAGGACTGGTGTCTTGTACTATCTTCCTGGCAACCTTCGTTACTGCTGGTCCTTCAATTATGATCCCGAACATCACTGTCACTGC
Organism: Sarocladium kiliense; assembly: GCA_030734395.1. NCBI lineage: Eukaryota > Fungi > Ascomycota > Sordariomycetes > Hypocreales > Sarocladiaceae > Sarocladium > Sarocladium kiliense. The sequence continues at coordinate 245,153 of JAUZTG010000015.1, read as the reverse complement.
TGGCGTGGCATGGACCTCCGTGGCTACATTATATGCTTCCATCATGGCAGCAAGGTTGGTCACTGGCTGGGGTGCGGGTGCCGTTGAAGTCCTCGTCCCTCTGACAATTGCTGATATCTTCTTTCTGCATGAGCGAGGAACCATGACGATGGTATGTGTCAGTCTCAAAAGGTTGTCTGTCTAGATGAAGCTAACATCCTACGAACATAGGCTATACACATTTGCGCTCACAGCCGGATCTTCTATCGGGTTTGTCGTCAGTGGCTTCGTCGGCTTCAATGCGTCCTGGAGGGTATTCTTCTACCTCTGTACTGGACTAGCCACTTTCTTCACCGTGACAATGTTTATGACCCTGCCGGAAACACTGTTCCCTCGATTGCCGCCGACACAAGCACAGGAAGATGACGAGCTTGATAAAGCACGAATTATCATGGACGAGAGCAACAAAATCGAAAATACGACCAGTCACCTCGAGGATGGACAGCTTGGCTTAGGAACTGTAGTGATTGGCAAGCCCCCAAATCCATACGATATCATGAAATCCTTGCCAACTCAGGTTTATACCCAAGAACCCGTCTGGAAGATCCCTCTGAGATCTTGCATTCTCATTCTGATGCCATCTGTATTGTGGGCTTCGTTGGTCATGTCTGTTCTGATTGGCTTCCTCGTCGCTATCAGCACAAACCTTTCCGTTGCCTTCGCAGAAACGTACCACTTCTCGCTGTGGCAGATCGGGCTTTGTTCCGTCGCCGGCGTCATTGGTGCAATCCTGGCTATCTTCTTTGGCGGGAAACTATCCGACAGCACAGTCGACTACCTTGCTACCAAAAACAACGGGATCAAGAAGCCAGAGATGCGACTGCCACCGATGATCCTGGCCGCCATTACTGGACCTCTGGCTCTCGTTCTCTATGGGCTGGGAATCGAGAACGGATGGCACTGGATAATACCCACACTTGGGCTTGGATTCTGTGAGTATTGTAACTCTATCCTAGCCTCTTACCAATGCCTAGCTGCATTACATGTTAGGATATGGATGCGCTGGAGAACATTCCATCTAATCACGTATAGTGAGCTTTACCATTGTCCTGGCTGCAAACATTTCGGTGGTCTATATGGTCGACTGCTACCGAACTATCGCTGGAGAAGTCACTGTTACGCAATATGCTTTTAAGTGTCAGTAGCGCACGACTCATTACTTCACCAACTAGATGGCTAACGGTTTGCAGCACTTTTCGGGTTTCTTCTCAGCTTTTACACAAACCCTTGGATCCAAAAGTCCGGGTATGGTCTAGCTTTTGGAGAGATGGCTATCATTGCTGGCGTGATCTTGTGGTGCGTTGTTCCAATGTACTTTTTGGGGTCGTGGATGAACCATAAAAGCTGGAAATGGCCGATCTCCCGCAAGATCCTTCACTGGAACCAGGACCGCGAGATCGGAGAGTAGCATTGAACATAGTTGAGAAACGGCGGTGCGCCTGTAGCGGCAAAGCACATAGGAAGCTGCAAGGAGCCTATCCACGGATGCTCTTCGATGCCATGCCATGTCAATATTTTATGGATGGTTTTTGCCACGCGCCGGCTGTTACGGTCGTCGGTCAATATTATTCGCATCATGTGCAGATGGGCTGATGGGCACCAAGTAACCTCATTAGCACTCTTACGTCTTATACCTCCGGGCCTTATATCACATGGTGACCCCATTACAGGCCAAGGCCGTGGATAAAGTGCCCTGCAAAATGGGGTTAGAAAACCCCCAACTGCCGCTTGAGTGTCGCATGCATACGCTGCTGAATTGAGAAATGCGTCTTCTAATGAAAAAGACAAGGGATACCGGGCCGATAGGGATGAGCAGGTTCTGTTCCCCCATGTTACGCTGCAAAAACTTGGTTCCCCGCAACTGACTCGCCCGATACAGGCTGGATGCCGATGAGCCAAGCTCCGATGGCAATCAACTTCCCGTGCGTCCGTTAGTAGCTAGTTTCTCCATGAGGTAGGACTGGGGAAGATCGTCGGCGTTGATATGGTGCTATACTCGACTCGGGTCATGTCTTCGGCGCCCATCTACCGAGACTAAAGCAAGAGCATGGCACGAGCTTATAAGTTGAGGGAAGCCGTGCTTCGGGCTGCTTTTCTTGGATGACTCGCCCAGACCTAGCTCTGATTGCCGGGAACTTCTCGTCCCATCTCTATTTCTCTTTCCCAGTCGCGATCAAGATGTATCATAGAACGCTTGCAGCTTTCACCGTCGCGACGCAGCTTCTGGCTCGCGCATTGGCCCAAGATTGGGAGTCAGCTTACAGCCAAGCTCAGTCTGCACTCAGCGGCTTGTCATTGTCAGATAAAGTTGGCATTGTCACTGGTGTCGGCTGGAACCCTGGCGGTGAATGTGTCGGTAACACATACCCTGTCAGCTCGATTGGCTACCCGTCTCTGTGCTTGCAAGATGGTCCCCTCGGTGTTCGTTACGCCAGCTCTATTACAGCATTCACTCCTGGCGTTCAAGCGGCTTCAACATGGGATCTGGATCTCATCCGTCAGCGTGGCCAGTACATAGGCGAGGAGTTCCGTGGGACAGGCGCTCACGTTATGCTTGGACCAGTCGCTGGTGGCCTGGGCAAAATTGCCGAGGGTGGTCGTAACTGGGAGGGTTTCAGCCCCGATCCATATCTTACTGGTATCATGGTTGCAGAGACCATTGAAGGTGTCCAGGGCGTTGGTGTTCAAACCGCTGTCAAGCACTACATCCTCAACGAACAGGAGCTCAACCGTGAGACCATGTCCAGTAATCCGGACGACAGAACGACTCACGAGCTGTATCTCTGGCCTTACGTGGACGCCATTCACGCTGAGAGCTCTGCAGTCATGTGTTCTTACAACAAGATTCACGGCGTCTGGGCTTGCGAGAGCGAGTTCGCCATGAACACTATGTTAAAGGAGCGCCTTGGCTTCAAGGGATACATCATGACCGACTGGGATGCTCAGCACTCCACGGCCGATAGTGCGAACACCGGTCTTGATATGACCATGCCCGGCAGCAACTGGGACGGTGGTGATGTGTACTGGGGGCCTCAGCTAGAATCTGCAGTGAGGAACGGCCAAGTACCCGAGTCTCGTGTTGACGACATGGTCACGCGCATCCTTGCTGCATGGTACCGCCTTGGCCAGGATAGTGGCTACCCGAACGTCAACTTCAATGCCAACGTGGCAGGCAACCACGCTGAGAACGTGCGAGCCTGTGCTAGGGATGGCACTGTGCTTCTGCGCAACGAGGACAACATCCTTCCTCTCTCCAACCCCTCAACCATTGCCGTCATCGGCTCTAGCTCAGTCATCGGAAGGCACGCTCGCAACGAATGCCAGGACGGAGGCTGCAATGACGGTGCTCTTGGTATGGGCTGGGGTTCCGGTGCCGTCGACTATCCGTATTTCGTCGCTCCTTACGATGCCATCAATGAGCGCGCTACTTCCGAAGGGGCACGTGTCGTTCTGAGCAACAGCGACAACACCGGCTCAGGAGCTTCAGCTGCTCAAGGGGCTGATGTTGCTCTTGTCTTCATCACCGCTGACTCCGGTGAGGGCTACATTGAGGTTGAGGGTAACCAAGGCGACCGCAACAACCTCGACCCATGGCATAATGGCAACGCCCTTGTTGAGGCCGTCGCGAACGCCAACGAGAATGTTATCGTTGTCGTACACTCCGTTGGTCCAATCATCCTTGAAAGTATCCTCTCCCACGAGTCTGTCAAGGGCATTGTATGGGCGGGCCTCCCATCTCAAGAGAGCGGGAACGCACTTGTAGATATCCTATGGGGTGATACCAACCCGAGCGGCAAGCTGGTCTACACCATTGCCAAGCAGCCTGGCGACTATGGCACTGAGGTTGTCAATGGTAATGACGACTACGATGAGGGATTGTATATTGACTACCGCCACTTCGACAACGCCGGCATTGAGCCACGTTATGAGTTTGGCTTTGGCCTTTGTAAGTGGTCTTCGACGGGTGGTGATCTCAATCAGGTGCTAACACAGGATCCCAGCGTACACTACCTTCGAGTATGGCGATATTACAGTTGATGCTGGCTCCATCGCTTCTGGATCTGCGACTGGCGAGGTTGTCTCCGGTGGTCCTAGCGGTCTTTTCGAAGACGTCGCTACCGTTTCCGTGACAATCACCAACACCGGCGATGTTGATGGTGCGGAAGTTGCCCAGCTCTACCTCTCTTACCCTTCATCGGCTCCGGATACTCCACCACTCCAGCTCCGTGGCTTTGATAAGGTGAGCCTAGCGGCTGGGGAAAGCGGTACAGCGACATTCAACCTTCGCTGGAGGGACTTCAGCTACTGGGATACTGGTTCCAATAGCTGGGTCGTACCGAGTGGCTCATTTGGTGTGAGTGTCGGCGCGAGTAGCCGGGACATCAAACAGGAGGGGGCGATTCAGGTCTAGAGGAGCGAGAAAGACTTACACGGCAGGGACATTTGTATATACATGGAAGAGATGGTGTCCAAGAACTATGGCTAGACTATCGTTCCACTCGATGAATCGCGGAGCATTTATTCCAGTGCCCTTCTGCCCCCCCCCCGCCCCCCCCCCCCCGGTTAGTCTTTCGCCTTTGCTGTGTTAGTCACCTGGATGAGGGAGCTTTTCCGGCCTCTGCCACTGGATAAAAAAGAGAACACCTCGCGGGCTTCGCAAGTTGATTCACAGCCGTCACGACCTAAGGGCGTTTGTGGAGAAATACCCTCGCGCTCTTGCGGTTGCCGACTGGATATATCGTGGCCTTGGTGTTGGTTGTGCTACTGCTGCCATCGTGGAATCTACTGAAGCCATTGTCGTCTTCCGTTCGTGGGCTCAAACATCGGGCTGGTTGGTTGCGGATACCAAGACCAAGTCCGACGAGGTAGACATCAATGATCTTGGTCAGCTGCTAGCATCCTTCTCTTGTGCTTTGATCTTTTTCGTGCTGGTTGAAGAACTATTCACAGGTAAGTTGAGATGCAGAAGGGGGTGCATTTGTTAGATTAGTGGCTGATAAGAACCTAGAGTTTCATTCATGGCGCAAGCGACGTCGTACTGTGCAAGTAAGCGATCCTGGCTTGACAGATTCTGTCTCGGTACACGATTCAGAAGTCGAAGCATCTAAGACGCTACAGCGACACGGACCGGATAATCCTTCTCAAGGCAATGTTGAGCGGGCGTAACGTCTGAGTTACACCTATTTGAATGGGAGTAGGGATCCTGACATCTAGCTTCCGTGGGCTCGTCCTCAAGAAATTGCCAATAATTTCCTCATTCGTTGTTAACTCACAGACGCATAGTGTGTTATTATCGGCAGCGATAACATAAAAGGTGTGAGGTGGCCAACTCAATTTGCAAGTACTGCATGGTGCTAAGGGAGTGTCTGGGACGGATCTAAAGCAGCCCGCCCATCAAAGGATTTCAAGTAAAACCAAGCCTTCCACTTCTTCTTCCTTATCGTCGCCCGCTCTCACTCCGAGACACTGCTGATTAGGTCTCGAAACTCAGCCGGAGTACTCTCATCACTTTGAACTTTAAGGGGGCGATGGTATTTGGACTACGTGGCGACATGCTTCCCTTACGGCCCAACGTAGCCAGTAACCTCAACTGCCCTAACAGGCTTGGTAAAGCATGGCTGATGCAAAAGGAAGTACCCCAAAGTCTTCAGCGTTGTCGCAGCCAGCATAACCGGGCCCAGGCGCCTGATGGTGTGTGAACGCGCCAGTGCATCTTGGGCCTCGGAACCAGTCTGCAGTTGGGTATGGGTTCTTGAGACCCCCTCGCCACAACCAGCCACTCTGAGCATAGGCTGTGGTCGTAGTGACACAAACGCCGCAGTTGAAGTTGGATGCCTCGAAGAGGAGAGTTCCATGGCAATCCCTGCCAGACCAGCCTTGGAAGTCCCTGCTACCATCGCGTTTCTCGAAATTCGAAGCGCCAAAGTCGATGACTTCTCCAAGCTCTGTCACCTCGTAGTAAGTGACGTTGGCCATACCTTCCAAGCCTTCGGTGGTGTTCAGAGAAAGATACTCATGGAACTGCTCCGTTGTCCAGCCTGGCTTGAGGGTATGCTTGGGCTCAGGAGCTGGGGCGGTCATGGCGACTGTGACAGTCAACGCCACAACGGCCAAAACGTTGACAATCGACTTCATCGTCGATATTGAGAGGGCTGTGAAGAGGTTGATTGTAATGTGATAACGGACTTTCCCGGCTGCGTCCACGTAGTGAGATTGAATGTGAGGCTCGAACCGTTCGTCTTCCATCAGCCTCGCAATCCATGCTGATATTTATATTGTATTGTACACACTCGTCTTCCGTCTCGATTATGGCAGCCTTTAGGGAGAAGTTGATATGAGCTTTTAGGAACCGAGCTCTGCGTTTAGGAACATGGATCCATTTCCTCGTGTCGAAGCTGTCCGTTTGGCTTGGTTGCGATACCGCGGCTTGGACCAAGACGTTTTGTAGCACATCCTGGGCCCATTAGGAACCAGGCTTAGGTGAGATGTCAAAATTGTTCAAAGAAATTTCATGGACATTGGAAACAGTATGCATATTATTGAAACATTTAGGAGCAGCGCCAGCTTTGGTCTGTCACTGTCACTGTGGCCAGGTGCAATTTGGCGACCATCCCAAGCCTTTGCAATTCCTAAACCACTATGCCACAAGCGTCGTCAAAGCCATAACAATGAAGCGAGTCGCATAAGGCGACAGCGCTCACCACATCGTGATCAATTGGCGAACGCAAAGTTCGGAACGACAACGTTGCACAACAGCAACCACAACGACAATGGTCCGAGGGCAATGGCGACGCTGTCATTCGCCTTGACCTAATGATGCTTAGTTGCCTACGTATTGTCCAGACTCTGTGTAGATTCGAATGGGATATCAGGCCATTAAGCGGCAGACTGCTGCTGAAGGTGACGTGCGGGGATGATTGGATGCGGTGCCTGGGGAAGCATGTAATACCGACGCTACTCTGCCGTAGTTCCGTCCTCGCGGAGGATCTCATCTTCAACCGTTTGTAGTAAACCTTAAAAGTGTCACGCTGCAATTAAGCGGTAGGGGTTCCAGGAACCCACAAGGCCACCTGCGCTATATGCTGATAGGAGCAGGTGCTAGCATATTCGACTAGACCACTGGTAATACTATGTATGTCATTATAACACAGGCCGACTATGCCATGCATTCCCAAAGCGATGACTCGTAGATGCCTCTGATCGAGTCTGGGCCGCTGCCACGAGGTTTGCACGCCTGTTGATCAACTAGGTCATTTGCTTTGTGCAGTTAACCTCGCCTATCATATCTTGGTTGAGCTGCTTAAGATTGCAACTGTGGACCCATGCTCATGCTCTGGTCTGATAACCTATAGAATCAGGGCGATATAGTGACGGCAGCTAAGATGAGGTTACCCCTGTCGATGGTCTCGTGGAGCAACTTTCCTGACACAATACCGAGGCTCTTCCTAGGTGTCTTGACAGTCCCACCAGCTGGCCCTGTGCTCGAGAATTTACACATGATTCGCGGGGTCGCGTCATTCTTCAAGCATCCTGCCTTTCTCGGCAAATTATGGCTGCATATGGACCATCGATAGTGCACGGACACATGCCTGATTCGTACAAGCATGCCCAGCTTTCAATCAAGGCGCTTGCATCTCCCAAGAAATCTCCTGTGAAATGCCGGTCAATGCTATCCACGATGTGACGTCCCTGGTCGTAGATAATCGAAGCTGCAATCAATTAGATTCGAAGGCTACATATAGCCTCTGCTGTCCTGTTCGCGAGCGATGGTCAATGCTCCTTAGGCCCATTCTCCTGAGCAGTTTCAATCCTTAGCCATGAAGTCGTTCACCTCACTTAGCCTCGCGGCGAGTGCCTTCATTGGCACTGTCGCTGCCGCTACCAGCGGTTCCGTCAGCCTTCTCACCATGAATGTCGCCGGTCTTCCCGATATCCTCCAAGGCAACGACGTGCCCGGCGACAAGGCAACCAATGCTCGGCAGATTGGTACTTATTTTGCACAGTACAATTACGATATTATCAATGTGCAAGAGGTATGTCTTTAGGGTCGTATGTAGGCGAACCTCACTAATGGAGGTTGAAGGACTTCAACTACCATGCCCACATCTACGCGACAGATAACCACCCCTACCGTACAGCAACCTCGGGTGGTGTTCCGCTTGGATCAGGCCTCAACACCATGGCCAACAACTGGTGGTTTGACTTCAGGCGGATCAAGTGGAACAAATGCTCCAACGCGTCTGGCGCCGACTGCTTGACTCCAAAGGGCTTCACATTCATGAGGGTGCACATCGATGAGGGTGTTCACATCGACGTGTACAACCTCCATGCCGATGCTGGGTAAGATTCCAACTCTCTCGCCGTACGAGGCACCCATGAGCTGACGAAAATGAAACACAGCACTGAGTCAGACGATCTGGCAGCTCGGGCTTCCAACATCCAGCAGGTCGCGGACTACATCAGCTACTGGTCAGCAGGCAATGCGGTCATCGTCATGGGAGACACTAACACTCGCTACTCCCGCACTGGCGACAATATCCGCGTGCTGTTGACGCAGAACAACCTCTCCGATGCTTGGATTGTCCGGGAGAGGGGTGGCGTCGTCCCAACTCAGGAGAGCCTCTGCAACAACCCTTCGCTTGTCAACAACTGTGAGATCGTCGACAAGATCCTGTACCGAGGCAACGATGTCATCTCGCTGGATGCCACATACTTCAACTACGAAAGCAGCAAGTTCCTTCAGCCCAATGGAGACATTCTTAGCGACCACAACCCTATCACAGTCGACCTGGACTGGAAGTTGAGCGCGACTCGCCAGCAGTCAAACTTCTGGGGTGGCCCGCACGGCGAGTGGTACAACGATATTTCCTCGCTCGGTAGCAACCCGAAGACCAGCGTGATTAGCTTCCGCGGTGCTTCTCGTGTCGACTCCGTCGGCCTGACGCTCACCTCCGGTACGACCTTCAGACATGGTGGAAACGGCGGAACGCAGGTCTCTCTCACTCTTGGAGCCTCCGAGTACTGGGTCAGTGCCAGAGTTTGCCAAGGCAAATTCAACAACACGACGAGAATCTTCTATATCCAGGCCACGACCAGCACAGGCAGGACTTTGGCCACTGGAGTCATTACCAGTGATTGCGTCACGTATACCGCACCCAGTGGGTGGCAGATTGTTGGATACGCCGGCCAGTCGGACAATGAGGTGGATCTGATCAGTGTTCTTTACGCGCCACAGAATTAGCGATAGTTCTATCCAAATAATGAGTTTCTTTGTACGAACTTGCTCTTCGTTGCTGTAAAGTCTGGTCTTCCGTGAAGAGGAAGTAAGCCACTGTATACATATGCACTACGCATGTATCAGGAGCGCGTCTAAGTTGAGACATCTAACGTACATGGCAGGCTGAATGTGAAATAAGACGCGACTAACATCCATGGGAGCACTACTGCGGGCTTAGCTCGTTCAAGTGGCAAGATCGGTTGCTGAGTTGCCTCTGGGATGATTTAGATCGAAGGCATGGATTGGGTCAATGGGGGTTATACTTGGTAGGACTTCAGAACACACGTAAGGACACGTCGGAAAACGTGTCACGAGTTTCTTAATCATGCATCTCTTCAGACCAACGTCTTCTCATCATCGTCTGGGGTCTTGCCCTTCTCCGGTTGCTTCGGCGGGAACTTCAACCCTCCAGCCCTATCCTTCGACCCAGCGCTATGACCCCATCCCCCCCTCCCGTCCCCTGCAGCGACGCCTCCCAGCCCAGAGGTATTGCCGGCAGCGAGAGTGCCAGCGGCTCTATTCTTGCCCACTCCAGGCTCGTTCTCAGCCCAGGACATGATCTCTTCCTTGGATTTGCCGAGGTATTTCTGCAGGTCCTCGTCGCGGATCTCGCCACGCTTGCTGTTCTGGTAGCGGGAGTACCAGCCTTCTTTCTTGTCAGAAGGGTTCTCTGAGGGTGAAGCGTCTTTCTTGGAGAAAAGACCCATGTTTGCGAATGGAATAGGATGTGCGTATAATAATGGTGCTATGGGCTATGTATGGATGGGAGTTCGCTTGCGTTGCGCTGTGGTGTGGTGTAAGCTTGACAGCCCTGTGTACTATGTAGGGACGAAGTGTTGGATGAAACCCAGGAGTTGGCTGCCTGGATATATGCTGTTTCCAGATTAACGCACTCGGCCCAACGCCCGATCAGTCGGCCCGTAAGGTCATTCGCGCACTAACATCGCATGTCGCGTAGTGCGAAGTCAGCCGCAGAGTTAGCCTGGCACTCTGCCTCGACGCCACATAATTCTGGAATCAATAGAACAATCCGCCAATCATTTGCCTACAACTTCCATTGCTAACTTCCTTCAGTAAGCCGTTCGCTTCTGCAGTGTTACTCTACTTCCTAAAATGCTTTGCCACGAGCTGTGATGTCTTGTGATGCTGGATCGCATGCTGTGTGGCTACGCCATTTCGCACTTCCACCGGCCGGTTATCGGCACCATGATCAGGCATATGCCCAGATCCTATTCACCGGTGACGCTGAAATACTCTAGCCTCGTATTCTCAAATCTACTGCTTGTACTCGTCCTTGGCGACACGTGCGAGCATGTCCTTGAGCGTCTTAGCAGCCCACTCGTAGTCATCCATGTCGAGGTAAACCTGAGCGCTCAAGCGAACCATGAAGCGATTCCACCGCACGGAAAACGCCATGAAGGTGTTGTACTCTGTCACTTGTTTCTCCTCAAGCCACTGGAAGACCGCGGCGGCATCCTCCTTTGACACAACGGTGTCGTCTGATCCAGCGCCTTCTCCACGCTCGTCTACCCAGAGTGGGAGCATGACATTGCCCATTGCGCAGTTGGTCAATGTCCCTTTCTTGTTGTCGAGCACTATTCCTCCCACTTCTTTTGCGACGTGAGTGCATCCCTCCTTGTTCAACTTGGTCATGTAGGAGATGATCTTCTCCTCTCCTCCCAGCACTTCCTGGCGCCAGGCGATGGAATCTTTCACGCAAGTGTAGGGCGCATCATCGAGGGTTCCCACGAAAGCGAAGCTCTTGACGAAGTGAGACACCTCCTTCTCCTTGTGGGGCAGCGCATTAACCCGCTCCTTGTGTTGTGGGATGTATGAATGACTGGTCTGAATCGGCGAGGTGATCATGGACTGGTTCCGCTTCGCGACGTAGAAGATGGCGCAGCCTCGTGGGACGTGAAGCCATTTGTGGCAATTTGAGACGAAGAAGTCTGGATCAGCGGCCTGAATATCAAGGTGCACCATGCCGATACCTTGGGCGCCGTCGACGAGACTGAGGACGCCGAGCTCGCGACAGGCTTTTGTCATCTCGACCCAAGGGAAGACAACACCTGGTGAGGACGAAACGACGTCGAAGAGGCATACGCGTGCGCGCTTGCCCTCGGCTTCGACCTGTTTGACGGTATCGCGGAAGAGTTGAATAATCTCCTCATCCTCGAGAGGATATGCAAGATCCATCTCACGAAGCGAGACCTTCCCCCGCTGGTTATCAACCACCCAATCCTCGATCTTTCCGCATCCGCCATAGATTGTGCTGAAGCTCAGGATGGTGTCATTGCCGTCGTCATTCCAGGTAAGATTCTTGTACACGGTGTTGACGCCAACAGTTGCATTTGAGACGAATACGACATCGTCGACTGGTGCATTGACGAGTTTTGCGACGGCAGCGCGAGACTCGTCGAGATACTCAGGGTAGGTTCGGCGGATGAACTGATCTGGACGGGCTTCTGCGAGGTCCTGGTAGTGACGCTGCTTGGCCTGGATAGCCCTGGGGATGGTGCCGAAGGAGCCTGAAGAAGCATGTTAGGACTCTAGTGACTATGAGAAATTCAATAAGGCTCACCGTGGTTAAGATTCCTCCACTTCGGATCGAAGAGGAACTCCTTCATGGCCTCTTTGCCAAAGGCCACCTCTTTAGTCGCAATGTTTTCACCCATGATGGATGTTTCTCTTGGGTATGGTCGCTAAAGTAAAAGGGTCCGACACGGGGTTTGTCGCACAACTGTGATCGAGTTGTGTGGTCAATCTTGAATGGGTTGTCTTCGAAGCTATGACATGTCACAGCAGCCGAACGGTAACCTTTATAAATCCTATTGGGCCACCTGGATATGCTCCGATGCAGGCCACGTCCGCCTCAACGTCCGGTCCCGCTCCGTGGCGCCGCGCTGGGTCCCTTTGTACAGCAGCTGAGTCAAATGGGGTTGAGTCAATGGGGGGGTGGGTGAGCGAGCGAGCGAGCGAGCCTCCGAGCTAATTAGCTTGTTGTCTATTTGGACGTGCCGAGTCTGTGCGTCTCCAGCTGCCTGAAGGCATCTTTTCCTCCTGCTTTGGAAGTCATTGCCGAGAGCAAGCAGCTCGGGATAGATGCATTATTAATACTCTACAGTCGAGAACAAAATGTGCTGTTCTCAAAACGTATGGGTGTCCCGAAGCTGGAAATGGTTGGCGACATCCCATATGGATCGCCCTGGCGCGCCCTTGGAATGATTGTGGCTTGTGGATCAAGCGGCGCTTTCCGTCCTCTATTCTTATGCCCATGCAACCTCGAGCGTGTGTTCGTAGGGCGCTTCCTGTATCATGAGGCAACGAACTTTCTCAGTTTGAGATCGTGGGCATGGGTTTGGGAGTCATTTGCCTGGGACGCAACGCAGCCAGTGCCTTCACCGGTGGGAGCGATCTCGCTGACTTTATGAGGTTCTGACTCGGAAGCTGAATTGACATTCCCCACGATTCAGCCCCATCTATCGCACGTTTAAATCCTAATCGAGCATGGTCCAGCGAGTGCCGCGGTGAGTGCCCGTAGAAATCGTGAATTGAGTATCGTCTCCTCTATCAGTCTTTCGTCTCCCGAGTCATCAATCGTGTCCAAAGCCTAGGCCGTTATCTCCATCTCGAACCCACAACCCGACATCCTCATTGTTGTGCGCAATTCCAATTGGACCCCCATTGCCTCAGCTGTTGCGACGCCCTTGTCGTTACACCTCCGCGATCAACCGATGACAACCGCAACTTCCTCGATGCTGCGTCTTCGTCGGCCTGCCGGTGGCGGCGATGGTGTGGCGCCCCTCCCGCGTTCGTCGTGTTTGTGTCGTTCACGTTCGGACCTTGTCCGGTACCGCGATCCTGCCCAATACCGCCTCTTGACCTGCGGGGCCCAGGCCTCAGGGCATTCTCTTGCTGCTCCTTTCTGATATACTCGAAAGGCTTCGATGGCCCATGATTGACCAGCGGATCATACATGTAGAAAGAGTGTGGCATCCCGAAGATGCGTGCACTGCGCATGTTGGGTGAAATAGAAGCTAAAGGCCCAGGTGGCGGACTTTTGGGCTCCATCACCTGGAGTTTGTCGCCAGGCTTGGGGTCATGATGCGCTCTATCTGCTCGGATTGGCGCGAGCTTCAGGTCATCCGCGTTGGCAAGTTTGACGGATGCTGAAGTTCGCCTGCTCCCGACCGTAGGCATCACGACTTCAACGCCGTCAATCTTCTTACGCTTGCGCGTACGCGCATTCTTCTTCACAGAGTCGAGAATAGAACTCTGCGTCACACCTTCCGTCGTGTTGCTCGTGTAGTCCGGGTGCGCCAAGTCTTTCCCGTTCGGCGTTGACACTGGTGCAGCTTCATTGGATTGGGATGCTTCGCCCTGCTTCGTGCGCTGTGGCCTGCCATGATCGGGGTTCAGAGTCGACGAGGTGAGTTTCGACCGCTCAAGATTTCCAGGTGCGGATCTGCGAGGACCGCGAGCACGTGGCCTGCGCGTCGGCTTGTCTACGGTCGCCTGAGCTGTGTCATTGGCAGCTGACACTACCTTCATCTTGGTCGCAGATACTGACGCCCTGCGCGGCCGTTCCGGCTCGCCTGTGATGCGATGAAGCTCATCGACGATCTTCAACGTTTGGTATGCTCCATTTACCTTTGTATCTCGCAGAGCAACAGGATTGGCTGGTGGCCGTTTCTTGGACTCTGGCTTCGTGTTGCCAGCCTCGAGCGAGGCACCTGGGTCCCTCTTCTTCTTAATCTTGGGTGGCTCTGGTGGCTGCCAAAGCTTGGGAATGCGCTCCTGGAGGTCAGAGACCCAGGCATCGCAATCCCACTGTACCCAATAGTCGATAATATCACCCCATATGCTCTCTGGCGGCTTCGTGAAGTTTACAAATACTACCTTACCACCCTTGGCGTGAACTGCCTTAGCGAACTCTCGAACCATGATCTTAAGACCATGAACTCGTAAGCTTGTACCAAGAATGAGCAGCATGTCCGGGCACAAAGCCAAATCATGTGTTACAATAGGGCTGATCAGGTGCGCATTGGGGTGTTCCTCGCCGTAGAGGACAATATCGGGTCTCAATTTTCCGACGCCCAATGCACGCTTCCCGCGCTCCTCTCTTGCTGCCGTGGCGCCAGCGCAATGAGGGCACTCGGGTTGCTGTCCAGACATGGTCTCGTGTTCTCTCTGGTCATCGTCCCAGGAACAGACGCGTCCACAGAGGAAACACCGTAGCTGCTCCAGTGAGCCGTGCAGAAACACGCACTCAACACCAGACTTGGGCAGCTCAGGTTTTGATGATTTCTTGACTGCTGCCTTGTCTTGGCTTGAGCTAATAGTGGCTGTACTTTCCTCAGTGGAATCCTGGCTGGGCTGAGTTAAGGGTGGGTTTTCGGAGTTCTCGGAGTTCAGATCAGAGCCAGAAACCTCCTCCACCATTTTGCTGAGCTGGCTTGTGGCTGTAGACCTTCTGGAAAAGCGACCGCGACTCCCTGGTCCATGATGCAGTGTGGTCGACAGCCCGACTTTTTCCTCGATCTGGTCGATGTTCTGGGTATAGCATCTGACAAGTTTCCCTCGGTCGCGCAAGTGACTTATGAAACGGTGGGAACTCGTAGGCACGACATCACGGATCTTCTGTCTCAAAGTCGTAGCAAACGTGTAAAACACAGAGGTTCGCAGAGGGTCGGCCCATATTGACGCGTCAAACAAGTCCTTTCCCTTCATGTTGGGTAGTGACGTCCTGCCCGAGTTCGACGATTGTGAAGCACTGAAGGGATTCAGGTTCAGAGATGACGGGGGCGTATCGTCGACCTCAGAGGGTGACGTGCTACTTCGCCTGCTTGAGCCATCATCGGATGGCGAGCTTGGACAGAAGGGGTCAAAGAGGTTCGGTGGCGGTGAAGAGAGCGGCGACGAGCTGAATGGAACAGCAATGTTGGAGAGCCGACTGCTTCGAAAGACAGATGGGGGGATAAGCGAGTCTTCCGGAGGTGGTGAAGATAGCGGAGAGGTCATAAGCTGCTGTACAGAAAGAGGCATCCGTCTGGGCTTCGGAGTGCTGAATGCAAGGCTTGAGGACTCCACTGTTATCGATGTGTCTTCGATCACCGGCGAAGGCAGCGAAGGCTCAGTGGCGACGGTAACCTCTGTTCGCATCGTTTCGACCTTGACATATACCTCAATCTCCTTGCCCTCTCTGGTTGCTTCGTCGCTTGGCTCCGGAGACGACAGCTTGCGTCGCTTCGGTGGCGGGCCAGCTTCGCAGTCGTCAGTGTCGCTCTTCTCTTCGCTTGTCTCACCCTTGTCTTCGGGAGTTTCCTCACGCGGTTGGCGG
The DNA here is from genome assembly GCA_030734395.1 of Sarocladium kiliense. Lineage (NCBI taxonomy): Eukaryota > Fungi > Ascomycota > Sordariomycetes > Hypocreales > Sarocladiaceae > Sarocladium > Sarocladium kiliense. Next base: position 229,497 of record JAUZTG010000015.1, on the reverse strand, counting down.
GCTGCTGCGTCGAATTGGGCCTGGATGAGGGAATAAAGCCCATTTTCAGATCGGAAATCCTGCAAGCATGGAAATGTTAGCTGCTTAGAATCCCAGGCTTTCGACTATCACGCGTGACGACGAGGATGCTCACAGGAATACCGGAGTTAGTACTGATGCCTGCTCCCGTCACCACCACGACTTTCCGTGACTTGAGAAGCGAATTGGCCACATCTTGGAGCAGCTCGGCGCACTCAGGCTTAATATGCTGGGTTGGCATGACGGGGATATCAGCACCCGCGCGTCCAAAATGAACGCGTCGTGGAGGCTAGTCGATATAGCGTCGGCGAGAAGAACTCAGCGAAAGAAGACTTGGCTTTCAGTCCCGCTTCTCATGATGATACGTCGAGTGGGGAGGTGCTGAAAGGCGTTGGGTAAAGCTTCGACGCGTCGACGGTAATCGAGGAGCCTCAGGCGCGTCGGTGTAAGACGGTGGGAAGGCCGCGTAGGTAATATATAATTGTCTGCAGCAAATTGTCAATAATGCGTCAAGCCTGGTCAGTGTTCTCGTCGCCTACAAGGCAGTCCACCGCGTGAATATGGACGTCACAATGCGCGCTGCGCAGAGAGAGGCTGGAGGTTGGAGGTTGGAGTCGCGGGACGGTGACAGGCGCCACGGCGGCGGCTGATAGAGAAGCGGGCGGCGGTTGTTTACAATTGCGGCGGAGAGCGTGTCGGCTTCGGGGGACTGACAGCAGGGGTCTACAGCGGGTAAGGGCGGGGACTCGCAGTGGCTGGTAGTGGACCGAATGTGACTGTCAGCGGGGGTCTGGGGAGCCGGCGTTGGAACCACCTGGGGGATGCGATTTGAGTGACGGAACCCTCAACCACAATACGATCAAGGCGCAGCTTGTTCCAGTTCATCTGTCAGTTGTATAATCGTGTCATGGCAAGCAGATACATAGTTTCAATGAGTCAAGGAGGCGGTTTGTTTTGTCACTGCACAGATGAAACCTTATGCATTTAGAATAGTACGCAATACGGTTGAAGACTGGTGCAAAAGGATTATGCTTTGAATGGAATTTTGTGTATGCAGGACTATATACCGGCTTATCAGACACTTGATCAAACATCAATGAGCACGTCCAGCAGTTTGTGGAAGCTCTTCGGTACCCCTAGGCCCGTGACGGCATCCCAGCCCTTCTCCGTCGGCCATCCCCCGGGCTCCTCTCTGCTCTCAAACACACATGACTGGCTCGTCCCGTTCGTGACATCCGCAAATGCAGCTTGCACTTTCTCTGAGTACAAAGCCTTGTTCAGCCATCCCAGAGATGACTTGCCGCGGCGGAACCTGGCTTCGTTCACCAACGTGATCATCGATGCCATGACTGGGGTACTCGCGCTGGTGCCTTCAAGGCGTGTGATCTGTCGCGAGACTAGGACACTGAAACGGGTGCCGATGGCGGCAATGTCTGGAATAGCACGCATGCTTCCGTTGTAAAGGCCATCAAGTCGTCCATCAAGCGCATCGACATATCCTCCGACAGGCTTCTTCTGCCAAGATGGGAGAGGGAAGTACTGCGAGAAGCCACCACCACTGAACGACGCTCCCGTCAGCTTTTCGGCGTTGGTGACAGCACCTACAGCCGTCACCCAAGGGCAAGTAGCAGGGAAGGTAGCCATCGCAGCTTTGCGACCTGAGCCGTCATTGACAAGGCAGCTCGAGTTCCTCGCACCACGAGCTCCGCCATCTCCAGAGCCGCCGAGAATCGATGTACCACGGGCTGCGAGAAGGCCGAACATGGAACAGACGCGCTCCGCGTAAGGTCGGGGCACGGAAAGTTCATCGTCGGCGTATGAGATTGAAAGGACGTGCGGGACCTCGTCGTCCGACTTTGCCAGTAGATGCTCCAGGAACTCCAGGTAAGGTTCGTTCGTCGCAAACTCGTCGGGGACTGGGTCACCTGAGTCATCAAGTTGCGCACCTCTGCCTGCAGCCAAGTGGTAGGTGATGTTGGCCGGATAAGCAAGCGGCAGGGTATATTCAAGGTCCAGTGCCGCTTCATCCCCTGCGTAGGCAGGATTCTGTTCGTTCTTCGCACCATTGATGAGTTCGGTGGAAAAGTTGTATCCCTTCGCGGCGATTTCGGGGACTGAACGATTGACGAATGAAAGAATGTCGACGTAATTGGCGTTTTGCTCCAAGAAGCCTGCGATGCCAAACCGAACCGTTGTGTTGTGGCTGTTTGATGCTGTGGAGTTGATGCCGTACAGTTGTCGAATGCACTGCGGTGTTGTCGTTCGAGAGCAGGATGTGTCGCGGGCTTCCAGTTGGTTGATGTCGTCGTCATCAGGGGGCAGGCGTGTGGATAGCTCTTTCTTGGGAGACATGAAGTTGGCAATCGGATGAACAAATTTGATGTCATCCGCAACTTCATCGGGCACCGAATAACGCTGCGTTCTACGGACTGGGGGTTTATCTTTGAAGGTGTAGTTGCGAATAGTGGCATTCAACAGTGTCTCGACTGCCTGGACAGTTGTGCGAACACGGATGAAGTCTTCCACAGGTTGAGCATCTGTCACGCCGTTCTCGTTCAGCCAGGTCATAATCGAGGAGACTGCCTCAGGGCAAGGTTGTTGAAGTTGGCGTGCTTCGTCTCGTGATAGGTGCCTTGCATCCTTACGCTCCATGCTCCTGCCGATGTTCTCAATGGCTGGCTGGCGGACTGCAATCGAGAGGAGCATGGTATCATCTGGTGCAGGCTTTCCGCCAACTTGGTGCCAGCCTTGTGGTAGCTGCTGCACCTCTTCGAGGACGACGGCCGCGGCCGTGGCGCTGGCGTGTAGTCCAAGAGCAAGACCTTGTGGCAACCTCATCTTCGCCTTGCCAGATGATTATGGGTAGACAATGAAGTTGACAGATGGAAGGACAATAAGGAAACCAGTTCAAGGGCTGCGTGGAGGTTGAGATAGTTGGATCTGATCGGCGAGGGAGCTTATGTGATGATGTAGATCAATGTCTCAGGGGCAGCAGGAACGCGCTACACGGCAACCATGCCAACCAACCATGAACAGGCCACTGGATTCTGTGAATAACGGTTTTCTCAAGCTACGGCTTTTCTCAAAAGGTTGCCGCGTCACACAAAAGCACTATCAGTCCACCTAGGTCGGACTTCAGCGTCGCATCAATGCCTGTCGCGCCGTCCTGGAGAAGCCAAGATCGGCAAGTTCCGTGGACCACTGCAAGCCACCAGCGACTGTGACTCGTCGACAGGCGAATTGCATCTGGAGACAGATGATGTCAAGTGGGACAATGGCATTCGATGATGCCGAAACATTGTGTTTGAGTTTTGGCGAACTCCATCTTTTGCCCCGTATTTTAGCGCAAGGGGTCCGCTCCATCCGTTACCGGCTCGAATTGTGTGGAAAAGTTCAAAATCGTTCCTGGCATTTCACATAGATATAATATGCCCTATCTATGGCTGGAGAAACCAATCGAACTGAGTTGCATCGTAGGTGAACGAATCTTGCGCTACCATGCTTGGATAAGGCATAGAGTCAAAGCTCATGCTGTAGCTCTCCGGGATACTTTCCATGCCAAAAGGTGAGCTGTTGCTCTGACTCGGAGGGCCAGACGTGAATGTAGGTATGCTTGAATTAACGCCTTGAGGATCTGTGAAGCTTCCCGAGTCCGAGTTGAGTCCGGCAGGCATGGCTGCAAGTTGCCGCGCAAGGATTTCTGTCACAATCTTGGGCGGTTGAAGTGATGATGGGTCCCTGCTCGCCTTCTGTAAGGCTTCCCAAGCCGTTAGGACCGTCCGACTAAACATGATGAACAGAGGAGTGACAAGCTTTTTCTCTCCAATGTAGTGAGAGAACGCCCTGAAACGCGACTGGTAGTTGACGTGCATCACCTCCCAGGCACGCTCAGCTAGCTGGTTGAGCGGTCGCCTCCGCAAGTCCTGTATCGTGTGCATGTAGGCCGGGAAGGGAAAGTACGACTGCAGGTACCAAAGATAGCCCTGGCACAGTGGGGACGACGTGAGCAGCGTGTCACAGTCAATGTAATCGAGAGCCATTTGAAGACCACGATCACGCTCGGCTTCAGACTGTTGGCCGTTGGTGTTGAGAAATCGAGCGAAGTGCTCGAAGAGCCGTGAGCGAAGGACATAAAGCTTCGTAGTGTGAATGGACAAGAAGTGCAGACGATTATCCGTGTCACAGAACCGGAGATAATCTCTCTCGATGTTCTGATAGAGCGCATCAAGACTGCCATTCCCTGGAAGCTCCTTCGCAAGTGGCTTGAGGCAAGGGTTAGAAAAGTCAAGAAACCAAGAGCTGTTCCGCATGTGGTCAGCCATCTCCCCACGAAGCACTACGAAGAGCGCCTCGGTAGCCCTTGAACGGCTGGGAGTGGGAGGCTCCTTCATCTCAGGCCACAGGTCCGAGTCGTTGCAGTTGGCTGGGAGTCGGCAATCCCAAGTTGGGGCGAGGACGGGATCTTTGTGATCAGCCTTTTCGCCCATTCGAGAATCATAGAGCATGAGACACCACCACAGACGACGCCGCATCTCGGCTTCGAAAGGCGTGCACTTGGCGAGAGTCGACTCGCGGTGAATTCCAAGACACTGTGCCTGGCGGATGGCCACGCCGAGCATGGCTGTAACTGATCGTGGATTGGTTCCGGGACGAAGTGACATCTGCGAACTGGTTGTTAGACGGAGGTCAGGACAATGTCAGTCAACGAGAACGTACGAGGTACATCATTAGCGCTGTCAGGCACTCACGGTCACTAGACCGCAAGTAGCCAGCGTTCATCAATCCTTGCTGACAACCAAATTGGTATTTGGTCAACAGATCGTCTTTTCCCATGCCAAATATCTCTCTGCATGGCTCTGGTTGGAGGGAAAGGATTGCCATGGTGTAAATACCGAATATCAGTGCTTCAAGGGCAGGTTTGATGTCAGTGATATTGCCTATGGCAGCGATGAAGCGAGGCTGAAGCGATGGTATGTGAGTGACCTTCATGAGGGGGTCAATGTTATCAATGTAGATCTGCCACATCTTGAAAGCAGTAACGGGGTCCGGGTGGAAGGTAGAGAGGTCCACAGGGTTACGATTCATGCCGAGGAGAATGTTGTCCCCGTCCAACAGCTGATCCCAGGCATTCTTGACACTGCTCTCAATGGCATTGGCAATGGGAGTATCCTTGCCTGTGTTTGAGGGCGACTGTAATGGTCAGTAAATCGAACAGTCTCAGGAGCGAGAACGACGACTACCAACCTCTTGGCTGATCGCTTGCCAAATACTCCTACAAATATGTTAAACACATCCGTTCATCGCACTAGTTGTCTTGGGATGTGCCACTCACCGTGCCTCTGTTACATTCTCGGACTTGAGAGACCCCGAAGGCGACGCGACGCCGGGCTTCTCTGGCTCACCACCTGAATCATCCCCGGTCCCACCGTCCATGTCCCCCATGACTTCTCCATCTTGATAGTCTTGCTTGTGCAAGGGGTCGAATTTGACTTTATTCTCCCGCAGTAGTGCCTCGTACCGCCGCAGACGGTCGAGCAGCTCGCGTTCTGGGAAGCGTTTCCGTCGGGGACGCGTTTGCGTGGCAGGAACACAACGAGCATTCTGTTTCTTGCAATTCGCACATGGGAAAGTGCGATCGCAACGTATCTTACGCTGCTGGCACAACACACAAGCTAGAACGCGGTGAGCTTTGTTGTTCGAGTGTGTATGAGGTTGTGCATTGGTGTGTGACTGGCCCCCAGTCGGAGTGGACATGGTGAGGTGTGAGGAGAGACTGAACACCCTGTATAGTTCAGGACAGTCGCAACCGCACGCGTCTCGGCGAAGCGCATCTGCCGAACAGTGGAAAATGAGAAGGAGGAGAACAACTGGCGATACACAACTTCATAGCCCTCAAGTGTACGCGCAATGGCTTGGTCCGGAGTCTAGTGTGGTCCGAGGAGGAGAATCAGTACAGGGTAAGACAGCTTCGGATATTAGTGCGACCCGAGGGTCCCTTCGAGACTCGCACAAAATTCGTGCAGAACCTAATATAGAACCTCCACCTCACAACCCGCAGAAAACATGAGGAAAAATAACGCAGCCGACAACAAGCACCAATAAACGGTGAGGTGGCCGAGCGGTTATGGCGCTAGATTAAGGTCTTTCAGTGGTCTCAGATCACATGAAGTAAAACTTCTAGTATCGAAAGATGCGTGGGTTCGAATCCCACCCTCATCATTTTGCCTTTCTTTTGCTTCGTTGGTTCTCACTAAACCTTTCTTTTTGCAATCTGCATAATCTGTGGCTTGTACGGAGCAAGTGAGGATATGTGGGAGGTGCTCAGAGTGCTGTCTGTATCTCTAAACGAGTTTTTCTCAGACCATAACCGTGGACTTTCAAGGCCAGCAGCGAAACTCGCGCGGACATGATTTAGATCTTAATCTCGATCCAGTTTCCGTCAATACGTCCATGTTTCTTACCGAGTCCTTCGATACTACTTTCATCGATACAACCTCATGGACATGGTCGATCTGGCCGAGAGAACCAGGGCCACAGCTAATTAACTAGAGCCTACGGAGTCGATTGAGACAATTTGGGTTGTGGCTGTCATCCTGCTCTTACCATGGCGCCACATGTGGCGCTCAGTGGATAGTTCCCCAGATTCCAGCACCTGTGGTGACCATCAGCGGGACTTCATGCATGGCCAACAATCAGCACACGTCGTCTCTCCCTTGACTCCGTGCAAAGCCGAATCCAAGCTCTCACAACGCGCTCTTGTCCCCCTTGATGCACGCTGGCGTCCATCATCCCGACTGTCGCTCAGAGGCTATCAAACTTACGTTTCCTTATCCCGGGCTTGTCTCGATGGACGAATTGCAATCAGACAGCCAACTCTTGAACTTGTCTAATGAGCTTCGAGGGGCCGTAAGCCGCCACTCGAGCATTGCACGCATCATTCCGTGGTAATCGTCAACGACATACTTATCATCATGGCTTCTTATCACTCTATACAGCGCCGAAGCAATGACGACGACGGCAAGCCTCCAGGTCAGGAGACCAATGGCGGCATCGCCGTCGCCTTTGCAGCCAAAGACGAGGAACGGATCACGCGGAAGGTTGATGTACGCGTCCTCCCTTTCCTCTTGCTTGCGTATCTCTTCCAGCAACTCGACAAGTCGACTCTGATGTATGCATCGGTTTTCGGGCTTGCGGAAGACGCAAACCTCGTCGGCAAGCAATTGTCATGGCTAGGATCTATTTTGTACCTTGCCCAGCTGGTGGCGCAGCCTGTAGCTGCCATGATCCTCGTCAAGTATCCATTGGGGAAGGTAATTTCTATCGCAATATTGTTATGGGGTTTGACGTTGTGTGTCATGAGCCGATGTACCACCTTTCCGACTCTTCTTTTCACGCGCTTCGTCTTGGGAGCTTTTGAGTCCATCATTGGTATGTCCTGGTGTTGTATTGAGCTGCCGATAATCTGACAAACCTCTACAGCGCCTTCGTGTCTCGCCGTCACGCAGATGTGGTGGGCAAAGGACCGTCAGACTACACGCGTCTCGGCGTGGCATGCCATGAATGGCATTGCGCCAATTGTAAGTTGTCGCAAAGTACTCCCGACAAGATGTCGCTTACACGTCGCAGGTTGGCGGCATTCTCTGTTATATGCTAGGACACCTCGAGTTCGAAGGCCTTTTCACGTATCAGGTATGAGCGTCGATGACCGATGAGCACGGCGAAAGCTAATAATTCTAGATTCTGTTCCTCACATTTGGCCTTATGACAATATGTCTTTCCGTCCCTGTCTGGCGGTTGCTGCCTGATACTCCCTCGCAAGCAACTTTCCTCACGTACGAGGAGAAGGTCATTTTGAGCGACAGGCTGCGGGCCAGCCGTAGTGATGCTGCAACCAAGATCTGGAAGTGGGATCAGACGAGAGAATGTGCTCTCGACCCCAAGACATGGTGCTGGGTGTCCATGCATCTGTGCTTGGCGTATGTTGTACCATGCGCTCAAGAACTCGCGAGTGACATGACTGACCTTTGGACAGGATACCTAGCGGCGGTCTCGGTGTGTTTGGCGGGCTGATCATCAAAGACTTCGGTTTTGACAAGTTCAAAACCATTTTGTTCAATATTCCGTTTGGACTTATCGCCCTTGGTGCCATCTCCGGAATGACCTGGTTCGCAAATCGCGGCCACAAAGGGGTAGTCATGGCGGCTCTCTGCTTCGTCCCCATGTTCGGCTGCAGTATCCTGCTCCTGACACCACGAGGGGGAGAGCAGGGTTCGCACATGGGGCAACTCCTCTTTGCCTACGTACTGGTGAGTTGTCGGACCATTTTTGCACGTTTGAGCTCGACTGAACCGTTTCTAGATACAATTCCAGTCGGCATTTGTTCCACTCAATTTGAGTTGGCAGGCTCAGAACACGGCTGGTGAGACCAAGAAGCAGTGCACAACTGCTTTGATGTTCATTGGGTCATGCTTCGGAAACGTTTGTCCTCCATCTGAATCTGAGGGCGCAATTAGACCATATTGACAAGACTGCAGGTCGTTGGGCCATTGCTGTTTGACCCCGATCAAGCGCCGGTATACAAGACAGGTTTGATGAGTAGCCTGCTAATGTTCGCCGTAACATTCGTGATCTCAACGTAAGTTTTTGTGGTGTCCTCTGTTGTCCAGTACTGACTGTGATTAGTGCTACCTATTTCCATCTCACTTACCTGAATGCGCAGCGGAAGCACTCGGCATACGTTTCCCTGAACGAAGAGGAAGAGGAAGATGTAGAAAGCACTGGCGGCTTATTACAACAGCCGCCTACTCATAGCTTGGGTGCCGATCTCACTGACCGCGAGAACAAAGCCTTCAGATACATGACTTAGGTCAGAGCAAGGGTTTCAGCCCGAGATAGGGACCAGATTTATAGATTCGAATAGACGATTGAAGGCCTCATACGAAGATGTATGCGACATGCGCCATGCGCGACCCAGAGAATTCCCCGAAAGCCATGTGGCCTGCATACCAAAAACAACATAGCCAGATACTTAGAAACATCTTTCGGTAATTGATCTGGTCTTGAAAATTTCTTCTCCCAACATCTCGGGTCAAAAAGTACGACTAACGGCAACCCCTGACAGCAGCGCTTCGCCATGCTGTTCTTGGACAACCTTTGTCGCCTCATTGGCCCAAGCGCCGTAGAATTGAGTTGGCAACGGGCCGCACGCTTAATGGCTTGAGCGTATCAACAACAGACACCCAGGCCACGTTTTAGGTTCTGTAAATCTCTGGGACGCCGTTTCAGCGTTTCGTTTCAGACTCCTCTTGGTTGGTTTGGTGGAAGTCCTCGGTAGTCTTGGCCAAGTGGTACCACGCCGGCGGGAGAGAATCGAGGCGATTGGTTCTGATAGATATGAGCCTTTGCCATTGGATACAACGGGATTAGCTCGTCTGAGTTCCCTGCTAGCGATACAAGCTTCAAGTCTCGGTACACGGGGTCCGAATGCGCACGTTGCCAAACAGCCTGTGAGCCAGCAGTAGCGAATGGTACATGCGAAACCACCTCGAAGCCGACCATCGTCCAAAAAGACTTCGGCGATTGCCCGTCTATCGTACATGGGACAAACTCTCGGCTCAGGCGACTAACATCGCGTGCTCTGAAGTATGCCGATCAGTGTCCGACAAGTGACCTCCCCCAGAGTCGCATCGACCCAACCCCGTGGCTAACCATATTGGGGAGGCGACTTATCCCCAGGCCAGGCATTACGGCCGAGCGAATTTTCTCATTTCCCACTTCGCTGCTACGTTCCAATAATGTGTTCTGTTCCGGCGCCGAGAGCGCGTGAGAACATGAGGTTGCGTTCGATTTCTGCGTGACGATAAGGGGAGGTTATGGACAGGGTTGCATGACCGAGAGTCCAGACCAGAGGGGAGATTCGTGAAGGCTCCTCAAGTTAGGCTCCCTTCGCCCAATGTAATTCTGTCCCGGGGATAGTCTGTGAAGGATTGATTTGCCAAGGGTACCAAGGCACCGAATGGTATCAGGACGGCGAGTTTCTTCCTATGGTTGGTATTAGCCCCCTTCAGAGTCTGGTACAGAGGCGCACAGACTGGGAGGACCAAATATGTACACTATTCACCTGTGCAAGCCACCCGCACGCCACGGCAGTCAGGAGCACCAGTCAGAGACAGTGGTTCTCGATACTTTTGGAATTAAGGATGATGCCTATGCCGGACCCCCATCTGATCGCCAACGGGATTCACTTCTTCTGCCGTCGATACAGCACGACCACCCCTGGAGACCCTCCCACTCACACGTGCAAGTATCTCATGTCGGCCCGTTCACATATGCACCGAGTATGTTCCTCCATTAGGGTACCATCTTTCAAAGTAACCGGGGTCAGCGCGTGCTATTGAGGAAGAAGCTGGTTTCCGTCCAGTACGCGCGCGTGCCTTCGGTCTCATCTCGTGAGAACTGAATGGACTCGCACTGCGCTGAAGTCTGTGGACAGTCAGCTAGTAGTAATGGCCTGGTCACCTCTCTGTAGATCAGCCAAGTGATTGTGCCCACACCACGGGACAGGTGGATGGATTCCTTGGGTAGTATGTCCCTTTGAAACCCCCTTCACCAGAGCCCTGCAACCTGCCATCGATACTCGCGGAGTCTTGACTCCTGCCTAGCTCGTGGCCACGAGATGCTGGGCGTGGGCTCCTTGTTCCCTTGTAGGCCACTCGTGACCCGTATACCCTGGCACCTGTCCCTGCCGGGGAAGTTACCTAGAATGAGCGCGTATAGAGCATAGTTATCGTGTATATAAGTCCGAGGAGTGTGTCGATCTTCCACTCAGATCGTAGTGATCCTCGATATCCTAACCTTCCACGTCTAAGCTAGCACGACGATCAGTTGCTGCGCCGTTCCTTCATTCATTGTACATACACTCTCTGCAAACAACCCTTTATAAAGATTTTGTCTGTTTTTCCCCCTTTCTCTCTTTCACCATGTTTGGCAAAGCTCTTGCAGTCGCTCTTTCATTAGCGTCTATCGCCACGGCAGTTGAGGCACCCAACTATAGTGGCTTCACCCGGATCTGGCAGGAGACGTTCGCCGGTTCGGCCGGCTCTTCTCCCAATGGCAACAACTGGGAGATTCGCCAGGGCGATCTAGGCGTGAACAACGAGTTGCAGATCTACACCTCTTCCAACACCAACCTCCAACTGAGCGGTGGCAGTACGCTCCAAATCGTTCCCAGACGCGATGGCTCCGCGGCTAAGGGCTGGACATCGGGCCGCATCGAGAGCCGATACACATTCACTCCTGGGCAGGGAGAGGTTACCCGCGCTGAGGCTCAGATTCGGTTTGGTGACGGAAACTCAAAGCAGGGAATCTGGCCTGCATTCTGGCAGCTCGGGGAGTCTATCCGTCATGGCGTTGGCTGGCCTGCCTGCGGCGAGATCGACATACTCGAGACAGTCAACGGCATCCTCACAGGATACGGCACTGTTCACTGCGGCCAGTACCCTGGCGGACCTTGCAACGAACCGAATGGCATTGGTGGCGCCATTGGCATCCCGGACCAGTCATGGCACACATGGCGAGTGGACTATGACCGTCGCAGCGGCAACTGGCGTGACCAGTCTATTACATGGTTCATGGACGGTCGCCAGTTCCACCAAGTGACTGGTAACCGTATCGGAGACGCAGGTGTGTGGAGCTCGTTGGCTCAGAGCCCTCTCTTCTTCATTCTCAACGTCGCGGTTGGTGGCGATTGGGTAAGTTTCGTCCCTGTTTGGGCACTTTCGTGACATCGCATTGACATTTTGTGAAGCCCGGCTACCCGAATGGCAACACCCAGGACGGCTACAGCAGCATGATGGAGGTGGCCTACGTGGCGCACTACTCCACCTGAAGCGGCTGGTGAGAGATCTTGGTCTGGAAATGTTTGAAGGGGATTAGCGACTTTTTTTTCTTCAGCTTCTGGCAAGTGATGAGGTACCTTCTTTGTATATAGTTGGATCTATTTGTCCCCTGAATCGTATATATGACTCTCTAACATACGGTGGTCTTCGAGCCGCGTCTTCTATGTTGCTTCTTTGACGAACTGATCTACACGTACTTCCAAATCCCGGACTTTTTGCCGAGCCAAGCTCTGGGTTTCGAGCAGAGCTGCCGTCCGCGCTCTCATCTGCTTGAGCAATGGCGGAGGGACAAGCGCCACCTTGCCAGCCTTGTAATCATAAAAGCTGATGCGCTCGACCAGCCTTGCTGCGATGCGCCTATGTTTCTGCGAGATGATGACAGCTTCTAGAGTCATTGACTTTGACTCCTCCGTCATCGGCTCACTAAGTTTATGTGCGACGAGAACGGTGTCAGGGTATTGAAGGGGCTGTTTCCGATGCGACGTGAGGTTAGAGCCACTGGCTTGGACATGGCGTAGGAATGAGAACTCACGAATTTGTACGTGGTAGTAATCTCCTGAAGAATGAGACCAAAGCCTTTAGGCGTCATCATGTTCTCATAAAGTTGGCGATGCTCCTTGGGGGCAGAAGCAGCGACGTCGTAGCACCAATCGACGCGGCCAGATTCAGCCCATTTGTTGTATATGACGTTGTTGACATGGCCTGGATGCAGTCAGCCAGAGCTACAATGCCGCATCTCATGTAAACAGAGGCTATTCTTACCCTGGGGAGATGTCAGTCCACATATGATATTAGTGAGGCTCAACTTGTAAACTCACCATTGCATCCATATCTCCCCAAGTGACTGGCTCAACGTGGAACGGCTTTGTCCCATAGCCCTCAACGCCTAGCATGAGCCCAATGGCACTCGCTTTAACTTCTTCAAGTATCCTTTCATGATCTGGAACGTGCCTCAATTTATTGACCAGATCGCTGACCCACCTCGGGTTCGGGAGTGGCAGATCAGTTTGAGCCTGGTGCTGGAGGCATGGCGATTGGTGAAGAGCCCGATTATGAAGCTGTGTTCTAATTACTGATGCTGTACGCAACGAGCGCACAGCTGGACGACGAAGGACGGACATCTTGCGGAGTTTGATGCATGTCCGAATGGAGATGCGGATGATCGGAGAGCTCTCAAGTCCCCATCATCGGCTTGAACCGAGGTCTTGACTCCGCAAAGAGTGCTGTAACGCGCTGTCACCTGACATCGCGATCCGATGCTAGCCGTCACGTGTTGTGTCACCTCCGCTTACCGGATCGAATCCTAACCACTGGATTCATTCGAGTTGGAAGGTTAAAATAACATTTAATTTTCAGTTCGCTGGAAATATTCATCAAGAAGTCGAAACGCTAAACGTGCACCACACATCATTGCGGGAACATGCAAGATACAGGGAAGCAACCGAACTTCTTCCTACTTCAACCCAGCCTCCACTAAGCAGCTCGGGTATCAACCTCTTCCAAGGGCTCTATGCTTGGCCTCCGACTCGCCGCTGGCGTTCCCCTGGGTGTTGCGCGCGGTGTGGTTCGAGGCGTGCTGTTCCGGCTCTGGCCAAAGAAGCGATTCTGTTGGCTATATCTGCGTTCGCCAGCACCAGGGCGCGCCCTGCTGGTCCCCGTCACGTTTGCATCAGATGTCGCCAAAGCATTTGCGTTAGAAGCTGCGCGACGAGCATCGTGGGTAGCGATGGAGCCTAAAAACAGTTAGCTAAGGTCTCACTGCTGCGTCGACCAATTGATATGGCAAAACAGGTGACACTTACTCCTCCGACGCTCAGTTGACACGCTTCCCCTCCTTCCTGCAGCCTCGGTTTCGGTGCGAGCGTCAGCAAGTCTCTGCGCGAATGGCGAGCGTTTTCTCAGGGCAGGGCCCTTCCAGTAAATGACGTATACCGCAATGACCAGGACAAATGAGATGCAGAACAGAATAGTGCTGGCATACTCGAGGTTCTTGCCGGATGACTTGCCAATGTTCTGGAAGAAAGGAATGGCAGGCAAAGTGAGCACACCAGCGAGGAAGTCACGAGCCCATCCATTGCCTCCAGTAGCAGAGGCAGAGTACGGGCCGTAGGCGCAGATCATGTAATCGATGGTGGCCATGTAGATGGCGTAGTTGGCGATGCCGACGATTGCTGCGAAGATCATAGAGCCGATCCAGTGGATTGGCGGTCCCTGGATGGTCCAAGCAAATCCGATGAGACCAATGGGCAGGCACGGCGCGGTGTACAGGAGGAACCACAGGCGTGACTCATATTGCGCACGTTCGTCATGAGGCTTGTCGCGTCGTTCCTTGATGTTGCGTTGAATGGCCGGGATGAAGATGAGCCACGCCAGAAGATACCCGACGCCGATCGGCAGGAAAGCAAGACCAATTTGGACCGTGGAGAAGTCCCACTGACCGTACACCAGCGCGAAAGACTGAATGAACATGAAGATCAGAGCGTCAGAGAAACCCGAGAGAAGCGACAAGACGAGCACAATGGGCTCGGTCAAGAACATGTGGAATGGTCGCAGCCAAGTGGTCACGATCTCCTTGGCCGAGAAGCGCTCGCGGAATGGTACGACCTCGTCAGGTCCCCAGATGTTGGTGCCGGGGTTTTGCGCTCTGCGCTTCTTCGCGATGCGGTTCATCATGATCGTCGTTCGGGTCTCGGGGACGGTAAAGAAGTGGATGATCTGGACGACGCCGCCAAGGATCAATTGCACCCAGATGGACCATCTGTACATTGTATCAGCCCTATGCTCAGGTAGTGATTATTCGGAATGACATACCTCCAGTCCAGATATTCTTCCGTAAATCCACCGACGATAGGACCAAGAACAGATCCGCCCACGGAGGAAAAGACGACATAAGCGACAGCGTACTGCTGATCATTCGCCTCCCACATATCAGCGATCATACCGAGGGTGACGGAACCACCAGCGGTTGACAGGCCGCCAAGGGCACGGCCGACCATGACCGTTGCGAAGTTGTTAGCCAAGGCAACAGGGAGCTGCCAAACGTTGACAAGGAACATGGACGCCTGCAGGATAGGCCAGCGACCAAACTCCTCGGACCACGGCGCCCAGAGTTCGCAGCCAAAGGCATACAGAACGAGGAAGATCATAGCACCGCATCGAGCGGCCTGCTGGCTGACGGAGAATTCTTCAGCAATACCAGGGATGGCGTTGGAGTAGAGCGAAGTATTGAAGTTCATGGACACTTGCACCCAGAAAATAACTGTGAGGATGTACCACTTCTTCCATTTGGGGAAGCAGAAGCCCAACTCTTCATAGCAGTCATCCTCGGTAATCTCGATCTTTTCCTCAGCGTCGCCGCTTTTTTCGTTGAAGTGGTTTGTAGGCGCCTGGATGCGAACCGGAGGGATGGCTTGGCTGTCATGGACAGTGCTGTCGGCTGAGCCAGGGGAGTGAACCCCGGATGTGCCAGTATGGCCGTTGTGGTGGTGATTTTCACCGGAAGAGTGACTCTCCAGCTTGAAGTTTGCGAGCTCGAGGTCTTCACGGTTGCTTACCTCCGGGGGCTCCCCAGAAGGTTGGTGGTTCGCCATGCCAACGGTAGCTATCGATGCTGTGTAGGAGTATTATCGGTCTGGTGACGGATGTCGAGAAGTCGCAGTATTCCCAACTGCTGGGGGGACAAGACTGAAGATATGCAAAATGTGCTGGGGCAGAACAAGACTTGTTTTGATCGAGCCTGGACTGGGACTGGTATGGATTTCCTGCCCTTTATACAATGTTAATCGGCAAGTGCTGCTGACCAGGCATTCCCGACTTCAAGCTTCTACGAATCTGGGGAAGGTCGCAGCAGGAGAAGGTTATATACACCCCCACCTATGAGTTTTCACCATGTCAGACTTTTCTTCACGCAGCCCATGACGATGGAAAATTAGCCATGTCGCATGACAACACGATCTTCGATCGTTGTGTGGAGGAGGAGGCGGTCGGTGGTTCTCCAGCGACTAACATAGGGAGTGAGCTCGCCAGACTAGGGTCTGGCAGTGGCACGATACCCACACTGACATCACGGCGGCAGGTGGATTATGTTTCTGTCCGTATGGCTCGCGTTTCTCACAGGAACAGAGCAACGCACTGTCAACGCCGAACGAGACGGTCAGTGGAGTGGAATGGGACTCCCAGACCGCTGGTGATGGATACCACATGCATGCTCTGGTGAAGACACATCTTATCCCTGACTGTCGCTGGTGATCCTCTGCTCCTATTGTGACATCTCCCTACGCGTCGCTGGCGGATTTAACGAGCATAGGGAAATTTAGAGGGCGTGAAATTGATCCCGACTATCCGAAGCGATCGCCGCCACAAACCAAATGCCGTCTCGGCGCCCGTCTGGGCACTTGGCATCTCCGGACATTGAGGTGTGCCAGATTTCTCTGCCATATGGCTGCGACTTTGACGGCAAGGAATGTTCGTCGCATTCTCATAGCTGGTTCAATGGGCCGAATACAGTTTCCACGGAAACAAAGTCCAACACTAGACTCACCGGGTTAGTGTGTCTCATACCGAGGACACAGCAGAAAGAGGCGGACTCGTTTCCTCATCAAATCTCAAGTTTCGGTCTCAGTGACAGTGCCTTGCCAGATGTCCAGCCAGCCAACGACAAACCCGTCAAGGCTCACAGAACTCGATTGACAATCTCGAGAACGACGGAGTTTCCCGTCCGGAGGAAAAAAACGCACAAGCCAATGTCGTCATACCGTCCAGTTTACCTTCCTAAGTCATGTAATACGCGATTGTCACTGTCGGTCTTATTAGTGATCGCGTGAGTGACGCTTACCAGCATATGACCGTACAGCCCGTAATGACGTTTGACGACAGACTAGCTCAAAATTTTATGAGCTAAAATGAACAATTGTGCTGCCTGATCTTTTACACAAAGCGCGACGAATCGCTCGCCTTACATGGTGTAGTGGAGCTTGACCGGCACGTAGTTGCCGGAGGCTCCGCTGAGCTCTGAACGAGGCACTGAGACAAGCTTGTACATTGTCTGCAATCTTTCGAGTCTGTGATGGATCAGAGCGTAGAAGGAGTGGGATCCTAGGTGGATCGTCACACGATGTGCAAGACGGATGACAGTGACGTTTCAACCTGCCGTATGCGTAGCAGCCAGCTCTTAAAACACTCTCGAGTTGCAAGGTCAATGGTCCTGGTTGTCAGCGAGATACTGCAGAGCCTGTCCAGTACGATGTTGTCTTCATCTGTAAAAGCATCAGGTGCTTCTACCGTTGCTCTGTGCATGAAGCGCCGAAAATGTCCCTCCTCACGCGAGTCATCAAAGAGGTCCCATATGCCCACATAACAGCGGCTTGACCTCTCCGACAAGTCAACTCCCGTTTTGATGAACGTTTTTTACGTCTACACCACAGGTCGAGGCAGACCCGGTCATTTGGAGGGATCGGGCACCCACCTACCCGTACAGTCCAACGCTCATTAGTCGACGGAATGGCCGTAGGCAAAGTCAATCCCCAGATCCGCAACAGACTACATGCGACTCAATCTCAACATGAGTGGTAATCTTTGGAACTATGATTATAGACTGACGAGTCGCTTCGGAGCAGCTGCAGCCGCCATCGTCATACGATTATCATGGGCAAAGTATCCAGAGCAAGTCTGGGAGAAACGAGATGGCAAGTCAACCATAACTGTAATATTAGGGCCTGTGGGAATGTGATGCGCTTGCTATGCTGTAATAGCAGACCCAGGTCCCTACAGATCACGCGAAGAGACCTAGACGACTGTGCCTTTGACCTGCCTGTGGGCGCTCAACTTGATGTCTCGCCAAACGAATGTGCAGCCGAGAGCACCAGCTAGCAGCCACAGGCTTGTGATGAGCTTGTAGCGCTGCGACTCAGAGTATGCCTCATTGATTCCATAAGCCGCCTTCGTAACGCCAGTATCCTACACAACCAGGAGCATGGAGTAGAAGTAACTCCCCAAATAGCCTTGCTGCAAAAGTTGAAGACGAACATCAGGGCACCGAAGAGAACTATACGGTTGGCGAGGAGATGGCAAGGGATGAGCTTGACGGGGGCGAAGAACTTCTCCAGATGACGAAGGCGATAATGAGAAGGCAACCAAATATCACTATATAGATACTCATAGGGGCGCGCCATCCCTCGGCTGGTAGAACCGTAGTGAGAAAGGGAGCAGATCAAGGCCATCCCAGCTGCCAACATGAGACCACCGAAAAGATCGGTTCTTGACCGCGTAATCCTTGACAGTTGCCGTATACATGTTGGCTCTTTGCGGCTCGAGTGAGGCCAGACTTGACCGCCTTGCGCTGGTTCCACAAGAAGAGCGCGCATAGAAGCAGCACGACGATAGGGCTCACGATGGTCCAAAAACCGAAGCCCCATCCCCATCCAATACCAGCCACAATGCTGGCGGTGATGGGACTACCCATCCAGATTGAGACGATGTAAGGCGAGGTAGCCAAAGCCCGCATAAGGGGTCGATTGAGGAGGGAGAACGTATCGGCGATAAAGATGGTAAGGCAGTCGCCGACACCCTGGGCGCTACTCGTAGTCAGAAGGTGGGTAGACTTATCAAGTGAAACGCCCTTTTTTTCTTTTTGCCTAAAAGAAGTCAACACACCCGACCGAGCAGAAGACCTGAGCAGCAGCATAGGTCTCGACGTTGCGACATGCAGCCATCCTGATGAGTCCAAGGACCCAAACGAAGAGCGTCAAGGTCAGACCTTGCGGACGACTCCATGTGTCAAGAGTCTCGGCAAGTAAAAGGTTTGGTAAGCCTCCAATGAGATTTGACATGATCATGACCGCAGCAGTCAGAGAGTGGCGTCGAACCTGGCATGCTTGGAGGAGGAAGGTTGCGAATAGGGAGAGGGAATGTGAGGATGAGGAAAAGAGGGTTGATAGAGAGAAGACACATACAGTTCAAGCCCGCATGAATGATAGAAGCAGCGCCTAGGTTCCCCTTGCTCCAAGTCGTTGTTGTTGCTTCGACCTTGCGAACGCCAGCTTGGTAGTCATCGTTGACCCGAGGAAGAATCGAGCCAGACAAGGCACCGTTGTGCTTATCATTGATGTAAGCTTTCCCATGGGAACCCTCAGGGGATTTCATGACCCACGAGCTCGGTTTCTGTCACCGATGTCAGTTGACTGTCGCCTATTCCCACAGTAATGAGGCACAATGTCCTGGCAATAGATGGATCGGTCGGTGTGTGAAGAACGACGAAGTATCAACATCCAAGTAACCCTTCGAGCGGAGTGACTTGACATAGACTGACATACAACTGAACCCACTCGGGAGACCGGTGCCAGCTTGTCCCTGACGCATCTGAGCTCGGAATAACCTTGTTCTATGCGTCAATAGAAAGGGGTGAGGAGTTCGGCTTGCTCGTCAAAGGAAGGGCTCTGATGAAAGCAAGATCTGCACATCTTCAAACTCTACAGACGGTAACAATAAATTTTGTGCTGAAATAATGAAGTATTGCCATTCAGGTGATGGTAACGCAGTTGGCTAACAATATCATCATCCTTTATCTAACCCAGCTTGAGAGCTAGCTGTGCAATGGCCGTAACAATATTTGACGTTGAGATGAAGCTACGATTTCACCGTAATTTGAGTTGCAGTTGCCTATACTGTTGGCTTTTCCTTTCAATACTCTACTTGCTATTCTGGTTGGCACTACATATGTATTAATCTGTTTTCGTTAACAAAGCCTCAGCTATGCTCAGTCAGAGCATTTCGCGTGTCGCCAGTCAACGCTTCAAGAGATGTCACATTTTGAATGAAAAGTCACAATTAACCCCTGAAAGAAGTCCCCCTCTGATATGATATCCCCAAAGACTCGACAGCGTCTTTCTTTGTATGATACTACGGCTAAAGAAGTGCTCTACAATATATTGGGCTCCATCGCTTCCTCAGCAATCTTCTAGTACGTCTTACTTTCGGCGGCGCGATCTGTCCTCAGGACATCACCACTGGCTTCTCGTCGCGCTAACTGGTCTTCGCTAAGCTTTCACAAAAGCTCCTGCTTATAAAAAGCTTCACAACGAACGACCTGACGAGATGTCCGACATCTGGGTTGATCTCATCGAGCCTCCTTCGGAGGCGAGGGAGACTGAGGAGTTCGAGGTCGAACTGCTGAGCAATGTTCCGCAACTCGACGCTTTCATCAAATGCCGGGCTACTCCAGTTGACAACCAGGGCAGACTCCAGCTTGGGGGAGAGCCGGGCAAAAGTGAATCCTCTTTCCGCAGTCCGTCCAGAACACCGTCGATCTCGCCCCTGGAACCAACTAAGGACTTTAAAGTCAAGCCTTGCGTCTTCAAAAAGGGTGCTGCGAACTCAACCTGGTGCATCTTCTTTGAAGTGCAAGTGCCTGGCCAAACCGGTACTTACAATGTAGCTCGCATCTGTCACAACATTACGGTGAGGAAAGCCCGAGTTGCCCCATGCACCAAGGCTGCCGCGAGCGCACAGCGTCCCGTCGCGCAGGCTGGTTTTGACTCAGCGCCTGAACGACGGCGTATTATATGATGAGATTCACGTTCTACAGAAGCTTCATATATACTAGACTGACCCGTACATCTTAGACTGGCCTTCCTTGAATAGACAATCGTTTTCAGCAAAGATGGGCCCTAATAAACATTGTCACGGGACTATAGTGCTTTTTATTCACGTGACGTGCAACGTGACTGTTACCGTGACCTGAATCAGTTAAGTGGCTCCACTCGCATCAGGTGCGTGCGGCAGGCAGGGCAGGTGCATCAGGTGGGGCTTGCCTGCCTTGATTCTGACTGAGCGGCGACGGCGAAGGCGGTGGTGGATGAACTGAAGCGAGCGAAAGGACCTGAAAGTACTTCCAGATTCGTACCAAGCACGCTGGTCACGTCTCAGAAAACTCCAGGGGTGCACCTGTGAGGAGAAAACACCGCCAAAAGAAGAAGAGAGAGGGCGCTCCGCGCACGCAAAGCCTGGGCGGAGACCAGCCACAGCCAGTCAGTCCAAGTCAGGTCGGAGACGAGCCCGCGGTCCAGACCAGTCCAACGACCCGTGCTCTCGTCTTGTCTCGCACAAGGGTCGCGCAGTCCGTACTGCCCAGTCAGGACTCGGTGCCAGTTGCTTGGTGCAGGTGTGTGTCTGCTGTATCGCAAACTGCGGCGCCTCCAATTACTGGCGATCCCTTCAATCGACAATCTGCACTCTGCCATCCCCGCGATCCAGGGTCCTCTGCGCATCAACCCACCCCAAAGCACTCAGCCAGCCGCGCTTACCACGACGCCCTCGCTTTTTTTTTTCTCCCTAACCGTCCGACCAATTTATCTTTTTATCGACGTTTCTCACGATATTTCTTCCCGGTGAACATTGTCGCGTACAGTCCATCATGTCCGACGACGAAGTCGACACGCTCGGCCCGGACGGGCAGGGATCTGCCCGCGTTGATCGCGACCGCCGCGCACCGAGATTCAGCTGGACGCCAGCCTACGAGGCGACCTTCTTCAGGAGCCTTTGCGATAGTGTCCAGCTGGGCCTGCGCGAGAACAGCAGTTTCAAGGCTGAGGCATGGGAGCGCGCCATGCAAGCCCTGCAGGACACGCACGGTGCTCACCCGGCCAAGAGCCATCTCATCAACAAAAGCGACAATGCCAGGAAGCGATTTCGACTCTGGCGCGGCCTGCGTGAAGACCCAGAATTCGTCTATAACCCGGTTGCGCGCACTGTCAGCGCCAGCGAGGAGGCATGGAAAGCTCACATTGAGGTGCGTTGTCCTGTTGCTGCCGCCATCCTTAGATCTCTCATTCTGGACGGCGCACTCTTCCCCAAACCCCAACTATTGTGATCGTTCCGTTGACATACTCATCATTGTGTAGCGAGAACCACTCTCTCGAGCTCTGCGCGGCAGACCTTTTGAACACGAAGACTATATGGAGACGCTGTACCCGGATGTCATTGGATCGGGAGGTGCCCCAAAGAGGGTCATGAAACCACGAAGAAGAACGGATGGTACCCTCGTTGACGACTCAGAGATGCCAGGCACTGGCGTGCTCAATCTCCAGCAAAACGGTGGTGTCGTGCAACCCGGGATGCTCGATGCCTTTTCACAATCTCGGCCACCACTGCAACAGACCCCATCAGGATCATCCAGTGGCTCCATGGCCTCGCAGCGCTCATCCTCTGTGAACAACTTCGCAATGACCGTGCCGAACATGGGCAACCCTGCGGCTCTCACGCCACCAGACGAAGTTACTGGAAGCTCCGGCCGTAAGCGCTCTTTTCAAACGGCACAAGGAGCAATGGATCACACAGTCGGTCAAGGCGGTCAAATGCATGCGCCAACCATCGCTGAGAAGCGTCGGCGAACGTCATCACACGGTACGCCGTCGCATAATCCTTTGGCGCAAAGAACGGCGGGGACGTCACTTGCCACGATAACAACGCCTTCAGACATGAACACAGTGCCAGGGCGGTTGGACTCAGAAGGGCAACCGACATTGGAGGATATTGTAAGCGCGCTTCGGACTGGAGCAAAGACAACGCAGTGGCGGGAGCAAGCTCTGGACATGTTCTTCAGGGACTTTTCACACGAAGACCTTGATCTTCAAGTAAAGATCGCTGAGAACGTGCTCAGCAATGAGGGCAAGGCGCTGGTGTTCTGCAAGATGCCCGTACAGCTGCGACAGCACTGGGTACGACGACTGTGGGAGGAGCCGGACCTTCGCTCGACATAACCATTGGTGGTGGTTGAAGAGGAAGTTGTATATGTGTATGGGGGTCGTTCGTACGTCGGTGATCGGCTCGGTTTGGTGTCGGCGTTTGTCGCCAGTGATTGGGCGACAGAGGAAGAAGGAAGAAAGAAAGAAACAAGCGAGGCCCGCCACTGTGAGCATACGTATATCGATCGGGGGCTCGAGATACCCAGAAGCACGGCGTTGGTTGATTTCCTTCTCGCTTTCTTTTCTCTATCTCTCATTTCGATTTCTCGCGCTCCTATATGAGTACATTCTTTTGCATCTGGAGTTTCTCTGTTCATCATTGGGGCTTGGACATTACCACACACAAAGGGATGGATGGCAGGACTGTTTCTTAGATGGATGGATGGCTGACTGAATCGGGGGACAGCCTGGATTGATGTATGGGAGGAATGGTTTGGTTTGGTCTGTACTTGTCTGAGATGCATGCATAGTAGGTAACTAACTCATCTCGTGGCTTTTCTTCTTCTCACTTCTCCAAATGATGGACCAGACAGACAGGTTGCCCAGTTGGTCCCAGACCCATGCTCCAGCTTCAAGCCACAGTCCCCATGATGACATATGCGACCGCAGCGCGTGTTTCCCCTCTACGTAATGAGGCAGAGGGTTCAAATGGGGAAACATCAGGTACCCGTTCGTCACGTTTTTACAAGGAACCACAAGGGTATGGAGACCTTGACAAGCCCATTCCCCGTGGGCATGGGCCATCTCAAGATGTGATGATGGCGTCGATACTCTAAGCTAGCGCTAACCTCGGTCTTCGCTACAGCGGGTCTCTCTGCCCACTGGAAATCCACTAACTTCCCGGCGTTCAGCGCGGCTACGTCATGATGTCCCGGGTTCGTTGCCAGGGTGCGACTCTGGCTGCGATGAGCAGGTACTGGATACCCGGGGAGCTTGCGTGAAGAAGCTCTACTTTGCTTTGCTGCGTCACATGAAGAGCTGCCACCCGCCCACATCACATCACCTCAGGTCACCTCACCTCATTTCTCCCGCTTCTCCTTCTTCCACGCATCACATACATTGAGCTTTTGTCTCCCACTCACAGCTTCACACTCTCCATTCTCGAGCAGCCTCGTCTCTTTCGTCTCCAACTGACGATCGCAACTGGACACTTTTCTTATAACGCTCATCCCCCATTACATCATCACCAGTAAGTGACTTTTCGTCGCATCGCATTTCTTCTTTCAACCCTCATCACAAGAGGTCGTCTAACCTCATTGCAGTGTCTTCTTACGCCGACGTTGCTGGCAGCGGCCCCAAGCAGAGCCCGGCCGAGGTATGTTAACATTTGCTTCGCCGATCGCATGGCTACCCTTCGTCTCTTGTCACCAATCTAACATGCCTACTCCCGCAGGCCGCCGCTCCTCAGCCCCCGGAGATTGTCCCTCATGAGACTGCCTCCACTGCGTCCCTCGTCGATGTCGATATGCCCAGCGTGCACACTGTTCCCAACGATTTCCTCGAGCAGGACATTCAGACTGAGACCCAAGCCGCGCGTCTCGATCGCGAGGCGGCGTCCGCCCGCGCAAAGGCTGAGAAGGCCCGCAAGGAGGCCAAGGCCAAGGCTAAGCGCGCCGACAACTGGCTCGTGAACCAGTTCTCTCAGCTATCTGACGGCAGCGCTGGTGCCCTCGCCATTGCCAATGTTGTTGGTGTCATCGGTCTCAGCTCATACCTTGGTTACAAGGGCTGGGGACTTTACGAGAGGGGTCGCCTCAGCTGGGAGACCGTTGGTCTTGGTGTTGGTATCATGGCCGGCGTTGGTGCTGCTGAGGCCGTCCTCGGGTCTTATCTCGCCAGGGGCCAGAAGAAGAGCAATTGAAGCGTGGACTTCTGAGGAGTTTCTCCAGCGGAAACGGAGCTCCATATTACTATCTTGTTTCTCGGCGTCTGGGGTATTTTGACCATGAGGGCAGCTGGTGTGGAATCTGGGCTTATTTCGCTTGATATCTTTCGGCTCTTTCTTCACTCCGCTTGTTGTTGTAATTACATACCTAAGTCACGACTCTCCAGAACTTCGCTTGACTTGGCAATGGCGCAAAAGGAAACTGTTCACAAATCCTCACGAGTCTGTCGACTGTGTCATCAGGAGGCCATGGGACATGAGTAGATTCTATGTGCGTGACCGCCTCGTCCAGTCGTCTATATATCATACAAGGGATAGCTCGAAGGCATCCCAATTTAGCCGAAGCCTGTGTTGTACAGAGCAGCATCCCAGAGTCGAGATGTCACGCAGTAAGGTATTATTTTATCTATGCCTTCTCCTTGTTGGGCTTTTGTTCATCCTCCTTCTGCTTGGGCGTGTCAACCTTCACAGCATCGTTGGCAGCTGTGGCGTCATCCCACTTCGCAGGGAACGGATCGCTCTCGTCCACCGATTGTGAAGTGGTCTCTGACGGTGCTTCGGCGTTATTGTGTGTTGACCCGGGAATCGAATCGCGCAGCTGCTGGCGATCGGTCTCTTCAACAACAGGCGCGGCGTCGGCATCGGGGTTGACGGCAGTTTTGACGGCATGTTGTTCAGCGTGCTGCTCGGCAGCTTCTTCGGCAGCATCGTCTTCGGCGAGTTCGGCTCCGTAGACGTCAGGGTGTTGGCGGAAGCAGTCCTGCATGCCCCTGCGAAACGACGTTAGCACTCTTTGCCAAGTATCGTAGACTTCGCCCGCGAAAGTGACTTACTGAAACTTGTCGATGCAGTCCATGCCCTTGGGCTCAGCATCGGAGTAGACGAAGCAGCTGAATGCGGTCTTGAATTCCTCTCCGCAAGGACCGTGGGCCATGCCTCCGAGGCACGGGCAATCCCAGTTGATCTCACCAGTCTCGGGGTTGAAAGCACCTTGTTGGCCAGCCTCCTCCTCTAGTGCAGCTGCTGAGCCTTCGGCAGCGGTAGCAGCCTGCTGCGGCTGCGCTGCCTCGGCTTCGGTAGGTTGCTTAGCATTATCGATGGCAGGCGCTGCCTTCGTTGAGGGTGTCTCGCGAATGACATTCCTGCTCTCAAGGCGGTCCTGGATCTGCTTGCGCTTCTCCTCAATAACGGAGTCGACGGTTGGGAGGTCCTCGTCGGAGAAGTGGGAGGGGGCGGGTGAGGTGAAGTCTGCAGCGAGCCATTAGCATGGGGCGAAAATTGGTCGGAGGCGCAGAGGGTATCACTCACGGGCCGGCTCCTCAGCGAACACAGAGCTGGTGCTGTAATAGTATATAGCACCACCAGCAAGACCCCAGCGCAATGCTGAGCTCTTCCAGCTTCGAGGACGATCAACGGGAGATGTGGAAGCGAAGCGGCGGGAAGCTGGGGAGGCGTGCCGGCTCAGGGCGCGCGCAGCCGGACGGAAGGCTGCGCGATACATTGCGAGGCGAGAGATGGAGCAGTGATGTATAGAGCGTGACAGAGGAGACAAAGGAAAGAATGGTGTGTCGGAAAAGAGAGGGATGTGGAGGTGGGAATCGGAGGAGACGGGGGTCGAGTTTGTAAGCCGGACTTGGTAGACATGCGATGCAGGAGATTTCTTCGTTGCGTCACGAAGTTCGACGTGACCGCCGGCTGTTAGCCGCAGTATGGGAGCCTTGGTGAGCGCACTAACAGACCTACATTACGCTGGCCCTACCCTGCAGAATATGTATGAACAAAGTACGAAGCAATGTACAATGGCCATATGCTGGAAAGAGAACGGGTCAATAAGTTATAGTGATTTCCGGACTCTTGTTTCCGTCTGTTCCGTAGACTTGAGCCTTTCAGCGAGTTGGTGCCGGATGCGACAAGCTGCACCAAACTTACACAGGCGCGTAAAGTCAACGTCAGGGTCCGTATCTCACTCATCCAGCTCTTGCGAGCGCAACACGACAACTTCGCACAGTGTTGCTCCCGTGAAGGAGACTCTCGAACCCTAGCGCGCATACCGTAACATAACACACGAAAAACCCGACCTTCACTATTACAGGTCCCGTAGGTCATCATCAACATGGCAGACGACCAGGTCTTCGAATGGCACCCTGCCAAGTTCCTTCGCACCCAAGATCCTTCGCCAGAGTTCTCCCTGCTCGTTCTCAATCAGCCGCTGCGTAATGGAAACAACCTACGCAAGCTCTGGAGGAATTGTCAGTCCTCACTCTCAGTTCCCGTGTGAGCATATGATTTGTGTGCTAACAATGATGAAGCCTCGATGAGAGTTGCTGCTGATGGAGGAGCCAATCGTCTACACGACCTATCATCATTTCAGGCCAAATTCGTAAGTTGTTATCCCAGTCCATTCCTAAATAACTCGTCTATGCAATACTGACTCTATGTCACCGCACAGTCTAACCTCCAGGCCATCATTGGCGACCTGGATTCCCTTCATCCCACCGTCCGCGACTTCTACTCCTCTCAACCCATTCCAGCCGCGATCATCCATGACCACGATCAGGAAAGTACCGACTTCGGCAAGGCTGTTAAGTGGATTCGCGATAATCAGCCGCGTGGCGTTGATATTATCGCCCTTGGTGGCATCGGCGGTCGTGTCGACCAGGGGCTCAGTCAATTACACCACCTTTACGTCTTCCACCCAGACCCAGCTTATGAGTCTGGCCGCGTCTTCCTCCTCTCTGGCTCCAGCTTAACATTTCTTCTGAAAGCTGGCAAGCACAATATCCATGTCGCTGAAGAAGGCGAGGATCGTGTCTTTGGCAAGTATGTGGGTTTGATCCCGCTCAAGGAACCAAGTCACATCACCACTAAAGGGCTGGAGTGGGATGTGACGGATTGGAAGACGCAGATTGGCGGCAACTTAAGTACGAGTAACCATGTGTCGCCGGACGTCAAGTGTGTCGAGGTGCACACGACCTCTGACATCCTGTTCACGATAGCGCTGGGACAGCTCGACGGTGATGATGACTCTTAGATGGGGCAAATGGACCGGAGAGATGATCATGTGCCTCCCTTCTGCTCAGAGTGAGAACCTCAATTTGTTTGTTTACTCGCCCTCGCCCTCATGAACCCACGAAGTCAACCATAACGCCTCGCTCGGACGGCTCAGGTATGAGACCGCCCTGACAACGCCATCCCTGCTCCTATACACGTGCGCCTCAGCAAACACACAGCCTATCGCAGATAGTGCAACACCAGCCAGCAGAAAGCAAAGAAGATGATCACACCTGCCGCGAAGATCCACTTGTCCTCTCTCGCGCGCCTCTCTACCATGCGAATCGTGTCGCCGCTGATACCCAATGTATTCGCCACGCCATATAGCCTCTTCTGTGTACCCTTGAGCATCTCCCGTTGTTGTCCGAGGTCGCCAAGTACGGCCTGCCCACGTGCAATATATTCATCTAGTGCAGAATTCGTATTTGCGATGAAGCTCTGTTCGCGGAAGGCGTGCGCCTCGCGTGCCTCCTCGCCGTAGCCATACTGTTGCTGTTGGGTCTGGGGATGCCGTGGCTGGAATGTCGAGTGTGTTGTGGTCGATGATACATTGGCGTAGGGATTCTCTGGTGTGGCGTTGTAGGGTCTCCTGCCTAGGAGTTCGGTGCGGTTGGCTTGGTGCTGGGAGTCTTCGCGTTTCTTCTTGAGGGTATCGACCTCAGTGCGGCACTCGGATAGCTCCTGACGGAAGCGCTTAACCCTTTCCAAAGCCTCTTCCTGCTTCTTAGGCACTATCTCCTGTCGAGCAAGGCTGTTGTACTCATCAAGGGCTTTTGAGAAAGAGGCGAGGGATGCGGAGACTTTGCCGATGTCGGCCGGTGTGGGTTGGTCTTTGGCACCGAGGGATGCGAGATCGTGGCGGAGGGCCTTACTCTGGCGCAGAGCCGAGTTGTAGGCGACATTCTGGGGCATGATGTCAGATGAGCGTGTATGGAACGGGATCGGAGTCTAACTCACCATCGTGGAATGGATTGCAACGTACAGCCGTCAACGTGTACTCGTCGCAGTGCAGGACGTAGGATGTGGCTTGAAATCCCTAGATGAAGAATGACATGTGTCACTGTGGGATTCCGTGTCAACCTAACCCTAACCCTAACCCTCAACACAACTCTTTACATCCTGGATAATCGACTTTAATGTCCGTTCACGAGTTAGAACCACATATCCTACTTATCCAGAGAGCATGGGCGATTATGTGCTCCTCTATTGAACCTTAACAATCTCACTTCTCGCAATTCAGGTGGTTCGTTCGTGTGCAAGACGATAGTGAACCCAGGACACGCACCATGTCTAGCTAGTGCACGCATGTTTGACACAACTCACAATCGTGAGCATCTGTGTGAGCCCTCATTGGTCAGGTAGGGTGCCAAAAATCATAAACTTGGAAGTGGTTGAAAAGGGGCAACATGAGCCGAATGACTCTGATCGTCGTCAAGGGAGATTGATGTCTGAGGCCCCCGAATGGCTCAGGAAGGGCAACCATAAGGTGGCGCCCTTGAAAACAACGGTTGGAATTGCCACGGGGTCGTAACTCTTTCAGAAACCAGATTTAACTATGGAGGCTGGGTGAAGGGCTGATGAAGGTCAACTGAGGTGTCACGAGTTCAGATCCATGGCCAGGGGCATCGAGATACTGAGACCCACTGAGCATCGCAACTGTTTATAGGAATGCCTCAGTAGATACTGCTATGTTGGGATAAGAGAAAAGGGCAGAGATGACCGGGGAGGTGGCTTGAACGGCGGCATCAAGGGAGGTATATGTCTCGACGGTCTGGGGAATAAGAAACATGCCGCACTCCCGTTCTCATGGCTCCGCGATCCGGTGCCATTCGTGAGCCAGATCCAAGGAGAGAAAGGAGAGAACCGTCCGGAAAGTGAGACCTTCAGACCAAAGGGGGACTAGCAAGGAAGCATGGGAAACCTGCGAATCCGATCATCTGACATACCAGTTGAGTGACCACCCAACGGCTCATTCTTCGCATCTGCTCATTCTTCAGGCACCAAATCACATGCCTCTTATCGACCGATCCTTCTCGTCAATCCATTTGGACGTCTTGATTATGGAGATGTATGTGCCGTGTTGACGGCCCGGCAGTTGCTGGTACGAAATGCCGGTCTGCCTAACCACACACAGTCGTTGCCGATCGTCTGTTTCTCTGGGTTCTGATTAATCCTAAACTGTTTCGCCCATGGTACATCACTCAAGGCTTGACAGAAGGATACTTTTTGACCAGAATATGGATCTGTGGTAGCTTGTAGTAAGCTATTATCTTCTAAACGGCCTGTTGAGGCTTCG
This sequence comes from Sarocladium kiliense, assembly GCA_030734395.1. Classification (NCBI taxonomy): domain Eukaryota; kingdom Fungi; phylum Ascomycota; class Sordariomycetes; order Hypocreales; family Sarocladiaceae; genus Sarocladium; species Sarocladium kiliense. Next base: position 199,611 of record JAUZTG010000015.1, on the reverse strand, counting down.
AATTAAAGTGATATCTGATCATCTGGGGTTCTGGCATTCGTTATCTGGCCCACGGCTACCGAAAGTGTGGAAAAGAATCGCCAATGCAGCCTTCGGTAATATGGTCACAATCTTGGTGCTTCTGAAGGGTAGCGTCATATGCAAGTTCCGTAACGGCTCGGTATGTGGATATCTGGTACCGTTGAGCTCCCTTCCAATGTTGCCTTGACGGAAGAGTAGCATGATCATTGCGTCACTGAGTCTTTCCCTTATTCTCGACAAGAATATCACGATGACGAGAGAGCAATGCAGCTCGAGACATGACATCCGTCATTCCACCCCACGGAGAAATCTGCGGGCAAATCTCCATGTCTAAGAACTGCCGGATGAGCTTAATTTTCAAACTCGTGTAAGTGGCAGGTTACCGACTTTCCCCTAGAAGATCCATCGAGATCAATAGGGCTTTGGCTCGAGGTTGATCGGATGACTTTACGCCGTGTGACCTAGAGACGAGAAATGCATGACAGAATTGAATAATCTCAGGTATAAAGCCGAGGCCGCCTCCTCCCGTCTCATCTGGTCTTTGCAACTCAGCCCTCGTGAACTCATTCCCCATCAAACACCTTGAAACCTCTAATCACCGTCAAACTCCAAGCCAAACAACTCTATCCAACAAGATGCGTGCCGCCTTTGTTCCCGCTCTCTTCGCCGTTATGGTGGCTGCTATGCCCCAGCAGGCTCCTGGAGTCCCCTCTGGTCTTGGTCAGATGACCATGGGACAGGCCCAGTCTGCTTGTGGCAAGAACACTCAGCTCACTTGCTGCAACTCTGAGAAGAGCGGCCAGGATGCTCCTCGACCGGTCACTCAGAACGGCCGTGCCTCTAGGGGCCTCGTTGCGGACGTCGTCGACGGCCTTCTCGGCCCAGAAGGAATCCTTGGCTCTGACGGTGTTCTCGGCAAGGTTGCAGAGGGTCTCCTCGACCTCGAGCTTTTTGACCAATGCTCTAAGCTCGATATCACAGCCCGTGAGTTTTCCTTCCGCTTTACCCTTCTGCTAGCCTCAAACTAACATCGGAAACCAGTGATTGGTGTCTCTGACCTTCTCGGAAACCACTGCTCGGGCAAAGTCGCCTGTTGCGACGGTGCTGAGTCTACAGCTGTAAGTATCATTCCTTGCCAACATGGAAATAATAGCACTGACTTCAATCCCAGACTGGTGGGCTCATCAACATTGCCCTGCCTTGCATCGCTCTTGGTGGTATCGTCCAGTAAGCTCTCCTCGCGAGGTGAATGAGAGCCTACGGAAAGAAGGATCGGAGGACATGCTGGTTAAAGTGCTGTTGAACTCTCTTGATTCTGTCTTCTTTCTGTCCGACAGACACAGACTGAGCTATACCAGGCCAATTGGCCTTCTTGTGATGATCGGGGAAGTTGTAGCTTTCAAGCATAGTTTTGCAATTAATACGACGGTGCATTGATTTACTGGGTACCTTCCTCTTTGCTTGAGTTCCATCTTCACTGATGAGCTATTCTAAGCCTCACTCTGCCATAATCTATACTCTTTTATTCTGGTATAGAATGCCTATCAAGGGAGCCCCTGATTCTCTATTCAATGCCCGGTGCACGAGCCCGAAACTGTGTTCGTGCATTGTTATTCTGTCACTGGGGACTAAGCCACCGCCGCCGGGCACTAATGTACTCAGGAGACGGGAGCAAGGGCTTCAAAGACCATTAGCACTGATCCACGCTGGAATACCGCTCTATACGGGAGGAAGCATCAAAATAACGCGAAGGAATACGCCAAGAACATAATCACGCTGACCCGCAATAAGCGAGGCTCATGGCCCTGGAATGAGTTGATGGTCGCGTAAAACGAAATTATCAGACGCGTGGGCCTGGCGATCCTATGCGGTGTGCGCCGTATTTACCGCGACAACGGGCCCAACCATCGCACCACTTTACCTGTAAGGTGTTAAGAGGCTGTGTAATGGTCTTTCCTTCTTCCCGTTCTACTTTCCTTTCCTTATTTTATGCTTATTGTTCCCGTGAGCGGCGTTGTCCTTGACAAGTTGTGCAAGAAGCTCTGCCCAACGACGTCGCGATCTGAGTTCTTTAGTAGCGTAGAGCGACGTATGGATCATTGTCCATTGCTTGAGCTTCTTCACAGCCCTACAGAAATAAATCCTCGACCAGTCTGGCCCCTTGTCTTGTGGCTATGCCCGGCAATGGTTTCCGCCTTGGCCAGTCATTGTGATCAACCCTGCAAAAGGTGTAGTCTATGAAGCCTGCTGGTTCGAATCGCAGCCCACATTATGTCGCGTTGCTCGGTTCACGATGATGACCAAAAGCATGTGCTCCTATGTGCTGATCTTTCTCTGGTTCAGCCTTCTCGGGCGTTAGTTTCCGCTAGGCTATGCAGGCTATGCAAGCCGTTCGGATGTGATCAGCGTGACTATGCAGGGATCACAGCCTAAAGAGTCCGTTGTACCGGAGCTAGCATTTACCTGGGCGAGGTTTGACAGCCTCGGGCGTCCAAATCCCGTGATCTCACTACTCATGGCTTGGTAAATGGGAATTCAGACGAGCGGCAAAGCCCATCACATACTTCCAGGTGATCAGTGGGACATCAATCAGGATGAGTGCGCCACAACTTACAGCACCGCGCCGCAGGTGCCTAACGCCTTCAAATTCGATTCTCATAACCCAAATCTCACTAGGACAGGTGTCAATTGTTGCACCAAGGGCGGTTCTCCAGGACTCTTTGCTCAGCATGAGGCATCGCCCCAGAACGACATGGGGAACGGCAGTCTCGACCCCTTGGCACGTCAGCTGCGCCCGACGCCCGGAGGACCCTTGCAACAATGGCAGACTATGGAGTTGGATCAGGAAGCCCCATCAGGAGCAGCCAATAGACTTGTACAACGCGGCTCATTTCGGGAGACACCCTGCCTTAGAGGTGATGCGTTGCGCTCTTCGCAATCTTGTAGCCCACGGGGTCAGAAGTACCCGATCACTTCATGATGCGTTAGGGGCTGATTGAGATGAATGCATATATAAATGCGGGAGCTGCTCAAGTTGATGTTGAGTAAATCCTGGCTGGCCTTTACTCATCGGCATCATCAAGCTGTACAGTGATCAATATGAAGTTCTTCCTTGCCGTGGCCGCTCTATGCGGGAGCACAGCGGCCTCTCCCGCGATCCATGATCATTATGCGCAGATTACGAAGCGGGAAGTGAATGGATCTTTCATTCCTACGACTGCCCCCAAGGATAACCTGTTCCGCGGCATCAGCGCACGAGAGCAGGAATCTATCTTCAAGTTCCTCGAGAAGCAGGCGAACAAGTCGATGTGAGCTTCAACCATTTTCGGTGAACGAGCGCGGGCGCTAATCCACTCCGTGTAGTCCTGGGAATATCGAGTGGGGATGGTATGAGCCGTGGCTGCTCCAACCGAATAAGACCGATGCGACGTCCTATCTCGATGGCAATGGCAAGAAGCCGAAGAGATATGCGCGAGTGATTGGTGTTGGTCCATGCCACACAACGGAATATATGGTTGGGTGAGCTGCCCCCCCCCAACTGTGTCCTATATCTTCGTGTTGACGTGCTAACTTGGCTCGTTGCAAGCCCGCTTCCAGTTTGCACAAAGACAAAGGCTGTCCCTCTAGACTGGCTCAACAGAGGAAACGCCACCGTGGAGGCTGCTGGGTGGGATGATTGTGGTTTCTGGGGAGATGAAGAAAACGACAATGATGACCAGCCTTTCGTCCCCGGTAACAGCACGCGGCTTGATAGGCCACCAAATGCCCCTGCCAGAGAACATCCGGATGATCGTAAGAAGAGGAACATGCAAAAGCGGAAAGTCCAGCGTCGCGACCCGGAGAACCCCTATGACGAAGAGATGACTTGGGATGGCGAGGACCACCCTCACGACGACAAGTCTCCACCGACAACCATCCTGCCAAATGGTGCTCGCCATGAATTTGACCCGAAACAGAACTATGTGTCATGGAGTATGTAAAACAACTTTGATCTAACACTCCAAGTGACTTGTGCTGACAAGCAATTCTCCAGTGGACTTCACGTTCTTCATTGGCAATGGGCCTGGCGGCATCTCGATTCATGACGTTCGATTCAAGGGGGAGAGAGTCATCTACGAGCTTGCCATGCAAGAGGCACTCGCCCATTATGCTGGACCCAACTACTGGCAGAATGAGGCCTCATATCTCGATGTGAGCATCGGATTCACCCAGTACAATCTCATCCCTGGCTTTGACTGCCCCGCCTATGCTACATACACCGACGCATTCTGTCTCTTCGAGTTTCCAAAAGACTACCCTATGAGCCGACACTACGGTTACGACTTCTACCACGCTACCAAGAACGTTGCTTTCATGCTTCGTAGCGTCAGCACCGTCGGCAATTACGACTACCAGACAACCTACGAGTTCCATTACGACGGCACAATCCAGGTAATTGTGCGGGCATCCGGGTACATTCAAGGTGACAGCGATGTCGAGAGCAAGGACGCGAATGAGTATGGTTTCCGCATCCGAGACGACCTTTCCGGGTCTATGCACGACCATGTACTCAACTTCAAGGCCGATCTTGATATCAAGGGCACCAAAAACAGCTTGTTCAAGACTGAGTTCGTGCCGAACTCTCAGGTGTACGAGTGGTCAGAAGGCTCTGTCTACAACAACATGAAGGTTGAGCGAAGCTTTGTGGACAACGAAGCAGGGGGGAAGATCAACTGGGCCCCTAACTCGGCCGCTGCCTACGCTGTCGTAAACAAGGATGAGCCCAACGAGTTTGGAGAATATCCAGGCTTCCGCATCTATCCGTCGCTGGGCTCATCTATTCATCTGACTGTGGAGAATTCGTCGGCATTCCCAAATCAACTGCAATGGGCAACTCATCAGCTCTACGCACTTCGGCGAAAGGATACTGAGCCGGTGGCGATTCACCCGAAGGCCGAGTGGGGGCTTCCGAAACCCCGAGTTTCATTCGACGATTTCTTTGACGACGAATCTTTGGATCAGGAAGACTTGGTGTTGTATTTCAACTTGGGTATGCACCACATGCCTGATACCTACGATCTGCCTGTCACAGTCTTCCAGGGCGCCCAGTCGGGCATCACATTGCGTCCTCAGAACTACCAGCGCAGCAACAATGCTGTGTCCACTCGGCAACAGATTCACATCACCAATTCCGGTGGTGTACAAGGAGTTGAGACTTATGGTGTCAAGGATCTCTCAGGTTCATACGAACTGTCCGCCGCCAACCCACCGTTCCTCCCAATGCCCGAAGATAGTCAGTGGGATGACGACGAAGATTGGGATGACGAGGACGAAGGCGAGGACGGTTCGAATAGTGGAGAAGATGAGAATTAACATGGCCACGGGATTATTGGTATCTGGGTTGCTATGGCATTGGGATTAGAATGGGGCGGCTTTTTATTTATTTGTCTGGGCTTGGATATATGACTGTTACCGTAGACGCATCGGAACGGATTCTTTTGTATATATATATATATATATATATATTTTAAAATTAATTATTATCGACTATAATGGTCAAGATCCTTGCCACCATCTCAGTGAGCTCTGCTTTTCGGACACACATAGCTCCCACAGGCCGCGCATATCTGGAGCGTGTTCTTGACACCTCGGAGGTGCGGGGCTGCATCCCGGGCCTTCGAAAGATCATCTGCTGAAGCATCGAGCTGCATGAAATGAAATGAGATGATTCCTGGTCGGTCCGGTCACAGCGCGGGGTCGGTCACCGTCCTCCGATCTGGAAGACATCACCCCCACAGTACAGGACGCGGGCCAGTCGCCGTGAGGCACGAGACGGAACGGCTCGATTTCGGCAATGGCTGCAGTCCGGGGGAGTGCCGAGTCCGGCTTATTATCGGGGCTACCGTCATAGGGCACGACTCACAACGACACCGATGTCGGGCTCCGCCAGCTATATGACTTGAGCTTATTCCCGTGGGGTTGAATTGAATTGTCCTTGGCCAGCGATCGACATCGCCAATGGCTGCACTGGCATCACTTCTTCCCTCATGGAGTCACCACCTATGCCGCCGCCTCCCTCCCAGGTGGCGCGGCCACCCATGTCCCACGTTGATGGCTCACCCATGAGTCCTGAGGCACAGGAAGTCTTCGAGATTCGGCGTGGCGTCGCCGCCATGAACGCCGTGTTCGATTGGACCGGCCCCGATGACCCGGACAACCCACGCAATTTTAGTCGGGCGTGGCGCTTCTTCATCACCGCTTCCGTCACCCTCCTTGCCTTCGTCGCTACGACTGCCGGCGCCATCTACGCTCCTGCGCAGGACACTGTCGAGGAAGAATTTCACTGCAGCGACACTGTCGCCATCTTGCCTCTCTCCATGTACAATTGGGGTCTCGCTTTCGGCCCCATCGTTGGTGCACCACTGTCCGAAGCATATGGACGAAAGGCAGTCTTCATCTATGCAACCCCCATTTTCATCTTCTTCCAACTGGGTGGTGGCTTCAGTAAAGACGTGCAGACTCTGATCATCTGTCGGTTTTTTTCGGGCATGTTCGGATCACCGCTCATCAGCAACGCATCAGCAACGATCCTCGATCTCACCTCCGGAAGCTATCGTGGCGTGGCCCTGGGCATCTACTACAGCCTGCCATCCTTCGGCGCAGTTCTTGGTCCTCTCATAGGTGGCTTTGTCGTGGCTAACAATGATTGGCGCTGGACACAGTGGGTTGCGGTGATTCTCACCGCGGCGTTGTATATCCCTGTCTGCTTCATGAGAGAAACGTACAAGAAGGTTGTCTTGCAACGCCGTGCCATACGGCTAGGTCTACAGGATTCGTCCTCGCAGCGCACTTCTCCAGGCAGAGCTTTCCGGTACTTCGTTACCGTTCTCGTTCAACGCCCATTGCACATGTTGTTCACGGAACCAATCGTCACTTTGATCAGCCTCTACAACGCCTTCATCCTGAGTTTGTTCTACACATTTGTCGTCTCGGTGCCTTGGATATTCCGGACATACTATGGCTTCGACGCCACTGGTGAAACACTGTCGTTTCTGGGTCTCAACATAGGTGCGATACTTGTCCCGATCCCCATGATCCTGATCGACCTGCGCTTTTACCAAAAACGACTGAGCCAGTGGCGCCTACGACATGCTGATGATGATCCACTGCCACCTGAGAACCGGCTGATCTCGTCGTTGACGGGCAGCTTCGTTCTCCCTGTTGGTATGTTCATTGTCGCGTGGACAGCGCAGTATCGCGTTCACTGGGCTGTGCCGATTTTCTTCCAGGGTGTGGTGATGCTTTCCTCCATGTTGGTCTACGCTGGAGCGACACTGTACATGTTGGATGCGTATGGTCCGCTGTATGGTGCGTCAGCGTCTGGTGCTCTGCAACTGAGCAGATACATGCTGAGTGCCGCATTCCCCCTTTTTGCCTTACGCATGTTCCAGACCCTGGGGGTGGGATGGGCATTGAGCCTTCTTGGCTTCATTACCTTGCTCATGGCACCTATTCCGTGGCTTTTCTGGTATTACGGACCGCAGATCCGTGCACGGAGTCGCTACGAAACAAGCCAGTGAGACCGTTTAAGCCTTTGAAGCAAGAGACTCTCCGCTCCAGATTTTAGGATATATTGTAGATTAATCACACTCCGTTACTCAGGTGGCAAGCTCTGCGTATACCTAAGTAGCTTAACCATATCTTCACGGTTTCCCATCTTGAGGCTATGTGCCATCTGATTTTCCACCACACTGCCCTCTTCTACGTGTAATCTAAAAGCTATGGAACGTCTCTCTTCTCTATCTTTACTCGAATTGTGACTGTGGCCCTTCTGCTTGTGCCGGTTGTGGTGATGGTGAGAAGCGCATGGGGGTTAGGGTTGGTGGTTTGGGGCTCAATTTCTTCAACATGATGGTGTCTCCAAACAGGAATCATCAAACACCACAACCGCGATCGTCGGTATGCAGATGCCGACAGACGACACCTCTCCCGGTCCTTGTAGTCTCCAACAAGGGCCTTCAATTGTCTCGGTGGCGTGTAGCAGGCCTCACTAATTGTACGGGACCACACTCCCGCAATGACTTCTTCGCCCAAACGCCACTCGCTCCCACGATATCTTCGGCAGGATCATGGCTGACCTGATCCCGTCTGTCTATGCAGCAGCTGGCACTATAATAAGCTTGACGGCTTGGTCTGTCTCAATTCTTTTGTGCTTGCTCATCGGCACAATATCCTATCGACTCCTTCTGCACCCTCTCGCCGGTGTGCCTGGGCCAAGACTAGCTGCTGTATCGAACATATGGCTTGCCTACCAAGTCCGGAATGGGAAATCTGTTTTAGTCGGCAAGAAACTACATCAGAGGTACGGCCCAGTGGTACGAGTCGGCCCCAATGAGGTTTGGTTCAACAGCAAAGAGAGCTTCAAGGCTATCTACAGTGAGTTAGACGTGCACATCCTGTGATAGTCTACTGCTGACACCTTACAAGGCCATGGCAGTCGTTTCGAGAAATCCGATTTTTATCGTAAGAGCCCAGGGACCTGATGACTATCTGTGACATTTTAACACCCTTCACAGTGGCCACCGCCTTGCCTCGTCCAGACCTTGATTGGATGCTGAGGCCACAATCTGCTGACAGTCTGGATCTGTTGTCTGAGAGGGACATGAAAAGGTATCGCAAACAAAGACGAGCCGTTGGACCTGTATACCAGCAAGGGAACCTTGTGCAGTACGAGGGCGTCATCGACGATGTTCTGAACAGAGCTATCCAGAGGCTCAAAGGCCTTGGTCTCTCGGATGAAGAAGTCGACCTCAAAGAGTGGATGCACATCATCGCCGTCGAATGTCTTGGTGCTATTGTGCTGACGTGGTCACCTGGGATGATCAAGAAAGGCACAGACGGGGGCACAAGTCATCACAGTTACCTGAGCTGGAGGAGAAAAAGTGTATTCGGCCTATTCCCAACTGTGATGAAGCTGGCCTACCTTTCCAAGTCATTGGACAGGATCTTCAGTGTCTTATGGGGCATCACTTACAAGCCACCGCGCAACTTCAGGACTTTCTTTCCAGTATGTCACATCCTAGATTGTAATCGACCAAGCGGTGACTAACCAGTGTCCCAGGACGTCGGCAAACGCGTCTCCAAACGCATCAACGTCGCTCTTCACCGACAACTCAAACCCGGAGCGCATCACGACCTCATCACAGACCTGATAGACTTGCACAACAGGAAACCCGACTTCACAGAAACATATTTGAAAAGAATGGCCGTGACAAACTTCGGTGCTGGTCATGAAACCCTGACCTCGACACTCACGTCGACGTTCACCTTGCTAGCTTCCGATCCAGACTTGTACCAGCGGGTTGCCACGGAGGTTCGTGCTGAAGAGGAGCCGGCACGGTTCGCAGTGGCTTCTGAACTCCAACTCTTGCAAGCGTCGATCAAAGAAGCCAAGCGTCTTCGTCCCGTCATCGGGATGTCACTTCCACGCCGAGTTCCCCATGGGGGCCTCGTACTCCACGATCAATTCTTCCCCGCTGGCACCACGGTCGGCTGCAACCCAACAGCCCTTCACTGTAACGCGGATATCTGCGGCTCAGCTCCATGGGCCTACAACATTGATCGGTGGCTGGACCCCGATGCAGCTAAGGACATGGAAACTTTCAGCTTGAGCTGGGGTGGCGGTTCCAGGACTTGCCCCGGACGCCACCTCGCCGAGCTGATCGTATTCAAGACTGTCGCAGCGCTAATCCAGCATTTCGACATGAAGATCACTGTTCCGGCTGAAGAGCATATGCCTTCGTACTTCATGTCGATGCCTACCGGTGTAAAGGCGCGCTGTCAGCACGTCCGCTGAGTTTACCAGTGCAGCACACTAGTCACTCATGGCAATTGATAGACGAATCAAACGGATTCCATGAATTGCTAGTCGATATTCGCTAGCACTCTGTACAATGATATATATACAGCATTTGCAGTTCTTCCCTCTGTTGTCTAACAGTCGATGAAGGCACGTTTGAGCACACCAGTATTCCGTAGGTTGTTAGGACACCAAGTGGAGATGTCCCAAACATCTCCGGGTGTAAGAGGTCCCGCCGAAGCCACGAAGAAGCTGTGCTAGAAGAGGACTTAGGGTCTCAAAATCCACTGCTCGGTACCGACTTCACCGATAGACCCACAAGCTAAAAGTCATCCATAAAAAAGCGCTTGGTTATTCTCGAAGGCGAGGCTGGAAGGCGAGCAATGCGGCGTATTCCGAACCGAGGCTGTGGGTTAAGGTTTGGCCTCGACAATGTGGTGACCTCCCACCGCAGAAGAAGGCAAGGCGGCGGATCATCCGAAGACGAACGGTCGACGCGACGGAACTCTGTCTATTCCTTCTGGCATCTTGACGGCCAACTCAATGGATTCAGATGGGGTCTAACGCACATGAGTAATGAGCCAGTCTCTGCGCGCAGTGAGACATGACCCTAAGCTGCCTCGAGAGCGTTCCCAGAGATCCTTCGAGCTTGAGAGCGACTATTGCCCTGCTCTGTACAAAGGTCCCTGGTCCACTCATTACAACCGGGCACGCTGGCTCCTCTTCACATCACACAAAAAGTTCCCTATGTCATTTCCATCAGTCATCGGCCTGGTAGCAGAACACGCTGGTGACAAAACGATTTGCTCAACCCAAGCGAAACGCGCCAGTGCCAAGCGCGACTGCGGTGGATCTCCATTGAGTGAAGGATATTGGAATGGAGAGCCTTGTATCTGGATTGCACCAGCAATGATTTTCCTAAAAGCGAAGAAACAGCGATCACTTCCCCTTGCAGCTCTAGTCAAAAGCTGCAGCAGGATTCATTTCCTTGGTGGGAAGATACACGAGCTGGTGCCGACAAAAGCCACATGTACCCGAAGATTGACATTCACCACCACCAATCCGTCCATCACGAATTTCCCAAAGTGCTGGGATTCAGACGATTTGAAAGGCGCTCGTGGCACTGGCCTCATTCTCCCCGCGGACCCTGCACCCCAGACAACATCATGGGGTCTTACGTTTGAGAAACGTAATAAAATGTTTGCGACATGGGGAACCACGCGTCGTGACAACTTTCATGGCCATGGCTGGCTGGAGACGGTCTTGACCTAGGACAACGCCGCTCCAGTGGAAGTAGAGGTGGCTGGTTCACTAGATATTGACCTTGCTTGCAGACTGCCACCAATATTGAGGTCCTCCTACGACAGCCTGGCAAGATGTGACTCGGTAGCCTCGACAATCTCTGACCGTGGCCTCTCAAATCCTTGCTGGAAGAGTCACTACTGATTGGCAGAAAGTCAGACGACGCTAGACGAGCCGCAAGTATGGTTACATTTCGCCTCCTCCACACGCCACCTACACCAGCGGCTGGCAGATGGCGTGTGTTATGTGCGGACCAGGGGCGGGCAGTGGGTAGTGGAGCAGCCGTCTTATCGACGATGCTCTAATGGTTGAGTTGACTACTGCCACAAGGCAAATGGGGCACCTTAGGTTTATTGTCGCCGACTCTGAGAACCGCGCGGGACGCTATTTGGAAGATGCGGAAAGCCAAGGGTCCCGGGCCACTGGATCCTCTACCTTAGTTCGTGAGATTCTCCAGAGCCACGAGCGTCTGGATCCGATGAGTTGATGGGGATGAATAAGATCTCAACCATATCTATTGCGAGGAGGACTTGATTGGTCGTTGACGCACTTTGCGTTTGCTCGCGATTCGTGCAAGAGCTAAGGTAGTCCTGGAGCGAATTTTCCTCCTGAAGCCGAGGCACACGAGCACACAGGCTTCAACGCAAAGGTTCCTGAACGTGCTTCCAGAATCCGCTAGCCTGTGCATCCGGTCAGCACCTTACTTCGCTATCTATCGTAGGGAATGGACGGTGGCCTATAGGCTATTGATGATTACGCAAGCATAGAAGCGATCCCAGGATGTCAGTCGCATGTCACGCAAGGGCACTGTCAGAGCTCGTGATAAGAAGGATTTCCAAGGGCAGCCACTGTTCGTTATTGCCATACAATCACCGAGAGGCCTGTGGCGGACGCCCAGCCGGAAGCGGCCGAATACGCCAAGATGGGAGTTGGGGGTTGGCATTACTGGGCGCCTGGGCATCACAACCTTGTCATCATGCCATACTCCGTACGTTCGCGGATTGCTGCATACCTGACCAGGGAGGTCTCCGTGCGGGACAGCAACCTTCCGTGAGCCTTCTGGAAGGACGTGTGGTCGTATCTGCACGAACCTTGTGAATGGGGGCTCGTTATCAGCATTCCAGCCCTGCTGCGCGATGATGGCTGCATCGCAACCTGAACCTGCACCCAACCCAATAACAGAAGCAAATGCCGGTCGCGCAGAAGCAACATCCCAGCGCCATCGCGTCAACCTATCACGGCCAAGCGACACGGAGGATGGATGACCCAATGAAAGATCGCCACCACGGGAATCGAACTAAGGACAAAAGATTCTCCAAACGGCCCGATCACCTCCAGTATGGGATGCCGGCCGGGTTAGATCGCTCTTTCGCATGCAATGGAGGGAGGTGGGGGGGGGGGCTCTGCTTCTTTCTCATCTCGTGAAACGAGGGGGAGCGGCAAAACCTCAAGTTTGCTTCCTCGACCAAGTGCATACGCCGCTCGCTGGCGCGACTACTGGCCTCGCGTGCTTACTGCTTGCCTTGTCTTAAGAACTGCCTTGGCGGACGCAGCCATCAAGCATGAGAGTATGTTTCTTTTTTCACTACTCAAAAGTGTAGCCCGGGTAGGAATCCACTCAAGACCGCGAAATGGGTCCCGGTCCTTTTGTTCGGCGTCGGCCACCTGCCGCATCAGGTTAAATGCGTGATCCGGGCTCCGGCGCCACAAGCTCATCTGGGGAACTGTTGATAGCAGTGCCAGCAGACTCAGTCTAGGAATAGGTGGGAGGGTAAGGGCTGTAGACGCTAGCTGCTGAGATGGAGGGCACGCCATCCCCCCGAAGAAGAGACCTGCATGCTTCTGCCGGGATTCTAGCTCCCCACATTCTCCTTCCAGGAGATCACAAAGACCTTTTGCCAGCTCAGAGTTCGGTGGCTCGTCTACTCCGTACTGGTGCCCTCTCGTGGCAAACGCGGCGGCTGTTTTTTTCCTCCCTCCCTCCTTCAGGGGCATCGCTGTGGAGGCAGCCGTCCGTCCTTGCTGATGGTTACATCCACCTCCAACTCCACAGCGAGACACATGTGAAGGTGCACGGAGTACCCGTGCTCCGTACACACTACACACTACGGAGTACAGTACCTATCTATCACTCACTGCATTGCACGTCCAGATCCTGTCCTGTCCTTGGGGGCGCACAGGCACCCTTCCTGGTCTAGAGCCAAGGGATCCCCGGTACCCTAGCTTCTCTAGCCAGCACACACTCGTACAATTCCGTATCAGACCAGTGGACTTTGTTGATATCGATTCCTAGTGGCAGGTGGCGAGCGGGGACCTCTTTCCCGTCACACGGTGTAATTGCGGCCGCCGTCAGTCGTATCGTACTGTAGAGGCAAGAACGAGGCTGGGATGTATTAAAAGGTCGTTGCCCTCCCAGGCCGTGACCATCCTACCGTCGCATTCACTCCCTCCTCGTCACTCTTCATCTACCTTCATTCTCCAGCAAGATAGCTCCCCTTCATCCTCTCTTAGGGTCGAGCCTTGACATATCTTGATCAAATCTTGCCTCTCATTGAGTGCGAATCTTCTGCCCCCCATGACGACCGCCCATCAGCTCGATACGGACGCCATCGCCCAATCGGGTCTGTCCGACCCTGAGTTCAAGGGCCTCCACGCTCACGATGCCCGTGGCTCGATGGACGTGAGCCAGAAGATCCAGGACCCCTATGTCACAACTACCGACGATGAGAATGACTGGGAAGGCAAGCCTACCGAGGAGGAGCTTCGCACCCTTCGCCGTGTTTCCGGCAAGATCCCCTGGGCCATGTTCACCATTGCTTTCGTTGAGCTGTGCGAGCGTTTCTCCTACTATGGCTCGTCTATCCTCTACACCAACTTCGTGAACAACCCTCTGCCTGACGGCTCCAACACTGGCAGTGATCCCGGCGCCGAGGGAAAGCCTGGCGCTCTCGGCCAGGGATCCCAGGCTGCACAGGGCATCTCTCTCTTCAACCAGTTCTTCGCCTACGTTATGCCTCTTCTCGGTGCCTGGATTGCTGATGCTCGCATGGGTCGTTTCTGGACTCTGCATCTTGCCATTGGTATCTCTACCATCGCCCACGCTGTTCTGGTGGCTTCATCCGCTCCTGGTGTCATCGTTCACACCGATGCGGCCTTCGGCGCTTTCATCATCGGCATGCTGTGCCTTTGCGTCGGTACCGGCTTCTTCAAGGCCAATGTGTCCCCTCTGCTTGCTGAGCAGAACCTCGACGCCCGCATGCACGTTGTGGAGCGCAAGGGCGAGCGTGTCATTGTTGACCCTGCCGTCACCAACACCCGTGTCTTCCTCTACTTCTACCTGTGCATCAACATCGGTGCTCTCTCCGGTCAGATCGGCATGGTTTACGTCGAGAAGTACCACAGCTTCTGGCTCGCCTTCCTCATCCCTACCGCCCTCTTCCTGATCGCCCCATTCGTCCTGTGGTCCAACAAGAAGAAGTACCACCTGACTCCCCCCACTGGATCTCTGCTCTCCAAGTTCCTCACCATGTTCTTCTATGTGCGCAAGCGCTCCCCCAGCGCCTTCAACTTCAACTGGGACGTCGCAAAGCCATCTGGCATTCCAGTCCACGAGCGCCCTGCATGGATGACGTACGATGATGCTTGGGTTGATGAAGTCCGCCGCGGGTTGCTCGCATGCAAGGTCTTCCTGTTCTTGCCTGTGTTCTTCCTTGCGTACAACCAGATGACTGGTAATCTCACCATCCAGGCCCTTGCTATGCAGCGTAACGGTGTGCCAAACGACATTCTCCAGAACTTGAACCCGATCTCTATCGTCATCATGATCCCTCTGATTGACCACATCTTGTACCCCGGCCTCCGCAAGATTGGCATCGCCTTCACACCCATCAAGCGTATGACATTCGGCTTCGCCATCTCGTCCCTCTCCATGGTTGCCGCCGCTGTGATGCAGCACTACATCTACAAGATGAGCCCTTGCGGCGAGCAGGCTCTGGACTGCGAGGAGCCAGCCCCTATCAACGTTTGGGCCCAGTCGCTTCCGTACATCCTCATCGGTCTGTCTGAGATCTTCACCAATGTCACTTCCTACGAATATGCCTTCTCCAAGGCCCCGGAGAATATGAAGTCTCTTGTCATGTCCGTGAACCTGTTCATGAGCGCTGTCTCTGCCGCCATTGGCCAGGCCTTCACCCCCATGTCGAAGGATCCTCTGTACCTCTGGAACTACGTTGTCGTCGCTATTATCGCTGCGGTTGGCGGTATCGCTTTCTGGTTCTGCTTCCGTCACCTCGATTCCGAGGAGGACAAGCTGAACATGCTCAAGAAGACCAAGTACATTGGTCAGAACCAGCCCACTGACACTGCCGAGTCCAAGCAGGTTGACGCTTAAGTGGGATGGAATAGTCTCTTATCGCGATTTATAGTAGTGATATCAATTTCAAGATGATCATTATTATCTACATACTCTTAAGCTCGTCACCATGATATCCTACCCATTCTCCACATACCGTGACAGTGACCTATATTCTCCAAATCTTCAGCAATGAAGAAGTATTGTGACTAGACCTCAACGTGCCATGTACCCACGGCGGGTCTCGGAAGGTCAACGTCAGAGCTTCAAATTGACCAAGAACGCTTTGCTGTAAAAGAGATATCCTCGTTTTCCTTAGTTGCTCTTCTTGCGTTCCTCCCTAAAGATCGGGTACTCATAGCCGGTACTCAACGGGAAGAAGCCAAAGGTCACGTAAGACACTGGACTTTCCGGCTCTAGCGTGACAAACGCATACGCGGCGTTCTTCTGGCGTGTGCTAACACGGAAGCTTCCTGGTCGCAAATGAATCTCTCTCTCTACCGGCTCGGTGGTCACATAGTTGCGAACTGTCCCCTCGTAGAGGACAGTGTCGAGCCTGGACGATGTAATGTTGTAGGCGGTGACAGCACCGTGGTACTCATATGGGATTTCTTCGACCTCAACGCCCATGATGCGCAACTTCTCAGCCAGCTCGAACCAGTTTTTGGGAATAAGATAAGCTTCGGGCCGTGATCGTGTAGAATTCGCTTCTGTTGGGGTGGTGCTAAGGAATCCGACTTCAACATTCTCAAGGCTACCGTTGCGGATGTCTACCATAGGAAACGTCCGGTTCGTCGCTATGGGTGTGTCAGATAGTACGATGTCGTCGTCGCTGGAAACAAATTCTTCGATGGCCGAATGGATTGTTTCTTGAATCATGTCGGCGTTATCGTAAGCGGTGTTGAGGACAGCTTCCATCATAGTGAGTTGCGAGGCCACCCGGCGCTGGTAGTGTTGGCTAGCAAGGAACTGGCCACGAGTCTCTAGGAGAATGGACACTGCCTGAGCAAGACCGGCAGCGTTGGTACCAGAGGCCGGAGATGTAATTGACTCCTCGAAGAGAATAGGCGAGCCGACCTCGTCACTGGTGTCCCCTAAAACATATGGGCCAGCTCGAATACCGCGCGACTCGAGCAGGTCCTCCATGGCTGGGACGAACAGTTTCTCACTCATGTTGCGGATGTCTCTGTGTGTGTTCAGGTCGCCGCCAGTCGCAATCATGACATCTAGGCCGTGGCGATAGACGCCACCAAAGACGTTGTGGGCGGCAAATTCATGTACATCAAGGACGACTTGAGGTTGCCATGCACTAACCTTCGTCTTGATATTTTTTGATTGTTCTTTCACAAGCTTTGTGTGCTCACGATTGGGGTCAATGTTAGAGGCTAGCTCACGCTGGAAGTAATAGACGCCGTCCGCATTATAGCGAGTCAGGACGAGAATGTCCATCCGGTCGAGAAGCTTAGCGGTCCAGGTGGCATTGGCATCCATCTTGCCAAGCAAGGCCATGATGCCCTGGTCTGCGGAGGGCTCATTGCCGTGAATTGCGCCTTGGATGTAAACGCGCAACTTTGTCGCATTGTTCTCTCTGTCCTGGTTGGAGAGGTACAAGAAGGGAAGCGTGCGACCCTCTTCGGAGAGGAAGTCTGGAACATCGTAGTTCATCCATTCGTTGCGCTCAGCCAGATTCTGAAGATAATAGTCTTCGAGATGTTAACTTCGGTTGCAGTAGCACGGCGATAGTAACATACCCATGTCTCTATGGCTCGTGGGGTTCGATGTGCCATTATCAAACCCTTCGAGACGACTATCTGGCTTTGTGAAGGCAGGCGACAAGAGCTCAATGTCGACGTCTGGGAAATTCTCGGCAATGGCCTTGTCGTCCTGATCAACTGGCTGGTGATTCCAGCCTAATTTAGGAAATGGAACACCGCCATGTGGTCCACCACTCTGAGCAAGAGATGCTCTCCCGAAGAGCAGAGCCACGCTGAGGAAATTGGACGCGAACCTCATTGTCAAGACACGCTGCGATACTGCGGCAATAATGAGGTTGCTACAGTCAAATGCTTACAGAAGTGGAGGAAGGTCAGGCCACAGCGGGAGGGGGCCCTCATATAAGCATCGTCAAGGACGAGAGACTTCCTCTGGCCGATGCCGGCTCCAAGGTCAATAGCACCCTTCTCCCAACTGCCGATCAACCACTTATTACGAACCGTCGAGCCCTGATAGTTCGCAGTACCCCCGATGACGACAGCAGAGAGCTTCTCTAAGTCCAACCATCCCCAGACCCCCGTTGCGCCAATCCTGAAGAGGCAGGAGACAAGCCCAATGGCTCGAGAAGCCCGGCATTGATGGTTGGGCTGTTGTGCGGAGCCGGAGTCCGAACACCGGATCATGACCGTGATGAGAGGGGACGATCTTAGATTGCAAGGGTAGGTACAAGGATGAGTCGTAATGCTTCGAGTACCCAGCCAGTCTTTTAGCAGACGTGAGGGGTTGAGTGGGGGAGTTGTTATCGGGCAGGTAGCCCGCCAAGTTGGACCATGTAAGGATTGGCTGGCTTAGACGGAGGAAAAGAAGCTTAATTCGTAAGGTTAACTTCCGCCGTTAGAGGAGGCTACGGGATTTCCACGATGGTGGAGACATTGCATGGTGGCCTAGGGTTCCTTTTATCGTAGCACAATCGATTATCAGGTCTTTACCATGCTGGGCGAGACATGACACGATTGCCGCATCCCCCCCTCCCTTACTACTGGGCGCACGTCACTGGCTTGTGTCCCCAGAATCTGGGGCCAGGAGAGAAAGTTGAGCGCATTAATGATGTCCCTACACATATAGTCGGCAGCAAAGAGACGGGCAATCATGATTCACCTGGCCTGTCAGTTGTTAATAGCTAAGATGGTGTGACCGACTCTGAACTCATATGGACCGTGTGCAGGATGGGAACATATCATGTTCTTACGTAAAGATTTCCAGTACAACAGTTGTCTACATAGGTTGTCGTATCCATTATCATGATTCGTGATAGCGTTCGGGGGATAGCACACTGATAAAGAACAAGAGATGCCCAAAGTCTGCTCACTGCTCGGAGGCTTGCAAGCCCGGCAAACAGATCAATTACGTCTCTTGCCAATCTATCCTTTCAGACCTTGGTAGAACGACCTCGTGTCGCGCTCTTCATGGATTTTCTCCTTGCGCCCTCATTCAAGCTCTATGAGGAAGTCCAAAGCCATCTCCAGGACCGTGACCTTCTTCCCTCTGTAGGCCGGAAGGCATCCGACGCCATCTAGAGCAAAATCCATGGCTGCAAACGCCGGAAGGGTGGCCGAATCTTCAGATGTGCACCTCAAGACATGGATGTAAACGTATGGGGCCGTGGGACTATGATGAGCAAAGATGAGGGCAAGGGGAAAGACAGGCGGCGGCAAGCCACTACATCCTTTGAAGAAAACACCGCAAGAACATCGGGATCGTTAAGCGTAGCTTGAGAGATATCCACCACCAGGCAAGTGAAATACCGACTCAATTGATGGGCTGATGAGCAAGCAGAATGGGAAGCAGTGTATCAAACTTTGTGTGGTTGATTGGACAGAGAACTGGTATCTTTCAATGAGGTTGGTTTTCAAACCGACATTTTCATAGCAATGGTTTTGTGCGGACTATATCCCTTGATCACAAAATCCTCGGCTTTCCAGCCGTCAATACTGCCACCCTTCTCACGGTTGATCACCAGCTCCGGGAATTCGCGAGGCTCTCTTTCAGCTTGAACTTGAAGGGCCTCAACGTGATCTAGGTAGACGTGCGCATCCCCCATGACGTGTGTCAAACTCCCAGGGACCAGGTCGCAGACATGTGCAATCATGTGTGTGAGCAAGGCATAGCTGGCGATGTTGAACGGCACACCGAGACCCATGTCGCAGGACCGTTGGTAAAGCTGGCAGTGCAGGTGGCCCTTGGGTCTCGGTTCTTCGCTGGCTGTCTCCGCGGGATCAGTCGGACTTCTCCTCTTTTGACGTGGATATGACACGTAGAATTGAGCGAACATGTGGCAAGGTGGAAGGGCCATCTTCTTCAGGTCTCTGGGGTTCCAAGCAGAGAGGATCATGCGTCTGTCGAATGGGTTGGTCTTGAGCTGATGGATAAGTCCTGCCAGCTGGTCGACGCCCTGCCCCGTGTAGTCCGTCTTCGCATCAACATATTCAGCGCCGAAATGCCGCCACTGGAAGCCGTAGACGGGACCCAGATCACCAACTTCGCGGTGAGAAAGACCCACGCTGTCAAGAAATTCTCGCGACCCATTACCATCCCAAATCTTGACGCCGGCGTCACTTAGAGATAAGGAGGATGTGCTGCCCGCGACGAACCAGAGGAGCTCAGCGATGACAGCCTTGGTAAACACACGCTTTGTGGTAAGGAGAGGGAGAATGGGGGTGCCGTTGTTATTGAGGGCGAATTTGAGGGGTTGAGGAGCGAAGATGGAGTAGGTCCCGGTTCCCGTCCTGATGCAGTCAGTCAAGGAGCTTAACGGGTCGCATACGAAGCTTTTGGGCTCACCTGTCTGGGCGATGCTCACCATCCTCAAGGATCTCCCGGACAAGATTCAGGTATTGGAGTTCCTCATGTGCGCGACTGGCAGACGACCCGTTTGCAGTGTGCTTCGGGCCAGCCACAGCGCCAGGAATCGCTTGGTCGGTAGTCATGTCTCTTCTTGAAGGTTTGTATAACGAATTGGCCGCAACGTTGAAGACGAGAAGTCAATGAAGCTGGCTTTCGCGGGACCAGGTACAACAAGACGGAAGGGAGACGCGACGAGACGCGTAAAGAGGCCCCGCGGTGGGGAAACTGATCCGATACAGGGCACTATCTAGTGGCGTGATTAGCGCGAGACACGCTGCAATTGAAGCCTACAGTGGCCGGCGCTCGGGTTGGGATTTGTCCGACTGAAATCAAGATTGAGATTCTTCGGGCTTCGGCGCTGACGCCACACCCGGTTGCCTCGAGGCAATTATTAGCAGGGCATCAGCCACGCAATGCCGCCACCCTGCCAGTAAATCCCCTACCTCTGGAGATGCCTGGTCTTATCTATAGTTCAAGTAGAGACCTAATATACTCGCGTGATTACGGTTTGGTCATAATTACCAGAAATATCCAGGTATATTAGGGGGGTTTTCTAGGCACGTCCAGGATCGCCCAGCGGGCCAACCGTTGCACAACATCCGTTGTCTGTGGCGTCGCAAAAAAGCTGGGCCACCACCGCCGCTACAAACGACCCACGATACCTGGACCTCGACTGTGGACTTCTGGCCACCTGTTTCTCTCCAAAGCATCCACGGGCCCCTCGGCCATATCCTGCATCACGTTCCCTTTCGCGTCCTCGAAGGGTTCTATCTCCCCTCTTTCTCTACCTTCTTCATTCATCATTCCAGAGTTTGCCGTTACTTGCAGCTCTGTTCTGGTGTACGCATTACTATTTGCCACATAGGGAGAGCTTCAACTGCAGCGCATCCTCAAAGCCCCCCTTGCGAATCCCGCGCGACATTGAACTCTACACTCGCCATCATGGCGCCTCTTGTCGATAACCCGCAGATCAAGCATGCGGAGCTTCTTCGCCCGTTACCAATTTATCTGCACGCTTACGTTTGGCCCTTCACTATCGCCTGGCCCATCTTCTTCGCCTTTTATCTATCGCCGGATCTCTACGAGAAGCACATCGGGGCGCAAGAATGGACCTTTGTCTGGTGTGGTACCATCATTACTTTCCAGTCCCTGGCTTGGCTTACTACGCACTGGAGCGTGAACTTGGCAGCTCGTTTTACCTCTACTACCGTTTCCGAGGTTCAGGACGCTCAGCTCATCAAGGTCCTTCCCATCGCCAACGCCGGCTCGGCGGACATTTGCAGACTCGACCGTGACAAGGTGAGTGGTGATATGCCGCATACACTCCTCTCAAATTGAACATTGTGACTGACCTTGCGGGCCCGCAGGATGGAGGCAAGACGAAGCTTTCGTTCCTCTTTCAGAAGCGACGATTCCTCTACAACCCCGATACCAAGTCTTTTAGCACCCTTCAATACGAGATTGATGCCGAACCGAAGCCAACCATCGGCCAGCTGCAGAGGTCTCGTGGTCTCGAGAAGCAGGCTACAATTACACAGCTTGAGCACCACTTCGGCACCAATACCTTCGATATTCCCGTCCCATCCTTCACCGAGCTTTTCAAAGAGCATGCTGTCGCTCCGTTCTTTGTTTTCCAGATCTTCTGCGTGGGACTGTGGATGCTGGATGAATACTGGTATTACTCGCTATTCACCCTTTTCATGCTTGTGGCTTTTGAGAGCACTGTCGTGTGGCAGCGCCAGCGCACACTCACCGAATTCCGCGGCATGAGCATCAAGCCTTACGACATGTGGGTGTACAGGACGGGCAAGTGGGTCGAGGTCTCAAGCGACAAGCTTCTGCCCGGCGATCTCGTGTCTGTCGGCCGGACTAAGGAGGACAGTGGTGTTGCCTGCGACATGATCCTCGTGGAGGGCACTGCTATTGTCAACGAAGCTATGCTTTCTGGAGAGAGTACGCCACTGCTCAAGGATTCCATCCAATTGCGACCATCTGATGCCCGGCTTGAACCTGAGGGACTCGACAAGAACGCCTTCCTCTGGGGAGGCACCAAAGTCCTTCAGGTTACACACGGCAATCCCGATTTGGAGAAACCCAAGTTGGCATCCGGCGTTCCTACCGCTCCGGATAATGGCGCGATGGCGATTGTCGTCAAGACTGGTTTCGAGACTTCACAGGGTAGCTTGGTTCGGACAATGATCTACTCGACTGAGCGTGTTTCGGCCAATAACTTTGAGGCTTTGTTGTTTATCCTCTTCTTGCTCATCTTCGCCATCGCTGCGTCCTGGTATGTCTGGGACGAGGGTGTCCGCAAGGACAGGAAGCGCTCAAAGCTGCTGCTTGACTGTGTCTTGATTGTTACCAGTGTTGTGCCTCCGGAGCTGCCTATGGAACTGAGCCTTGCTGTCAACACGAGTCTGGCTGCTCTTGGAAAGCTTGCCATCTTCTGTACTGAGCCCTTCCGTATTCCATTTGCAGGCCGCGTTGACGTTGCTTGTTTCGACAAGACTGGTACACTCACTGGAGAAGATTTGGTCGTCGAAGGTATTGCGGGCCTTGGTCTCGGTCACGCTGAGATTGACGACAAGAAGGAAGCTGATGGTGCCCACTCCAACATGACGGTCATCACTGAGTCAAGTCTCGAGACTTCTCTGGTTTTAGCTACTGCGCACGCTCTTGTCAGACTTGACGAGGGTGACATTGTGGGCGACCCCATGGAGAAGGCCACCGTCTCATCACTCGGTTGGACACTTGGAAAGAACGACACACTTCACAGCACCAAGAAAGCGGGAAACGCCACTGGAAATGTCACTATCAAGAGGCGGTTCCAGTTCTCATCTGCACTTAAACGTCAAAGTTCTGTTGCCTTTGTTCAGGGCACTGACAAGGAAGGTCGCAAGATCAAGGGTACATTCGCTGCGGTCAAGGGTGCACCGGAGACCATCATGAAGATGCTTGTGGATGTTCCCGAAGACTATGAAGAGACTTTCAAGTACTTCACCCGCAAGGGCTCCCGTGTCTTAGCTCTGGCCTACAAGCAGTTGACGAATGACTCTGAGCTCGGTGCCAGCAAGATCAATGATTTGAAGCGAGAAAAGGTAGAGGCTGATCTGACTTTTGCTGGCTTCCTGGTTCTTCACTGTCCCCTGAAGGATGACGCCAAGGAAGCTGTGCAGATGCTGAACGAGAGCAGCCACCGTGTCGTCATGATCACTGGTGACAATCCCTTGACTGCGGTCCATGTCGCCCGTGAGGTTGAGATTGTTGACCGAGACGTTCTCATTCTCGACGCGCCTGACGACCACTCGAACGGCAACGCTTTAGTTTGGAAGAGTGTGGATGATAAGATCAGCATTCCCGTTGACCCATCGAAGCCTCTCGATCCCAAAATCCTGAAAGAGAACGACATTTGTGTCACTGGATACGCGCTTGCCCAGTTCAAGGATCAAGTCGGTTGGAAGTCTCTGCTCCGATACACCTGGGTTTATGCCCGTGTCTCCCCCAAGCAGAAAGAGGATATTCTGCTGGGTCTCAAGGATATGGGATACTATACTCTTATGGCTGGTGACGGCACGAATGATGTTGGCGCTCTCAAGCAAGCTCATATCGGTATTGCACTTCTCAATGGCACCAAAGAGGATCTGGTTCGTATTGCCGAACATGCGCGCAACACGAACATGAAGAACATGTACCAAAAGCAGATCGACCTGATGAAGCGTTTCAATCAGCCTGCTCCGCCTGTCCCTGTTATGATCGCTCACCTGTATGCTCCTGGTCCCAGCAACCCTCACTTCAACAAGGCTATCGAGCGTGAGGCAAAGAAGAAGAACATCAGTCCCGAAGAGTACGCTTTGCAACAAGGCCACACTTTCCAGGCCATTGAAGCTACACCTGCACCCGAGGCACCAACAGATCCTCGCGTTGCCAAGCAACAAGCTGCTGCGAAGAAGGCTGCCGGCTTTGCTGACAAACTTACGTCGACCATGATGGAAGCTGAAATGGGGGATGACGAGCCTCCGACCTTGAAGTTAGGAGACGCCTCCGTCGCGGCGCCCTTCACCTCCAAGCTGCGTAACGTTATCGCCGTTCCAAATATCATCAGGCAAGGCCGTTGCACCCTTGTCGCGACAATCCAGATGTACAAAATTTTGGCTCTCAACTGTCTCATCAGTGCCTACTCCTTGTCTGTATTATACTTGGAGGGCATCAAGTTCGGTGATGGACAGTATACGATCAGTGGCCTCCTCATGTCCGTTTGCTTCCTCAGCATCTCTCGTGCTCGCGTTGTGGAGGGTCTGAGCAAGGAGCGGCCTCAGCCAAACATTTTCAACTTTTACATCATTGGATCTATTCTCGGCCAGTTTGCCGTACACATTGTCACGCTCATCTACATTGCCAGACTCTGCGAGAGGCTTGAACCGTAAGTTGATCAGTCTCTGTGAACCGCCCGGTATCTCCAAAGAAACCGCTAACATGTCCTAGTCGCTCTGACGATGTCGATCTTGAGGCTGAGTTCAAGCCGTCGCTGCTGAACTCTGCAGTGTATCTCCTTCAGCTCATCCAGCAGATCTCGACGTTCGCTATCAACTATCAGGGTCGCCCTTTCCGCGAGTCTCTTTCCGAGAACAAGGGCATGTTCTACGGCATCGTCGGAGTGTCTGGCCTTGCCTTCGCCTGTGCCATGGAGGTCTTCCCTGAGATCAACCAGCAGATGAAGCTTGTTCCCTTCAGCGACGAGTTCAAGTTCAACATGACGACTGTCATGGTGCTTGATTATGGATGCTGTTGGGTTATTGAGAAGGTTCTCAAGATGCTTTTCAGTGATTTCCGCCCCCGCGATATCGCCGAACGCAGGCCCGATCAACTTGCTCGCGAAGAGGAGCGAAAGAAACTGGTCGCAGCAAAGAAGGCTGAAGAGGAGGAGGTCAAGAGGCTAGAGAAGGTGGCCGAATGGGAGCGCAAGGTTGAGGAGCGCAAGCGCAAGATTGAGGAGTGGCGCGCAGGCAGGCAGTAGACCATTGATGCTGCCCTGTACCGTTTTGGTATGGAGTTGGTGGTGGCCTGGAGATGTGAGATTGGTGTTGTAGATGCGACCATACATAGATTTAATAGTCTCAAAATACATGTGCAATCACACGAAGAATAGCAATCAGTGGAGCACGGGAATGTGATCAAAATAAGACACTGATCTTGGTGGACGAGCAGCAAGCATGTGGAAGACAAAGGTCATCATTACATGAAGTAGTAGTATTACACAGCGACTTGCAGAAGTCTATGGCAAACGCAGACTATGCCCGAGAGAGGCCCGCGAAGAATCTGTCCCATTGACAGCAATTTTCTTTCTGACCTCTGCGCCCCGTACAGTCCAATCGCCCATGGTATGTGGACCTTTTACCTTCAACGCCTGCCCCTTCCCTCTTCGTCGAATCCGTAGCGACGACGTGAAGAGCGCTTCCTCATGTCACGCGACGGATAAGTTCGAGTGACTTGTGATGAGACACTTATTTGCCGGGGTTGGAGGCAACGAAGGCAACGCCCTTCTCGATGTTCTTCTTGAGGTCGCCAATGCAAGCGTCGAGGAGCTTAGACTCGGCAGCGTCGATCTCACCAATGGGGTGGATCTTCTCGACACCCTCAGGGCCGAGCTCGACCTTGCTGCTGAAGAAATCGATACCCTGATCCTTGTAGAGAGGGGAGTCGACGAAGGCAGGCTCAATGACACCCTTCTCGCCCTGGGCGGCGCGGAGGATTGACTCAGCCATGCGGGCACCGGCCATGGCCATGGAGAGAGTGGCGGAACCAGCACCATCCTTGGCCTTGACGACCTCATCGCCACCGAACTGGACACGCTTGACGAGCTCGGCGTTGGAGCTCAGGTCGGGGTGGTTGCTCTGGCTGAAAAGGGGGACAATGGTGACACCAGAGTGACCACCGACGACGGTGATGTTCTCATCCTTGGGGTCAGTGCCCTTGATCTCAGAGACGAAGCGGCTGGCGCGAACAACGTCAAGGGTGGTAACACCGAAGAGGGTCTTGGGGTTGTAGACTCCCTTGGACTTGAACACCTCGGCGCAGATGGGGACGGTAGAGTTGACGGGGTTGGAGATAATGAGGAGCTTAGCCTTGGGGGCAGACTCAGCAACGGCCTTGGCGAGGTCGCGAACGATAGAAGCGTTGGTGTTGAAGAGGTCGTCACGGGTCATGCCGGGCTTGCGGGGAACACCAGCGGGAATCAGGACGATCTCGGCACCCTTGAGGCACTCGGCGAGGCCAGTAGCGTTGGGCTCGTATCCCTTGACGGTAGACTTGGTGTTGACATGGGAGATATCGGCAGCAACACCTGCGAGATTACATCTTAGCTTGGGATCACGATAATTGGGGAGAAGACGAGGAAGGAGGTCGTACCGGGAGCGCCACGAATATCGTAGAGAGCGAGATCGGTGACACGCGGGTTGAGCTTCATGAGCAGGGACAGAGGCTGGCCAATGCCACCGGCGGCACCGAGAACAGCGACCTTGGAAAGCTATAGGAACACTTCAGTCAGTTCAATCTGGTCCGTATCATGTCATAGTTGAGAGAATGAGAAGGGGAGCATTGAGGGCAGGTCACAAATTGTGCCTCGGCTGTAGGGATCATGGGAAGCTCGGCTGAAATTGTCCAAGAATTCGAGGAAGGTTGGAAACTTACGTTGCGCGCGGAGGCAGAGAAAGCCCGGCGCTGGATGAAGGAAGCGGACATCATGATGACGGCGGTTGTGTGTGTAGAATTGGGAGCAGACGAAGAAGAGACGAGAGGACGGAGAGCGAGGCTGTGATGCTACAAAGGTGTAACGGACAAAAGGGTGGAGGACGAGGATGGATAGAGGGAAGTGGTGCGGCAAAAGCTGCTGCGCGGTTTTGCGTTGGAGGATGCACTGGAGCTGGAGCAATGGAACAATTTTGCTGGGGCCACGGGTCCTGGGTCTGGGGAACCTGCGTGGCTATTGGACGTAAGGTGGTGCCTGAGGTACCGAGTACGTGCTCCATTGGCTCCGGCCGGTGCCGGCGTGGGACAAATGAGCCGTGTGGTTGAGTGGGCGACCAGCCAGCTGTGGCGGTGCGTGGCTGAAATCGATGTGGCCAAAGTCTCTCGGTACAAATCGTTGGAAATCTAATCCTACCCTGAACATGCCTCACCCTAGGTTGTTGGCATCATGACGAAAATTCGAATTTTCGTTGGCGTCCAGGAGCTAGAAAAATCGGTCCTGCATATGTCACTTTAAGATCTTGTTGGGTTCGGAATATGGGGGGGAACGGAGCAATAGATTGCATGTTTGTACAATTGCCCTCACCGAGTGACTCAGGCCCTGCCTCGCCGACAGAACGTAGCAAGGTCGGCTCCATGAGGAACGTGTGAGGTATCTGCGTCAAAATGGCCGAAGGTGGCAGCTTAGCCACGAAATTATGCATGGGCAATAAGTCATCGGAGTCGCAGCATGCACCAGAACAAGGCCTTACCTGACATGCTACATTGCTGGTCTTCGACTCAAGCGCGAGATACCTTTATTACTTTACCTTAGCATCGGACATCCAACCACTACCTACCTATACAACAGTGGGGTCACACCCGCCCAAAGGTACCTAAGGCAATCCACAAGCTCATCGTCAACGTCAACGACATCGACCTGAGCGACAGCCACCTGGCTGGTTCAACAAACGCAGTAGGATATTCTCGACATGTCTTTGACACAGCTCTCAAAACTCCTCCCTCTTCCAGAGGAGGAGCTGCAGCAAGTCCTCGACTACGCAGCCACTCTGCCCAAAGCTGAAGCAGCTTCGCATTTCACCAACCTGCTTGGCGACTCAGCGCAGGCGATTGAGTTCATATCGTCCTTTAATGCTCGCCGCCAAGAAACGTCCTCATCCTTTACTGCCTCACATTCAGGGAGCCCTGCCTCATCCTCAGTGCACCTGGTCGATAATGCAGATAGCGGCGCTCCCAAGGCTAGAAGAGGCGCAAATAAGAAGACCAAGGCCGCTTTGCACACGCCAGAAGCGCGCAAGGTGGACGCTGGTTTGGTCCCATCTGGTACTGCATACAACAAAAAGAGTGATGATTTCGAATACATCCCGCAAAGGGGAGTCAGCGCTCCGACAAGCCATCAAGGCTCACGGTCAGGCACACCAAGGCCTCCACAACCAAGCCAACCAAAGCAGACCACCGCTGCCGGGTATCTCATCTCAGAAGCTATTCACAAACCGAAGCCGAAATCCAACCCCGTCTCAAGATCGTCCACGCCTAAACCCTTCTCGAGCAGCAGCACGAAGGTGTCTATCACGGGTGGCACGCCAATGACTGGTGCCTCTGCCGCCATTGCTGACCTTGACGCTGCTATCCGCGCTCTCGAGATCACTACAAACCCTACACTTGACGATGTAGCCTCTAGGCGTTGCGACTGCGTTGCTACGAGACATCCCTTGCAGACCGCCGCGCCAAACTGTTTGAGCTGCGGCAAGGTCATCTGCGTGAAGGAGGGTTTGGGACCTTGCACCTACTGCGCCACTCCGCTGCTGAGCTCTGATGAGGTCCAAGACATGGTTCGAGAGTTGAAGGAAGAACGAGGGCGAGAGCGGATGGCTGCAGACGCAGAAGCACACCGTCGACCTGCAGTCAGCAAGACGCCAGCACCGTTCACCAAGCCACGCGAAACTGGCTCCGGTGCCGCATCAGGCTTGTCAGAGGCAGAGGTCAAGGCTAAGCAGCACCGCGACAAACTACTCAATTTCCAAGCACAGAACGCCCGTAGGACAACGGTACGTGATGAGGCAGCTGACTTCGACGTTGGACGTGCTGGTAGTATGTGGGCTAGCCCCGAAGATCGGGCCAAGGAACTCAAACAACAACAGAAGCTCATGCGGGAGATGGAGTGGAACGCCCGGCCTGAGTACGAGAAGAGGAGGCAAGTCGTCAGCATCGACCTCGTTGGGGGTAAAGTAGTTCGAAGAATGGCCGCTGTTGAAAGACCGCCTAGTCCAGAGGATGAAGACGTCGCGGATGACTTGGACGACGGGGCGGGAGTTCTGCAAGAAGTTACAGGCAATACAAGCATCGCCAGCAAGTCCCGCGAGGGTGGCGCTTTCAGCGGCAATCCATTGCTGGGCAAGCTAATCAAGCCAACGTTCGAGGCGCGAGGCAAAGGCAAGGAGAAAGAACCCGAAGGCCGGCCGACTAAAAAGGGATGGCGACGGGTTCAGGATAACTTGGATGACAATGAGCGTGTAATATTGGATGGAGGAGTATACGGACATAGCTCCGAGCAGGAGTGATCAGATGCCGGCCTCTGGCTCAGTGCTGTTTGCAGTACAAATGCAATCAAATTTCCCATCTCATCCATCAGGATTGCATCTTTTGTCAGATTTGTCGGCGATGATTCAGGTTTACCGCACTGCACATCATTGCAAAGTGCTACGCCGCGATTCTGATCTCATAAGCTTGACTGATCCAGGGGCAATGCTGACTGCTGCTCAATGCAATGACACTTGAACTGCGCTTTTGGTCGTTAGTCTCCCAACCCCGAACTTTCAACACTTTGAGATTCTACATGGAAGAGAGGCACTGCCGCGACCCGAATAATTAGAATGCAAATCTGAATGTGACAATTGAAGTATTGACAGTATTATTCAAAACGCTTTGGCGCGATAGCCTGACCTCTACACGCGGGATCACGGCAAATACTAGTGCTGACGCTGTCCTTGTTCGATATGCGATCCCCTATCACGGATCGACAGCCATTTAAAGTCGAGACATCCTAATTACCCTGGTAATGCTCTCGATTTTCTTCCCTCTTTAGAGCAAGCCAAAGAAGCCAAAAAGCAGCATTTGGACCATGACAAATTCTTCAATAACCAAGCGCGTGGACGGCGCCTCAGCGCATGCCCTGGCCTTTGGACCCGAAAGTCTCCGACAATACCCTCTCAGAGTCATCGTTTGTGGCCTGGGTCGGACAGGAACGACAAGTAGTGTTCACTCGTGATAAGCAAGGAGTTTCTTCTGAGAGACTAACGATTGAAACGCAGGCATCCAGCAAGCCCTAGGCATCCTAGGCTTCCCAACATACCACGCTCAGCAGGTTTGGACCGCGCCTGCAAAACACGTCGCCATGTGGAACCGTGCCATGGCAGCCAAGTTCATCCCGTCCTCTGGAGCGAAGCCGTTGACGAAACTCGAGTGGGACGAGATTCTCGGGAATCACATGGGGGTTGTGGATGTGCCAGCCGCATGGTTTGGCCCCGAGCTGGCTGAACTGTACCCTGACGCCAAGGTCGTGGTGACGACACGGGATAAAGACGCGTGGTTCCGGAGCTGCGTTGCGGCCTTCCAACATCGACAGAAATTTGGTAGCTGGTGGTGGCGTCTAGTCTACAAGACTATCTTTTTCTGGAGCGAAGACATGCGAGAGTTGATGCGCTTCATGGACCGAAAGCAGGTGGATGTTTGGAAGTTCGAATGGCATGCAGAGGATGCCAAGCCCAAGGCAATGGCAGCGTTCGACATGTACTACGATGAAGTAAGAGAACGCATCCCGGAAAGGAAGAGAATCGAGTACACCGTTCAGGATGGATGGGAACCGTTGTGTGCGCATCTGGGTGTCGAAGTGCCCACCGCTGTCATCGATGGCAGGAGAGTCGAGCTTCCATTCCCAAGATCGAACGATGCGGAGACATTCCTGGCAACTGTTGATAAAAACAGGAGCAACAGGGTGCAGATAGCTCTCAAGGCTTGGGCAGTCCGACTTGCAGTCGCAGCCATGGGAACCTACATCCTGTTCCCTCATTTGAGGAAGCTTGGCTGGAGCCTCGTGGCAGTATCGAACAAGCTGAGGACGGTTAGAGGGTAGTGCACCGGCTGGCTATCCCAAGAGGGTTTGTATCCACCACAAGAGGTCAAGTTTCGCACGGTATTAGTGTTGAATGCTCATGTCCATTGCCGATCTGAAGTTGGTACACACAAGCTCATCAGACATCCAAATCCAAATACATACATAATCCAACCCATCGCTACATATCGCAGTCCTATCCAAATTGGGCATTGAAAGCAAACCCAGCCCAGAAATAACACAAAGAGCCGCGCCTTAGGGTATCAACGCCAGATAGATGCAATGACATCTTATACAATGGTGAACAAATGGGACACCAACTAAGAATCACCAAATTCCTCAGTCCGCCCCATCAAGTCATGCGCTACACCACAGCGACCCTGAATCATGCAAAAGTCTCTGCTGGCCGTCGCGGAGGGAGTTGAATCTCTTCCTCGTCAGAGCTCTCTGCTGCTGCCTGCTCGAGCATGGTTTCCACGTACGCATCGTCAATTGTTCTTCGTGGCGAGTTGCTTGAATTCGTTCCTAGTCCACTTGGCAGAGAAAGAGCGCCACGCAGGTGTGAGCTAGCGCCATTGACACGTCTTCGTGCAACGTTTCCCGCGCGGTTTGGCAAGGCATACGGAGAGTCCATGTGAATTGGTGACTGCGGCTGGGATGTCAAAGGCGAGTTGACAAAACCAACTTTCTTATCCTGCTGTGGCGGTCGTTGAAGTGGTTGTGTCTTTCGTGGACCACTGGGGAGTGCATGCCGTGTCGGAGCATTTCCTGGAGTGGTGGCACCCGGTCCTGGTGACCCACTGGGGGAGAAGGCGTGCTTCATATTCGCGGAGTTGCCAGGGCTACTCATGAACAATAAACTCTCAATCGCATCTTGTTCTCGGACATTCTGATGTGGAGAGTACATCGCACGGTCCTGTGGTGGACGCAAGTTGGCTGATAGAAGGGGCGAAGCCTGAGGATGGGTATTTGGCGATGTGTTATGTCCCATGATATTCAGCTTTGGCGGATGTCTTGCGTTCGAGTGACGGCGCTTATTTGGATGGCCACCCGATGATGGACGAATAGCAGCAGGTGGCGCGAGACCAGGCCTGTTGTTGGGTTGAGCTGGAGGGGAGATGGACTGTGGACGGCGACGAGTATGTTCATGTCCGTACTGAACAGCTGCTGCAGGCAGGGAAATGTGAGGGCTGCCTGAGGCGTCGTTGCAACGATGGATCGTGGAGTTGCTGGAGGTTGGAGAAGCAGCTTGGGACGCCATGGATTCCACTTCGTCTAGAGAATTCGATTGCCAACCATTCTGGACCTTGAGCATGGCATATGATAAGCGTGTCTTGAGGTCCGAGGAGAGCTAAGGTCTTGTGTTAGAGAGCCATTTACGAGCTGATTCGTGGAGAGGTTGGTGAAGACTTACGTCTCCAATGGTGCTAGTCGTTGTCGAAGCCATGCTGACTGTGCTCACAGCGCTCATGGTGCTGGTATTCCTCGAATGGCCTTTCACCGGACTCATGCTGCCTCGAACTTGCTTCATCTCACCATCGGCTGTTCGCTTCGGGGCACCCGCAACGTTTCCACTGTTGTATATGCCCAGTCCTCCCAACTCTCTACCAGCGCCAGTCAACATCTTGTCCTGGGAAGCCGCAATGGCAGAAAGGTGGTCCAAATGACTGCCATGGACCTGCATTCTTTGTCCCGTCTCGAGATGTGGTTCTTCTGCGTCGCCGTTGCTCACTTCGCTGGCTGAGCCAGGTGGAGGAGGGACATCGTTGGCCGAATCGCTCATCGCAGTGTTTTGGGGGTCAAAAATGTCTGTTGTAGTTCCTAGAATGAAATGACAAGTTAGCCAGGACTTCGCTGGGCCAGATGGCTGGGGATCAATCTCAGTCAAGCAACTGCAAGAACATCTCGTCTCCCAATCTGCCTGATTAGGACATGAACGAATGCAGGCTTCGCTTCAGAAAGACCTGTTCAGTCGAGGAACAAGGGAAAGATGGAAACCGAGAGCGGGAATGTATTAGTGAATGTCTCACCGTTGAGTCTGGGGCGGGCCGCATGCAACACGTCCGGGTGGGACACGGCATGCGATTCGGGGAGAGATGCGCCGGCCGACAACGTGCCGGGGCTGCCCGAAACCATGGTTCGCAGTATTCCGACAGGTTGAGGGATAGTCAGGGCGTATCGTTGATCAAGCTGGTTGAAGAGTGTACTGCTCAGAACGACGATGCTCTGTGTCCTGGGATGCGCGCCGCGTGGTACGCAAGCACCAGGGAACTGGAGACAGAACACGTCCAAGAGCCACACAAGCGGAGAGCGATAAGAAAGAGGCAAGTATCGAAGCGGGCTATGGCCCTTGTTGTCTGTACGTCGAAGCGCAGCCGCTCATGGACGATTGTCGTTGTCTTGCGCGGCAGCGGCATTGGCAGATGTAGCGAGTGGGAGCGGGAGGCGAGATGGGGACGCGGTGTCGTGCTGGAACGCGTTTTCTGGCCGTCAGTCAGGGAGTCCCGACTCGGTTTACGGGCGTGGACAGCGG
The DNA here is from genome assembly GCA_030734395.1 of Sarocladium kiliense. Lineage (NCBI taxonomy): Eukaryota > Fungi > Ascomycota > Sordariomycetes > Hypocreales > Sarocladiaceae > Sarocladium > Sarocladium kiliense. The sequence goes on along the minus strand of JAUZTG010000015.1, from coordinate 166,094 downwards.
TGTTAGCAGAGGGCACGCAAAACCCCGCGTTGCACTACCAGCAACCCTAACCCACCCCCATAAAGTTTCCCCAGTAGTAGTAATAGTCCTGACGCATGCGGTACATTGGGCGGACTATGATACAAGCAAAGAAGATGATGCCGTTATTTGGTATATGCAGAGTCCATAGGGTGGAGATAAGCGTCTGGTTAGAGCATCGTCAGGCAACTTATGCATTCGATCATGGTGCATCTGGGGACGGCCAATATATCCTTTTCACCTGTTGCCTTGAAGGTTAATATTGGAGCATGAAATAGGATGTATCTAGTAAAAGCATACATGCCACAAATAAAAAACTTCGTCAGGATGTGCGCCATTTATGTACTTGGAATGGGTGAGGTTATTGGTATTCAGATACTCGTAGAAGCTGTCCGGGCATCTTCTGAGGTTGAGCCGGATCGCCAGGCTATTTAGAGATTGGGACAGCTGGGCCCCCTGCATTTTATGGAGGCCGGCCATCAGTACCCTTAGTGACCGTTTCGCAAGATTCACTCACGACACGTGACTTAGAGAAGAGAGGGAAGGGAATCATCTTAGGCAACGATAAATTGATGCGAATTGCGAACTTCCTGCGTACCACCAGTAGCATCCGGTCAGTCTGACAACCAAGCGAGCAGTTCGTCATGGAACTCTTCAGGCAATGAGATTTGAGGTGCATGGCCCTCGTCAGGAAAGCTGATAAGGTAACCATTGGGTATTTCATCAGCAATTTGCGGACCAAGGACATCGAAGTGACCGAGCTTCGCAGCAACAGCTGGAGGGGCCCACTGTGCACCGATTGCAGTTCGGTCCTTGGCGCCAATCATAAGTGCTGTCCGAGGCTTGAGATCCTTGAAATATTGCGCGATTGGCTGAGTGAGGACCAGGTCGACAATCTTGGCCTGGCAATGAACGAAAGCTTCGCGCTGGGAGCCGTAGTAGACGTTGACAAGCATGTTTACCCATACATCATACTCAGGTGCCCACTCGCCGAGGTAATAGACAGCCTGCTCATAGCCTCGTATTGACTGGTAGGTTGAGGCGGCTTCGTTGATGCGATGGTCGTCGATGCTGATGTATGGTACCCCCTTGCCGCTGTAGTCCTCCAGACCGATAGGGTTCACCAGCACCAGCTCATCAACTGTCTCGGGATACTGAAGGCCGAACATCGTAGTCAAGGTGCCGCCAAACGAATGACCAATGACCGTAACGTTCTCAATCCCGAGTGTGTCCAGCAGACCGCGAGTATTCCAGGCAAGCTGTCGCAGGGAGAATTGGTAATGGAGCGGCTTGGAGCTCTTGCAAAATCCGACTTGATCGGGCGCAATGACTCGGTAGCCTTTGTGCGAGAGAGCACGGATAGTAGTCTCCCAAGTTGCGCCGCAAAAGTTCTTGCCATGAAGCAACACCGCAGTTTTGCCATTAGGCTCACACTTGGGCTGCACGTCCATGAATGCCATTTGCAGATTATCATTCTGGCTCTTGAACTTGAAGACCTGCACCGGAAAAGGGTATGTGAAGTTGGAGCCGTTCAGGTCATCGGGAAAGGGACCGTTTGCGATTGTACCTGTGGCCTGACCGAGCGCACAGCCGGCGCACAGCAGAGCCGCAGCGAGAGCGGAGGGAACTGAGAACCGCATGACGGACTATGGGACAGAAAGATTGAGAAAGAGAGACGAAGGGGAGTTCCAGGGAGCGTGGGCACAATCGCGAGGGACGGGCGACGATTGTGATGCTCAACGTAGGTGAGAGAGAAAGAGGTAGGACGCGACGGACAAGCCCAAGTAAACACTCATTATAACGCGTGACATTGCCGTTTGGAGCAATCAGACTCCAGGAACATGTTGGACGAGGAACCAATTCATGCTCAACGTAATAGATCCATCACCCCAGGCCGGGCAGTGGTGGGGAAGCCTCGAATAGAGCCAAGAGCACAAGGGTCCAACAGGTGAGGACAGGCGAGAACAGGCGAGAAGCGACGAAAGAGCCCTGACAGAACTTTCCAAGCAATTAGTGCGAAATGCGGCAGAGTGAGATTTTGTTCCCCAAGGGTACGATAGAGCTGCTTTATGATCATCACTTCTGGCCTGTCACACGGTTGATTCACGAAATTGATTCATGAAGTCTGCTTCATCAAGCATGCGTCCATGGTCGCGGCTCAGAGCGGCTCCCTTACACCACCATACCCTTGTGAAGCTTTTCGTCCCTGCCTGAGCGGCTGAACGGACTCTCCATCCGAGTCCCCCCGCTTCCTCGCTAATTTGCGCCTCTACATCACGAATCTGGTGAGATTAGATCCTCCTCAGGTTATGGTTTGCCTCGGCCCCTCCCGACCCTGGTTGCGTAGGGATCTCGCTTGGAACTCGTTACGCTTTCTGGCTATCGTCGCATGGCCAGTCCAGTCAGCCGAATCCATGGCATGGTGCTCGAGGGGGAAGGTCACTCATGGAGAATTCGCGCGTCTCTTGCAGGGGGACGCAGCTCCTGGAACACACGGGCTGACCACCACCATACAGATGAACATTGGCTTGGCATGCAGCTGATACGACACTGGCGTCCAGGTACAGGGGAGTCGACACCCACCTTCTGTATTTGATTCGATGGAAGTGCGATTACAGATTTTGGCTACAAATAGAGTTCTCGGGGGTACATTTCCAATCTCTGTCCTGTCTCAATGCTGGACTCTTGAGGCGCAGAAACCGAAGTTACACGTGCACTGTTCACAAAGCTCAGGAAGCATCAAACTGTAGCAAACACCGCATTTGTGTGTTCTCCTGTTCTTGTTACTACGGGTATATGAGAAGTAATTCTTGCTGTCACAGGGTTACATGCTTGATGTCAGTGGTCTAGTTGGTATAAAACTCAAAGGCTTCGTGCACTATCCCGAGGCATCGGCGGCTTCTTAGACGACGATTGCGACGGGAAGTAACCCTGCTCTCCTGTGGCTTGCATGCTGAGACGGTATCCTAGGGCCTTGGCTAACATGTCTGATTTGCCGCCCGTTCGTACCTTGGTACACATGGCCTACACGCGAGTGAGCCGATTTGCAGTGTGTGCTTTAGGCTTACAGCTGCAACTCCCCTCAATGTGGGTGGCACGTTTGGCCCATGCCGAACGTCTTGTCAGAACCGAATCTGCATGTGGGTAGCAGGGTGTATTGTGGCGTTCCAGAATTCATGCACTCAGTTCCCTCGACACTTTGCTCAAATGTATAGTGGTCTCCCATCCTCTCCTCTGTGCGAGAATTCTCTTTCGGCAACCTCTGTTCAGTTCATATAATTGTCCTGGTACGTACGCAGCGTGCTATGGCGTCCCAAAACACGGACGGGCCGAGCAATGCTTACCAAGTCACTGTCCCGTGTATTATCTTCTTCGCCCTGACACCTGTCTTTCTGATCGTCCGCATATGGAGCCGAATAGCACGAAGATCCGGGGTTGGTTGGGATGACTGGACTATCCTAATATCATTTGTAGGTTTGTGAAGTACGGAGCGCTCTGATCATGTAACTAACCAGAATGTCATGGGTCAGGCCTGTGTCCAGATCTGCCAAATTGTGATGATGTTCTCGGTCAAACATGGCTTTGGACAGCACATATTCAACCTCACAAATGAAAATAGGCTCATGACATTGAAGGTAAGAGCTCGAAATCTTTGGTAGGGGGCATAGCTAATTTGCCCTCAATGGCAGCTCTTCTACGTTGCGCAGATCTTCTATAAACTCACGATCAACCTGACGAAAGCCTCGATCCTGCTTCTCTACCTTCGTATATTCATCCAGCGATGGTTCCGAATTTGCTGCTACATCCTACTCGGAATCATTCTTGCGTATATGATTGCCACCACCGCTTCTTCCATCTTCCAATGTACACCAATACGTGGAGCTTGGGACAAGTCCATGGGACCAAAGTGCATCAGTCTTACGATGAACTGGTACGCCAACGCAGGCTTCTCAATTGCAACGGATATTTTGATTCTCTTGCTACCTATGCAGCCGATATGGGCGAGCAGTCTCCCTGTTAACCACAAGAGAGCTTTGATGCTAGTATTCGCTCTTGGGGGGTTGTAAGTACCTCGACGGCGCCCTCTTGTCGAGCATCGGTGGCTCACACATCGCCTACTAGTGTTACGTTCACGTCGATCATGCGTTCGACGACGCTGAAGTTCTCTACTCAGACGCCAGACATTACCTGTGAGCGACCGTATTATTATGCTGACCGCAACTTAGCTAACTCTGAGGCTTTCTAGTTGACATCAAGTCAACGCTTTGGACAATGATCGAACAGAATGTCGCCATTATCTGCGCCTGCCTTCCAATGTGTCGAATGCCTCTGTCTTGGCTTTTCCCATCAGTTTTTGGCGGCATCACAAAGTCTTCACCATCTAAATACACGTACGGCTCAGGAGACCATCGTCAAATCGAATCACAAAGCCAGAGCAGCGCGTGGCAACCCTACCACGGCCCTTCCAAGTCAGGTGCGAACCACAGTGTCGTGCAACATAGCGATGGAGCCAGCGAAGAGTACATCCTGACATCGGTGCCTCAGGGCGCACGCAAGGATGAGCAGGACTTGGGGGACGAGGGAAGGAATATTCGCAAGACAACAAAATTTCAGATATCATACGAGAGAGAAGGATAGCATCATGTAAAAGGATACTTTGCGTGGTGATGAGCGAACATGGAATGATGTAATCAACACTCTAAAAGCTATGGCATATCTCCATTTAATCGAATCCATGCGCCACGTAGACATCCTTGATTGAGAAACATGGTCAAGTTGACACGGCGAACAGATATCAAATTGGGCTAGAGACGGAGGCAAGTGCAAGAAATCCGACGTGCTGTAATTGGGAAAAAGGCTAATCTATGTCTAGGGGTTATGATAAAGCTATCGCCGCTTACACATTTGACTAAAGCCATTGGCATCGGGTTTGAGAATTGGCCCAAGATACGATTCAGGGACTGCAATGGAAAGTGCATCATTAGTTGCAAGCTTCGTTCCAGGGATTGTAGTTCGAGCTCTTGATGGAACTTACCTAGAATGCGCTCCTCGAAGCTGCTGCACAAGAATCCCCAATTAGGGTCATCGTCGCAATTCTTGAACTGAGGTTCCCTCCTCGTCTCAGCCAATGTCGGCTGGTAGTTCCATTCACAGAAACCATGTGAAGCAATACAAGTCACACCGACGTTGGCGGGATCGAAGGTTGGTTGTGCCCCAGCGCAGGCTTCCATCTTGAAGACTTGATCCAATGTGGCCCAGCCTTCTTGCACGATCATTCTGGTGAGCTCAACGTGGGTATTCTCGGTATCACCCGGATTGTGGAAAGAGTATGTGTTGCCCTCGCCATCGAGCCACCACTGATTGCAAAAGTCACCTGGAGTTGTGAGAGCCTCACATGAAATCTCGTCTGTTTCACCGGCGAACTGCAGAGCATCAACACCAGTACTCTTCGCTGCAACAATCCCATTCGCCTGTAGTGCTGTGGATAAGATGTACAACTGAAGCTGCCGATATAGTTCACTTGACTGAATCGTTAGTGATGTGGTGATCCGCTGCGAAAAGCCTCCCTGGCTGCATGCTGCCAGGAACGCAGTGTGATCCCGCTGAATAGAAGAGACAGCTTCCAAGAGGTTGGTTTGGTAGTCGACCACAAGCGCGCTGAGAGATGATCCGACATCACCAAGCTGGATGAAGCGATCGTTGGCGGTTTGAGAAGGTCGTGTAAGAGTTGTGGGAAGCTTCTGGCTCAGGCTAAGGGCCTGGGAAAGTCCGCCATGAATTAGGCTCACAGCAGGGCCACCGCCACCGGGAATCACACCAGTGAACAAGCTCACAACACCCAGCGTCGAAGACAAAATATTCATCAGGTTACTCGCAGGCTGCTGAGCTTCGACTGGCGGCGCCACTGTGGCAACGATTTTATCAACAGTTTGCCCCGCTAGAGATACGCCATTGCTCAGGGCCCCCGAGTACTGATTGAAGAATTGGTACACAGCATAAATGTTCCAAAGAGTCTGATCTATCTATTAGTACAACCCCTGGGCTTTCAGAGATCATCGAAAGTTCGTTCTTACGTAGAAATGTTGGTCGCTGAAGTAGGTGGCACTCGAAGATGGTGGCGGGCAAGTAGACGAAGTGATCAGGTCGCAAGTCAATGTCGTCAGTCCGTTGAACTGCAGATAACACTGGGCGAAGCCGAGGTTATCGCAGTCAGCTGAGGTACCATTGGCAGCTACCCAGTCAGTGATGTACTGGTCCATTCCGAGAGCTTCCCAACACTCCGCTTTCAGGCCTGAGGTAGAGCTCGGGGAACAGTCCACAGCCTGTCTTGGCATGAGGGGCGACCCAAAAGTCGTGGAAGCCAGCCATAGCAAGGCCACAGCGGTAGGAGACAGCATCCTGGAGAAAGGATTGTGAGGACAAAAGGAATGTCAAAAAGAGCGGATGAACCTAACGGCAAGGATGCTGCCAAGGCAGGTTCACGCGATGCTGGTCAGGACTACCAGACTCCAAAAGAGGATGTCAGAACGAAAGTGAAAAGAGAGTTGCAGGCATGCATACACTATGGAAAGCCGGACTAGACGTTACGCACTTGCACTTATATAGTTCTCAAGGGGTGATGCTGATGTCAATGCAGCCCTACCGCGCTGGTGCAGTTCCCCTGGAATGACTCGTGGTTTGCCAGATGACAGGTGATTCTGATAGCAAAGATGGGGATTAGTCAATTAAGGTTGCGCCTGAGACACTGAGCTAGCAACGGTTGGGGGCCCTTCCGTATATCGTTATACTTAACTCTGCCCTGGTGCCTTGGCGATAGGCGATTGCGTTGAATTACTTTATCGGTGAACCCGATCAGACACACTGATGTGACAAGACCCCTGGAAGTGTCCCCGCAATCGGCTGGAGCGAGAAGGCGCTGTCCTCACCCGGAACATCGTCGAATTATGCGACTCCCCACTAGGCATCTATTGGTTCTAGCGTTATGAGATGGGCTGTAATAGTACATGTATGCGGGTTTCAAGAATGGCGTCCAGCAACGATGCGCTTTCCGTGAATAAAGGAGCAGTGCCACAATGGCAAGGATCATGACTCTGGGGACGTTCTACTTCGTGTTCCTTCCAGGTATTCATGGTTCTTCGCGGGCATGCATGGACGTTCATGAGTAAGTTCGGACTAGGGTGGCGCATCATGCTGCCTCGCCCGAAATTTGTCCTCGGTCACATCACCTACGCACTCGCCGAGTCTTCGTGCCCCCAACGTCACCAGCCTTCACCAGCTACCAAACCCGTGTTAGAGTTAAACACACATTTGTTTGATTGTGCAAGGTGGCCCGTCCCGCGCCTGTTGCAGCATCATGGGCGCTCCTCAAGGAGACAGAATATGGCAACTAGCGCGATTTCGATATGTCGTGTTGAACAGGGTGAATTTCGAGCCCACACTTGTTCCAGATGTCTCCGAAGAGCTGGCTTTCTCTCTGCTGTGGTATCGAGTCCAATTGTTCAGGTAAGGGCAAGTGACGGACCGAGTGGACCGACACACTTCTCACCACCGTTCGAGTCTCCTCGTCGCTCGTTGCCAAGAATATTCATGCCATTCATGTTGCCCAATAATACCGCCTGTGCCAAAAAGTATGCCAGTGTCAAGTTATCCGCGCCTGTCGGAAGCTTTTCCTACTTCCATTCGTATACGCACCATATATGCGCATCCTCAGCACCCACTATGAACTGTAGGAGTGACTCGTGTTGCGTATTGAAGGAGCTGCATGTAGCACCACAGGAAAGTAGGCAAGATGCGTTGGTCGAATACATTTACTCGCTTCCCAGCATCACAAGTTAGCAACTGCATAACTGGCTGCCAGTCAGGTAGCTAAGCGAAGACAAGGGTTCCGACAAGGGTTCCGGTGGTTTCGGCAGCATATTGTCGCCCCTTGGTACGCGTCACTAACTTCAAGTAGTGTTGACTATCTATAAGAACATGGACTACGCTACCATGCATTCCGCGGCGGATGTGGGCTATGGAATTAGTCAATGCGGATGAGAGGTCGTACTAAATCTGCCACTCAGCGTATATCATACCCAATGATGAGGTCTATCGTGCCTCCTAACTTGCTGCCACGATTCTGGGCTCATGCTGCCGAAGCAAGAGCTCGATCGCTTGGATCTTGGACACGTTCTACAGACCAAGATCATCGGGACAAACTGCAGCTTGCGCCTCTTGACTTTGAGAAGTCACTGCGAGTCATTATGTGACTTCGGTGTTGTGATGCGAGGGATTGAGGTTCCGTACAAGGGGCCACGGACATGGCGGGTGAGCACCCGAACATCAACGTAAGACCTCCGACTCTCCCCTTGCAAAGGGACCAGCTGTCCCATATTTTGAGACTGTCGGTAATGATCTGAGCTCAGTCCAACCACAGTAGTCAGCACAGTCCGGTCCCATCCACTTGCGGATCTTTCGCAGCAGATGGAAACACCGAACTAACGACAGCAGGACTCCCCCGAATGTCAAATTCGAGGTTGATGACGTCGAGAGCCCTTGGGCACATGAGAACAAATTTGACTACGTCTTTTGCAGATATATGGCAGCGTGTATTCTAGACTGGCCCAAGCTTGTCAGCAACATTCACGATTAAGCTGCGGACACCACCTTCCCGAATAGAAAAGAAGTTCCTTGCATTTCTAACACAATTAACCACACTGAAGCTCTCTGGAGCCCGGCGGCTGGGCAGAGATCAGCGACTTTGACTTGCAATACTACTCAGACGACGGCAGCCTTACGATAGATCATAAAACCCTGCACTGGATCAACACTCTTATCGACGCAGCTCGAAAAGTCGGTCGAGCTCCGACACCAGGAGACACCGGGACCCAAGATTGAAGGGTGGATGCGAGGTGCTAGATTCACAAACATTGCAGCAAAGCTATACAAGGTGCCAATTGGCCCGTGGGCTAAGGACAAGCAGCTCAAGGATAGTGGATTATGCAATCTGGTACAGACCATGGATGGTCTTGAGGCGTTTTCACTACGACCTTTCTGTGGCGTGCTTAAATGGACGGAGGCGGAGGTAATGGTGCTTCTGGGTCAGACGAGAAGTGAGCTCAAGTCGGGGTCGATCCACTTGCTGTTCAACTAGTGAGTTTCCCTCCCGACGGCTTGACCCGATGAACCTGTAAGCCTGTGACAGAGCTAACCTTTCATTGAATCTAGCCACGCCGTGTATGGCTAGAAGCCACAGTGAAAGCCACCTCATTCGCAGATTGCCCTAAAGAGATACACAACGGGAGGGTCCATGTAGCGCCGCTGGTCAATGACAGATGCGCAGACCTCGTCACGATCAAAGATGTACTGAATCTTGCCGCGTGATGAACAATCGGTATAGAATGTTGTCAAGGATGGCCCGGCGTGGAGCTTCCGTGATAGCCAAGTAGGCTGGCCGCTGCTGCATAAGGAAACCAGCCGAGTCAATCTGTGTTCGGACACGAATGCGGAGCGGATCGCGTTGTGAGAGTCACATGCTCTTGGGAAAACAGTGACATAGTACTGCCTGCCTTCCCCCTCAGTCGATGCACCGCTACCTACGGTATTACGAATCCTCCCAAACATCAGGCATGTGATATTCTAGTCTGTGACATCGCGGGGGGACAGAGCTGGTTGGCAACTCCGAAGAAGCTTGCTCTGTAACATACAGTCATTTGATTGAACGGGTTTAAGTCGTCATCAATGTCAACAAGGGTTGGAGAAAAGCAGGATCGGTGGACCCAACATTGCGTATGTCCAGAGCCACGATGAGCGAGGTGCCACCATCGCAAGCTAGTCCCGATATGGGATCAGCCACTTCACTTGATCGACGGCTAGAACTCATTCAGCTGTGTCTTGCGAGCTTCTCTGGCTTGAGAATGCCTGAGAGCTAAGCAAGCGCAGCGAGCTGCCACCATTTGTGTGTTTGGTCTTGTGTCGCGGATCGTGGGCCTCGGACGAAGAGCATCGACCGGGGAGTACAGCTACCATTATAAAGTTCCTCCAACACCGCAGCCTTGGGTTTCGATGTGAGCTTTTTCTTTTGAACGTTGGAACCTGCCTCAGAACGAATACTACCGATCCAAGCGAAGACTTGCAATCAATCTGGACATGCCTGAAGACTGCTGAGGCTAGCATTCACAATGAGTTCGAAAACAAACGTTATCCGACATGACCCCATCAAGTCCACCTGGCGGTCGATGGACAAGTCAAGCTGGACCACATCACATTGGTTCTTTGAGATCTTGAATATCCACTCGACAGAGCTGAACAAAGAGATTCCTGTGCACCCGAAGGAAGAAAAAGTACCGTACACGCCTGAGTGGCAAACCCTGCGATGGGTTATAGTCCATGCCAGCATACCGCTGGCCATCCAACAGTTGTACGTCTACTGCTCAGGGCACAACTTTACGCCGCTTCAAGCCTTCGTCTTTTACAGCCTCGCTTTTAAGATTATCGCTATCCACCAACTGCAGGTGTTTCGTCGCATAGGGCACAGAGCGGGTTTCTTAGATGGCGATGCCCACGGAAGAGATGGCGTTCCCGACATCGCCGTTACCAAGATCGTCAAATCTCTGCTATCAACTTCGACATTCCGCCCCTTGTTGACCGTGTTCATCGCCTACCGTACCGGACAGACTCCAGCTCAGATGAACTGGTTCTGGCTCCCAATTGAACTCAGCCTCTACGGCATTATCTTGGACTTTTGGTTCTACTGGTACCACAGACTGATGCATGAAGTCAACGGTTTGTGGGGATATCACCGCACACACCACCTGACGAAGCATCCAAACCCGCTCCTTACATTATATGCCGATCTGGAGCAGGAGATCTTTGACATCATTGGCATCCCATTCATGGCCTTTATCAGTATGCGCTCCCTCGGCATGCCCATGGGCTTTTATGAATGGTGGATCGCCCATCAATTTGTCATGTTCACCGAGTTAGCAGGCCATAGTGGTCTACGAATATGCGTTGCGCCGCCGAACCTCATCACCTTTCTCCTTCGCAGGTTCGACTGTGAGCTTCTAATTGAGGACCACGACCTTCATCATCGTCAGGGATGGAAGAAGAGCGGCAACTACGGCAAGCAGACGAGACTCTGGGACAAGATGTTCGGCACATGCTTGGAGCGAATCGAGATGCAAAAGGACAATATTGACTGGGGAGACAAGATAGATTTGCCCTTGTTTGGCCTATTTTAGAACACACGATGATAGCAATACTTGCTTACCTGCCGCTCCCATTATAGACTAGTACATTCGGACTCCCTTTCGGATCTGTGACCACGCCCTTATGGGCCAGCTGCACTAACCGAGCTTTGACAGAGTCGGGAGATGACAGGCCAGCCTCCAGCCGTCTCAAGTAGCAGATTAGACCGGAAACAAGCGGCGTGGCCATGCTCGTGCCAGTAGTCACCCTCGAGCCTGTGTCAGATTGCCACGAGGCGCTGACGATGTCCTGACCTGGGGCAAAGACGTCAAGCTCTGGCCCATAGTTACTGCCAAAGACACCTGCAATAACCTGTGTGCGCCGTCGATTGATTCCAGTCATGCCAACGGTGATGGTCTCCGCGATGCGAGCCGGCGCCGAGCCTGACGCCGGTTGATCGGCATTACCAGCCGCTGATACAGAAACGATTCCCTGGTTCCACGCAGCACGAACTGCATTCTCTATAGCGCTGGGGGTGCTTGAAGCGCCTGCGCCTGAGGGAAGAGTGTGAGTTTCGGGGAACAGTATGTAATCCGCGGATCGGGCCACTCACTCAGAGACAAATTGATGACGGAAGTGGCTTGTGCTCTGCGGGCGATGATGTCGTTAACTGCCCAGTTGATACTGTTCAGGACCCAGGAGGCTTGGCCCTTGAAGTTTCGATGGTTGTGTTAGCCTGGAACATCGCTGTGCGAATTTCCTTGACATGACTTACTTGCCCTGCCATGAATGACTTTACGGCCACGACCTCGGCCTTTTTCGCGACACCATACGTTCTGCCAGCGACTGTGCCAGCGACGTGTGTACCGTGACCGTCATCGTCTTCCTCGTATGTTGTACTGCCTGTAACGCCACTGTACCCGAAACGCGCCCGGCCCTCGAACTCCTGGTGTGATATGCGGATGCCCGAGTCAACCACATAGACGGTATGGCCTGCACCAGCGCTTTCGTCGTATACATAATCACTCGCGCCTGCATCGCGATGCGAAACATCCCCCAGGCTCCAACTGCCCGCAGGTGATTGCGTGGTAAGGGCGCGTGGATGCAGGTTCTCCTCAGTCTGGTTCAAGTCATCGTGATAGTACCAAATATCTGGCTCAACTGATAATACGTCTTGGCGGGATGCAAGGACGGCAGCATCTTCGCTTGAGAGAGAGGTGGCTACATATGCATTGAAACTGTCGCCGATGCTGAAAGACTGGACAGTCGAGTCTCGTTTGCGAAGTATGGAGCGGACTGCGCGGTGGTGGGAAGTTGGCACGGTGTCCGGCTGAAGTTGGACAATATAGCTCCCTGGGACCACATCAATTGCGGTGGCAACACCACAGAGTAATGTGATGATGAAACCCTTCATACTGGCTGCAGTTACCTTGTGCGAAAGCAAGAGGACGAGATTGAGCAGAGTAGCAATCGTGAGATAGATCGTTTCTACATTGTTGCTATGCGAGCTGTATTTAACTACCTAGGGTCGAGTAGGCTACATCCCTGTTTAACCCGAATTGCATGCGAAAACGAGAGTTCCTTGGCTACTGATGATACCTGCCTTAATAGGCAGCTGTTGAACAATAGAATAACCTTATTAAGTGCCTACTCGTGTTGGAGGAGTATCTGGACCTGCCAGAGCTAGGCTCATTGCCCACAACGAATCCCTGTCAGCTCATGCAAGGTGAGTCCACGACGGGGCTGTCAATGCACTAACTGCCGTAATCTTTGGCAAATGTGGTCAGTGCCAAGTGCCTCAAGCTGTAGAGAGTAGGGTACAGCAATGCCCTGCTCATCATGGCAAATTCATTTTGGCGTTGAGCCACAGCCTGGCAGCGCCACACATTGCGTTTTTTTGGAAGAGCCTCTTGGCGCCTTCATCCTTGCTTGCGGATTGTGCCTAGAACCTGGACACGCTCGATGGCGGGCACGGCATTGGATTGTGTGATTCTCAGTCTCACTTGCGACGTCACAACGGCCCTCTCAATCTGATCAATTCGTTTGTACCCCATACTGACTCCATTGACGACCTCCACCCAAGTGCCATTGAGCAGAGCATCCCAAGAGTAACCCCCAATTCGCTGTCCAAGGGCGATGTGCTCCTGAACAACGAACCCGTTGATCTCAGCATAAGCACCGAAATCGAGACTTATTGCCCCGGTCATCTCGTCGTCGTTCATTGTCCAATATGTGTTATGCTGACCATCAATTGTGTTTTCAGGCCCGAACCTTGATTTTTCGTTTCCACGTGTAGAAGTGGCAGTAATCTCGGCGGCCGATGAACTAACATCGCGTTGTAGCAGGTCATTGAGTGTTTTTCGGAAGCCCGTGAGTGCCTGAAGATCCTTTGCAGGCATCTGGCCAGTGTTGTCTGGGCCAACATTAAGAAGCAAATTGACTCCACGTCCCTGTGACTTCATATACATGTCCAGCAACGATTCGGGGGCCTTGGGGTTTTCCTCTTCATGCCAGAACCACCCATCTCGGATTCGAGCATTCGCCTCAGCAGGAGTCCAGTATTTACCGTCTCGGACGCCAAGTTCTAGCTCCGCCTCACCTAGACGCTCATCGTCAGGGGTCCTGTTGATCGTGTGCCAATTCACGTTGCCCGTGTATCCCTCCTCATTGCCAGCCCAACGGGCGTCAGGTCCCTGGTGTCCCCACATGATCGCGTCGGGCTGGTGTTCACGAATGATGTCCCGGAATCGCGCGAAGTCGAATGTTTGCTTCGTGCTGGATCCGCTAGCGCCATCCAGCCACACTTCGAATAATTCGATCTTTGACCCGTCATCCAGTTCCATATCGACAAGTTCCAGAAGCTGCTCAGCATAGAAATCGTTATAGTCACCAGTAGAAGCGTCGCCGAAGATCTGCGGCACGTCGTACGGGGTGCCATGAAGGTGCGGCTTTGGCATTCCGGGATCACGGTTGATGTCCCATGGAGATAGATAGACACCAAACTTCAGGCCATGTCTCTTGCAAGACTGTGCAGCCATTTTGACAACGTTCGTATCGAGGCCTCGATTACGGCGGTCTCGCGCCCACTGGCTGTTCTCAATCTTGTAAGGCGTCGTACTAGTGTTCCAGAGGCACATGCCGTCGTGATGCTTCGTTGTCAGGATGAAGCCTTCCATACCAGCATCGGCGAAGGTTTTTGCCCACTGCTCCGTATCCAATTTTGTAGGATTGAAGACATCAGGTAAAGGCTGGCTGCGGCCCCATTCTTCCCCAGTGAAAGTATTTGGACCAAAGTGGGCAAAACCGTAGTACTCTGTGCGATGCCAGGTGAGCTGCCGCTGCTCGGGTATTTGTGAGTAAGGCTCGGGCGCTGCCTCTTGCGTGAGTGCCTGACGTGCAAAGAGCATCGTGCCTGCTAGCAGACTTAGAGTAACCTGCCTGAAGGAAGACATGAAGCTGGGTAGTCAAAAGCTGTGTATGCAAACGGAGGAAAATCGTGGTTTGCAAAGACTCGCAAGCGTTGAGCTTTCAACCGGGTCGGTTCATATTATGTTCCAACTCTGCCGTATGAGACGTAGCATCTCTACGCTCGATATTGCGGGGCTTCTGATGGATGCTTTTCAGTGTGATACATGATGCAAAAAAACGTTACATAAAGAGCTACATGTAAAGAGAATAGTTCGGACCCTGCCCGAGCGAGATGGCCGTTTCTGGAATCAAGGCGTTTCCCGCCGGCAATTGACCGTTGGGGCATGCCGGTACCGCTTTCCCCTCACCACACTCTACGGACACTGGGTGAACTGCTTGCCTCAACCAGCAGTGATGGACATTCAGCATTACATAGGATCTGCCGTTACCTGACAGACAAGTGATAGCAAGGATGCGCATTGTGCGTCACGTACCTGGTTACGTTACCTTCTGCAGGGTTCAGCCCAAGGGGGCAGCGAGGATATTTGAGCAAGAAGCCCAAGTATTAAAGGTCATCGAAGATGACTTTTTGCCAATAAATGAGGGTACAAGGAAGCGAATAGATCAGCCTCTAGTAGATTTGTTGCCAAACCTTCGGCCATTTTGAGTCACCATGCTGTTGACCTTCGGGCTTTGGGCGCTCACTGCCCTCACGACAGCTGTACAGACGGCAACCGGGGGCTCAGCACTGCCGAAAGGTGTCCCTCCTGGGGTTTCGCCTTTCACCTATAATAGAACGCACTTTCTACTCCATGGCGAACCTTTCAGGATCATCGGCGGCCAGATGGACCCTCAGCGTATTCCTCATCAGTTCTGGAGAGACCGTCTCGCCAAGGCTCGAGCTATGGGTCTGAACACCATCTTCACGTATCCATTCTGGAACGAGCTTGAGCCTAAGAGAGGGGACTGGCGCTCCCATGAGCCCCAGAACAACATAGCGGATTTCTTTCGGACTGCCCAAGAAGAAGGCTTGTACGTTGTGCTGCGACCCGGCCCATACATATGTGGCGAACGCGACTGGGGTGGCTTTCCGTCTTGGCTCAGCCAGATTCCGGGTCTACTTGTCCGCGCCAACAATGAGGCCTTCTTGAAACAAACAGCAATATACATAGCAAATCTCGCAGAGACTACAGGATTAGCAGACCTTCAGATCACTCGTGGTGGTCCCATACTTATGGTCCAAGTCGAAAACGAGTATGGAAGCTATGGAGAGGACCACAGCTATACGGCCGCGGTCCGCGACATTATTCGAGATCACTTCGAGACTGTTCTCTACACGAACGATGGAGGCGGTGCCGACTGGACCTTACTTGGGGGCCAGATCCCTGGTGTTCTAGCTGCTGTTGATGGAGGTTCATACGCTTTGCCATCACGCGACGAGTTCATCAAAGACCCCACATCACTCGGTCCTTTGTTAAATGGCGGTTTGTCAATATACCCCCACTGACGTTTCTCCGGTCTCTTACGTCTATTACAGAGTACTACACCTGGACATTTGATATATGGGGACCTCATAATACACACAATACGACGGCAGGCAACGAGGCTGTTGTTCAACAAATTATCGATGATATCCCTTACCATTTTGTGAATTGGTCCGCATCCATCAGCTTCTACATGGTCCACGGTGGAACCAATTTCGGCTTCAGCAACGGTGCCCTGTGGCAAAATCGGACCACCGCCTTCATCTCGTCCTACGACTACGGTTCACCGATCGACGAAACGGGACGAACGACGGATCTTTACTTCAAGATGAGGGAGACTATTCTCCAATTCGTGTCACATGAAGCCGACATCCCAGAGCCACCGGAGAATTTGGCACGAGCCAGTATCCCGGAATTTACGTTGTCACCTATAAGATCCCTCTTTGGCTTCCGAGGCCAGAAAACATCGTCCGAATTGCCTCTAACCATGGAAGAACTAGGCCAGTCCTACGGATATGTTCTGTACGAACATACTGCTACCGTGGCAGCTGATGGAGACGTAATGCCTGGCGACCGACCTCGAGATCGTGTCATCGTGTACGTCAATGAGAAAGCCCAGGGGATCATTGACAGCCAGTATCAGCACCCCTTGAATGTCACCGTCTCTCTCAACCCGGGTGATAAACTGCAGCTTTTGGTTGAGAATCTTGGCAGAGTGAACTATTACTCCCGGGGGAACCCATATGACAATCGCGTCGTTGATCCCTACAAGGGCATCAAGGGCAACATTTCCGTCGGAGGGAGCATCCTTAAGAATTGGGATTTGTACTCCATGCAGCTGGATACAATCCCTTCTGAAGAATTAGCGAGCAGCCTCGTCGACTCGGATGCTCCGGTTTTCTACAGAGGAACATTCAAAGGACCACATATGAAGCAAAACAGCCCTTCGACGCTCGATACGTTCCTTACGGTGCCAAAGGGCATAAAAGGCAACGTATGGGTCAACAACTTTCACCTCGGTCGCTACTGGCTCGTAGGTCCACAGCAGTCGCTGTATCTGCCAGGGTGCGTTGTGAAACCAGGGAGGCAGAACGAGGTAGTGATACTTGAGCTTGAGCCTTGGCAAATGGAATCAGACGCCACCTTGGTCGTGTATGGAAGCTCAGAGAGGGTTTGGGGGAACAAGCCGGATTTAGACTGCTTAGACTGCGTTTGAGGCACTCTCTGTACGAGAGGAGATGATGATCGACCATCTTGCTTTGGCAACTCTTGCCCAGGGACGATTCATCCAAAGAATGGGCTTGGTTCGGAGTTCACGGCGAGAATCGGCCCAGACAAGCGGAATAGCAGGATCTTTTATGCACACTAGATATGCAGAGCCCGCTCTATCAGATGCCTGCCTGCTGCGAATGCGGCTTTCCAAGTGCTTTCACCGACCAGAGAAGCCGGCCCCCTCCCTGACCCTCCGTAGATCTCAGGAGAATGGTGCCGCCCCGTGAGGGCTACACAACTGCTTGCGAGTCCAGCCTTCTGGAGTGTCGCGATGAAAGAGCAGAAGCAACAGATGCGCTTCGTCAACGCGGCAACCGCCAGGTAAAAGCGGGACAGAGCGAAGAGCCGACTGATCTTCCCCCATCAGAGCAAAAGATTGGCCGATGCACTCTTGGATAGACCTTGAGATGTCTCGATCCCGGACATTGTCCCGCCACCCTAGAATGTGAATCATAGTTGCCTGGGCCCACAGATGTACTCAGCCTAAAATATTAGCAAACCTGGATCAACCACCTAGCAAGCTATGACGCTGTTGTTACGACGGAGAGCGATTATGAAGTGCGTACTGCTTCCCTCAATGCCCTTTTGGGGTAGAGTCTAACCCCGCAGAAACTGAGATTCCTTCTACAACTGCCGTGGACATCAAGGGCACCATAGCTGCATTCGTGACATCCACATCTGCTACTCAACCCCGAAGTATGGAACTCGGACGAAGGACCGGGCCGCCCTCCACGGTCAACACCGTCAGATCTTTAGCACGAATTCTGCATTACCTAACGAAATAAAACGTTGTGACACTTCTGCAGCAGCCCGCCCGATCGTGTGATAGATTCCCTCGTCGTCCGTCCCCACACCAGGGGTAGGAAGGCGGAGAAACCGGGCTCATACCGATGGTAGATTTCTTGAAGGCACCAATACCTCCCAAGCTAATTGCTATAAATTGTGACATTGGCACGGTTTCTATACAAGTGTCGGTACCTTTTCTGTCTACTTCCCACTTCGTTCATACGTTGCACTATTCCACAATGAAGGTCGCCGCCCTGCTCGTCCTTGCCGCTCTGGCTCGTGCCGCATTGCATCCTGGACTACTCCATACTGAGGCTGACTTCAATCGCATTCGAGGCTTCATTAATGCTGAGCAGGAGCCATGGCTCACCGGCTGGAGTAAGTTGGTTGCACGCGTAAATCCCGAGTACCAGCCCAGTGCCGCCGCAGTCGTCTGTCGGGGTGCCTCGTGGTGCAGCCCTGAGAATTACCCAGTCTTGTACCGCGATGCACATGCTGCATATGTCAATGCAATTTACTGGAAGGTGACTGGCGCCTCGACGTATGCAGATGCAGCGGCCCGGATCCTTGACGAGTGGGCCGGGACCCTCACGACGATTACTGGGAGCACGGACAAAGTCTTGGTTGCCGGTATACAGGGATACCAACTCGCAAATGCCGCGGAGATTCTGAGAACCTACAGCTCGTGGAAGGGCCTGACGGCAGTTGTGAATATGATGAACACCGTATTCCTGCCTCTCAATGACGATTTCCTGCGCAACCATTTTGGCGCCGATATTAATCATTACTGGGCTAATGTAAGCTACTTCAAAGCGTACTCTTGGCCTGTCAACTTGTAACACTGATCAGTGGGATCTCGCAAACCTTGCCTCCCTGCATGCGATTGGCGTCCTGGCCGACAACCAAACAGCGATCAATCAAGCCGTCGATTACTTCAAGACAGGTGCTGGTATGGGAGCGATTAACAACGCCATCTGGTATGTTCATACTGAAGCTGGGAGCGGGAAACATCTCGGCCAGGGGCAAGAAGCTGGGAGAGATCAAGGACACAGCACCCTAGACTTTGCTCTCCTCGGCGTCCTAGCTCAGCAGGCGTACAACCAAGGTGAAGATCTCTTCGCCTTAAACGATAATCTTATTCTAGCCGGGTACGCCTTCTTTTATTTTCACCATTCAAATTATTCCAATACTGACAACAGGAAGTGCTGAATACGCATTCAAGTATAACACGGGCCATGATGTGCCATTCCAGACATATGTCAACCCGGATCAAGGAACGCAAACGCAAATTAGCAGCAGTGGTCGCGGAAGTATCAGGCCGATTGCTGAGTTGCTCTATGGCCATTACGACGGTGTTAAGACCCTGAATGCTTCCTGGACCAAAGCGTACCGTGACTTGGTAGTTCAAGCAGGCGGTGGTGCCGAGGGTGGCGGAGGTGACTACGGCTCCACTAGCGGCGGCTATGACCAGCTTGGCTTTGGAACGGTGCTGTTCCGCCGCAACTAAAGACACAATGAGTCTTCGTCTTTGGGATTCGTCGTTTGTGACACATCACGTATCACTAGTCCTGGCATGGCTTCCTGCTGCTTTTCTTTGGGGTAAACGAATGGATCATCGGACCCTGCCCTTCTCCAGTCATGCTCAAACACTCTAAATATACATGTAGTGCGTTCAAGAAATCGAGACAGCAGATTCCCTAACATCTTAAAAATGAATAACCATAGTGCTGTCTTTGATGACAATATGCTGACACTTCAATATTGAGATCTCTACAGAATGCAAGGCGCGCCGTCTCAGAGAACCTGCAAGACGAAAGAAGAGATACAGAGCGCAAGAACGGCAGCCGTGCCGAAACCAGCTGGCGAGAGCCCAGACACACCATCCTCCTCGTCCTCACTATCACTATCATCACCACTTGAGCCTGCGTCTGCGCCTGAATTCGAATCAGCGGCAGTGTTTGTCGGCAGAGGAGTTGTGAGAGACAAGGATGTCTCAGTCTCAGTCGACGTTACAACTGCGGTGGTTTCCGCGTCATCGTCTGCATCTGTGGTTGGGACCTCTGTGGAGGTTGTCGTCGATGTAGGTGTTGAAGGGGTAGAAGAGCTTGTCAATCTATGAGAGCCAATTTTGTTAGCAGCCTAGAATTTACAAGATTGAAGAAGACTTACGTCAAGAACTCGGTGCAAAACATGTCAGCGACCGACATCAAGAGCTTTTTGTCCTGGGTACTATCCACGCAGACTTCCTCCTCCTCGTCTTTCTTGTACGCAAAACAGTGCGCACCCCAGTCACCGAGAATGTCGTACTGGATATCCTCGGGGCATCTTGCATCCTGGCCCGATACACATTTCTCGAGTTCCGGCCAAGCGAGACCTTCGTCACCAATCGAGCAAAAACAGTCGTTGAACTGATCACTAGAGGTAGGACCACGACAGCTTGCTTCAACTTCGGATAAACAAGCCTGACAGTCTTTGCTGCCGCGCGGTGCGAAGACCCGAGGATCAGCAAGAGCAACGGGTATCAAGGCGATCTGGACTAGGAGGCGCATGGTGTTGAGTGTCAGTCGGACGTGATTTCTGAGCACGAATATAGACCAGACAGAAATTGAAAGATGGCGTTTTTACGCACACGAGCCAGCCGCAACAGGGAAACTCTTGCAACTTAAGGAAACACCCCTAACGCCTAGTGACAGCTAAGAACGACTAACAACCATGAGTGTTAACCGAAGTCCCGAAAGTCTCCACTGTTCATAGTCAAGCGAATGCGGCTGAGGAAGCTGGATATGCGCAGAAACACGAATCAGGCGAGAGGCACCAAGTGATTCAGTTTCCTCCCCCACTTCTGTCAACAGAATCTATACCGCGTCCGTTGATTTTAAGCGAGCTCCACGTAAACAGCCTCTCCCGTCCATGTCAGCCTTGCTTCATCCAGGAACAAGGCGCTTTTACTGCGATCCAACCTCTCCCATGTCAAAGTTACTGCGCTGGCCCAGCACTCAGTTGTGTTCAGCCTATCCAGACTTTATCAGTGGCTACGCGACATTTCAAAGCCAGCTGAAATATTAATTGCGGTCTTGGCCGCCTGGGGCCATGGATTTTGGTCTTGAACCTGCAACGCGATTGTCGTTTGAGGGTAAGTAAACTTGGCAGCGGAAAGTCGCCCAGAAAGAAGGGAGGAGAAAGATCGGGACCTAAATTGTACCATACAAATTTGCTGAGATCAGATCAAGGGCACGGAGAAACGTGAATGCATTCCTTTTTTCGGGAAGGTATACAAAGTGCCTTCATGATACACAGAGGCCTGCATCGCTTTCATTCTCCACTAGTTGCGGGGATGTTTTGGGGACTTCTTCAGCCCGACATAGGCTGTCGGTTGCCTCGCGAACACCACAGACGCTCAGATGGAACATCCCCGGTGCCACGACTACAACGTCTTGCACGGAGCTCGAGCAGGCCTTGGCGACAAGATAAACAGCCCGGGAACAGTTTTTGTTGCCTGCAGCGCGGAATGTGTTGACGAAATCCATGACCGTGTCTTCCAGGGTTAGATTACCTCAAAATGAGCCATCAAATTGGTCGACACCTGTTATGGAGCTCAAACGATCGCATTCAGCACCATGGTTGCCGGGGTCAGTGCAGCTATGCTATTTGCAGCATCAGTGACACTTGGAAGTAAGCTTTGCCATCGACGCATACCCTAATCTTGTCTTGAGGAGATGGAAAGCGTCACCGTCTCTACGGAGTAGATGGTCATACAAATTTGTCCTCGAGAATGCCAGCGCAAAGCTGTCAGCGGAGCTTTCGAAGGCGCAGATGCAGAAATTTACAATGTCCGATAGACAGGAAGAGTCATCGCGAATCGACTTTCGAAGCACACCAGGAAGCTCTTCAGTCGAAGGGATGTCGATGCGTTCAACCAGAAGACGGCCGGCTAAGATCAGCACCTCAAGGCGATCCATGTATGAGACATTCAAGAGCTGAGGGCTTACAATCTTTGAAGTTTTGGACTAAATACGATGGTGGCTATTGTTCACTTCGGCACGAGCCGTAGGGGAATAGAAAAGAGACCAGGAAGACTTGCCCTTGAGATTAAGTTTTAGATTCGTCTCTCGGGTAATGGCAGGCGACAGCCGCCATTTCCTCAGTTACCTCACCGAGCGTTAGGTAGTTACGTCATGCAAGTCCCGGACAACATATGGTAGTAATGCATCGCTTTTTATTGTAGTATGATGTTTATTGCTAATCGGAAGAGACAGTGCAAGAGGGGAAATATATGGTTCCGCAGTCCAGCTGCGAAGTTAAGCATACGCTGCATAACCCTTACTAGCCTCTACCACGACTAATCTTCCTTGAGTATGTAGTACTGATTTCAGAATCTGCTTACTGTTCCATGGCGAAGATCTCGGTCCACTTCAAGAAGTTCACCCGTTCATCCTCGCTCTGCAAGTTGTTGAGCTCCCTGATCAGATCTTCCTGCTCACTTGTGATCTTCAGATGTTGCGTGAACTCTTCAAGCTTAGGAGTCAACTGCAGTTGGCCCTTGAGCTCATTGCTCTGTCTCATCTCTCCAACGTTACCCTCAGCATATCGAAGATCATCGGCGCTCGGCGCCTCGCGTTTCTGTATGGGAGCAGCCTCTAGCGGAGAACCGTAGCCGGGCCTCACGCTGCGCCTTCCGTTGGAGGTGGAGACTATTAGTTAGAGACACACAGGTTAGCTTGTTCCAAGATAAAAGTCGGCAGCATTGATAAGACGTTACGAGCCGAGGGGAGGGGTTTCACTAACAGTATCCTGTGTGCTGATCGAACTTGTGGAAGGCATCAGCTACCGCGTTCACGACGCCCGTAGTGATGCCGGCTCTGTTCTCATCGGCATTGGCATCGAACGACCATAAGGCCGGGTCTGACCAGCTTGATCCGTCTCCTGTCGGGCTGAAGGTGTATCTATTTCCCGGATTGGCATACGTGTCGGTCACAGCGTGGATGGGCGGCACGAGAGGCACAACATCGCGCTTGTGCCGGAAGTTAGCCATTCGGCCCCCTTGATTCGAGGCGAGCTTCTGCTGGAATTCCAAGTTGCCAGCACGAGGCGCACCATAGGTGAAGACGGTTGTACGAGAAGCGAGATCAGGGTTTGTTGCAGCCCACGCAACAGCAGCGATATGAGCCGTTGCGCCGCCAAGTGAGTGGCCGGTAATAACAATGTCCCAATCCGTGTTCTCGTCTGCGTAGGCCTTGGCCCATTCGAAGACTTGCTGATAAACAGCGTCGTAGCATTCCTTGAAACCCTTCTCTGTCAAGCCTGCAATGGCACCAGAAGAGTCGGAGACCAGAGGATACTTTAAGCTATATGATTGAGATTAGATCTCGAGGGCCAATGATTATCATTGATTCATGACTTACTCTTGTTTGAAGGTGGGTATATCATTTGATCCGATAAATGCCATGACGATAGCCTTATTGGTGTTATCTTTGCCAACGATCGCTTTCATGCCAGTGAAAGTCTCCCTGGTTGAAACGGAAAGCATATTAGCCGTTGTTCTCACAAAGCACAGCACCTCGACGGTAAGTTCCGATGCCTGAGCCAAGAATAGAATAAATGCTTACCATGGTGTTAAGCCGGCATTAATGGCAGGTCCACTATATAGTAAGAGCTCAGTGATTAGTCTTGGATCTCCTCTCTTCTTGCTTCGAAGTCGAACTTACGCTACGCCCTTCACAAAAATGTCACTGCCATCAAGCTTTGCCCACTTTTCGTTGGCGCCGCCTGTCAAAGCTTTGCCAGGCTGGTCGTTGTAATTGCCATCGTATGCAAGCTTTGCCCAGGCCCAGTATCGAGGACCACTTCCATTATCACCTGAAAGGCATGCAGGTTAGTACGCCGTTGCTTCGAACATTGCATGGCTACCGATGGGTATTCGTACCGAACAAGTCGTCGGTCAAAGCACGCTTAGCAATGATCTCGACAGCTCCTGCTTCCCGCTGCCGTGCGCGAAGAGCGTGTACCCTCACGTCTGCGGGGATAGGCTCGGCCGCCGCAAATGGAAGTGATACTTGACTGATAGATAAGACGGTGCACAGCACCGTCCACATACTCGACAGCTGCATGGTAGGAGAGTAGTGTGTGACTAGCGGAAGAGAAAGGCCGTTGCAAGAATGGAGAGAAGACGTGGCCTAAGTGTATAAAGGAGAGTCAAATAGAAAACCTGAACAAGGATCCTGCCTTGGGGTTTCGAAGAATGAGTCAAAGACGAAGTGTGCAGGCAATGAACTCGCACCCTTGTTTGCATGAAGAGACAGGAGTAGCTTTTGTCCAGGGTCGGCATGGTATTTATATTATCGTGGGCAGTTTGTGGAAGCCCAGAGTGATTGAGATGAGGCGAGTAGCTGTGAGAACCTGAGGCTCTGTGAATGACTTCACTTCTTCTCATTTCAGACATTCAATCCTTGCCGCAGGGACGGCGTTGCAGTGTAAGCTGCAGATACGTATCCATTAGCAGATTCCGTCTGACAAGGACCCCAAGGAGGCGCACAATCCTTACTGTGGACATGTGGGCAGGCAACGTTGATCAGGAACAAGGATCAAAGAGTATTGCCTCCCTCAAGTAATATTAGCATGAGCCTCAATGTATGACTATGCGACGGTGCCATCAGGTGGCAACACAATTTAGCAAAGCAGGCTGGGTAGGTGGGCGATTCCTCCGGGGGCATTTCTCGGAATCGCGGTTCACGCACATTCTGTCACATTAGGACAATCGAGGGTGTGGGGGCCAATGCAACCAGCTGCTGACAGAAGCATAGGTCGGATTATTCCGAAGATCAGCGAACTGTGCCACATGTGACAAGGGAGGCGTTTCATTTCCACAGCACCTGGGTGTTTTGCGGCGCAGGCGATCTGGTTGACGTCAATCACGATGAATGCAGCCGAAGTTGAAAAGCCCTGAGGCCTACTCGTGCAGGTTCATAGCTTATGTGATCATCATCGCCACAGGGATGCTGTTTCTTGCCCTACGGTTCGAGGAGTATAATAAAAGTGGGAAAGGGGATTATAGGATTCGAAGTCCACAAATAGGATGGACAAGGAATGCCTGAAGACCCACAGAGGAAGGAAGATACCCAGGGATTCGAGACCTACGAGTCGGTAGGAGCAGAGTTCCTATCTTACTATACGGCAGGGGTCCATGTCCAGCGCGTGTAATGCCAATCTTGATTGGTTCATCCTGTCCAGCGAGGTTCCACTGACGCACGCGACCACGAACCTCTTTCCTTCTTTCGTTCTTTCCCTGAACCAATGACGCACGTGATCCTGCCACAGGTAGCGACGTCAGATCAAGGTCACGGTCATCCTGCCACAACCAGTGCAGACATTTGGAGGGAAGAAAGCTTGCATCTTTCTCCCACGCTGCAAAGAAAGAAAAGGGCAGAATTCACAGCTGTGTCATGTCTCTATCATTTCCACTATCCCAGATACCGCTGCCCAACATAGGCTTACACTCAGCTATCCAAGCATCTGGCACTTTTTCTCTCCTTCCGCTGCTAGCTGTCCCAGCCGAAGCCATCATCAGCACCGCCGACAACGATCAAGACAACCAAAATATCGACATTTCTATTCCGCAAGCTCCAAGAGACTCGGCCAGTACACGAAGGAAAAGTAAGTTCTCCGTCAACCACACCATCTTGACGCGGATGGTATATTCCATCCGGGAACTGTCCTTAGCACTAACAACTCTCCCTTGTTACAGTGAAGGGACAACGCACCCGGCGCCTCATGGCAGACTATGAGGCCGCGGCGAAACAAGTCGATGAGAAGGACATCAACGATCCTGAGAAGATCGACTGGCTCCTCAGTAAACTTGAACTAGATCAAGACGAAAAAGATGGACTTGTCAACCTGCTTCAAGAACAAGCCAACAGCAAGACTCCAGGTGAAGCTCTCGGCCAGTGGAAGATGCTCGTTGTTACTATTTGGGCCGAGTCCGACAAGCTTATAAAAGAGGAGCAGCAAGAGGAGAATGAGCAGAAGGCAAAGGAGCAAGACTAGGACGGCTTGCAGGACGCGCGAGACTATGCTTGCCGAATGAGTCGCCAACATCCGCCTTCTTTTACAGTGCAGTTTGTATATTTCGTGTAGTTCGCGTTAGTCAGTATCTAATGTAACATTCGCTGGTCGAATGATGAAGCTAGAGTTCGGTTCAGACCCCACGAAACAGGTCTCGTGTCCACTTGCCCTATCGATACACGTATAGGCACGCATGCACCTTCGAGCCTCATGTCAGCCACCCCTGCATGCGTAGGGGCAAGGCGAATAAACGATCTACCGCAGCCCTGTCCATTTGTTTCAGATCACCCTGACCATTATTCTGTAGATAAGTTTGAAGATCATTCCATGGGTCTCTCTGTTCAGTTAAAACGAATCCTTGAACGAATCCTAAGAGGCAAAGTTGTACCCACGTAATGTGGGTTCGGACATAGGGCGGGCGCGGCACAGCGAAATCAATGCAGTAAGATCCCTCCCTCTTGGCAGCCACTATCCTCTAATACTCCCCTGCATGATCCTACTACATAGCTTGTCGTTTTGCGCTCTGCCTGAACCCTAGCAGGTCTCACGTCATGCATTGCTATATCGAGTAATCTCGCCCCTAGTCATATCGCTACGCCCGGAACATTTCTGAAGAATCCTCGAGGCGAAATGACGTGCGATGAACATACATTTCACGGAGGGCCATGCTTCTGGATATGACTTCAGGAAAGTGGCAAAGGATGCACTATAGTCAAGGGCGAGGATCTGGGGGCAAGGACTTGCTACCATCACAGCATACTTCCTTGTCGATGATATACTCAGCAGTGACATCAGACAGCTACTTAGCGATGGAAACTAATCGTTTGTGTCCAGGAACATGTTTATAAAAGGGCAGTCCCAAGGTGCCTAATACCAACCCAGACTCGAACATCACCACAACTCACACTAAACTTCGAACATCAATAACTACGATCACAACCCTGATTCCCAAATATTCACACATCAACTGTAGCTTCCGCCTCTACAGCACATCTCATCCAACAAAATGCAGTGTAAGTGCACATGTTAGGGCAGACTCCAACACTGCCTCGACAAGAGAATATGCTAACATGACACCCTCAGTCTCCAACCGCGCCATTTTGCCTGTGCTGCTTGCATCTCTAGCAGCCGCGGCACCATCGCAGCGCCTGAAAGCCGGAGAGAAGCGCCAATATACCGAACTCATCAACGCCGGTGCAGGACTCGCAGATACACTGATTGTCAAGGTCTTCGATTACCTCGACAGTGCATCGGATAATGCAGCCGTGATTTCGCGTCAGATCCAAGGCAAGGCTACAGACTATGCTTGCATTGACGGCGAGAAGAAGGTAGCGCCGACATGGCTTGAGAACCAACTGAGGCCTATGTGCTCCAAGATGACCGCAGCGGAAGAAGGCAGCTTGGTCAGCTCGAAGTTCCCAAATGCTATGATGAGCCAGGAGTTCCCAGCAAGGCAAGATGCGGCCGATGGAGCACATGAAGGAGATTGGGTTAGTATCTCCATTGCATGGTAAGACTTCTCCTCGTTGCTGTCGAATTAATTCTTGGACCTTTATAATGGTTATCTGAGTTCAGGATGCTAACATCTGTAATTTCGCAGGTCGCAAGTTCCCAACTTCAACGGGGAACATGTGGAAATGAGCACCTCATTGTGCGAAGAAATTATCCAGTACGGCATGGATATCTGCGAGTTTGGAACACCTGGCCGCACGCAGGGTTTCAATGTGGCCCATAACCGAGAATGGGCGGTTAACATTGATGTCACAAACATTGACGACGACGCCGCGGAAGGAGCCTATGGCGGAAACTAACCGAGTAGTTCAAGGGTTTAGATATACGGGAAGGCTGTATAGACGCTGGTCGTCGTTATTAGCTAAGTGGAGGGTTTTGCTGCTGGATCAGTATTACGTCTAGACTCTCCTCTGCAGTTCAATACATTGATGTACAGTTAAGAAATTAGATCTCGTGATACTATGCCTAAACCATCTGTAATGCCAGACTTATCTGAACTTCTATTAAATTAAAACGTTTACTATTTATAATGCTAAATTCACCTAAACTTCTACGAAGTTTAAACCTTATTGCTCATTCTTAGCAACCTATAAATACAAGTCATAATAAGTAAATTATGAAGATTTCTTTTAATATATTTAATAAAAAATATAAATTATAAAAAGGTTTAAAGTTTAATAATTAATGTTAATAATAAGTTCATTCAAAATATAAATATATAGGGCTTTATAAGTAAATTATATTATACCTAACCGGATTATAGGTCTTAATAAGGCAGAAAGTGACTTAATCTTAAATTACTTATAAATATAGAGGAGAATTTGATATCAAGGGTCATTTTAAATGGACACCTAGAACCTCTGCCGTTGAGGATAATCAGTATAGCAACGCCTCGTGATTAAGCATCTTCGAAGTGTGAGATGCACTTTCTATGACTTATGCTGACTTCTTAATTATAGCATCACTATTCACAATGCAAGCTGGGATTATAGCGGCCAGCATCCCCGCCATGACACATGAGTTACGTCGCTTGCAGACAAGCCCTTCTTCGATGCAAAAGCACTGATGAGACGACAAGCATTGGGCTTGCTCGGACCCGATGAGAAAGAGGAGTTGGGTATTGCGATGACAATGGAACAGCTTCGTGATTTCTCCCTCTAGGTCTTCATGATCTGAAGGGTGGCCAACATGTTTACACAAATGATTGAACCATTGTACAATGAGGAAAGGCTTTGGAGCTACAACCTAGATGTCTTCTCAATTGCATCCGCTGTACTTGGTATGAGAGACTATGTAGCGGGAATGAGTGTTGAGCCAGAGGGTATTCACTACCGCTACACATCTGTGTAGCTAGGATAGCCAAGATCTAACTTTGCTTCAATCATCAACCAGCCCCAAGCTCTGCCAGCTTCACCCCACAGCAAACCATAAGAATCGTCGCCAGCTGTGAAGGTCCCATCGCTAATGCCCTTCTCTATTTTCTGAGCCGTGGTGTATGCCATGAAATGTTCGCGTTGGGCCCAGTCCTCGAATGCGAGCATATTTCCTGTGATACCATGACAGAGATTAGGCTCCTTTCGCAGCAGGCCCTTCTGCCATACCTCACGCCGGCCGCGCTCAATCGCCAAGTCAATCCTGTCTTGCAGAGTCGCCCTGACAAACGGCTTGATTCTCATCAACGAATGCACAAATCCTGGTGAGCCATGGCAATAGTGCACAAGGTCGGTTGATCCTAAATTTGGATCGGGTGTGATAGGCCAATGTCCGTCCTCCTGCTGAACATCAAGCAGGGCAGTTAGCTGCGACTCGAACTTCGGGTCTGTACCCATTGAGTTATCGCACAGAACTACTTGGGTGAGGATGCCAATGTCGCCATGGGCGGCACCGATGTATCGATGTCCGGAGAACGTCCAAGGTGTTTCTCGCATGATGTGATTAATAAGCGGCTTCATGCAGTCATTTGCAAGTACTGATGTCTCTGGCAGCCAGTGACGCAGGATCCGCAAGAGAGCCAATGTTCCCGCCCGGCCTGACAGGTGCTCATTGAAGAGCTTGGGACAGTCAAAGTCATTTGTTATGGCGTTAGTGACTTTCTTCGCGTGTGATAAATCCCGAGTTGCCACAGCTTTCACGGTGTTGTAGGCCAAGTATTCATTCTTGATGCCCCATCCATTGAGGTCTCTGGGGCCTTTCAATTCCTCCGAGCCGCAATCGAGGTAGCGGTGGCACCATTCTCCGGGAGACTGGCCATCGACAGAGAGGTCGGGGTGTATCTTTGATAGCCGAAAGAATAAAAACGCGACTGATGTTGGACCCGTCCAAAGCCCCTGTGGCTTCTCTTTGAAAGCATCTTTCCATGGCTTTCGAGGTGCGTAATTCATAGTGATTTTTCTCAGCGACGTCAAGAGCTGCGACCCTGGATCTGGCTCTGACAAGACCGGCTCTTTGTCATTTTCAATGTACCGGTCCGTCATTTCTCTGATCGCTAATTCCTCGATATTTTAGAGAACAGAGATATGATTGATAACAAGTAATCAAGTAAATATTATCTAGATTGTATTGAAGTCAACATGGCCGATATATCCGAGTCGCAGCTTGAACCCCTCACTAGATGCACGTACTAGACCGTTATCAGGTTAATCTTTCGAGATAAGAGCTTCTATTCAGCTAACTATCCACAGATAAAAGGCTCTAATCACATAATCCTAGTTATAAAGGTTTAATATAAGAGAACTTATAAATTTCAAGCTGCTAGAAGTAAAGCTTAAAAGCCTAGCTTATTATTTGATAGGAGTTCTAATTAATTTTAATATATTAAAATAATATTATTCCTTAAATTTAGATATAATATAATAATTATAATTTTAAATTATTTAAATATAAATTAAAAAATTTATTTATTATTATTAAATCTTAAAATTTAAATATTTAACTCTTTTTATTACTCCATAAACAGAGAAAGCACTGCTGGCACCGCCATTTTTGGCGGAAAGTGCCGCCGTTTTTGATGGCTCCAGCAGTGCGAGGGGTCTACGTCGGAGGGAGGGAAGTCATGTACTATATACATGGGGGCTCTGCGCCGCACGACGCCCTTGTCCCGGCGTCTCCGAAATGGGGTCCCTGTTTCGGGCCCCCCTCCATTGATGCCAACTCGCGTCCACTTCTGGCCTTCTTTCTGCTGCTTCTTGCCATTCCATGATGAAGAGGGCGCCGCGCCGACGGATCCCCTGGCGCGGTGGCCTCTTTAGTCCATAAGATGAAAGAAGCAGCACTCTCTGAGTCACTCGCGGCCTTAGTCCTCTGCCTCTTCATTTTAGTCATTCCTCAGGACTATCCTTGCATCGCCCATTCACTCATTCTTCAACCCTCAAGCAGATGCCCATCAACTCAGTGAGCAACACCGTTATGGCTGCAACCAAAGGTGGTCTACATGAGAACCACGCGAGCTTTGTCGATCGCTTCAATGCCCGGCAAGCACAGAATCGAACCGCAAAGCAAAAGCCTACGCTATCGGTCGAGGAGCATGCTGCTCATCGAGCGCAGCTAGGCAACGTCCGCTTCATCAAGCCCAGGTACTCGGATCAAACAGAGATCAATGTCAGCGGCATCTTCAAGAAGTGGAAGCGGTATGCAGCAGCAGAAACTCTGCCATTCCCATGGCTCTTTGTGTTGCCTCTTCTTTTCCTGACCTTGTTCTGCATAGGTATTGCAACGAGATGAAGGTCGGCGATTGGAAAACAACCATCGAACACCTCGACCGCGGAACGACACAAGACTTTCTCCTGTACATTTGCGAGCGGTACAAGATCACGTCATGGGGTAGCGGTCACGAGTATATCCGCCAGTTTCAGCAACTTTACACCACCGTGAATGGGCAATACATGGACCGCAACGACACCAAAGAGGTGTATAAGGTAAGTGAGGGATCTTCCATCGGACGCAATTTCCACCCCGGGCGACTATCAAGCTTGAGCGTAAGCCGCAATTGACACCTAACAGTATTATCGCAGCGTACTCGTTCCCCGCTTTGGACACCGTCCGCCCAACATGGATGGTAAGCCGGTGCTCAACGTCGATAACCTTCGAGTTATCCTAACGTTCAACATCGGGTACGATACGACCATCTTCCCGGGTGAACGACATCGCATCAGCTTGGCTGGCTGCTACCAGCTTCTATGCTACACAGGTGCGCGACCAGCCGAGCTGGTGGATGGAGAGCGGCAAAAGCCCAAGGATGGTTCTATCCACGAACTCTTTGGCCAAAATGTGGTCCACTCGTCCTCTTCTGACAGCGGTGAGGACCAGGAAATCCCCGCAGATGAGAAGTCGAAAGAAGTCCTCAGCCTTCTCTCCAAAGAGACCTTGAGAAGGGGACGCCCAAAGGCACTTTGCTACGAGGATATCCAGATGATGATTGTTCGACACCCCACCACCGGAAGATGCATGCCAGCCATGGCTATCAGGTTCATTCATCATAAGGGTGCTGACAACAAGCCCAAGCCGTATGTTCACTTGCTCTAAACCCCTCCATTCGGCTTCTTTACCCAGTCAGTCTGCTGACGACCGCTTTTAGGACCGTCTTTTACTTCACTCCGGCTAAGAGGCTGATCTTTTGCGTTGTGTCAACGATCCTCGCCCTCGCTCTCCACGATGATGCGTTCGATGCGCCGAGTCTAACGGACGCGGCTGCCATTTTCCAATCCAAGCCACCACAATTCAAACACAGTACCCCACTTCGATGGAAGAGGTCTATGTTACTACGGCCAGTCTTCCGCCGTTACCGTGGCGCAGAGCTCTGTGACGATGAGGCCATGCTCTACTCTAAGCTTAGAGATGACATCGGTCAGCAAAGTCTGGATTCGGGACACGAGAAAAGATGGACGCCTCGCTTTGCGCGGAGGGGCGCAGGCAATGCGGCTAATGGTATGTACATGACCACTCACCGTTCATCACTGCACCAGTCTACATGAAGGCATGCTTTGCGTTATGACAGGCGATGGACTGACCCTATTCCATTGCAGGGGACGCACCAGACTCTGTCCGCGACCAGATTATGCGCCAAGATCCTCGCTTCATGACTTTTCAGAGTGCCTACCTGAATGAGAACGCCAATTTCGATATCCAAAATGCGTTCTTGGAAGAAGAAAAGGAATCCCAGCTTTTTCGATTATTTGCACACGTCAGCCTTACCCGTGATCCCCGCGCCACTGCAGATATGGTACCCGATGAAGTCTGGGCCAATTTAGCGCCGGACCCAGAGATCACTGAGCTCGAAGAGCAGCGAGCACAGCTTAAACAGGGCAAATATCGCATCGAGGGCTGTGAGAACGAAGAACAGATCCGGCAGATCTCCAATACAATCCGCACGAAGCGCGCGCAGCGAGACAAGCAGGTCGTAAAAGAATACCGCGAAGACTACTTCTATAACCGCCCCACCTGGGATATCGAGCGCCAGGCAAAGGGTGAGGAGGAGGAGGAGTACATCGAACCTGACATCGATGTACATATTCCAGAGCGTGCCAGGCTGGCAAAAATTCTCTGCCACCAGCCTGACAGCCTGACAGACGATCAATTACTCGAGAGAAGGATCGAGGCTGTCCAACTCATGGTGGATCTATGTGACAAACGCGAAACTGTCAAGCGTCACCGCATCCAAAGACCGAGGGCGGAACCCCGTGTCAAATCTGAGTCATCTGGAGCGCAAAGTGAACACCGACCCAGCTCCGATCAATTCCCACTGCTTATGCAGGTGAGCCAATGCCCAGACTGCATCGGCGACGAGCGGCTGTCTTTTGAGGAGCGCACTTTCAGATACACTCGTCCAACCGTCAGAAACGATCACTTTGATAACCAGCATCTCGTTCAGCGCGAGAAGGCCCAGCGACGCGGCGAAAAGATGGTGTGTAAACACCCTGCTTGCAGAGTTCAGGATCAAGGTCAAGATCTTGCATTTCATAATATGGACCACTTTCGGGCCCATGTCCAAAAGGTTCACCACATCACGCTACGGTCATCAGATCAAGTTCAGCAGAGGCGAGTGCGCAAACTCAGGTGCCGCAAGATGGTCAGGGAATGATTGTCTGGTAAATTGACGAAGCCCACCTGGAAGAGCGGGAACACGCTGAACGGCGTGGCGAGCTGATAAAGTGCTACCACCCCAAGTGCACAGAGATTCAATTTCAGCACTTGGACCATTCATTTCAAGAACCATGCTCATGAAGTTCACGGCGTGCCTCTCCGTCCGGCTTACCAAGTCAAGCGGTGACGTTCGAGAGAGATCGAGAAGCGCCAGATGATTAGAAGAGGGAGAAAGAAATTTATAGCATGCCAAAGGTAGGCCAATAAAATCCATAGATTTAAGAAAAGAAGTATCTACGTCTATCGTGTCATGTTTCCCTCTGCCATGCTTTGCCTTATTATTCAAGTCGCTGCTTTCTTGATGATCACAATCTCAGGCTCGTACCAAGACACTGGTCGTAAGCCTGTGGCTGGCGAAGGTCTTGCTGGCAAAGGTCATACTGGCAAGGGAGCCGAAAGCGGATGGTTCTTGCTGGCAAGGCTACGCTTAGAAAACGCATTGGAAGGCGGTTTGGCAGCACGTCCCGTGGTTCATGTACCCGCAGTTGAAGCAGTGGCCGCTGAGCCCGGTCCTGCGGCCGGCATAGTCGAAATGTCCGGCGGGTTGGAGACCCGGGCGGTGGCCGTTGACTTCAATCTCGACCGTGTAGGGCAGCTGAGACGTAAGGGAGTGGTGGAAGTATCCGGCGTTCCTGACGGCGCCTCCGATGACGTTGCACGAGCTGTCGTAGAGCACGATGTCGTAACGGTAGTACGCCTCGGGGTTCTACGACAGCTGGATGCCCAGGTTGCAGAACCCGGTTCCTGTGGGGCTGCACATAACATAATCCGACGCCTGCTGGGCCGAGACGGCATGCTCGGTGTCGTTGGAGGAGGCCGGAGGCGTGGCCGGAGCTGCGATGGCCAGAACGACCAGGGAGAGGAAGCCCAAGGCCTGGGAGAGAGCGGAGCTCTTCATGATAGATGAGTGTTTGGCTTGAAGGGAGGTAATGATGTGCTGTCCTGGGCCTGAGCTCAAAGATTGATGGCTTTGTAGTATACCACCCAGCGACACTGAGGGTTCAACTCGGCCTTTATAGGCATCTTCCCTTGACTAAAGAGTCAATTCGGAAGCCCTGTGTACTAGAGGGAAGGTTACATCGGCTGGATGAGTTGAGTCAAGCTTTAGGCTGTCTCCCCAGAATCCAGCATATACGAGGCAAGCTCTGGGCAGGGTTAACGGCCCTCGACGTTACCTTCGTGGCGGTGATTGGCTTAGTATCTGCGGGCTCGCCGGCCTTACATAGAGCCAAGACGTTCGGTCACTTAGATTATAGGGTCTTAAGGGCGTATCCAGCAATTTCAGGGCACCTCAACTTCCTAGCTAGAGTCCCGCCCTGGTCTAGAGTGTCTGGGAGGCCACTCATTCAGAACATGAGCAATCTGATGCAATTTACTGGAACGCCGGATGCAATGCTGCCCTCTTCACCGTACTCTGATGTCAAAAGTTGGTATGCTGCCCTTGCGGATATGCACATCGCACAGTTCGCCTTTCAGCACAACGATGCCATTCTGGACGAGGACGACGCTAGAGATAAGTTCGTTGCGCGCCTCCTTTTCCGGCAACTTGTATCCGAGGATCGTCTCACCTCTACAGCAGACGGCCAGAGCATGCGCCAGCCAGACATCCGTCTGTTTTCGGAAGACCTCCGCCCATCAAATATTCTTCTTGACCGGGATCTACGTATAGCCGGTGTAATAGATTGGGAGTACGCCTATGCTGCGCCAGCGCAATTCTCCGGGGATCCTCCCTGGTGGCTCCTTTTGATGAAGCCCGACGAGTGGCCCGGGGCTTATGAACCATGGATGCAAGCATATGAACCCCGTCTCCGGACTTTCCTGCGTATTCTCGAAGAGGAGGAAAAGACGCTTGGATCAAATCACAATGGCAACGGGAATCAGCTCAGCGGGAGCGCTCCAACTGAAATGTGCCTCTCCGAAAGGATGCGAAAGAGCTGGGAGGACAAGACCTGGATGATCGGTTTCGCAAACTGCTGGGCCTTCGACCTGATTTTCTGGAGATATTTAGATCCGAAGTACTTTGGACTCAATGAGGCTGCTGACCATCGTGCAAGGCTAGGTCGTCTCACCCAGAAGCAGAGGGAGACCATGGAAGACCTGGTCGCGGTCAAGATGAACGAGGGAAGAGTGCGCAAGCTCAGTGTATGGGATCCAGACGAAGCGAAAGCGCATCTAGCGCGCTTCTGGAATTGACGAGTGATGGCTCCATTGTCTTACTTCCATGCTCTAGAGTCTCGTGCCTTGAGGAACGAGCGTGATCTCGTGGCTGCTTCGTGATTTGCCGCTCTCCGCTGTCTGGAAAAGCAATCCGTGCGTTGGGAGGGCTGGCGCGATGCGTGCATCCGTTTTAGGAGAAGCCTGGCGCTTTATGCAGGAACCGGAAACAGGATCCAGCATTTCCCTGGTGCTGTAGGATCCAACTCTGCGTACTCCATCGAGGCGTGTTGCCCCTATGCCGGTTCTGCGTACCTACAGCTCCTTGTATTGCTCAGCTTTGACTGGCTTGCGGCGCGATCCTGAATTCTCTAAGGGCCTCGGTCTGTTCCATCAAGCTGGTGGCTTTCGCGGGTTTGCGCTCATTCGGTATGGCCTGTAGGTCTGTCGCCATGGAAAGGTCTGAAGTCTCGGTGCGCACTTGCACCAAGATAGCACCATCCCTTGCTTGAAACCGGTCTCGCTGTGTGCCGAGCGGTGGTTCTCCCGCGATTCCCGCGATTCCCGCTCCATTTCATTTCCTATGCTGTATTCGGCTGCATAAATGTTCGACAGGCATCATGGAATACTTCGACAGCGCAACTATCCTCTGCCAACCTGCTGCATGTCTGTTGCCCGGCATCGTTGGTGAAATCTCCATTGGCTTTGGAGCCTGACAATTTTGATGATGGAGAAGGAAACGTATTGTGAAGAACTTCTCTGTGCCCCATCGCTCAAGCCACACGCAGCCGCAACCCCCCTTTGTGGCGCAGGAGAGACATCCCTGCCCGGCGTTCAACCTGCTGTGTCATGCATGACGATTCTGTAAACCATAGAACTATGCCGAGCAGAACGGAGTAGAAGGGCAAAAGCTGCATCAGCTCTCTTGAGTGAAAGGTGCATAGACTTAGGCCAACCAAGTTCAATTCAATGCATTGCATTGGCAAGTTTGCACCTGATGGACTGGTGGACGAAACTGTCCTTGCTAAAAATAAATAGGTACCCTCGTTTCTGTCTCTTGCCAACGTTCACTAGTAGTCCCAGCTCTGGGGTCACATCCAGACCTTTGCTGCCTTGGCGTCCTCGCCTTTCCAAGTGCGTATTCGGTTGCTACCATATAGTAGAGTAGAGTATGTCACCATTTCATCCCCTGCACAAATGACGAGGCTTCCAGCTGCCTTTGTGTACTGACAAGCGACAGAGTGACATCCAACAAGGGGCCGCGCCAGTTCACTTTTCCCAGCAACTATCAAATGTGTCGTCCCACGCGGCGGAACGTATGTGTGATACACTATGGTCGTTAGTGACTAGATCCATGAGATGGGCCCCCCTTTATGAGCGGTGTCCGGAATATGCTTTTTGTGACGGCAGGGTAGGTTGACGGCGTCCTTCGGCATAAAGATGATACCGCTGGCGATTCGCCTGATGTGTGAGCTGCCAGCCTTCAGCCAGCCTTCAGAGGCCTCGGTGGGTGTCTGCGTGGACGAATTTAGCCACCGTTGCACCGCCAGAATGTGATGTACTGAAAGCCTCGAGAGGGCCAGACCGCACGATAATATATCTACTTTGCTGCACCGACCCTGAACAGGATCTAGGATATGGAGCAGCCGATGCCCGTACGTCTGATTCATCGTCGTGCCAGTAAATGACTGGAGATGTCGTTGGTAGTTGGGTCTTTTGCCTGTTGGCCAGGTTGGACGACCACCCGAGTGGCTTGCGTGGCGGTGCAAGGCAGACAGCTGACAACCCTCCCCTGGAGCCGCCGCGGCCGATTGGAGCCACGTCCCCAGTCAGCGTGTGAGGGTGGTCCCGACAGGTCACAGCCCAAAGTAGAGGCATCTCGCAAGGCTGCAACGCAGAAGATATAACCCACCTTACCCCACGGCAATGACCCCAGACTCTCTCACTCACCAACTCGTACCATGGAGCCCGCGGGACTCGGTGTTGGCATAGTCGGCCTCGCAGGCCTCCTCAGCTCAAGCCTGGACATACTTGACAAAGTGAAAACCTACCAGTCTTTTGTTGCGGATTCGGATGTGTTGAATGCGCAGTTCGAGGCGTGGCAGTTGCTGTTTGAGCGCTGGGACCACAGTGTGGGCGACACAGGACTACTCTCGGCCGAAACACGCACGGTGGTGGAAGACATCCGGAGTCTGGCCTTGAAGATCCTAGACGCGAACAATGCCTCTCAAACCGGGAGGAGAAAGGGTGGCCTTCCGAACAATGCCACTCTCGGTGTGGTCAATCAACCCCGAACACGCGACGGAGTGGCCGTGTCAAGAAGGCGGCAGGTTGCCTGGGCCTTATGGGGGAAGGGAGACCGCACGGGCCAGGTCACGCAGTTGGCCGATCTAGTGCAGCGGCTGCACGATCTGGTACCTCCCGACCGAGGCGAGAGTAAGAGGCCAACACCGGACACCAAAAGCGTCGAAGCCTCACAAGGTACTGGCCCACAGAGCAATGTATCAGGTCCCGGCATGGATTTGGAGCATGGATGGTCAACCGAAATTCGCCAGGCCTTGGTCGAGATTCGCCAGCAACTGGCCGGGATGCAAGGTGAGGACGGTGCGGCCCGTGACGCGACTCAAGCTAACGGATCATGTCAGTGGAGATGCGACGGGCGATGCGCAGCTGGGTTCTGGGGCAACACTCCCCCAATGAGCGATACGAGGACTCGCGGCGCAGGAGATTGCCCGACACGTGCGGATGGGTCTTCACACGGCCGGATTTTGTCCGGTGGAGCTCCCGGGACTCAACACCAGGCACGCCCGAGATACTATGGATCCACGGACGACCCGGCTTTGGCAAGACCATTCTATGCTCGCGCATCGTCGAACATCTCTCAGCCATTCCCGATACGCCGGTCGCCCACTTCTTCTTTTCGTCCGATCACGAGAGTCGCAATGAGCCCTACGTCGTCATGCGATCCTGGGTCTCCCAGCTCGAGTCACATCCGGCGTCGCAGCCGCATGTATTCACACTCGTCCACCAGAGCTGGACGGCAACGCATGACCAGGTTGCCACCCGTGCGACCGTCACACAGCTCCTCCGCGAGGCTCTGCGCGCCAGACCGGGCTGCTATCTAGTCGTCGATGGCCTAGACGAATGCACCGCACCGGTCGACAGCAGCAGCTCGGTCGCCAGATTTCTTGAGGATGTCAAGGACGCGACCACGTCGGCCACCCGAATCCTAGTTATCAGCCGCGAGGAGCCCGAGATACGACAGGCGCTACGAACCGGCGATCCAGGCCGTGTTACCGAGTACCACATGTCGACCGAAGATGTTTATGATGATGCCACCACGTTCTCACAAGACATAGTCGATAGGAAGCTACCAAACAAGAGCGAGGACGTCAGGGCGAGTCTCTCAAAGACCATGACCGATCGATCCGAGGGCCACTTTCTCTGGCTCAAGATGCTGGATGAATCCTTGAGGAGAGGGATGAACAAGAAGCAACTCCAGAGAGCAATCGAAAACACGCCAACTGACCTTGATCATCTTTATAAACGTGACTGGACTAGAATCACCCGGTTAGGAGGGTGGGAGAAGCACCGTGTATTCGCCCTTCTGCGCTGGACTGCATTCGCACTACGACCCCTGACTGTCTGTGAAATTACCGAGGCAGTCCTTGTCATCGAGTTTGAAGACCTGCCATTGGATGATCTGCCCGATGTGGTGGATGACGATTATGTCGACAGCGAGATAATTGGCCTCTGTGGGCCTCTTCTTGAGGTCAGGAATGACCCCGCCGATCCTTCCGTGGGCCGGAGGACAGTCCATCTACCGCATTTTACCGTCCGACAATTCCTGCTTCGCCAGCTGCCTACGCCAGATTGGATCCAACAGAACGATCGCTTGCAATGTTCTTATGAGAAGGTCCAGAACACCATCCTCGCTAAGGCCTGCCTTCAGTATATCAGCTTGCGTCAGGTTTGGGATGATGGTAGCTATGATCCCCCCTCATCTGGTCTGTCCTTGCGAAACTACGCGGCAACGGCCTGGCATCGACATGTCCGGTTAGGTGTGCGCAACGAAGCCGAGATAGCCAAGCTCTGCGTCAAATTTCTCGACCTGAACAATCCTAATTGGGAAGCTTGGAGATCGTGGATCGAGCCACCGGAAGTAGGGCGAGGGGACAAAGAAACCGAGGCCATCCCACCTGGTCCGCTCTATTACGCAATAAAGCTCCACTTGAACGAGGTGGCAATTGCTCTGGCCACTGAACAAAGCGCGAATGAGAGCAGCAGTTTCGGAAGGTCACCTCTCGGCGTCGCCTGCGCTAATGGGTGCTTTGAGGTTGTTGACGTGCTTCTCAAAAAAGGGGCCGACCTCACGGTTACGGATCGCAATGGATGGTCACCTCTGCATGCAGCATCACATAATGGACACGAGCATGTTATAGATCTTTTACTTAATCGTGGTTGTAGTGCGGACTCCAGGGATAAAGAAGGTCGGACACCTCTTTCATCTGCTGCTGAGAAAGGACACGAGCCAATAGTGAGGCGACTTCTCGCTACAAATGCTGTTGACGTGAACTCAAGGCGTGTCTTTCTCCAAAAGTCGGTCTTTTACGGGTTATGTTTTGATGACAAGGAGATTGCAAAGCTCTTATTTTCTGTGAACGATGATTCGGGACTTAGTTTTGTGGGCTCTCCGGTACCTTCGATAAACCCGGACGGGATCACATTGCTTGATGTAGCAGAGGCTCTTAAACACCTTAAAGGTGCCGAGGTCGAAGCGATCAAATCTGGTCATACGTCAGTGTTATGGACAGCACCCAACATCTCTAACAAAGTGGAGCTGGTGCTTGCTAGGGACGTCAATATTACGACTGGATCAACTCCGCTTCACCTAGCAGCACAGAATGGCCATGCCACGGTAGTCAAGACATTGCTTGAAGCGAGAGGCATTGCTACGGAGCTGGTGGATGAGTGGAATCGAACTACTCTGCTGCTCGCCGTGGCGGCTGAACACAAGGCGGTGGTCAGACTCCTCCGTAGTGCAGATGGTGTCACAAATACTGAGGAAGGGGACTAACAGACGCCGCGCTCCCTGGCTGCGTACACAGAATTTTGATACCGAAGTCATAAGGACGGTTTGTTTAAACTCTTGTTTGCCTCACTAAAGAGTGGTACAAGGAGAGATTCCACATAACTACATGGACTACGCAACACCGAGAAAGGAATACATTTTTTGCGGCCTGCTTTCTCACATATTGAACGAATGCAGATCGATCTTTCGGAGGGGGCCCAAGATGACGACGAGCAACCTCGCATTTCCATCCACCAATCACTCGCTGCTGCATCTCTCGGACATATACCCAGGCCAACTTCCGCAAATTCTGGTAGGATGGCCTGGTCCCATCGGGGCAATACATATTGGTCAATGGTTGGGTACCACCGCCCTTTTTGTGGATGAGTGAGGATAGAAAGCGCTCGAACATATTGCAAAGCAGCTACAGGAGGCTCGAACAGGCTTCAGCATTTCTTTCCTTGTCACTGAGAATCCTGTACGCTATGGACTGTAATGGAGGATGCTGGAATAGGTGACGTTCTCTCTTTCCTTGTCTCTGAGCATTGGAAGGAGCTAGGCCACTTCCAGACCAGAGCTATTTCTAAGGCGGCTTTCTAGGGCATGCGTACAAATGCATGATTCCTCAAACTGTAACAACCTAGCGAGTAGTGCAAGAAAACATATTATGATCATTGCGCTATTCGGATACATACAGGGCTGTCTAATCGAGTTTTCCTCAAAGTACGTTGCATTTCTTGAGTTTCGTGGAATAGTGCACCTGGAGACACCCTTGTGACCGCTTCCGCTCAGGGAAGTTTTTGTTGAACTCCGTAGTAATCTCTGACCACCGAATATCCTTATGGCCCTTTAATTTGATGAAGACTTGATTTTCCTCGGACGTGAAGCCTCTGGAAGGTGTGACTTTGTTGCGTTGGCCGCTATCACCCCGGACTAGGGCGTGAGGTCCGTTGTTCCTGCGGCGTGCGGACTGTTCACCATCTCCGTCGGGATCGTCATTGCTCTGAGCGCCATCCCCTGAGACTGAGGCATCATGTTCGTCGTTCTCAGGACGCTTCGAATGTTCACAATCTAATCTATTTCGGGGTCCTAGTCAAATCGCAGTTGGAATGTGGCCCGTCTGTTCCCCAGCATGATACGCTGAAACCAAGCCCTTACTGGCCATTCCTGGTACGCTGCGGCACCGCCAGTGAGGCTGTTCTCAACTCTTGATGGTGGTACACTTTGGTCTCGATTGGCCTCGACTGAATGCACTGGAGGACTGTTCCACCTGTGACGTCATGGTGGCGGCCGCTTTCGGCCCCCTGTCAGCAATCACTTTCGGCCCCCCTGCCAGTAAGACCGTTGCCTGTTAGAGGGCCGGACAAGTCAGAGACGCAGAACGATTTCAATAGCTGTAGATACAAACCAGGAAGAGGCTGCCCACCAGGGGGCAGACAGGAAGACGATCCTCGATATGTGAACAGCCTGTGGCCAGCAGGATATTTCATGGTGGGGTGGAAGTCAGACCTGAGAGTCGAAGGTGGGCGGCCTCACATACGCTATATAGCTACCGGTAGGTGGCTGGGACAGTCTATGAATTAATAAATAATGAATAAATAAATTAGGCCCTGCTGGCAAAGGCCCTGCTGGCAAAGGCCCTGCTGGCAAAGGTCTTGCTGGCAAGGGGGCCGAAAGCGGGTGGCTCTTGCTGGCAAAGTTCTTGTTGGCAAAGGTCTTGTTGGCAAAGGCCTTGCTGGCAAAGGTCTTGTTGGCAAGGGTCTTGTTGGCAAAGGTCTTGCTGGCAGGGGGGGCAAAACGGATGGCTCTTGCTGGCAAAGTTCTTGATGGCAAAGGTCTTGTTGGCAAAGGTCTTGCTGGCAAAGGTCTTGTTGGCAAGGGTCTTGTTGGCAAAGGTCTTGCTGGCAGGGGGGGCAAAACG
Organism: Sarocladium kiliense; assembly: GCA_030734395.1. NCBI lineage: Eukaryota > Fungi > Ascomycota > Sordariomycetes > Hypocreales > Sarocladiaceae > Sarocladium > Sarocladium kiliense. The sequence goes on along the minus strand of JAUZTG010000015.1, from coordinate 123,103 downwards.
GATGGCTCTTGCTGGCAAAGTTCTTGATGGCAAAGGTCTTGTTGGCAAAGGTCTTGCTGGCAGGGGGGCCGAAAGCGGTCCTTTAGGGAGAGCCATGTATAAAGTCTCGTCCTCCTCGTGGGTGACATCTTCCTGGTTTGTATCCCTCATTATTAAAGTTGTTCTTTTGTCTCTCGCAGCGCTTTATAGCAAAGCTTTAACACAAGTAGTCATCTGTCCTGGCTAGGAAAGCAGTTTGCGTCAACGAGCCATGATTGAGGCCTTGGAGGTCCGATCTCACCGAGTCTTTAGCGAGCTATCCGCTAAATATGTTGGAACTGTAGCCATCTCGTTGGTTTAGGGATTGACGTGCAGGATTGCGCTGAGGTGCTAGAGGATGTTGTGTGTCTGAATGAAGATGGCAGTGGATTCCCAGCTGAAGAGACCTGGTAGCTCAGACTGTTGCCCTTATCTATGTTGCGAACACATAAATACATCTCGTCGATCCACGCGTTTCCAGTGAACGTGGATCCGCCAGGACGGGTGCTGTTTCCTCCGGTGCGAGAATTGGGGATAACAATAGAGCTGCCAGCGCTCTCGCTTATGGCTGAACTGCTCAGCATCGCCAAAGCACAGATCAGTAAAGTGTACATCATAAAATGACGATTGTAGAAGAAATGTATAGGGCTACAGGGTCTGGCGTTCTCGAGCTCACCGAAAGGTTGCCTAAGTACTGTATCTCGGACATCTATGTGGTGGAAGCATAAGCGAGAGACTGTATATAGCTTGAGCGCATTCGTGGACTACTTCTCGAGCACCTCTGTGTCATGGCGAAGGTCTTGACCTCCAGGCAAATGGCCAAACGCTGGGGAGCCATCCCGTCGATGGCCGTAGAATGCCCGCTGGAAATCCTCAACCGTAAGATGACGACCAGGCAGTGGCCTGCTGCCTTTAGAGCGGTCCCGTTGGTAGCGTCTCGGATGCCCAACAAATCCCCTGGTCGGTGTCCCGCTTGAGAGCGCCCTTTCGTCCTTCGTCTTCTGTAAGATGTACGCCCAGCATTCCTTATAATGTCCTTCCACGATCCTGATTCCTTGACTTTCCATGTCCCAGTCTTGACTTTGTCGCATCTTGGCCGCAGATTATAAGGAAATGCACACTGGGGCACCTCTTGAGTAGGACTGTTTGCTTCGGTCGGACTTCCAGGTGGATGGGCGTCTAACAAGAAACTCCATTCGTACCTCGTAGCAGAGGCTTCTGAATTGTTTCAATCGGTGGTATTCATATCTGGATAACGGGGCGTGGTGTAGAAGATCTTGCGAATGGGTGGAAGCCGTGTATGAAGGAACGAAGAGAGGTGATAACCGCTCAAGGGGGGCAGTCGGACCTTCTTAAGTATCGGGAGAGAACACACCCATGCCCCTTGCAGGTATCCAATCCCATCCTTCGCAGAGACAAGGTGACTTGTTGGTGCACTTGAAACGCTGCCCTTTGCGCCCCTATCGCTGGGCCTCTGACACCGTACGTAGTCTGCCTTGAGGCGGAGTAAGCTCGTAAATACTGTTCGATGTATAGTGTGTCAGGTGATTGCTTTCATTGCTCTCTCCCGAGTATAAAGATGGTTGTGCCCCTCCACGACATGTAGCTCCAACTTCCTCCTCTATTTCCCATTCTGGTCTAGCCACACGCAAACATCACTACACGTATATCACGAAGGCAACCGCGATGACTCAGAATGTGCTGCATCTTGATTCTGGCTGCGATGATGCCTTACAACGCATCGCCGTAATTCTCAGCTCGGCAATGAATGTGGTGGTGATCATGGGCGCTGGTGTCAGCACGGTGGCGAACATCCCGGTTTGTTTCCATATCCAACATCACAGCATATTTTCTAACTGCTGCAGGACTTTCGCTCAAAGAATGGGTTGTATAAGAAGGGAGATGTCTTCGGCAATGATGCTCTCAGGAACCCTGTTGACAGAGCCAGGCTCCTGTCAGTCGCCTTGGAGCTTCGCTAGCGAGCCACTCAAGCGGAGCCGACTGCGACGCATCAGTTCATTCGTACTGTACGAGACAGGGGCCAACTTCTCCGGTGCTACACCCAGAACATCGACATGCTTGAAGTTAAGGCGGGCCTCTATACGGACATCGACACCAAAGCGGACTGCATCCCTCTTCACGGCTCTCTTTCCCACTTACGGTGTCAGCTCCGCCGCAATGCGTTCGACTGGAACGAATACGAGGCCTCTGTACACGCCGCAGATGACCTGCCTTGTCCGGAATGCCGGTTGTCACGCCAAAAGAGAATGGACAAAGGTCTACGGCCAACCTCGATCGGCTGCCTCCTACCAGACATCGCGTTACTGGATGCTGACCACAGCAATGGAGAAGCAATTGCGGAGATCATCAACAGGGACTTGGCGGCCGGGCCGGACGTCCTTCTCGTCCTCGGAACAAGTCTGCGTGTTCCTGGTCCAAAGAAGCTAGCGAGCATGTTTGCACGTGTGGTTGATCAGCAGGGCGGAATTATGGTCTACACGAACCTCTCGAAGCCTTCCCTATACCCATGGGGCCGTCTGGTTGACTATATGGTTGAGAGCTCTTGTGATGGCTGGGTCACGGACTTGGAGAGACGTCCAGTCTCGATAAGGGCTGCTTTGAGGCCATTGATCGAAACAATTCGGAAGCAACGAGGTAAAGGAAGGCGACAGCTTGAGAGGGGGCGAAAGAGGACAAAAGGCAGGCAAGTACTCGGGGGAGGGAAGAAGCAGGATGGATCGGCTGATTATCCCATTATTATAGACTAGCACTGAAGGGTTCCAAATCACAGTCACTAAGGTCAAAGATTAGAGGAGCAGCAAATGGTCCTGTCACGGAGACTCTGGGGAAAGCAGGGAGTAGGAGGGGTTAGCTCAGCATCTATTCCTTATAGCGTAGCTTGAAGTGTCATATATATCATTGTGGATGGGAACGAGTACTTGCGCTTAGCCGTCAATAGAGCTCCATCTGCCTGGCTTATGATTGGCCCAGCATATCGTGTGCCTTCTCAAGGATGACCCCAGATCACGGCTTCTGCCGAGGACACCCGATCTATTTTTAGCAGGGACAGGGCCATTGCTTCGTCAGAGACAGCGCTATCGTACGGACTAAAGGTTGGATAAAGCTTTTTGTTAGTGCGGCCACACAGTAGCAATTCCATAATAACACACACGGTATATGTACCTAGCTTCTTAGCAAGGGACTCATTGGAACTCAGATCGATGGAGAAAAGGAGTTTTCCGCTCACACAACTCGCCCAAAGTTGATGCAAAGTCGATACACCTGTTCCAAATAGTTAACACCCATCCCTGAAGCTGCCATCGCGCAGCTTCCGAATCGCAGGATAAAGAACATGGCTGACAGCTTGGTTCGTCATGTTGTCATCACGCAGTGTCTAGTATAGCACGGTGGCCATATCGACACAATACGGGGTTTGATACAGTGTCGGAACGACATATCGGAAACCAACCAGCTAAAAGGCACCGACGAGTAGGTAGCTTCAGCCCAAAGACCTGCTCCTTAGTTCCTTCCAGTAGAACAAGCCGACAAGTATGCGAGGAAAGCTGGGCGCTCCTGAAGCCAGGTCTCACGAAGGTCGCCGACGGTCAGAGGGTTTGCTTTCCAGTCGTCAGGGAGAAGATAACCACCACACCTTATGCGCGGGACTCGTTTCGGCAAAACGAAAGTGCGAAGTACGCGGCTCAAGTATAAGCGGGCTATTATAGAACCCTATACTTATAGTCATTCTAAGTAAAGGGGAAACGATAGTCAAATAAAATACGAAAACCTTTAGGCTATCTTGTTGTCTCTGGCCCTGCATCTGCAACAGCATTAACGCTTGTATAATATTCCTTGTTGCTTTTGACCTTGTCCAATCCTGTGGACAGTCGGGTGCATTGCTATCATTATTGTCATCCAGCCAAAACCCTTCCATATACTCCCCGTTGTTTTTTTTTTTTTTTTTTTTTTTTTTTTTTTTTTTGCCAGGGTTTTTGCCAGCTTCTATCTCGTTGTAAGATGACCATCCCACCTGTACGTCCCATTCTTACTCCCTGAACTTAGCTGTCAGCATCAAGGCATCGAATTGCTCAGCAACGCGGTTGACCTGTGCTGCAGAAGGGTCCGTAGTCGCAAGTTCCAAATCCATCATCGAGCTCGACTTCGTTTCACCAGGATCCTTGTGATGCTGTCCCAGCACCATCATCTCCCTCATAATTCGCCCCGCTTCGTCTGGCTCCATAGCACCGTGTTTCAAAGACATGCTCAGAAGACCCTTCATCATGCCCCATGCTTGGCGATAGCTGCCGTATAGATCCTTCAGTCCAGCCAAGCAAACCCTCAGGTAGAACTGACTCTCTGGCTGCTCCATCTCGTCAGCAGCTAGGAGAGCGGCATTGCCAACATAGATGAGAACTGGTTGTAGGAGGATGGAGAGGTTCGCTATTTGGAAGAAGGTTCGGTAGGCGAGGAGTAGGCGCTTCAACTGGTTGACTGACGCAGTGTAGATAGCTCGTGGGAAGATCCGTCTCGTCTCGAAAGAATGCATCTGGAACGGTTCATCATCCGACCTATTCGAGACCTCTCTGAACATGTCGACGATCATGATGTGGAAGTAGATACTGTTTTGCTTTAGCTGTGACTTTGTTCCACTGAATGATTGGTTAAATACTGCATCATAGCAACCGCGTGATTGCTCTGGTCGCTCCGAACTAGATTTAATGGTAACGAAGCTGCCCAGCTCAGGTACCGTAAAAAGATATCCTGTACTTCAGTAAGGAAGTCTGCGTTAGTTGTAGCGGCTTGTTGGCGTGCCCGTCGAAGGTCGTAGCTGAGAACCCACAGCTCGCAGGACGCCTTGAAGATCTTGGTGTGAAGGCTGACTTCCTGGGCCTCAATTCTCTCTTTTGGCGGCCCAGCGTCAAGAGATCCTGGCATTGGTATCCTTGGTGGTGGCATGATCTCGTCCAGTCGATAGCGAAAGCTGTAAAGTCTGCCCCTTGTGTTTTAGCGGCCACATGCACGCCCACTACCGGGTCTTCTAAGTACTTACGAAACCCAATTATGAACACCCCAAGCTGTGTACGAAGCACTTCTTCGCCAATCATCCTCATTGCCCAACCATGTGCTCGCCGTCTCATTCCCAGACCCGCGGCCGAACAGCCCCATATCTGTGCCAATAGCGACTCCTTTCTGGAGATACTCCAAGCCGAGACGATTGTGCCCATAACTGATGGCGGCTAAGCTTAAAAACTGCAGAGCGGAAACAGCCGTCAAAGTCACGAGCTGTGGTCCGTCACAGATCAAAGTCTGTGCTTCGGAAAAGAACTGGGTGGCCAGTTCAGAGGCATCTGGGTTGATTGAAGAATACGATTGCTACCACGACAACGGAACTTTAGCAAACGCGGCAAAACTGTACTTCAGGGAGGGCGGAGCGGCTTACACATATCCAGCTGAAAAGACTATTGACCAACAATTTCGAGCAAAAGTAGGGCTTGTTTGAAATGAGATCATCAAGGAACAGGTCAAGGTTGAACATTGGAAGGCTCTGGTAGTCAGTTTCAATGTATAGCGACAGAATGCTGGCAGCAAGCGCGTTATTCACGTGCACGTTTGTCCAGTGGTGGATTTGGAGAGCTCGAAGCCTATGGTCCACGAGGGGCCTTGTTGGGAAATATCCAAGTCTGACTTCGGTCGAGATGTGATCTGACGGGGACTGATTCGGAGAGAAGCTACGAGACGTTAGCAATTCGATGCCCTGACGTTGTCTTGCGGTTTTCGATCTAGACCTCGCCTGTCTGTCTATCACGAACCCACATTGATGGCTACACTTGGCTAATGGCTCGGAATGACTGACCTATTAGGGTCCTGTCGCGTTACAAGGATTCTAGACGGTCGTAGGAGAAACTCGAGAGGAAGAGATGCGGCATCAAGTGGGAACAATGCTGGATACGAGATGGGATGTCGAACCATGAGCTCGAACTCGAACTTATTTCGAGTCGGTGACAGGTGACTCCATAGTACGGCAGTAAGTGAAGGGCTGGCTGTGAAGGAATCCTCTTCTTCATTTGTACGGATAGTTTCGAGCAGTCGGTCGGCTTCTGGGGATGGCAAGCTACGCAGCATCTGCAACGTGGACGCGTCCCGTGCATTCTCGGCTTCGATCAGCCCTCGCTCAGAGTAGTTGCAAACAACTCCAGCCCTGCCGCATGATGAACAGGACGGCTTGCTGCCTTCACACTACGTAAAAGATGCATCAGCAACTTGCTCGGCAAAGAAGAGGACGACGTTGGTCAGCTTGGAGACTAGTGGGGGTGGACAAGCTTACTCGGATCTTCTTGCGCCTACAGACGTCACAAGCGAGATCGACGCCAGTCCGACGTCGCTTGGGGGGCAGCGGTGCCGTGCCGACAGAGGAAGAAGTCGAGTCTTGGGGCTTGATGGGCATTGCGGCCTCTATGCGTACGTATCGATGATTCATGCTAGAAGGGAGAGCGGAGAGGAGGAGCACAACGTTGGCGGCCCTAGCTGGAGCTTCATAGGCTAAGGGATGTCATAATGACAAGACCTGAAGGATCCATGGAGCTCTTTAATTAAATAATGCCCCTATGAGACCTTTATCGATGATGGATCAGTGTGGAAAATATGTGCATCGACGCCAGCCTGCTCCCCGTAACCGGTGTTGCTGTTGGCGTCGTGTGAGGAGAACATGGGGTTGATATGACGACACCAATCACAACATTTTAGCGTTTGCTCCATGGAATTCCATTGGCTGAGCTGCTGCACACTTGAGGGACCTTGGCCAAGCCACAAAACCCTGGTCGACGCACCTAGTCTGGCATACCCTGTAGCTGGCTGGCATCCCCCCAGGTCATGCGCAGCTTGGAATCGAATACTAGTTGGCGGTAGTGTTGGGGTTGTCCAGACCATGGAGAGTGACTTGCATAAACACGCGACTAGGTAGATATTGCACTGATGGAATATTTCGAGGTAGTCGATGAATTGTGCTCTGCAGCACCTAGGTGTAGACCTGATCCTGTTTTCCAGGGTGCATAAGCCGGAGGGGGTTAGCTTAAGCTGCATCAATAGCTCCAACCTGCCCCTGATGATCAGTTATTCAGCGCACGCGATTGCATCCCTGAAAACTCCATGACTAAGATTGGAGTGACTATAATTACTAGGACCTTTTATTGGCATCTTAAGACAATGATCGGCTGCAGGTCGATTCCGACGGATTAGATTAATACATCTTGTCAGTCCAATCCCTGTCCTCGTGCATGCATACAGGGCAGGTCTTTGCATGAATGTACGTCCCGGTGAGGGGTTTGTCCTGCACAGCCCTCACCTGCAACTTGAAATATGACTCCAGAAGCGTTGACGGCTACGTCGGCATCAAAGTCCGACCTGAATGATGAATCTTCCCTGGTGGAGATTCGGAGGTTGACCGGCTGGATATGCAGCAGAAGGTGATACACTATGCGCCGCTAGATCTGTCCAAAGGAGGCTATAAAATTCTAGATCAGGCGACTGGGAGCGGTACGCGAAGCTCCAGAGCACCTTACTCACTAGGGCGCGTTTTGCCCTGCTAATGATACCTGTAGCGATCTGGCTTCGTGACGCGCGAGAAGCGTCGAAAGCTTATAGATAAGTCAAATGAAGCCGAACGGGGAGCTCGCCCACGAGCCCCAGGAGAAAGCTCAGCTGCTGCGCCAGTCCCTTTTTCCACCCCCCGCAAGAGCGGACCTCTCCGATATCGAAGGATATCAGTATCCTCCGGCAATTGAAGGTCCTGACATCACTGGACCGGAGATAGAGAAGGCGATACGCGGAGCGTCTCCCAATAAAGCACCAGGAAGCGACGGAGTCACCAATGGAATCCTTCAACAAGTGCTCGATATCATTCTTCCTCGTCTCCAGAGACTGTTCAATGCATGCCTCCGGCTTGGGTACTGCCCAGCACATTTTCGGGATGCCATCACGGTGGTGCTTCGGAAGCCGGGCAAGGACGACTACGCCCAACCGAAGGCATACAGGCCAATTGCTCTCCTCAACACGTCGGGGAAAGCCCTGGAAGCAGTTATAGGAAACCGCTTGGCTTAATTTGCGGATACCCACGGGCTTCTCCCTAGCCGTCACACCGGGGGCCGGAAACTCGCATCAACGGAACACGCCATGCATTTCCTTCTCCAACGCATACGTCGAGCATGGTCCGAGGGAAAGGTAGCTTCTCTTCTATTGCTCGATGTATCGGGAGCATATGACAATGTGTGCAAGGAAAGACTTCTGCACAACCTGAGGAAACGTCGTGTTGGCGAGAGGATCGTGAACTGGGTCGACCGATCGATCCACCAGCCTGAAGCTCCAGGAGTACACTGACCCCTCGGCAGCAATCCAGACTGGCATCCCGCAAGGCTCACGTATATCGCCAATTCTATACCTCTTCTACAACGCCGACCTCATTGAAATGTGGAAGACGGAGGAACAAGAAGAAGGAGGCGCCAGTACATGTGAAACGGAAGCAGTCGGCTATATTGATGACGTGTCGATCCTCCCGATTAGCCCGACCGCACCCCGTAACTCGAGACTTGTGTCCGGGAAAAACTCCCTACAAAAAGTCGAGCATTGTCGAATGGGGTATTCGTCGTGCCAGAGTGATCATAATATCATCAATGTAGCCAATATTAGCCAAAAGATGCGTCAGACGGTGTGATTCCATGATCTCACCGACCCGGGCGGTTTCGCCCGTTAATCCAAACGAGGCTCCGGCGCTTTTCATTGGCTGGGGTTCTGCCCCTCACTTTCATGCGAATCTGTCACGCGGCAAGCAAAGGCATGGGAAGACTCCGGAACATCACGTAACCATGTCACAATTCGAAGGGAACCGACGATTGAAGCCGCTTCTGCCTCGGAATGTGGCTCCCTGCGATTCAGCTCCTGCTTCGCGTGAGGCAACGGGGACTAGGACCCAGCACAGCCTACAGATACCTAAACGCAAGAGTGTCGTTGCTGCCTGCAATCCATGCCGGCGGCGGAAGGTCAGGGTAAGTTTCACCCTGCATCCATGGTTCAACATCCTGACATCCGCCAGTGCGACGCCCAGAGGCCCTTCTGCCTGACATGCACGAGAAGCGGCGAGACCTGCAGATACAGCACGGACCCATTGGAGTCTAGAGCCAGTGCTCAGAAAAGAAAGTATACAGAGCTCCAGCAAAGTATCGCCCATCAAGAAACCCTGCAGGATCTTCTGAAAAGGCACTCAGGCCAGAGTAACTTTATCCTGGATCGTCTTCAATCGAACAGCGATATTGGGACAACAGTCGAAGCGCTCAGTGAAGGTGACCTCCTGCTGCACCTTGCAGGACAAAATCGGGACGAAGGTCGAACCAGCCCTGCCTCATTGGCAGCTCCAGACTCCGAGCCTGGCTTCGAGCTCCAACAGGAACTCCAAGCATATCGCGATTTGATCGGACGACTGCGACTGTTGCCCGAAGCTGAAGCGAAGCGGCTTATTCACCGAATGAGAAACTCACCGCCCCAAGCTTCGGCAATTGAAGCCTTGGCGTTTGCAACAGACAATAATAACCTCAGGTCTTACTCCATGTTGAACTTGCGCACCTATCGTGGCGCAACTCCGCCCACATCATCTCACCTCGAACTGGAATTGCATTTACTACATCCATTTGCTTATCCCACCCTCGAGCCGTTGGATGTTAGGTCGATCAATATTGATGATTGTTTCCGCCCGCTGAGCCGACGGTACGATGCACCTGGAATAATGCTTCAGAGACATCATCCCACACCTATTGGAGCGGACGGCAAGGGTCGTCTGTCACAACTTAGAATGTACTCCGAGACTATATCGGATGGCTCGACAGAAACCGCGGCCAACGCGCCGGAAGATTGGAAACTTTGTGACTCCCGTCTGAGATTGCTCAGGATAGCTCGTTGGACCGATGTGCCAATTGACGGCGAGCTTGCTTCCGCTGTATTATCTCACTTCTTCACAGCTCACTTCCCAATATTCCCCTGTTTCGATGCACATCTGTTCCTCGATGATCTGATCCTCATGGAATCCAATTACTGCTCAGCCTTTCTCGTTGCTAGCATTATGGATATAGCTTGCGTATGTTACCTCCATACTATAAGGGCTCAACTGACATCCCAGCAGCAATCGTTCAGCACATATGATGTGCGGTGTTCGGCGCTAAGCGTTTTGTTCGAGCAAGAAGCTGAGAGGATGTGGAAATTGGAAAGGCTTCGCTATAATCCTCTCAACCTAGCTGCCCTATGTTACCTTGCCATGGCAAGCGGTATGAGTGGTCGTGAGGATTTGACTCAGCCTGTCATGGCAGATTGTCGAGCCATGTCGACACATATGAAGTTATTCGGAAGTGAGGCAACCAAGGAATCTTTGGAAACCCTACAACAGCTTCCGATAAGTGACTTCAGATCGGCTGCTGCTGCTGCATGGGGTGCCTATAATTGGCTGGTGTAAGTTCTCACATCCACCAGGGCGCGTTCTCTAGTTTTGGACTTATCTCGAGATCAGATATCATGCGATGTACTACCCCGACCCCCCAGTTGGCTCGCCGCCACCTGTAGCCATTCCAGGCGACAAGAACCGTCAAAGGACTGGACTTGTGTGGCCACCCCATCCGATACCAGACTTTGCGGGGCACACTGCAGTACACCTCTGCAGGCTTTGGCTCGTCTCTCAAGAAGTCCAACATGCCTTTGTGATCCCTTCCCCAACCTCTAAGCCAGTATCAGCAGATCTAGCAACCATAGAAGCTGTCTACCAGGGGCTCCTTGGCTGGGCAGACTCGTTGGAGGCGCAAATGCAGTGGGATGAGGGCAGCACTTCTCCCCTTTTCCTTTTCCAGTGAGTAACTGTGTCTACAACGTAGGGCAACATGAAGCTAAATCAGATAGCGCGCTATATCACATCATTGTTGTCAGGCTCTTCCAGCCTTTTGTTAATGACTCCAATGAAGGCCACGTTCTGCAAACCTTCAGATCAGCCGATGCGAATCCCAGGTCGATACGTTCGGCCTCCCTTCGACAGCTCAGGAGACTAGTCGTCTGGTACTGTATGCGATGCGGGCGGAATTCCGACAACGGCTGGTTTAATGCCGCCGTTCATGAAATCACTTCGTCGATTCTGAAGGATCGCAACGACGAAATTGAGTTGCGAATATACTTTCAGATATGCTTCCACTTCTGGAGGGAAGCCTATGTCCGATACCGTGTGTATCTCAGAGTGGCCGAAGCGAACCTCTTCCTGGCTCGTTCATCTGGCACAATTCAACAGCAGACGGCGATTGCCATGCTCCACGAAATGCGCGCTGTTGGCGAACATCATGTTGCCCCTGAAGACGCTTACCTGACTGCAGTGGTGGACTTTGAGACTGGTTCCAAGGACCCGGAAAGCTCTAGGATGGATGTTCTGGCGCACAAATTCTCGTCTGTTGTAGTGTCTCGCTCTTTCAACACTCCTGACATAGAGGAAGGTAATCTGGAGCCATCAGTCGGAAAGGACGGGGCAGGCTAGCTCGGCGTGGACATGGCAATTCTTCGTAGCACCCACTGGCCGTTGCGCCGGGTAGGCATCAAGAATCTCTACTGTGATGTTCTGGAAGAGCTGATGGTAGGCGGGCCGGCGAGCAATCTTCGTGAGATCCTTTGCGGCACTATAGTATCGTGGTGACAGTTTGTCGATCTGAGCGATGGTTCTTCTATTCGCCAGTAAGAGGAACCCTGGGATGGTTTTCAGCTGGTCCTCTAAAGAATGATGCTGATTACGATACGACAAGGCTGCGCAATCAAGAACGATACTTTTGAGGATACCAAGCAGCTCAGGCCCGTCGTGTTTCAGTTCAAGCTGTTGCTGCATGCTCTGGGCCAGTTGTTACAGAGCGAAGGCCACTGGCGTTCCCACTGGCCAGCGTGGGCCCATTGATCCTCAGGAATGTTGTGATATGTGCCCAGAGTGGCTCCTCTGATCGGATACTAGGGCTCCAGCGCGGATGAATCCGCTGAATGATGCGATGCTTGCTTATTTCCAGGATAGTTCCAAAAGCCTGTTGGTATGACTGGGGCTGCTCGGAACTGTCGACAAAACCTAGCCTAGGAAATATCGCCGACTAGGTCTACTCGAAACTATCGACAAAACCTAGCCTAGGAAATATCGCCGACTAGGTCTACTCGAAACTATCGACAAAACCTAGCCTAGGAAATATCGCCGACTAGGTCTACTCGAAACTATCGACAAAACCTAGCCTAGGAAATATCGCCGACTGAATCATTCTTTGGCCCAGCATATTGTGTGCTGTCCGAAAATGTGGGCTGGCTTAGGACGAGGGAATGCTCAATCGCAGGGGGCCGGTATTTGAGCCTCACGCGCCTAAAATGTGACCCAGCACACGATGTGCCACTGTATGCTAACTTTACAAAGGATAGACAGCTATCTACTGCCCCTTTGTAGGACAGCACACAATATGCTGATACGTGATGTGCTATCATATTGTACGCTGGTATAATATGTCCTAGGCGCTCCCGTAGGACAGCACGCAACAGGTTATCTCATTGCACTGGGATAACATATAATATTCTGGTCCCATTTGAGGGATAATACACAATAAGCCGGCCTTCAATTTAGGATGTCACACATACCCCAGACCAATCTCCTCGGCTCATCGTCCTTAGTCAGTAAGAGGAACGTTCCATGTCAGGTGAGACGAGAACATGATACGTTGCTATGCCCAAGGTCATTCATGATGCCTATGCTACCGTACTGTACTTTCAGCACTTGCATTAACTCAAAGTAACGCATGGAAGCCAAATTAGGGACCGGGACATGTGTATGTCAGCTTTGCTCGGGATTCTGCTTTACCCAGGATCCTGCATTGCCCAACGTCTTGCTTTGCCCACACTTCCTGCCTGCTTTGCCCATATTCTTGCTTTGCCCACGAACTCTGCCTGCTTTGCCCACACGCCTGATTTGTCCACACGCCTGCTTTGTCCACACGCCTGCTTTGCCCACAGCTTGCTTTGCCCAGGATCCTGCTTTCCCCACGGGTCCAGCCTGCTTTACTCAGGCCCCTGCCATACCCGAAGTTCTATTTCTGGACTTAAGCCACTGGCAGCCATTTAAGGTCGTGATGCAATGTCGCTTTCTGTAAAGGTTGTGGCTAATACTGTGGCTGACGATGGCCTTGCTGACAAAGCTCGTGGTGGCAAAGGGGGCCTAATAGGTGGACGGGGCCAGAGGATGGCATATGCTGACAAAAGCGTGAGTCCCAGATCTGGGACCACCATGACCTTCGTGCGGAGGTCAGAAAAAAGGACCTTGGCTATATGGAATATATTTTTAGCAGGGACAACATCGTCTCCTAAACCTGCTGGTGGCGGTTAAGACCAGGCTCCCTCTACTTGCTAATGGTGCATTACCTGAGCGTTGATTCATAGTACACATCTCTCCCACTTGGTGCTGTTAGCAGTTCGTGAATGACTGGAGAGTCCTCACCACACGCCTGCCGTTGAAAAGCTTAACAGCGCAATGGAAGAACTTTAAAGAGCGTTATATTCTATTGCAAAGCTGCGTTCAGTGGCAAGCTGCCGCATTTTTAAACTAGAAACCCGTGACGGAGTAGCTAACTTATGCTGGTTTCGAGTGCTAGGAGGCGCTCAGTGACGCGATCATTTTCCTTTCAACGACGTGCCGCCGCAACAAACCACCGACCCTCACGAAACATCACAGTCACAGTACGGTAAAGAAAGTCGTCGCCTTGCAGCGTACTTGTTGAGACCAGGCTCTTTTCGAGGTGAATACCTAGGGACTGGGCTCGACGCCAAGCTTGAATGGCTGGGACCAGGCTCCTTCTGACCTTGCATGTTTGCTACTACTCTCCATATCCTTCGAGGAAAGGGCTACTAGTCGAGCAACACTTGGCTGTAGAGTGCTACTAGGCTTATCCTCTGCAGTGAAACTGGTACCAAACAGCCTTTGTCACCACCATGCGGGCTCCTACTAGTCTTTCGCCGCCAGGCTGGGTCAGGCCACAGCTTGGCCGGAGGCTGGTCGCACCACGACGCCAGAATACTCTCCGTGGGCTCAAAGCCAAAGCTTGCATGTTGCTACTACTCTCTCAATCCTGCGAGGAAGGGGCTACTAGTCTGATCATAGTTAGGCTAAAGCGTTACTACTCTTTGGCCTCTAAGGGGAAATGGCCACTGGTCTGGTCGTTGAGTGAGCGACCAGCGACTAGGCCTACGACTTCTCCATCTTGACCGGCCCCACCTATCAATTAGCAGCTTATCAGTCATCTAAAGCCTTTACGGCATCAGAACGAAACGAGGCTGCTACACGGCAGCGAGAGGCAATAGGTCTTGTACGATGATACGCAATTATCACAAATGTCGGCCATGACCCAGCAAGACGAGCATGGTGCTGACCGGTTCTCAGTCTCTGCAATTGTTGGTGAGAAGGCCTAGGGTAGCTGTGCTGTGCTACGGCGTTTTGAATCAGGCACTGTAGTCCGCCGCCGGGGCCAGGTTGTGAGCCCTGTAGAATCTGTGGAGCTGCAATAAGTCTATTTCCGTACATTCTATCTTGGGGAGGGCTGGAAACTGTCCCAGGCCTAGAACTGGGCCGCGACTCTGCTTTAAAGGAGTCGTCATCTCCAGTCAGATGTTAGATGTCTGCACAAACGCAGCTATGGCAGATCCATGCCATAGTAGCGAGATCAGACCAAAGGGAACTTCAGTAAGTCATGCAAATCAGGTGCGGCACGGCTTAACAAGCTGAATCGGAAGTATAACGCATATATCTATCTCTACATGTACTGTAATAGAGAGGGAGGTATTATAAGTACAAGTCTAAGAAGGACCTTCATTGGCTGACTTCGCTGGGCAACTTCCATGGGCGACTTCGCTGGGCGACTTCGCTGGGCGTGACTTCGCTGGGAGACTTCCCTGGGCACGATTTCACTGGGCACGATTTCACTGGGCACGATTTCACTGGGCATGATTTCACTGGGCAAACTGATGGGCACACTTTCAGGTGCGAGAATCTAGGCTGACACCGGAGTCCAACTCTCGGCATCCAGCTTTGATATGGCACCGGGCTCTGGCACTGAGGTCTGGCACTGAGGTCTGGCACTGAGGTCTGGCACTGAGGTCTGGCACCGAGCACGCGAGTCCTCGAAAGATTTGCGTATATTCGATTACTGCATGTCCTTCGCGCAGACTACCAAGCCTGCAGGATAGACCGTGGTCTGGCTACGGGGCTCGCATTTATGTCACAGACATTTACATGAGTGCGCAATCGCAGCCAATGACGAAGAAACAGCCCGATGAACGTACACGATATGCCAGACGCCTGCGGATGTTGCTGTGCAGCCACCCTTCTCCTTTCTGATCTACTCCGATGTACTAGCAATAGAAGGCTGAGTGACCCTCGTCAGGCCAGCGTCTTCTTCGGCTTGTGCTGTCGTTTGCAGTCTTGAATGTAGCGGGATCAAGTGTGTGGAGCTGTCATTCTAGCTGTCAGCACACAACCTGCTGGTGCCTGGCTGACTGGGGTCGAACTTACACAACTGATAGCAAGAAGCGCGTTGACCAGGAATCGGGAGCAGAAATGGCCTGGGTGCTCGCCAGCTGTGTCAGGGTCTAAAGCCACGACATCCTCTTGAAACATGGGTCGATAGAAGAGATGCTCCGCGGCGTTGTCCCATGTGAAGGCCATATTGACCAAGTGGTTCATGAGTGCGTTATTAGTGCGTTATTAGTTGACACACTGGTCCACCGTGATAGAGGCATCGTCTGACCAGGCACGTCCACGAACACGGTTCGGTCTACGTCCCGATCCTGAAGGTTGGACATATATTGCCGCTCGAAGACAAAGCCAGGATCATCCGATCTGCCCAGAGCAATCAGCATCGAGGACGGCCTGTGTTCTTGAATAGACGAACGGTGATTTCAGTCGTCGCCTCTTATGAGTCTCCGAGTCAGTGGTGGAGGTGACTAGATCCTCTCCCGACGACGCCCCTGCTGCAGCTGAAGAAGCGGCCAGGAGGAGCTGCGCTTCCGCTACAGAGTCGACAGCGGCATCGATATCGTCGGCCTCTCTGAACCGACGCAGCGCTTCGTCTGACTCGGCAGTCGGGCCGCTACGAAGGAGGTCCAGGACCGTCTTGTAGTTCCTGATGCGTTGGTGGCTGGGCCTGGCCATTGTGAACTCGCAATGCAAGTTCTTGGCCACGCACTGATTGCAGCGTGGCTGCGAACCGTCGCACTGTTTTCATACTGGTCACTTCTCTTGATCGTCCTCTAGAAGTTCCGGTGGTAGGAGGGGGGGGGGGGGGTTGGCGCCTTGGGTCCTGGCGGCGGTCGTTGGTATACCTACCTTTACTTTTCGGCTTCTGCAATCTAATCGGGCGAATTAGCCCAGTGTTCATCCCCTGGTCACGCAGGGCGCCTGTCAGATCGTACTGTTACAGGCATTGCTCACGACTCGCCGCCTTGGGGGCAGCGAGACGCTTTGTGAGGAGGGTCCGGCCACCGCGCTCTCGTGCGGCGGGCTGCTGGCTCGAGGCAAAAGCGTCGGCAGTGGCCTGCGCGAACTTGCCATGATGGCTAAAAGTGCAAAGTTGAGTTCCTATGACGTGGCGCTGGGAAGGTAGCAATCCTAACAGGTTTGCAATTCTCGCCCAAGGTAGTGAATTTCAAGGAAGCGGATCGGTCAGCTTGGCGCGCCGGGGTCGACCTCCGCCTCATCATGATTCCCTTCTGTGTGTACAACACGTGATCGCGGTGGCCGCACGGTCGATGCTGCTGCTTCCGTGAGATCCTTGGGAGGTAAGGGAATGTTCAGGCAATGGACTCTCCACCAACGGCTCTGCTCCAATCATCTCTATGGCAACTCTAGACGTGGCCACTCTCGCTTGCGCAGGGAAGGGTCACTCGTGTATGCCTTCCATGCGTCTTGCCGTCCGATCGACCACTGAGACACCCCGGAGGAAGGGTCCGAAGTCCAGAAACACCTCACCTGGACTCTTCAGATTGGTTGCCCTGTTTCCGCAGACAAGCCATGGACAACAAATGAATGCGGCCAAGTTCATTTAGGTTACTGGAATTGCACAATTGGAAAGTCTAGACCGTTGACGCGCAACACTGACATTATGGACAGCGCGCGCTCTGTTGCTGTGTTGCCTGCTGGGGGCGACTAGGGGCGTCTTCTCGTATAAGTCAAGTCAAGTCAAGTCAAGTCAAGTCACCTTGGTCTAGGCGGCGACTTCGCTTGGGTGCAATTGATTGAACTCGCCTCTTTCTACCACGTCGAAACCAATATAGCCTGTTGTCCCCAGCTCTGCTCCCTGATTCATAGCTTCCAACGACCACTCTCTCCCTCGAAACTCTTGCGCCCCCCTCTCTGAAGTGGTGGCAAATCTAGACCCCCGGAGCCTTTCCTACGTGCCCCAGTGGGCTGGTGGTAGTTGCGTCTCGACCAACTCAAAAGCAGTATCTCCGGGAGACCTCCTTGACAAGAGTGTGAGAAGCCTGCAAATCCCGAAGTGAAACTGGTTCCAAACAGCCTTTGTCACCACCATGCGGGCTCCTACTAGTCTTTCGCCGCCAGGCTTCATGGCTGGGTCAGGCCACAGCTTGGCCGCGCTGGAAACGGCCCTGGGCTTAGAACTGGGCTTCGACCCTGCTTTTAAAGGAGTTGGCATCTCCAGATGTTGGATGTCTGCAAAATCGCAGCTATGGCAAAATCTATCCCACGCGAAGCGAGAGGCTCGACTTCCCTGGGCGCGACATCCCTGAGCATACTTCGATGGGCATACTTCAGGTCCTAGAATCTAGGCTGCCAACCTGTGTGCCGCCGAGCCTGTGTGCCTCTGCAACCTGTGCTGCTACAACCTGTGTGCACACAGGTCATCGCGGCATACAGGTCACGTCAGCACACAGGTTATAGCGGCATACAGGTTATAGCTACAACCTGTGTGCCGCCCCGCTGTGTGCCTCTGCAACATGTGCGCTACTACAACGGCACATAGGTTATAGCACCTAAGCTGTGCCTGTTGGAATGAGTGATCGTATTGTTCTTATTATCCATATTGAAACAGGTGGAAGCACTCATACTTATACATATTTCCAACTCCACGTTGCTGTTTCAGCCACTGTGCTCGACAGTGGCATCCAGGTTGTAGCGGCACGCAGGTCGTGGCCGCACTGGGCCTAACAGAAGTGTGGACAGGAAGCTGGAACAGATGCTAGCCTTGTCGCTGCAGAATCCTGCACGTTATAACACAGGAAGCTGGAACGGTTTCCGGCGGTTCTTCCTTGTCACTATTTCCGCAATACACGTTTGCTGGGCCCTGGTGTTGGACAGCTAACCGCCACGATTCTGGCATTCCCACTGTCCACGCGCGACCCCATGATCCCGGATCCAGGCGATGGGAATAAGTTAATAAAGGGTGGGTTGAGTCAGTCGAGTTCATAACCATCTTGCGAGATTTGAAGTCATCCTTTTACAAAATCTCAGCTTTATACTAGTCGACGGAGATAAATTCGATCCTCACTATGTATGATCCCATGGACATTGATCGGAATAGCAGCGCGAACCACTGGGGCCCAACTGCTATGGCGTCCGTTGTGGATGAGACCCCACACCGATCTCAGAATGCGAGTAATAATAAACGCAAGCTTCCTCGCAAAAGGAAAGCACGGAGATCAAAGCGTGATCTTTCAGCTAGTCGTCTCCGCGCAAGGATGATGAACAAAGGCGATTCGGCGCAGATTGGAGCAGTCTCCTCCAGGCTTCTCGTTCCTGAGCCGCTGACCGTGTTCGCAAACCATTGCGAGATGGCGTTACGGGACTGGATCACCCTCCTTGAGAAGACATCACTGTCGAATGTTACCACTGGCGCGGACCCTCGTATTGTAAACGCCTTTAAAGAGCTAGACAATATCATCTTCGGGATAACGAGCACGCGCCTACTCAAAAGATTTGCGTATTTTCGATTACTACATGTCGTTGAGTTTCTTGAACGGGTCCTCCGCGCAGACTACCAAGCGGGCAGGATCGACTTTCGGCCTGGCTACGGGGCTTGCAGTTATGTCACAGACATATACATGAGCGCGCAATCGAGGCCAATGACAAAGAAACAGCTCCAGGAACGTACACGATATGCCAGACGCCTGCGGGATGTTGCTGTGCAGCCACCCTTCTACTTTCTGATCTACTCCGATGTAGTAGAAACTGTCGCGTGCGTATTTCCTCTACGAATCAAAATTGCGTTGATGCTTACACGTCGCAGAGATCGATCCTCTGGCTTTAACATATCGTCGTTGAAGCGTATCGCGTCGAACATCAGGCTGCAGTCCCCCCCTAAACTTGTTACTGCCTGCAATGAGCTCGCAGAGTTGGCAATATCAGTAAGCGAAGGGCGAACCAATGATACACAGGGTCTAGGTGCGAAGGTGCGAGAGTATCTACTGGCTGAGGGGAGCCAGCCGACAGTTTAGACAGATTGACCTCGTCTCTGTGCAACATGCGCATTAAGTACCGATACATCTCGAGCGCTGCACCTGTGATTCTTGACTAAAGAGCTTCCCATCGCTGCCAGGTGCTGTACATCACGGCTTATCGCTGTTCATCGTCGTTGCTCGCTGTTTGTCGCTGTTTGTCGCTGTTAGATGTGTCTCTTTGTGGCTGTCTAGCGCGACTGCCCATGACGCCCAGGTTGTCCCAGCTTCTGGCTTCGTCGCGGAGACGGGCACCAGGGTGTTGGAGCTTTGACCAAGCTCCTGGCCACGGGAGCTTCTACATTCTACACTCGGCGGGCTACCTAAGGTTTAGCTCCCTGAATGCCACGGTTGCGGACCTTTGAAGGTCACTGCTACATCCATCCCTAGTACAGCCCAGGGGACCATTTGTGTGCGTACAGCCTTTTGGTGTTCCCACCCCCAAAGCGTCTAGGAAGACTGGTGACTGCGCTCCTCCACACATTATTTCTGGTGAGGCCTCTCCCCACCAAGGCACCGTTAGCAGCTTTTCAGAGGCGAGAATTGATCTCGTATATCAAGCATTTCTTCGCCGCTAAGCTTCATAGATTCTCGACGTCTATGCGCGACTTTCAGCGTAAAGGGCCGCCCCAGTGGAATGACCCAGGGAAAGAACCCCCAGTGAAAGGGCCGCCCTATTGGAATCGCCCCAAGGAAAGAACCCCAGCGGAAGGGTCGACCCAGTGACAGGGCCGTCCCAGTGCAAGGGGGAGCCAGCTTAGAGCTTGCAGGATCGCTGGGACCACAGTAGCAAGTCCATTTTGGTGTGTTCTATATTGGGAAGGGCTGGAAACGGCCGCAGGCTGCCTGCAACTGGGCCACGACCCTGCTACTAAAAGTCGCGTCATCCCCGAGTCAAATGTCAACATATGTGCACGCAACCGCCACCATGGCAAAGAGGAGAGATCGGACGAAAGAGAACTTCGCAAAATCATGCAAGTCAGGTGCAGCACGATTCAATAAGCTGCGTCAGAAGTATGACGCGCGCATCTATCTTCAAGTGCAATGGAGAGGAAGGTATTATGAGTATACCTCCGATAAGGATCTTCGCTGGCTGAAGATCGGCGATAAACTCGAAACGATTTACCCATTGCCTGTTCAATGGACGCCATCAACATTTGTAACGAATAGCGACACACCCGAGAGCTCTTTACCAGATGAAGATCCTGACAGGTCGAATAGCTCGTGCGATAACCAGAATGCCCTAACCTCGTCATGCGCAGATGGAGAGCAGCCGGATAAGGTGGAACGAAGCACGGCCCTGTGCTAGGAGCTTAGCAATGAGGACAATAGACATCAACAATGCTTGCCTCTTGGATTGCCGTTTCCAACCCCACCCCAGCCTGATTCATCGCTCTCTCGTCCCCACTCAGTTCCTTCTATCTTTGCCAAACAGGGTCGTCCGTTCTTCAATTCAAGACGCATGTCGGTGTTCACAGGAGCAAGCTGCGGGCAGCAGGTCAGTGGCCTCCAGTTTCACAACGATGTTACACGAGTTCAGTGTGCGTGTGGCTACCCTCTGACTTCACCTTCGCTGGACCACCTTTCGCCGGACTATGATGTGACTCACATGACTGAACAGTCACGTGAATTGATCATTACTTTGATGCTTTCCTAGTGTCTCGTCTCCATTAGGTGCTAGAAAACATCACAAACAGCGGGAACAAAATATTCGAAATCGAAGGACGCGACAGTGCCGAAATACGCCTGCTTGTGGGCACAATGGCCTCCACGGATCGCAACGCTTCCCCTGGCATTGCACTGACCCGTGGAGGTCAGTTGTGCCTTCAGAGCAGGCCCCGACCAGCGCAACTATTAAGAGCACGCCGCGAAACATGACACATCTACGCACGGTATCACCACCGCCCGCCACACTCGACCCAGGCCAGCTCTACGTCGTACAGCGACTGAGCCCAAACAACTCATATCGAAACTTCCGACATATCAACACTACAGCACAGACAGGTGACCTGGCACCTGTCGTCCCCGATAAAGTTTGCAACGTCCCACAACGACGCGTCGCCCGACAGAACAACGTCACCTTCCACACGAAGCAGGCACCGGACACTAGGCACGCTATGATCGCTGTACAGTGAGGTGCGAATACAGCGTCAGCAAACCACTATTGTGAATTTGCCGAAAAGAGCCAGAAGTAGATTAAAGGTGGTAGGCGCACGGTGGGCGTCTGCGCTAAATCAGCCACACAATGCGAGTCATAGAGCAAGGGTTAGGGTGTATAAGAAATCCATTTATGGCTGCTCTCGCGTAGTTAATCGATGTCAAGGACATATTTATTAAAGCATTAAGTAAGAGGAAACGGCGTTGTGTTAAGTCGCTACTGTAGAAGAAAGACGCTTTGATCAATTCTCTGCCGTCCTGAGATCAAGAATCAATGAACTTATACATCCACTGCCCATAAGACCTGTCCACCCAGCGGCTTGATTTGTCTTAGCAGGCCTTCTGATACTTGCCTTAATAGGTGAGCTCGGGCCATTGTCTGGGATTTGATAAGCACCACGTGCTTAAGCAGCTTAACCGCCTCTTCTACCTGCCTATTGGCTTGATACGCTATAGCGAGTTCGTGTTGCGATGCTAGTTGATCTGGGTGATTCTCTGCTAATATCATCTCCTCTACCTCGACTACGTTCTCTAACAGCTTCACCGCCTTAGCAAGTACGTCATTGAAAGGGTCCTCAGGACGAGCACGGCAGCTTTTGGGCTGGGAACCCAGAAAGCTTGATGGGATGGTTGGAGGGATAGATGCCACGCTGCAGCATTTGCTTCGCTGCATTAATGGCGAATGACGAGACCAGTGTGCCATGCATCTACATGAACTCGCCACTAAAATCCCATAGTCATGATCGGCAGTCGATCCATGGGAAAGACCATGTTCCTTGTGATGGTCACTTTGGGCATAGAATCCATGACCAATCTTTCATGATCAATCTCCAAACCTCATAATTGGAGCATTACATCGATTCCTTAGGGCTATGTAGATTTCCGTCGTGCTCCGGGGAGAAGTGCCAGCTAGCAAGGAACTAGCTGAATCCCTCACACTCCAAAACCAGACAAGCAGGTCTTGGGATGAACAGATAGACTGAAAGCCCTTGCGACTGGATCAATTTGCCGTATTCATAGGATGCAGTTTGGTAGAGGGCGTCGTCGCCGCAGCCTCCAGTCGTGAATCTCGATCCCTTTCCGGCAGTAGGGGCCACCAATCACAATACGTGGAGCTGGATCCGTCTCCGGAGTCCTCCTCCACTCCCAACTCCCATCCTCCTCCTCCAAATCGGCCCCGTTATGCATCGCGAAACTGTGCTATGCCAGTTACAAAATGCTCATCGTGACCTCAGAAACTTCTCGGGCCAGCGTTGGGCTTTTTCTGATCCTTGGAACCTGAGAAATGCGGGACCGCGTCCCTGTTGTGACGACAGAACGCTTGGGTGACTCGATCCACAGAAAGGCACACACTCGCCTTCAAGGCTACCTCGAGTGCTCCCACCATGTGCCGCACGTATTTCGCTCATACATGTGCACGAGTGCCCTGAAAATCAAGCGAGATGACACCTTCCAACTCCCAGAACCGACCTGACAAGCCGCAAAAGACACTCGCGCGCCTTTTGCCAGCTCCAACGTCAGAGCTGGACGACTCCCGGCCCCATGTCTCCGACTCGACAACGACTCTGTCCAAGCGGCCGAGGATTGGAGTCCCCATCGCCTGTAACTTTTGTCGCCTCAAAAAGACACGCGTGAGTCTGTGGCGGTTCTGTCTCCCTGCCACCTCTAGTAAATCTAGTAGGGAGATCCTTATTGTCAAAGATATGCTTGTGAAAGTGCTGACAGGATGCATGTGATCAAGTGCGATGGCGGAAAACCGGCTTGCAGATCCTGTACGAGAAAGGGCCAGGAGTGCATCTACGAGGAGCCCAACTCGAAGGGATCGAGGGATGGTGACATGCTTCTCGAGGCTGTCTGGTTGCTGAACAAATTGACACCAGTCCAGGCCACAGCGATCCTTTTGTCTGTGGCCGGTCACGATGACGCCACAGAAATCATCAATACGATTCGGCAGGCTGCCGATGTGGTCATGCAGCAGCCCGACTCGAGCCTTGGCTTGATGGGAGGACCATCGTCGTTTACTCGCGAGCTTACTGCACGACACCCATTTACCTACCCCGGCGATCAAGACATCGGTCCTGAAGCAGCCGAAGAGCTTCTCAAGGAGCTTCTCTCATCTACCCGGGCCAAGCAACAGTCAGCAGATAGCGATGATTCAAGGATGTCGAGACACCGGTTGGTCTTCAAAAGTGCACTGCTGCTCACAGCTTGCTAACAGCCTATCGCATTGAAGAAAGAACTATCCAGACGGCGTTGGTTCTGATAGGTAGATCTAGGACCATTCCCAGAAAGTAGTGATCATGAGTACTCATTGATCTGGTGTTCAGTCTCTTGTTACGACAACCCGAAATACCGGACTTTGACCCCGAACTGGAGGGTCTCAGAATTGCAAGATGGACAGTGGTTGATGTTCCCGATGACTTTGCCGCCAGAGCCATCTCGTTGTATCTTGCTACGGACCACAAGCTCTTGGCACCATTTCATCGGGGACTTTTTCTGAAAGACCTGGTCTCAGTTGACGAAACGGAGGGCTACTGCAGCTCTGCGATGGTCAATGCGCTGCTGTACTGGTGTTGTGTTAGTTTGCTGTGTTAAGCACCACAATTCCTAAAGAGAGAAAGCTGACATCTGTGAAAGCAAATGTACTCCTCCATCGAAAATTGATGCCAACATCAAGACCGAGTTGTTCAAAGTGGAAGCGGAAAGACAACTGACACTTGAACTTGAATCGCCACAATCAACAACTATGATTGCTGCTATGTTCTTGGGTCTTGGGCATCTTGTCCAAGGCAAAGATCATTCTGTTCTTCGTCATTTGTCAGAGGCCGCTGAGATTGGTGTGCAGCTAGGCTTGTTCGGTGTTCCAGAAGTCACAGCCGAGGCTACAAAGGCACGACTTACCCCGACGGAAGCGATGGCTCTGGCGTATCCGAGCTGGGGTGTCTTCAACTGGACTGTGTTAGTACTCGAAGATCTGCTCTTCCGAACAAGAGAAGGGTTGCTAACCTTTTTCGCCACTATAGACTAATGACCTTGTTCTACCGTCAGCAGAACGTGCCAAGCCTGCGGCACCCTCCAGTCCTTGACGTCCCCAACTCAACGAAAACGAGCATGGGCGATGAAGGTCACATGCAGCTTGACATACAGATCGGCGGCCAACTTCCTATTGTATCACACGCTGGCGATACATTCGTGGCGTTATGTCAATTTTGGCGCATCATGTATGATGTTGCCGCGCTTTATTACTCTGTGGTCGACCAATCTGAGCGACAGCCTCTAACACTGCAGTTTGCTGAGTTCAAATTTCGTGAGCTGCTGGCGTGGACTGATGAGTTGCCTTTGACACTGGCAAGGTCTGGCAGTAATCCAGATTATGTGGTCGTCTTACAGTAAGTTGTCTCGAGATTCGTCCAAATGTATCAGCCAACTGACATGTGGGAATAGTTTGTGGCTGCACTCGGCCATTCTGGATATATTTCGGCCATTTTTACAAGGAGATGCCCCCCGAAAGCGCCGCCTTCGCACCTTCGCGCCGCCAATGAACACCCCTGATGCAGCGTACGCCGCCAGCGTGGAGCAACTGAAGCAACTAATAGTCACCTATCGATCGAAGTACCCAGCGTCACATTACACAATTATCTGGCAAACATCGCTTCTCTACACAGCAAACGCAATGTTGCATTCGACAGCCGAGGACCATCTCACGTACTTCCTCATTTGTCTGTACAGTTACGCGGGCATGCGTCAGTCGTTCCGCGTCACTGAGGCCATTGCCCGAGCCCTCTTATCGATGGGCATGCAGAACGGCGTCATTACGGCGCCAGTAGCGAGACGAGTGCTCCAAGACTTGCGGCGAACGGCGCCCCAGGCGGATGGTGACGCAGATGAGATGATTCGGGCACCTTTTATTGTCGACTTGGACCAGGCTTTGCTGGCTCCAGATTCTGCCACGGTGGAGGCACATGCGGCCCAGTTCGAGGAGAATGCGATGCTGCGAGATTATACCAGTCTATTTGACCTAGAATGAATTATACCCCGAGGGACGTTGTTTCAGATCATGATGGTGGTCGGGTATATCTGCTGTCCTCTCTATGTTCAGGTACGGGTGTGTTCAGGGGTAGTGATTGTTGTGGATGGACGCCGCCAGCCGCCAGCCGCCAGCATGGTCAGTCCCTACGGCGTCGATGCGAATCCTGCACTTGAACGAATCGTCATCGCCTCTTTCCATTCATATAGATAACTCCCCCATCTTTCTCCCAAGTGAACTTTTGTCTACGCAGCGCGAATTCCAAGTCCCCAGGTTTCCGAAACCAGGTCCACCCATGCCAGGTCTGCATTACTCGTCATGGCGGGGTTATGGAACGGCGGTTTAGACCGTTGGCTGCCGCCACTTCTGTAGATAGAAGTGACGCGAACCAGGACGCCTATCCCATAGCCCAGACACCACCGTTGCATAAACGCAATCGCGTTGGTGTCCCTGCGGCGTGTGAAGTCTGCAGAAGAAAAAAGAGGAGGGTTAGTCATGGCGGCAGCATCTGTGGCGAAGGTAATTCTCGGATGATATGCGGTCCACGATGAAGATGAGACACAGCCTCAAAGAATAGTGAGATTTGGTCTTCCGTCCGTGGTTTCCTGAGCTGATGTGCGGGCAGACCAAGGTCATCGCGAGTGCGTGAGTCACCGAGTTGGGGAGTCCCGATGCAGGCTCAGGGTGTTGCTAATTCTAGAGCTTCCTACCTTCATTGTTCCCCTTCCTCACACTCAAGAGCCATCCACCTGGTACACCTGCCTGATCGATCTCGGAGCGGAAGCTGTCCTCCCATAGATCGCTCGGATAAGAGACAGTATTCTGCACAGCACCTTCTGTAAGCTTCTCAAGTCTGGACTTCTTCTTGCAGAGCGACCATAGAATAGTGTGCGGTTCACAAGTTACTCGACCTGGCCGCTGGCCTGGAGACGCAAGAGCTGCGCCATCGCCTGAGCGGGTAGGTGTCGAGTAATTGAAACAGTTTTCGAAGTCTAGCCACTGGCTTGAATCGAAAGCGTCATCACCCATAGTGCCGAATAAATGACTCAGGAGTCTACCACTTTACTGCGTTGTACTCTCGACTGCTGCCTGTGTTTACTTCCGCCTCTGTCTGCTCTCGCTCAGGCTCGGTGAATGTGTCTCCACCCATTCCGACAGGGCTGACTTTCAGTTCCTGGGTCATGGTCCAGAAGTGGCCTACAAAGTACCGGGCTCCGCTTTGATGTACCTGGGCGTCAGCGATGTACTGGTCCCACTTCTGGGTCGCAGTGGTCTATGCTCAAAGAGAAGAAGACATGTGTTTTGCGCATGCTGGTTTCTGAAACGTCTGTATTGCAGGCGGCCACTTTCATCCCTTTTGTCAATCGGGGCCTTATTATCAGCTTGCTGAGGAGCAGCCAATCTGGACCTTCACAGCCCTTAGCGGTAAGGGCCCCTTCTGACCCCTGCCCTGCTCTCCTTGACACATTAAAGGTACTGCAAGACTCTGCAGGAGAGAAAGGCAATTGGCTCAAAGCATTTTGGGTAAGTATAGAAGTTTAATGTGACTTCATTACGCGGCCTTCTCATCATGTGCCTTCATGAACATGGAGCCATACATATAGTCAGTATCATGTCTGGTCAATCAGTAGGTCTCGTAAAACGAGTTGTAGAGATACTTACGCAGGGAGAGTCTCGTACAGGAACTTCAGGAAGGAAACTTTGGTAAGAAGAGCTCCGAAGGGGAGGATACGGAGAGCTCCGCAAAGAAAGGTTGCGTAAGGACTAGAGAGAGTTCCGTAGGGAAGATTATGTAAGGCAAATGGTGTAAGGGGAATTCCTTGAGGAAAGCCGTAGGAGAGTTCCTTAAGGAAAGTTCCGCAAGCAAGATTCCGTAAGGAGTGAAGGGATTGTGTAAGGAAAGTTCTGTGAGGAAAGTTGTGTAAGAAAGGTTCTGTAAGCAAAGTTGTGTAAGAAAAGTTGTGTAAGGAAAGTTCTGTAAGCAAAGTTGTGTAAGAAAAGCTGTGTAAGAAAAGTTGTGTAAGAAAAGTTGTGTAAGAAAAGCTGTGTAAGGAAAGTTCTGTAAGGAAAGTTCTGTAAGGAAAGTTCTGTAAGGGATTGTGCAAGGAACGTTTCATAAAGAGTGTTATCATCAGGAGGGCGAAAGAGCTGGCGCGAGGATGCTCTTTCCTTCCTGTTATTACACTGCGCCTGCGCTAGATGCCGAACCTGAGTTGGGTAAGGTCTGCTGCGTATCGATGTCACGCTGGCTGAAAAAACACCACACCAAGCTCAGAACACATTTTTGAAAACGCGTAAAATTTTGCTTTCTCTCCAGTAGACCTGTATCTACTTAGGGCTTTACTGCGGATAACGCGTCTAAAACGCGTCTATCCGTAGTCATGGCGCCTAAGTGGCCACAGGTCAACAATGGCCCAGAACACATCAACGAGCACGCCACATACCTCAAGGAAGTATGTAGCCAACTGCAGGCCGTAGACAGAGGCAGACACAATCAGGTGCCATGGAACACTGTACAAGCATACCTGAACTCCACCCTTGGACTGATCGGCAAGGTGCTGAGACAGCCAGCCCTACGTGAGATCCTCCAACAGGTCAAGGACGCAGCCAAGTGCACACAGAACATTCAACATGACGTCACCATAATCAAGAACTCCGTTGGGGTCAGCACGACGTCGCCTCATGCAGCTAATTTCGGGGGAAGACGTGGCGGAGTTGTGTCCTGGGCCCAAGTGGCAGCACTGGGCAAGGGCGCACCGCCGCCTCCTCCTCCACCGACACCAGGCACCACCCCGTCCACTCGAGCCAAGCCCACCGTCACTGCGTACAAAGACAGAGCAGTGACGGTCAAGCTCAAGGACCCCGTGACTACGGAACTTTATCGAGCCCACTCAACAACATGGGTACGACAGCAAGTGACAGCATCCATTCGGAATTACGCAAGAACGAAATCGGTAAAGGTGGTCGCCGCGTACCAGCTCAAAAGTGGCGATATACAGATTTTCACCAGCACTACCACTGAAGCAGCAAAGCTCAAGGAGAGCTTGGGCTGGCTTGGAGGACTTGGCGAACATGCGGAAGTCGTCGTGCCAACTTACGGGGTGATTGTCCATGGCATCCCCACCAACTCGATCAACATCAGGGAGCAGAAGGCAACCATCGAACAAATGCTAGCAAGCAATCATACGGTCATCCCGCAAGCGAAAATATCCCACCTCGGATGGCTTACGAAGGAGGGAGAGCTTAAGCGAGCGTCCTCCATAGTGGTGGAATTCACGGACCCAAGAATGGCGAATGCTGCAATATACGCCGGCATGGCCTGGGAAGGCCAGATACACCAGTGTCAACTCTACGATCGAGCCTGCAGGATCAAGCAATGCTTCCGTTGCTACGAATACGGTCACATCACCACTCAATGCAACGCATCCCAAGTTTGTGGCTATTGCGCTGAGCATCACGAGACTAAACACTGTCGGCATAGGGGAGTGGAGGGATTCTCTCCTCGATGCACAGTTTGCAAGGACGGTCATACTGCATGGAGCAATGCCTGCCCAGCGAGACGAAAAGAACTGAAGAGAGTCGAACAAGCAAAGGATGCTCGCAGCATCTACTGGCACGTACCAATGAGAGATACACCGGTCGAGAGGACCACACAGCACATACACGCCAATCGGGGCGGCGGCGACGAACACGAACCGGGCGCTGTGACGGATGCCCAACAGACAGAGGAGCTTGTAACGACAACAATACCAGAGCCTAGGACGAGTCACGCAACGGAGCCCTTACAACAACGACAACAACTCGCCGGTGACATTGGAACCATGGGTGAGACAGGAATTCAAATCCTAGTCACACCACCAGCAGGCGCGGGTGATGAAGGACACACGGACCGGCAAGCAGAAGGCACTCGGCAGCATGATCACTTAAGGAACCCCCAATTTGATGGTCCCGTTGACCCCCTTCTAGGGATCGGTGGTGAACAAGAGAGCGAGCCGTACGCCTCAGCATACCCATTGGAAGGAATAGAGGGGCTATCACTACAAGCAGCAGACGCGTGGCTGTCGGAGTTTGACGCCTCCAATAGCGCCAACTGGATGAATGATGTCGCGGGAGTTGTCGATGAAGGAGCAGACCCTTCGCCAATGACTTCAGTAGCTACGGATCCACGTACCAGCCAGGGAACACTATTCCGTGCTTGCCAGTGCCCGCAACATCAGGAGATTTACAACAACTGGCCAACGCGAGATGCCGACCTAATCATCGCGAAGTGCATGAAGAACTGCATGTACTGCGACAAGTACTTCACATTCGCTTCCGAGCTGCGCAGGCACATAGGAAGGAAATATGGGAGCAAAAACCTGACAGTGGTCTACGAAGCGCGAAGAAGCCACCAATCCTTCACCCCAGGGTGGACTGCGAAAGGCAATACGGGAAGAACCAGGACAATTCCCACCACAGGCAGCATCGACGTACCAGCATCTCTATGACAAGCCACCAGACGCTGCGAATTCTACAGTACAACGTCCAGAAGTCAAGGGATATCGTCCTCGCCAGCATGTTTCGAAACCGCAGGATCCTCGAGTACGACATCTTGGCAATCCAAGAACCCTGGCGTAATCCATTTATCGACACAACTTACCACCCGCTCAAGGAAAACTTCCACCTGACGTACCTCGCAGACGGCGGGACGAGGGTATGTTTCTACATCAACAAGCGTGTCGACGCTGCTGCATGGAGCGTCTCGTACATCTCCAAAGACATCATCTCACTACGGATGTGCGAGCCCCTATCCGGCAAGATGATCCAGATTGTCAACGTCTACAACGAAGTAGGAACCGATACACTGTTCACGCTGGACGACACAATCAGCAAGATTGAGCCGCATGACGAAGCCGTCATCCTTGGAGACTTCAACTTACATCATCCTCTCTGGTCAGCGTCATCTCGACGTACGAGCGACAGGGCCAGCGCTAACCAACTGATCTCGATTATCGAAAATGCTAAACTCCAACTTCAACTTGTCACACCGCCTGGAACACCCACTCACCGATGGAGAGACGGAGAGTCCACAATCGACCTAACCTTCACCTCGGAAGATCTGGCATCTCGAGTAGTTCATTGCATGATCGACAGAGACCTTGACTGCGACTCAGACCACCTTCCAATCGCCCTTGTCTTGGACTGGAGATGGCAACCAGCAGTCCCGATACGAAAAAGGCTCTGGGCAAAGACAAACCTGAGCATACTCCGACAGACAGTCGAGGGCCGCCTCGAAACGAGCGACAGTATAGAGCTCAGAAGTGAAGAGAGCATTGATGACGCTGTCTCCGTGATCATCAGCGCTCTTGAAGCTGGGATCGATGCATCAACCCCGTGGTCGACCCCGTCGCCTCACTCCATCGCAGGCTTTGATCAAGAGTGCAAAGACATCTGCGCAGAAGTCCAGCGTCTTCGACGGCGATGGCAGCGAACAAGGCAGGAAGATGATTACGAAGCCTACAGGAAGGCCCGTAACAGGAAAGGCCGACATATCCAAAAGGTACTGCGAGACACCCACCGCCAGAGGGTTGAGGATGCATCCGCGTCACAATCGGGCCTCTGGAATCTGGTAAAGTGGGCTAAGAATAGAGGCAACACGACACCAGCGTGTACACCTCCGCTGCTAAAGGCGAATGGGGAGCTCGCCCACGAGCCTCAGGACAAAGCCCAGTTGCTTCGTCAATCCCTTTTCCCTCCCCCTGCCAGAGCAGACCTCTCCGACATTGAGGGTTATCAGTACCCTCCGGCAATTGAATGCCCCGACATCACGGGGCCGGAGATTGAGAAAGCGATACGCGGAGCCTCTCCTAACAAGGCGCCAGGAGGTGATGGAGTTACGAATGGAATCCTGCAACGAGTACTGGATATCATTCTCCCACGTCTCCAGATACTGTTCAATGCATGTCTCCGACTCGGGTACTGCCCAGCACATTTTCGGGATGCCATCACGGTGGTGCTCCGAAAACCGGGCAAAGACGACTATGCCCAACCGAAGGCGTACAGGCCAATTGCTCTCCTCAACACGTTGGGGAAAGCATTAGAAGCGGTCATGGCGAACCGCCTGTCTTACCTGGCGGACACCCACGGGCTTCTCCCCAGCCGACACACGGGAGGTCGGAAGCTTGCATCAACTGAACACGCCATGCATTTCCTTCTCCAGCGCATACATCGAGCATGGGCCGAGGGCAAGGTAGCGTCGCTGTTGCTACTCGATGTGTCTGGAGCGTATGACAACGTATGCAAGGAAAGGCTGCTGCATAACCTGAGGAAACGCCGCGTCAGCCAGAAGATCGTGAATTGGGTCGCCTCATTTCTCACCGACCGATCCACCAGCCTTAAGCTCCAGGAGTACACGGACCCTTCGACAGCAATCCAGACAGGTATCCCGCAAGGCTCACGTATCTCGCCGATTCTGTATCTTTTCTACAACGCAGATCTCATTGAAGTGTGCAAGACGGAGGAGCAAGGAGAAGGGGACGATAGCGGATGCGAGACGGAAGCCGTTGGCTACATAGATGACGCATCAATACTGGCGATCGGCCCGACAGCGCCTCGTAACTGCAAGACCTTGAAGGCCATTCACCGGAAGGCTGAAGACTGGGCGTCGAAGCATGGGTCACAGTTCGCACCGGCAAAGTACGAGCTTGTTCATTTCACCAGAGATCCTAGGCTTAACACTACACACGCTCTCCGCCTCCCGCAAGCCACGATCAAAGCATCACGGTCTTGTCGTTATCTTGGAGTCCAGCTGGACACCAGACTCCAGTGGGGCCCTCACCGAGAGAAGATGGAAGCAGCTGCAACGAAGCGATTGTCTGCTCTGTCAGCCCTGGCCTCATCAACATGGGGTACGGGGTTGGTAAACCTGCGACAAGTCTACC
Organism: Sarocladium kiliense; assembly: GCA_030734395.1. Classification (NCBI taxonomy): domain Eukaryota; kingdom Fungi; phylum Ascomycota; class Sordariomycetes; order Hypocreales; family Sarocladiaceae; genus Sarocladium; species Sarocladium kiliense. Next base: position 90,454 of record JAUZTG010000015.1, on the reverse strand, counting down.
GGGCTATGGTGGTGCCGCAGATGCTGTACGGCTGCTCTGCTTGGCATGCACCGGGCACCGGGCAATCAGGGATAGAAGGGCCTATGATCAAGGCCGCTCAGAGGATTCAGAGACGAGCAGGCCAGATTATCACCGGGGCTTTCAGGACAACAGCAGGGGCAGCGGTAGACGTCGAAGCGCACCTACTTCCGGTAATTCAACAACTGGAGCAGACAGCACTCGAGACCACGATGCGTATTAGGACCAGCCCGACGTACGTCGACATGGCTACATCCAGAGACGTGGCCCGGGGCGAGCTGCAAAGTCCACTCGACCACCTGTCAAGCATACTGGAGCGCAAGTACGACTTGCAGCTAGTTCATCTCGAGAAACGTATCCCGCATGTTGTCCCACCGTGGTGGACACCGCCGTTGGTTCACATCGCTGGATCAGCAGACGAAGCCATCAAGGAACACGACGCAATGGCTACGGAGGGGATCCGCATCTACACGGATGGAAGCGGCATCAACGGCCATGTAGGATCTGCAGCGATTGCCCCAGCGATACGGCTGGACGACAGTGACGCGAAACGAACACAGTACATGGGCACATCTGCTACATCGACTGTTTACGCCGCGGAATTAAGGGATCTGGTCCTTGCATTGGAAATACTACTGGAAGTGCAAATAGCATGATTGGATGCAGAAAACAGGGCCTATCAAACGATCTGCGCACTATGTTCATACCTAGTGGCGCGAAACTAAAGCAACATGCTCGCCCTTACCCCCACACATCATGTCCATCACAACTGGATAGTCAACCACCAGCCTGCAGCTCCCGAAACCCGCCTGTCCCTCGAACATCTCAGTATTCTCGTTGAATTCTAACTCAATAGGCGGCCAATCGGCATTTGCTCTCACTTCAATGGACAAACTGGTCGCATAACACAGCAAGTATTCCCCATCGACTTCCTCCGCCTTTTCTCCTTCCCCATCGCTGACCCAACAATAGTCTCCCCGACCACGCCTCCAAGTGTACGTAGAAAATTCTGACGAATCATTCCAGTACACGTAAGCCCGTGTTGCCGAGATGTTGACAGTGGGTGCGGCCTTGACCCTCCTGCGGCTTGTAGGGGCGCTCCGCTTCCGCTTCTTCGATGGTGTCGCCGATTGGCAGGGAACGGAGCTGAGACGAAGCTGAGATTCAACTTCAGCAAGCCGAGTGCGAGGTGCGGCAACCTCGACGGCAAGATCCCTCACAGTATTCCCAACTTCACCGATAGTAGTGGAGATACCAGAATCGACGCCGTTGTGATCGAGGTGGACAGCTTCCACCGTTGAGTCGTTATCGCCATCATCGTACGCAACTGAATCGGGCTCCTCGATGGAGTCGCCACGAGGTGCCACGTCTGGAGAAGCCTGCTCGTCACTCGTCTTCCAATCGTGTTGGGTCTCAGGTACACAAGCAACAGCATCCATGCCAGCCTGGGCGTCGCCATCACCATCGTCTGCATCTGCTTTCGCCTCTGGCTGAATGGGATTGTCCATCTTGGCTGTCGCATCGACTCCCAGGACGTCCTCGAACTCGTAGTCGTCGTCATCGTCGGTATCATAATCGCTGATAACAATGATCTCAGGATCACTGATGGTAACTTCGGGAGACTCCTGAAATTCGGTGAGAATGGTCATGTTTGCAGTGAGTGCTGGTGCAAGGAAACAGAGAGAGATGGAAAAACAAGAGAGTTTGTGGCACCGAGGAAGGGGGCAGAGTAGCCTTATGTACCAAGGAGGTTGAAAACCTCGGCTATGGTAGGCAGAGATCATCCTCCTGTCGACAAGGGGTGGCCAGCTGGAACAACGCAAGCCAACATGCTTCGCCTTCTTGCTGCAGGAACACGGAGATGCCGACCAAGGGGGTGCCAATGGACCATCTATCCACGGTGAGGCAACTCACTGTAAGCTCTCGAGGGACTTTCGAATCGAAAGAAGCATCAGTGATGATGTGGAAGCACCTCGGGGGCTGTCGAAGGGCTCCCGGGCTGACGTGGCACCGGCATGTCACCTTCACTTCATCTACAGATGTACCAAGACTTAGTGCATGCTCTGAGAAGATACAAGCTCTAACTCGTCCGTCGATGCACTGAGATTCATCATCATTCGCCGGCGAAGAGCGTCCCACAATTGGTTCGCTAGCATCCAGACCTCCGTGAAGGCATCATGGAACCCATATGTGACAGAAATACTCTGAACAGTTAGTAGAGATCACCGCAAGACTTGAGTGCAACTAACGGGTATTATTCCAAGTCGGAGAGAGGAGCCGGGATCCGAGCCAAGCTGTGTGCCAGCTACAGAGCAAGCAACGACTATTCCGAAGGTCGAGACTGCCTGTATAACGAGGTGACCCAGCATCTGGCGGATCTTGGGTGTGTTGCGGAATGTATTCCCGCCTGGCCTGGCCACAGGCCCACGTTTCTCCCGTATGAAGGTCAGCCACTCGCAAGCCATCCATATTCGAAACAATCCGGCACTGACGGGCAGCATGCATACCGCGACGTTCGGTCTCCTCTCGGCTAGGCCGATACCCGCAAGGAAGACACTGAAACAGAGCACGAGGGCACAAAATAAGATCACAGGATGGAAAGATCGTTGTTCAGCATGCCACGAGCCAGCTCTCCAACAGCTCTGGTTTCGTCTCGTTAGCTATGAAAAGGCTCGTGGACTGACGTGCTCTTACCTGCCCTATCATGCTCCAAAGGACGACAGAGCTGGATGTAAACATCAGCCAGTCACCTCCCTTAACAAGTGCCAGTACTGCAAAAGAGATGTCTGTGCTGAGAGAGGCGATCACCTGGGCGATAACAATGAACAAAAAGGCGTAGTAATACCTGGTACTCAACCTTTCTGTGGCGTGGCTGGTACCAGCACCTTGCTTCTGCACAAGATAGATGCGGTGCACTCGCAAAAGACACGCCAGAATGCTAGCTCCACAGGAAGCAAGCACAAGGCCACGAGAGAGACGGTTGGCATCCATATCAGTTAAAGATACCAGATTGATGGACGCTGATGGATCCCATGCCCTGGGTTCAGCATCTGGCATCGTGGGACTTAAGTACTACGGTCACGGCGTGGTCAGGGGTTCGCAAAGATGACCAGTTCGCACCGCCCCTCACACGGGATCTCGACCCAATGCACAGCTGAATAAAGGGGGCGTGGATCAGTCTCATAGTTCAAGGCATACTGACGAGAATGGGCTAGTCACTTGTGGCGGTTCCGGCGCATGACAGTCGTGCCGCTCCACATGTTGCAACAGATTAACACGAATGAACGTCAGCTGGAGAGATGGGTGCTACAATCCAGGGCCAGGTTGCAGATGCTCAAATGAATCAAGTTACGCTATCGCCACACGGGTTCTTAAGGTGTCACATAATAGTACTGCTCAGGTTGTTATGAGAGGAATCACTGGGTAATGACTGTGGTATTCCCTCAGTATGAAAGGAGAAGTACATGTAGGGAATAAGAATAATCCTTCTTTTGTTTCGTCGTATCATCTGGATCACACAGATGTGTGATTAGAAGGACTATCTCTCGATCTCCTTCTCTTTTAAAAGTTCAAGCCCTTTATCGACTCCGGATCGGCCTTCTCCAGCAGCTCATCCATATCTGTACATTCGTCACCCTTAGAACCGCCAGGATGGCTGTCTTTGCGTCCTCTTTTCGTGGACGGATTTGTCTCCGGGCCCTTCTCGGGATCAGACGCCTGTGGCATTTCATCCGACGCTCGAGACCGGGCCGGAGCAAGAACTGCCTCTGGAGCTCCCCTCGTAACGCCATCCGGATTCTTTAAAAAATCATCTTCCAGACCCAACTTGTCTAGGTCTATTCCGTAGTGGAAATCCTCGCTCACTGTGGCTTCGTGTTCAGGAGTGGGCGGAGCAGTTGCTGCAGTCGAAGTCGGAGGCGGCTCCTGAGCTGGAGAATCGTTCGGATCATTGATATCCATAGCAAGATTCTCAGGTCTGCTCGTGGGTTTCCCGCCACCATTTCCAGTGTTGGAGATAGGGACTTTCAGGCTCAATTTGTCCAGATCTATTGGGTAGTCTTTGGGCGCTGCAGCCGTAGCCGAACCTGGGTCTTGACCTGGAGAGTGCTTCTGGTCACCGATGTCGATGGGAGTAAAGTTAGCTGTGTTAAAATACCGAGTTTTGCTCGCAGGCTGGCTGACGCTGGGACCAGGGATTGCGTCAGACGGATCCTCAGACTAATTGGATCTCACTGTCAGTTGGCTTCTAGTGAATGGTTGAATGGACTCACAGGGGGCTTCAGAGGGTCCGGATGACCGAAACCTTTCCCAGACTGTGCATCGGCTGCGCTTGAGCCGGAAGCCTTGAAAGAAGGGTTTACGGTGGGTCGTATAAAGACATTCTTGACTTGATCTGTTGCTGCTGTTAGATAGGGTTCATCCCAGTGTGTTGGTTACGGACCATTGACGCCTCTTCCTGCACCACTATTGCTCGTATTGTCGGCCATATTGCGTTAAGAAATTTGAGACGATGTACTTCCTTTGACTGGAGGATTTTCTGTCGTTAATTTCTCTGTTGAGAGACAGCCATCTCCTTTTATAGACCGCCGTTCCAGCTACGGAGCCTGATATAACACTTCATGGCTGATCACTGACCACGTCAACCTGCATCATATGCTGAGGCGAACAAGGCTGTTGGATATGGCTGGTTGGCAAACTCAGCTTCTTCGCAGGAACTCCCTGTACTTCAGCTAGCCACCGTTCACCGTGCATCGACATGGTGATACGACTTCGTCGGGACGACCAGACATGCATTAGTGCGGATACGGGATGCTTAACCCAGCATGTAGGACCACGAACATAGCTCACTATAGCGGTCATGAAGAACAGCCTTGCATATCGAGCAGGGATTGTCGGCCCTGGGTCAGTACCAAAACACTCTGCACTACTTTGCACCTCTCTGCACCACTTTGCACCTCTCTGCACCACTTGCATCTCTCTGCACCACTTTGCACCTCTCTGCACCACTTGCATCTCCCTGCACTACTTGCACCTCTCTGCACCACTTGCACCTCTCTGCACTACTTTGCACCTCCACTCCATCCCATGCCCGATGGTAAAGAAGCCGAAGAAATTAGCGCTTTGGGAGCCTTGCGAATAGTACAACTTGGAGAATTTTGCGAGGTGATGCATGGTCAGCAGGTTTAGAAACCATTCGTCGGCTAGAAGTCAATTTGATCACCTCCAGTATGCCAGATTGTTGGTCTAAGCCTAAGAACTCCCACCATCCTTCTCGAGTCGCTTCATCCCTCCGATCCGCTATCTCAGGTTAGTATGTCAAGAGACATGGTTCGCAAACACTACCAACCCAAAAAATGCCCAGATATCAATCTTAATTTTTCTTCTCGCCGCACTGAGGGCAAATCTGACCCTTGTCTGTGATACCGGTGCCATTCACGCACACCTTGCAACCAGAATCGGGCATCCCGTTCCTATGGTATCGCACAATACATCGATGGTGTCTGCCAGGGAAGTCGCTTGGTGTAGATCCAGCCGTAGCGATGGAAAGTTTTAGATGAACGGCTGACTCTGGGTTGTTGCAGGAGATTGTGATGCAATATTTTGACAGTGCAAGTTGCAGAGTCCCTGGCTGTGAGGCACTGACCTGAGAGTTTGTTGAATGGGCGGGAACATGTGATCATAAGTTTGCGCTGATTTATCCATACTGTGTCATTTTGCCGGCTCTGACCGCCCAGCCTCGACAATGTCGGGTGGATTCCAAGTTTACCCCGCGACAACCTCTAACCTGGATACATCGGAACACCATCGTTATTGAGTTCTACGACTCCTTATGCCAAACTTCGATGCTTCCCTGTTTGAAACAACACACATATCGTCCACAGTCACTGTGGACGATGCATCCGCCTTCTTTAGGGAGCATGGAATCTTCTACCATGCCGACACAGTTGTTGCCGAGCAAGCGGAGAAAGTTGGCATTCAGGCTCTCCGCGACCCACGATCTCTTAAGCAGCTCAAGTTCAAAGATCCAGTAAGTACTGCACCACGTGGCCACGTCTTTGTGCTCATTGATATAGCGAGTTGTGCATATTCTTGAAGCCTACGAAGCAACCTTTACCTTCGTTCTTGGCCGCCATCCAGGAGCCTTCTACTGCTACGCGGTGAAGCCCAGCAAAGACCATGCCAACGCAGCCCTCGTTTATATATGGACCGAAACAGCAATTTTAGAATTCTTTCCTGCAACTAATACCAGCCCCCTTAGAGGCGTCAAGGCATCAAACGGGCTGTACCAGGTTCCATATCCATGGTGCCGAGAAAAGCAATGGGTTGAGGACGAAACGGAAAGGCAAAGATTGAAGGAAGAGTTAAAGGAGATCCCTGTTCAATTGAACGGAGGAGGGGTGTGAGTTCAATCTCTACTTATTCTTTCCAGTTCCTAACAGCCCACAGACTTATTGCACACCCTCGCATGACATTCATGGTTGCAAATGGATTCGCGGTCGCCTACGGATGCAAGATGAGAGACGCAAGTGATCCAGATGCATCTCCATCATGACGAACCCTCCCAATACTTTGACATCAGTACCGGAAGGAGGTACATTAGAGAGATTGATGCGCTATGGGGAAGGGGTTGTTCAAGAACCCTTCCAGCTGAGGCTCATAAATTAAAGATTCCATCAGTCCTTCCATATTCGAATCGAAATAGGGAAGTTGCGGATGTGTTGTAAAACCCTGAATTGTTGACCCGATGGCCAAGGGCTCTGGCGCTGGCTTGGAAGACTTGCGTTTCCTTCGGAACTTGAAACTTACGCCAGCTGCAACCTCTACATCTTTCATCACAGTATCGCAGAGCTCCGCCAATCCCGCCGTTGGATGTACGATACATGGATGTTTGCTCAGGAATTCCCTTGTATTTTCGTAGAACTGGTTGCATTGTGGACACGTTTTCTTACAATTGTGATCTATATCAGTCAGCGCACCATCTCGCCAATGAGTCGTAAAGCTTACGCCTTTGGTAATGTCTCGTGTGATCGTGTGGCCGCTTCGATTGTTGCGGGCATTTGTCGCAGCGATATAATACAGGTTGCGTCTTTCGAGTACGTCGCGGCTTGCGAAGGTTCTCACCAAGAGGTGCGGTTCCGGTTGAATTGCTCTGCGACCGAGGCCTCGTTGTGATGTGTCTGTCGGTCGCAGATGGTATGGTGGGCAATCGGCAAGATAGCTTGAGGAGCTGGGCCTGAGCAGTAATTAGCGTCAGCATGTAGGGTGCATGCAGTAAACTTGCTTGGTGTTTTTGAACATGTTCATTCAGATTCACGTCCGTAATGAGCTCAGAGCACACATCGCATGGGAACATCTTCGAGTCATCTTAAGCGTGTTGGAGGAGGGAAAATGAGGCAAGCCAGTTTGACCTGAGATTGATTTACCCCGCCAATTGACCCAGTTGGACAGATGGGGCAATGCATGTCTCTGTCGTTCATCCACTCAGCTCCTTGCTATGCCACATCAACTCCTAATGACGGCCTGGCAATTATACCACTTTTTGCAAGGTCAGGGTCAGACATGACTTTGACCACGGAAAATTTCATTACTCTTCCTACAACAATTCCGATTCACTACCATGAGAAGGAGCACTCCATGATGTCTTGACAAATGCTACCTTTGCGAGGAGGACATTCTTGCATCAAGGATGATCAGGCGAGAAGGGGTGGGAGGACATCTTGTCATTGTGTCAGAGTATCAGTTAGCGCAACTTTTGCTGTAGGCCAACAGCCCATAACGGGGCCTTCAGGTAGTGGTTTCCGAAGTGTGTTACGTCCGCGCGCGGCCTCTTGCGTTGTACCCCATATTCTGCGTGGAGGGCGGCAGTGGTCGTTCTGTTACCAATACTGTCGGATCCGCACTTTTTGCAGCTCATGTCGAATACCGTGTCAGGTCGAAACGGATGCTTAACGCGTTCTTGACGAGTCAATCGCGTTAGGTCGTGAAGCTGACGAACTTCGGGGGGGTATCTGAATGAGAAACAGAAACAGCGTTTACCCAACTTTTTGCACTACTCTGCAACCCCTGCAGCACCTGCCGTATCTGCACCAATCCGCACCATTCTTCACCAACCTGCACTACTTTGCACTACTTTGCACAACTCTGCACCTCCTGCACCACCTGCGCCACGGGAGAGACAAAGGTTGCGGCGCTTGAGCCGCGAGCAACCACATGGGGCGATGTGCAGGAGTAAAGCTTAGGCCAGAATCGGCCCTGCTAAAAGATCATACTGGGGGTATGATATTGTCTCAGAGATTACAGTCCACAATTGATGCAAGGGAGAACCAAGAAAAGTGGCAGCTTGAACCATTTGTGGCTATTAACTAATGTCGTACAGGGACACAGCTGAGCATGGCGCCTGATTAGTCAGCTGTTGCACCAAGTCGCTCAGGTTCACATACTAGCGAGCTCAACCATTAACAACAGGTGAGCCAATCATACTCATAATTCCGCTAACCCGCATCGGGTCAACCTAACACAAGTTGACGCGGCATCGTCCAATCACAGCTCGTAGCTAGTACTAGCGGAGAGGGCAACATAACACGTTCTAATTGGATCGTGGGGATCAGTATCGAGATTCTCATCACTTTCACATGATACTGTAGCTGGCAGAGACACTGTAATAATTTCATGTTTGCAACTGCAGCAGCAGAGCACAGATCTTGCTTGCCCCAGCCACCGTCAGGCGACACCATGCTTGGCTGGAGACCCCCGCCTTTTCCGTATTTCTAAGCTGATCCATCACTGCTCGGTGATTGATGGATGCTGCCCGACAGTGTGCATGTCTCTCCACGCATATAGCAGGTCACCAACGCCCGGCATCAATGTCGTACGCGGGAAGTTGACGAGCAGAAGAAACCGTTTGTTCACGGTCGACCTGGTCCAATTTTGTCATTGATCGCTTAAACAGGTAATTCAAGGCTATTTGTTGAGTTACCACCGCTGCACGTTCTTAAGCGGTTGATATTTGCGCGTTCGAGGACATCGTGACCATGTTGTGTGACAGTGCCTTAAGCCTTCGGCTGGTCGACTTGTATCGTGCCCGTTGGGAGTCTCGCCCCCAGGGATAGGGACAAGCGGACAAGAGACGGTAGCATTGCAGGCTAGCATTTCCTTGCCGTCAAACTGCTCGAAATGTGAGGGACTGCGTGGATAATGATACTGTAGACGTACTGTGATCGTCCTTTGGATGGAAATGGTCCCCCAATCTTGTTGTTCGTGACCGACAGACAGATCCATACTGGCAAAAGTGTTTGTAAGACATACAAAGCGAGACAGATAAAGTGAGAAAGATGAGGTGAGATTCATGACGGGGAGCAATCGCATTATTGGCATGAATGTCCATGTTATAAGGCCGAGGAACGATGCATCACCCACTCTGCTCAACGCTTTGTGCATGGGTGCTCCCACACCCTCCTTATTCAAGTCAGCCATTTATTCAACTCCGAACTGTGATCAACATGAGGACGCTTCAGCTTTTGCTTTTGCTTACAATTCGAGGTTGTTCGGCGAGGAGGGTTGTCTCCACAGGCGCGTATACGGTCCAAGAGCCCCGGATGACACAGAAGACTTGGAAGCTGTGCTTGTCGGGAAATTAGCTTGGCGTGATGAGTGGTCCACCGTTCTGGCGTGGAAGCAATGGTGTGCTAGTCATACAGGGATTGAAGAAGATCCGGTTGTTGGGCCAAATCTGGAAAGTGTAGATGGACAGCCACAGCTCCAGCCTCTCCAAGGTGTCAGCAGATTCTGGAATCAGCCCACGGCGCTCGAGGAGTCAAGACGCTCTCGTTTCCTCGCATTATGTGGGCTCATCGGTGTTCGCAGAAGACGCTTCACAATTTTCTTTCTTGAAGTCCCGCGAGCCTATATAATTTCACTCCTGGCAAAACCCCTCCGCCAGCTTTCCTTGAAGAGGGCATACTTCGCTAATCTCAAGATGAACTCCCGGAGTTCATCTTGCCAACTCTGCCATCAGCCATCATCTCTTTGGCTTCGTCATTCTCAAGACCATTTCGGTCACCTTCGAAACCCAAACCCAAACCCAAACCCAAACGCCTCCTGCTTCGGAAAGTCCCAGCCATTTTCGATGTCTACTGACATGGTTTTAAATCCGACAAGCCCTGTGCCAACGTACCAGGGGTACGTCAATAGCACTTTCGATGCACTCCTGCTCTTTGAGGCTTGTCTCACTGGCTACTTGAGCCATGTGCCACGTCGTCCTTATGATCGTGAGCGTCAGGCACTCATCCAGAGCGGCAACGTATTTATCTACGAGGAAGAAGCATCCGGCATGAAACGATGGACGGATGGGATCACCTGGAGTCCGAGCCGGATCCTCGGTAACTTTCTCATCTATCGCGAGCTTGACGAGCCTTCTCGGTCAGGCGAGAAGAAGCGCGCCCTCAAGAAAAACAAACACTCATCAGGGGGAATCAGCAGACCGAATACATTCCCTCGCATCGTTGCACAGCTACCGCCCGTTGGCATACCCGTCCCATTCGAAGACCAAGAAGCCCTAAGCAAGGTCTTGCTCGGTTCTTTGGTGGAATCGTACAACTTCAAGGCTGGAGGCTTGATCAGGAAGACTATATCCGTCACGTCAATGGTGTGGCTCATCATCTTGTTAGCTACTACTCGGTTGACGATATTATCGAAAACCGACTCCGGCGCCCTTCTCAAGACGGATTCTTCCAGGCCATCACGCCAAGATATGAGCTTTTCCAGAAGGAAAACTTTCGTGTGAGTCTTGAGGAGTTCGACAGTGAAGATGGCTTCCCATACCATCACAGACATGTTGTCACGGGGCAACTACAAATTATGGGTGATGCGGTGGTGCAAGCCAATGCCTCCGGATACACTACGCCTGGTGCTCCTCTCCCGGCAATGCCCCAGTTCTCCCTTCCCTGTGCGCAGATGACAGCCGGACACAGTGCTGCGCTGCCAGCTTACCTTGGAAGTGAGGTCCATTCGCAACAGATGCAGTCACAATGGCAACTGCAGTTGCAGGCAGGGAACCAGCCACATCACCAGCGGCAGCCATTATCGCCGCCAGAGCACATGCGGACACATCACCAAATGCAGCAAATGCAGCCAACACCCCAGAGCTCTTTCCCGGCCTCTTTCATCATGGACGCTCAAATGAACATGACCATAGACCAGGATCCTCGGTCATGTGGAACACAGCAAATTATACTACAGGAGGCTCTGTAGCCGAGGATGAGAATCGAACGGGATGCCTGTGCCGTTCTCCCATTCATGCATTTTCCTATCGTCCTGTCATCAGGAGACTCGCCATGGGCACCGACCTTCGATGGTCGGGACAACGCAGAGATTGAGAAGGGCAGGATGAGACTGCGTGGGGGATGATTTCAGGTTGGGTAATGTGGAGAATGAGCAAAAGGTGGTGGTTGGCGACGGCAGACGAACTGCACTTTCAACTGTTCTTCCTTTGTAGTAGGCTCATCGTTTGCATGGCAAATGCTTTTACCCCGGTCTTCTTATGCATGGCGTGTGCATATTTGCAGAATCAGCAGCGAGGTACTTTCCAGCCATTTGATAGCCTGAAGTACATCGTTTACTAGGACGGTCAAGCGCATTCTCTCGGTGGGTCACAAACGGCTCCATGTATTGTGTGAACATCGCGCAACGCAACGAGTTGTGTCGAACAAAGGGGGTGGAAATTGAACCCCCCACCCTCACTCCAGGCAGGTGATCCTTGACGGGCCGGCTGGGGGCGAACCCGGCAAGTGACCCCTGTTACGAGCCCAACCTATGCTGATGACTCCACACATCCCATAAGGTCAACAACATACTGATGCCTATCTCGGGGACATGAGGCTCTGCACACAATGATTGAAGCTGAGTTTCATTTGGCACAAGCGGGTGGCGGTCTAAACAGATCAACTGCAGGAATGACATTGCCAGTCTCACTGATTCGGTAGCTTTCAGGGTGTCCACAAGGCATCTGTTCGCTGAAGCACCATCTTTTATGGAGTTGGCCAGCAGAGGACAAGCATCAGGCAATATCTGGCGCGCAAAGACCACCATCGACACTCATGCAAAGTCATGGGAGCGACTCAACGTAGCTCTTGCCACTTCGCCATGGTTCCTTCCTACTCTCGCTCAGTGTCCCCATCCCAATCCGCATCCTCAGGCATGTTGCCGACTGAGGCTTCAGCCCAATCGTCTTCATCACAATCATCAAAACTAGATTGTGGGAGAGCCCATTTCCACGCGTCGAGGTACTTCCAGGTCACGAAGACTGGCATATCGTCGGGCAGTTCATATCGCAAGATCTGTGTTTTCTCCGTGACACGGTTGAGCTCATCAAGTAGAGCACGCTTCTCAGCAGGCGAATCAGGGGATGACGTCGAGCTGCCATCCTGAAGACTGAGCTGGATCGGAAACTTGTGGAGTGGTCGCGGGCAGCTGCCAATGTGGCAACCATAGAGAAAGGTGGCCCTGTGACTAAGCTTGTCGGTGGTCGTTTCGATCATCTGGCCAGTGCTAGGTCTCCCCATGGCTCTCTCGATGACTTGGAGACGTTTATCGTAGCACCCAAGACTGTAGTCTGAGCCTGACAGCAGCGGAATCTCGTATTCCAGATTGAGGTAAAAGATGCGGGCGTGGAGACGAAAATCAAAATCCATAGCAAAAGATGCGGAAGATTCATAGTGAAATGCGAGAATATATGAGATGAATCCCCGTCTTCAACACTTTCGGCGCAAGGAGGATCGTGCTGTTCACTTATAGCTTTCCAGACTGAGTGAGAAATGCTGGGTACGTACTGAGAATCGCCTGTTCCGACTTGCTCTCATCGTTGGGTATGCCTGCATGGCTCACCATGTGTCTCCTCTGCACAAGCAAGCTAATCCGTGAGTCTGTCGGTGAGCGGTTGACAAGCCGCATCTGGCAACCGGGCAAGGTAACCATCCCATTGGCTTCCTCACTGGTCGAGATATGCGTATGCGTGCTCATCACATCACCAGGCGCTGTCCCCTGGTATTGTGAAGCAGGGGGTTGACCGGTGAGCCTCATCAAGCAGCAAGTCGATGCCGAAACTAAGCCTTGTCATATATGTGCTTCAAGTAGGCCTCACTGCGGCCTGGTGGTGATGGCACCCAAACTGCATTAGCAAGCTCGCTTATGCGAGAGCCGTTGCAGGATGTATCATCGTACGCACCTAGGCACATCAGAGTGGTTGTTTGCCTCACCGACACCGTTATGACAGCTGCGGCACAGTAGCCTTTGAAGTCGGTGACCGATGAATCGAGCCGGTCTTGCTGCAGGCTGGTGGTGCTCTCAAGTTGCATTGGCCAAGTCGCTTATGCAGGAGACCATGCAAGACAAAACCCTGTTGGCTGGAACTATCGCCTGCGATGAGAGATGGCTGGAGCCTAGATGAGATTGGGTACTGACAACGACTGAGGGATCCCAAAGGTTGATGCCGTTTTGTGTATGCAAGTGCACGGGCGCCCAGAACTACGCGTATGCAGGGGCTGCAGTGTGACCAACATTCAGACACTCTGAATCATATTTCGTAGCCTTGACCAGCCTTAGAAGGCGGCACTCTTGGTATAGAACAAGGGTCTACCCAGAGCTGGACCTAAACATGGGGGTCAGATCTTATTCGTTAGCCTTCTGCACCTTCTTTCACCCTGTGGCAGACATTCCCATCAGTATCATCGCTCCTCTAGCAAGTCGATCATGGCGACCAAGAAGATGTATTTTCTGGCGAGGGACTGGAAAGGTGAGCCACATATCTGTCATTTCTACAATATGTTCTAATGAGGGTAGATCTTCGCAGGCATTACGAAGGAATAAGTCTTCCACTACAGACTCTCAAAGGAAATGGTGTACCATCTACTGAGCATATCTTCGTTAAGGAGCCGGGTCCTGGAGGAAAACGTGACCAAGTTTGCCGCCGCAAGGTGCTGAGCGATGATGAAGAGGTCTTTGCAATCACCGACTTCGCGATGCCATCAGAATATGTTCCTTGGGATGATTTGAAGAAAGCGCCGGTTATCAACGGTACCTAGCTCCGACAGACCTTCATGTTGACTCTGTTGCGCTTAGAGACGTTGCGTGGGGATGTGGGTAGCCTTGCTTGTTGAGAGTCCCAAGCCAAGCCGACGACTGGTTGAGAAATTCTTTGAACCTAGCCACCCTATGCAATACTTTTACATATCCGCGAGAGCAATATCAATTCAGATTCACTGTTCACATCTACTTAGCATGTTGCGATATTGCTATTGCCACATAACACGCGAGGATCACCACGTGCCCGGTGCCGCAGGCGCCGAGGGGCTCTCCGCCTTGTGCTCATGCTCTTTTATCCCACCCCAACCTGGTTTCTTCCCGATGTTATCCTGTGTGCCATGCTTGAAGCTAAAGGGCTCCCGTATGGACAGGGTCGCAACCGTGGCGTATGATCAAGGTCCGGCATGGAGCGGCTTGCGTCCCCATACAGCGTACCTAGCACGAATCAGTCTCTGTCATCCCATGGTCTGGAGAAGCGTACATTATTGACACTGGGAAGTGTTTGTGTTCCTTGAGATCTTTGCGGACTCGTGCCAAATACACGCCCAATTCCTCATTCGTCAATGTCAAGTGGCGGGTGAACAGCGCAGAGCTAATACCGTTGAGGTGGTTCATAAGCATCTCGCCCATCATGCCACCGACCAGTCTCAGCTTGTGATCCTTCGTCCAGCCTCCGATTGGGACCAGTCGTACTTCCGCCGTGACCGTGTCAAATCCCGCCTCTCTGAGCATGTTCGCAAACGAAGGGGCGACATCGATGCGCCGACCGGATATTTCCGCCGCTTTCACCATATTGACCGACCAGTCGTAAAGGTAAGTCGTCTCGAACTCCTTATTGCTACCGTTGCCGAAGAGTGGATAAAAGTGGTCTTGAATCTCGAAATAACCCCCGGGCTCCAGGCTGCTGCTATTTGTTAGCGAGAGACCCCAGACCGGTCCTTGAAACCTACTCGAATGCTTGTCGAGCGAGGGTCCCCCAATCAGCAATAGACCCGATCATGCCCCGACTGAAAATCGAGCGGAACTTGTATGGCCATGTCCACTGCTGCTCGATATCGTCTATCTCAAATTCGCAGTTTGGCGGCATCCTAAGGTAAGTGTCAGTGCTGAGTGTTGGGAGTCCTGGCCAACCCACCACTTAGGTTGAATCGGGCTCAAGTCAACCCCGACAACGTGCGCATCTGGGTGCTCATCCGCTTTGTAACTAATCAGCCTGAGAATCAACAGAACGTCTCGAGTGAGCTGACCGTAATTGATAGCCCATGTGCCAGTGCCTGTTCCCAGATCGAGGACTCGTCCCCCCGGGCTTGTGGATGGGTGAAACACCAACTTGTCGTCGAATGTCGACAGGAAGATATCGTGCATTAGCTCTGATGTATGTTCAGTTCATTGTCCGAAATGTTTATCCGAACGTTATTTCCTACCAAGTCTTTCCTGTTCCTCCTACAGACTGTGAGTGCATGCGAGACGTCTTCGGATGGATACTAACATCGTCGTTCGGGAATGGATATTCTTGAGCCATGTTAGCAACTGTTCGTGGGCCGATCCTGACGACTTACTGCCTGCATGATACCCATGGTACCTGCGACCGTTCTCGAAATGATAGTTGGTAACGTCCGACGAGAGTGACTGCCTTGATGAGCCATTCTACTGTGAATGTTAGCAAGCATCTGGGTGAGAAGCTCACAACGTACATCTTCGACGGCAGAGTCCACCACAGGAGACGAAGGAATGACCTCACTGAACGGTTCGGCTGCGGAACCCTCATCGGGATGCGGAAAACTCATTGCATCAGCCGGCGCTTGCCATGTCGTGTAACCGAGAGGTGCAGGAATATGTCAAGAGGAGGACAGCACACAGCACACAGTCTTCAACTACTCCAATCAAGGCTGTCTCGCGTCGGCCACGAGCAGCCACCTACACACTTTGGGGACATCTCCAGCGCTAGTCATTGCCACTTCGGGTGACCCTTGTGCAGCGTGTCAAGGAATGTTCCCCCTACCCTCGCCCGTTCGCCTTGCATTGAGGCGGAAAGTGGACACTCTAGGCATACCAGCCCCGTCACTGAGTGATGCTAGTGAATACTAGTCGAGTGGTGATCCCTGTCAGCTTGTTTATACGTACACTCGGGGGTCGGTTAGATAGCAAATTGCATATATCTGCAGATTGACCCCTGTATCTTGGGAGGCCTTGAGAATTGCGCCTTCCAAATTTCATACTAGCACAGATTGACGCTGGCAATAACCAAGACCTTGCGCATTCTCCCCAGCAAATTCCCACTGGCTTCGGTTTGGTCTCCCCAATTCACGTTGACTCTCCATTTACATGCTCGAAAGTCACCTTTGGCTCACATTATCCCAACAATCTAGTGGTATGGACGCAGGACCTGACGTGAAGATCCAGTTTCTTGTCGGAGGCAAGCTGCTGGACCTTGAAGCCGCGGCAGAGAAGCTTCCTCATGAAGTCTCCGAAGCGATCAAACTCGCCTCTTACACAATCACCAGAGTCAACCTTCAAAGCATCTTTTCTGAATCTTTATTGTCGGAACGGTCCAAGACCCCGTATCGTCTGCATGCAGTGCTGGCGAGCTGTTCTCAGAAGCTACTTTCAGATGACTCCCTGGAGATGCAATTCTTCCGCGGGGGAGGCATCCGGGCCGTCGTCGCACTCGCAACAGCTCTGGACAGTCAAACGGCGAGGACATTAGTTTCACTGTCTCCATACGAACGAAAGACCCTAATCAATTCCATTGAGAAGATGCAGTCGCATGACGACTTCCAACGTATCTGCTTCAACGCTCGAAGATGGGATCTGTCCAAACCCGTGGATCCGACGCATCTGCCCATAGCCCGTCCAAAACACTCGGAGTATCTCGCGGCTCCGGATAGTGTCCCACCGTCATCCAAAAAAAAGCGACGTCGGGCAGAGGACAAAACCCCACGCGATTATCAGGCGTTGTCCTCTGGCATTGGCTTAAATGTCATCGATTCTCTCGCCGGAGAGGACGTGGAGGAAGTACCAGATGCCGCTTGGGATCAGACCGGTATGAAATCAAGCATTCTGTGTGCGTCGTGTGCTCATTCTGACCAGGTGATTACCCCCTTGATCTTGATATGCTTCTTTTCGATTCGATAGGCTCAGGGAACACGAATTCAGGCGACTTCAATTTTTCCTAAAAACAGCCAACACAAATATGGTGGCTCCCTCCTCAACTACCAGCAAAGGCGGTTCAGGATAAGAGTTTCTCTCGCCAGGCTTAACATATCTGCCTTCAACTGTCGCACGGGCCGGCCCATTCTCAAGCAGCAAAATTACCTCACTGGGATCCGTTTGTTGTATGGTTGCGTGCAATCGCTCACTGCAGGGCCCTCGACATCGAAGAAGAAAGGCAAATTTTCCCTGATGCTGAAAATCGTCAGTCCCATCAAGACACCAAGGCTTGCTGGCTTACATCGATGATGCCCCAGCGTAACAAGTTTGTTATCTGCTGGTCACGTTCGGGATGGCGGCACTGGCTGAAGCATGCACTCTTTCGGTACGCAACCCAGTGCTCTTCCTCGACTTCAACAAGCCAAGTCGCTAGCTCAGTAAGGGATGCCGAGATGCCTCGGAGACGCGAATCTTCGGCCATTGGTTGCTGATATTGCGCAGTCGTCGACTATACCTCTTCCCCGCACCCGAAGCGCGCTCGGAGTGCATGTGTACTAGTCGAGTCACGTGACAGTGAGGAATTGGCGAGCTTGCTGTGACGGTGGCTCGAGTTATATCGTCGTATCTCTTGATCCATGCTAGCTCACCGACCTTGTGGGCCTCGACTGCTGCTGAGATGGAGTCCTCGTTGATCTCGAACGGGGAGCGGGATCCTTCGTCGAGCGGGCCGGTCTGTGACACACTTGTCAAGGGCATGCACTACCAGTTTGGTGCCGTTCAGAATTGGTTGTCAAGCATGGCTGTCAGTATTTTCGACATGGGCTCCCCAATATGTTCCCACTCGAAAAGTTTCAGGCCAAAAGTCGTCAGATTTCTGGCGGGTGTCTGAGATCAGCCGTGGCTGCGAGCGCACCAGGGAGCGGATTGGGCCACAGAGCACGGTTGCTCAAGCTCTGAGCGGTAGTTTGTCTGACCGTCGACCATCGTCAATGATGGCAAATCAATCGCCGCCCCCGCTTTATCGATCGGAGGGAAATGGCAAAACTTCGTCAAAGCGGTTTAGGACCTTGAATCACCTTATGGACTGGGACATAGCCCAAGGCTTGACCCTGCACGTGTGCTGTTCCAGATTCATCGAATTGCTAAGAAGTCTCCTGTCTAGCCGTTTCACTACCAGTTCATGACCGCCCACCCCAGTCCGTGGATTGTGTCGATAATCCAAGGGGATAGGTCTTTAACGTGGAGTCTGATAACGATCTTCTTCACGGAAGACATGGATTTTAGCTGCGCATTAATTTGCAGCAGTGCCTCTCGAACAAACTGAGAGTCGTCCTCGCCCGCCTTTGCCAGGAACCCTAAATTCTCGTGGGAAAGTTGCATTTCCAGTGTTGATAGGTTGGTGAGCTTTTCTTGAAGAAGGCTCAAGCTCTGGAAGCTGTCCTCTCTAATCCTGACTGCTTCCGACTGTTCTTGTGCCTTCTCCAAAACGGGAAAACTGATGCAGAGGCGGGATATCAACTCTGCATTGGGAGATCCAATACACTTCAGAAAAGATCGCAACAAAACGTCTCTCTGCTGCGGCTTGTCCATTAAATAGAAATAGTTCTGGCCGTATAAGACTTCCTTAGCCTCGGCATATATTTGACGGTTGGTATATAGTAATGCAAGCCACCGTCTTGGTTTGTCGGGCGCAAATGTTTCAACTTCAAGTCCGAAATCCTGGAAAAGATAGATTGGGTGTCCCACCACGAGAACTCGATTGTATATGTTCTGGCGGACCATTCTAGACAGTCCCAGAAAGCTTGCCTCCCTAGAGGCTTCTGGCTGAATGGCGTCTCTAGTTCCCGAGATGGGGTGGCGATGTGGTGCATCCATGCCTTCAGGGTCCATCTTAAACTGGAGCGCTGATGTAGGTTTTGCTTTCTCTCGTCTCAGATCTCGTGCCGCCGCAGTACGTTGAAGTTTGATCGATAAAAATGTCGAGGTTGCCGGGCATCTCAGGGATGGTCGCAAATGAACGAACCAAACTTTGACTAGAACTCAGCTTGAATAGGGCACTGCGAGCAGTGGATGACCGGGTAATGAGACCGGCCGCGGTACATGTGATAGCGGGTTCTGCTAGGTTTCAACGTTCCAGCCTATCTGGAAGGTCAAGCAGCCAACCGTTTTCTGTCGTGTCGTCGTAGTAGTAGAAGTGCTGAGCGTGTGCGTCTAGGTACGGCGTGCTGTAAGATCTTCAATAGCCTTCACATGGAGATGACATACTCACCAGCGTGATGCTCGTGACAGGTCTGGAAGTGCGGCTCGAGGAGGGATAACTTGAAATGACGATGCACGAAGAAAGTTCAAAAACGCTCGTAGTGTTTGAGAACGGAAAACTGAATCTACAGCCTTTTCAGTGCGTCAGTGCGGGGCCTTGATAAGGCACGAAGCGGGGACCGTTCACCTCTCGACGCCCCTCTCCTCCTTATCATCAAGCGCAACGCCCTTGAGTACAAGGTGGCAGAAATGTGTTTCTCGCCGAATTACAGGGAAGAGGCTTCTTGCAACAGCATCAACAAGGCTTTTAATTAACAGCCAGCTATGAAGACGATGGAGACAAAGCCAGCGGAAATCCATGTGTGCGGGCTTACCCCACCTTGACAAGAACACGTCACTGCTTGCCCCGCCCAAGGCACTCTGGCTTGAAAATGGGTACAGTCGTGGAGAATCACCTCGTGAAGAGAATGATTCGAGTCTGGGCACAACCAGTGGTCTAACTAGTAAGGCTACTAAACATCGACAAAAGAATTCTATCAATCGCTTTCCGATGACGTCCCCAGCAACGCAAAAGGAAGGATTCCGCCATAGGCTACGCGAGCGTTTCAAACCCTTACGCTCGAAGTCGCATAGTCCATCCGACCGTGGCACCATTAACCCGCCCCAAAGCCTTCATCAAGGCCCTGACATTAGGCCCATGTGAGAATTATATCGCCCCAACTCATTAGCGAAGTTGTGCTCATTCATACATCGTCATCAGCACAGTCCCAAGCTCCCAATACTCTCCACTTACAGCAAGCTCGGTGCCTTCTAATCAATCGGATGATACCCCCGGAGAGTCGTCCAACACCAACCATGACACAGCTCGAAACCAAACGGACGAAACTATTCTCAACGCCACATATTCTGACCCGAGCAACTTCACTAGTCCGTCTATTGTTGTTGATCGTGTGGACGATACTATCGTTTCTCTAGACCTATGGAGTACCGCGTATCGTGAGGCGGTCGAAAGTCTCGGGGAGGAAATTGACATTGCCATTCTCAAGGGCAGAAGAATTGAGGAACTTTTCAAGCAGCTCAGGGAGATTGACAACGACGCAACCCAGGAGTCAGCTTTCCTGAGGGGTATGAAATACCTGCAATCTATACAGGTACCCCTTGAGAGATTCAGGCTGGTGCTGGACCTGGCCAGTCCTCTCGCGAGCCTTGACCCAGCTGCATCAACAGTTTTCGGTGTGGTCCGAGGTGTGACAGCGGTAAGCTCAGTGCACACATATCCCCAACTACAGTCTGCCAGAGGTAAACTAATACTTATTTATAGATTGCTATCAGTCTTTCAACTGCCGACCTGGAGTTTGCCAAGCAAATCGCGGAAATGCTTGAGCAGATTGATTACATTGATGACTGTGATACGCTTGGCCAGAAGGCTGAAAAAAAAGACATTCACAGAGTAACGGGCCAGTTCTAATTAACCTTGCAAACTCTTCCTAACATTTTGCAGGCGCTCGTCTTAGTGTATAAAAAGTTGATCGAGTTCTATCAAGCAGCATTAGAGCTTTTATCAAGAAAGGGCGCGAAATTAGTCATGAGTTTGGTCTTGCAGAACAGTCGTCTGCCCAGCATCGTTCAAGACTTCCTTAAACAGGCCGACACTCTTCAAAAGATTATACAGAAAGCGACGGCGGAGATTGCCGAAGATATTAGAGCTATGCTCTATGACCAGGAAAGTGAGTTACTATTGTTCAAATTTAGTCTATGCTTTCTTACACGGCCTCAGTTGCTAGGTGGCTAAGCAGTGGCAACATGACACGGCAGAGTCACTACCATGCCGTCCTGAAGGAACTCCGAGCGGATCAAGCTTGCGAATTCTTGCTAGCAGATTCCACCTTCATCAATTGGTATCGTGCTCAGAATTCCGAGCAGTTGGTGCTCCTTGGTGAAACGGGCTCTGGGAAGACCGTTACCATGGCATTCCTCGTCGACGAACTAAGTCGGAGAAGCACGCAGCTACACCCACAGCCCAAGGTGTGCTATTATTATTGCCGAGATGATGGCACTGGACAAGCCGTCCAGATCTTCTCTTGTCTGATTTTATCGCTTCTTGAACAACTCCCCGGCCTAAAGAAAAAGTTCTACGAATGGTACAAGCAGGCCCAGGCTTCTGGAAATTTCGATCCAGCAACTGATTCCAAACAATTGGAAGAGTTTCTAATAAGGTTGCTGCAATCAATCGACCGTCCACTTTTTTTTGTCATCGATGGCCTCGATGAGTGTGATAGAGCCTCTCGAACCATTCTTATCAAATTCTTACAAAATATATCGCACAAGGTCCCCAAGCATAAGACGATCTTGTCTTCCCGCCCTCAACAAGAAATCCTGGACGAGATGGACGGCATACTTGAGATCAATCTAAGTCGCGACGCGAAGCGAGATGGCATTATCGTTGAGAAAACTGTCGAGAAGCGATTGCCCTATCTGTCGAAAGACGTCAAGACACTCGTCATAGAGAAATTATCTCGTTTGGCTCAAGGAAGCGCCATATGGACGAAAATGATAATTCAACTCATCGAAGTCCGTGGTATTAGGGCGCTTGGTCCCATGCGACTTTTTTTGTCGAAACTTCCGCTGCCTGGGCAGCTCTCGCAGCTTTACGCCACCTTATTCTCACGATGCACTTCCGATGATCCCGAGAACAAGGACCTTGCCAGCACAGCTTTGAGAATTCTTGCCATCGCCCGCAGGCCCCTGAGCATACTAGAACTCGCATGGGCAACTGCATTGGGGACCACTGAGCTAGAAGTGAGCACCATCACTGCGCTTGGTGATTTGATAGACCATCAAAGAGTGTTGAGCCTTGTTTACCCATTCATTACCCGACTGGATTTTAGCGACGTCAAAGCCCGTCAAGTTCAGCTTATACACCAGTCGGTGAAGGAATTCATACTGGAGGAGCGACCGGATTGGCCTTACCTGCAAACTCCAGCTGCCTCAACGACAACCAATCAAGGGCCTCTTCATCAACGAGTGGAGAGCCTTGAGGGACTTCTTTTAAGCATTTGCATCAAATATCTTCAGTTGGATGAAATCAGCGCCATTAAGATGTTTTCTGAAGAGCAAGTGGCAATCGAAGCGCTGCCTCAGAATGCCGATCTATTCGACGACGATTCACTGCCCGCCGAGTATGATCCATATTGCTCGTGGGAAGCCTGGGAAGAGGATATGATTCGCTACGACCCCACCGAACGTGGCTTCGGGGAGTTCTTCGTCTACGCTTCATCCTACTGGATACATCACTTCAGCGCAGTCAAGAGTCAGCCTCTTCCGAGCTTGTTCAGCATAGAGAATCTGTGCCGAGCTGGGTCGATACGGCTCGACAACTGGATTCAGCAAAACCGACGGCCGGATTGTACAGTCCAGCCCAGATTTGAGTTCGACAGCAGTCTGTATGACCCCCTTAGCATCACCTCGCTCTATGGCTCAGAAGCTATGCTACGTGGAATGCTTGAGAACTCAGACTTTACCAAAGACAATTTCCTTCCGAATTCCGTTTTAGGGGCCGCCAATCAGATTCTTCAGTGGGGTGATTTATCCAGGCTGAAGATACTCCTCGAGAGTAACCATGGCCATCGACTTCTCAACCTTGGCTTCTTCCGACTCATTATTGAACGACAGTCCTCTCGGGTTGCGCCATGCGATACTTGGGACTCGGTGTTTGATCATGTCGACTATGTGCTAGATAGCTTGGCTAGGGAGCAATGGGGCAATGAACTGCTGTGCGTGGCTACTGGCGCAGGTTGTATGCCAATCGTCCAACGGCTTCTGGTGAGAGCCCAGCATAACGCAGAACTCAAGAACGAGTTGATGAGAGGCCTCATGGGCGACGATCCTCAGCAGAATGCTTTGCGCATAGCTGTGCGGCTTGGTGATTTGGACATGTGTCGCTTCTTGGTCCATACTGGCGGCATGGATCCTCTTTCAGCTATGACACATGATGATGATGGCAGGATCATTTTGAAGGATGAAACACATCAGAACGAGAACAACTCGTTGAAAATTTTGCATTATCTTTGCGATAATATAGCATCGGCAGAGACCGTATGACGGCTTCATTAGTAACACTGCTACACCATCTTCCTCAGCGCAACCGATGCTGCACAAGCGAGTGGTAGAATAATTCTGCGATTCAGATGATGAAAACTTTTGCAAGGTAGGGTGCGGACGATAGGCGATGGTTGAAAAGAATTAGCGACTTGAGAGGCATTTGTATATGAAAATGTACACGAGCGAGTTCGGAAGAGTCTCACACATACAGGCTGATTACGAATAAATACATGTCTTCCAGTCGGCAGCGCTCAAGCTGATAAATCGCTGTAACGAACGGTGCTATCCGAATTGATTGCCAGAGTAGCGTTATTCGGGATGTGGACGTGTTCAGCCTTCGCGATCGGATTGGTGTCGTTCCACAGGACCCAAGACTCTTTGACGATACAATAATGAACAACGTATGGTACGGGAATATCACAGCGTCGGACAAAGAGGTGTGTAAGGCTTATCGCGCTCCCTGCATCCACGATCAGATTAAGGGCTTCACGCAAGGGCTACAAAACCAGGGTTAGTAAGAGAAACCCTGCTACAGGTATCAACAACACATCGACATAGTACTACATGGAACATGTAAGTTCGAGGGGGGAGCGGACAGATAAAACAAGCGAAGCCGCGGCTGTGGGGAGACTGTAGGTACACGGAACCACACAGTGTGTTTTAGACGAAGCACCGACCGCGCCCCAGCACAGAGCCACGAAGCGGGAGTCTAAGAGGAGAGCACGAAGGGACTTATGCATACAGAGCAAACAAATCTCCTTCAACAGTAGGCACGCAGATTAGACAAAGCGGCAGGAACCATGCTAAAATCCTCCACTCGGTTCACGTCTTCTGTTTACTGGGCGTCAGAGCTTCTGCGTGAAGCTCGCAGACATTACCATGCGTTGAAGGTGGTCAAGTCCTTTGACGCGACAAGGGGGCCAATCTTGTCTGTTCTGTATGGTGTATGGTACCGATCGCAGCATGCCGTGTGTCTGGTGCCTGCTTCGTGTGGAGGATCACGCCGTTCTGTCGGGTGACGCGTCGTTGTGGGACCTTGCAAACTTTTGTCGGGGACGACAGATGCTAGGTCACCTGTCTGTGCTGTAGCGTAGATGTGTCGATGTATCGATATGAGTTGTTTGGGCTTAGTCGCTGTGAGACGTAGAACTGGCCTGGGTCAAGTGCGGCGGTGCTGGATACAGTGCGTAGGTGTGTCATATTTCGCGGCGTGCTTCTTGATATTTGCGGTGGTCGGGGCTTGCTGTAAGACACAACTGACCTCCACGGGTGACAAATCAACGCCAGGGGAGCATTACGATCCGTGGAGGCCATTGTGCCCACAAGAAGGCGTTCTCGGCGCTGTCGCGTTCTTCGATTCCAAAGATTTCTTTCCCGCTGTTTGTTGCTTTCAAAACAGGTTGATTAAGGTACCAGTTACAGGAGCCGTTGCGCCTGGCATGCGTATCACGTGCTTTCAAACCACCATGATCGGACGATTCTCGGCTGATTACTGTAGGCAACCGACCCTTTTTCCTAAGTCAACTCCTCTATAAATGACCCTGAGCCCATTGTTTTGTTGTGAGGCACTGTCGCCTAGAATTCTCCTTATCAGCAACCTCTATAGCCATGCCTTCTCATCCCGTCGAAACTTCCGCCCTTCCCGCAACCTTTGCCGCCTTCAACCGAACTGATCACCATCAGGCCGATGTCGTCGTTGTGGGCGCAGGTGTGTTTGGAGCCGCAATAGCCACAGCTCTTGCGCGTCAAGGCCGCTCGGTGTTTCTTCTCGAGAAATCCTTAGGAGAGCCCGATCGCATTGTGGGGGAGCTAATGCAGCCTGGAGGAGTGCGGGCACTCGAGGAACTTGGACTTCGTCATTGCTTAGACGACATCGACGCGATTCTTGTTCGTGGCTACCACATTATCTTCAACGACCAGCACATCACCATTCCCTACCCGAAGGATGCTTCCAAGCCATTCACCGAGCGAGCTCCAGTCACCACCGGCGTCTCCTTTCATCACGGCCGATTCGTCCAGAAGTTACGCGCTGCCGCTGAGAAACAAATGAATATATCCATTGTTGAAACAGAGGTTGATGGTCTTATCAAAACGGAGGGCTCCAGCCAGGTCCTTGGAGTGAAAAGTCTCACGGCTGGGAAACGTGACTACTTCTTCGCCCCTCTGACGATTGTCGCGGACGGCTACCGAAGCAAACTTCGCGCGGAGGTGACTTCACGAAAACCCATCGCTAAGTCGAGATTTTGGGCCCTTGAGCTGCAGGACGTGCCACTGCCCGCCCCAGAATTCGGACATGTCTTGGTGGGTCCCTTCTCGCCAGTTCTTCTCTACCAGATAGGTACACACGAAACCAGAGCTTTGGTAAATGTGCCAGAAGGTCTCGAAGAGGCACGACCGGCGAACGGAGGAGTCGTTCAATACATACGAAGCATTGTGCTGCCCCAACTTCCCGTGGCCGTCCGGCCAGCCTTTGCGGACAGCTTGGAGAAGGGCCGTCTTCGGTGCATGCCGAACTCTTTTCTGCCTGCAGTGCCGAGTCGAGTACCTGGCCTAATCATCGCAGGAGACGCACTCAACATGCGTCACCCTCTCACGGGAGGTGGCATGACGGTCGCACTGAACGATGCCGTACTTCTGACTAAGCTGTTATCGCCCTCTGTGGTCCCTGATCTTAACAACGTCAGTCATGTCCTTCAACAAGCACGTGCATTTCATTGGCGGCGCAAACATCATTCTCTTGTTATCAATGTTCTGGCACAAGCACTATACACACTCTTCGCAGCAGATGACTTCTATCTGGAAGTACTCCGACGAGGTTGCATGGAGTATTTCAAAAAGGGTGGATCTTGTGTAGATGGACCAGCGGGGCTTCTTGGGGGACTCATCCAGCGGCCAGTCGTCCTAGTGTACCATTTTTTTGCTGTTGCATGGCTTTCGATCTGGGTCTTCCTCCGATCTCAACCGATCTGGAAGCTACTAGCGTCGTTGTTCCAATGTGGATTGGTTTTGCTCACAGCATGTTGGGTTCTTTTTCCTTACATTGCTGCGGAGTTGGCTTGGTGAGGTTGTAAAATATTAAATCCCATGAGATGAGGCTAAACAAGTGAGCTGGGAAGGCGCAGCAGCCACTACAGCATGATGGTCCCCGAGAACATCTAAAATAGACTTATTAGAGAAGCCTTAACCCTTAGGTAAGGAGGTTTGTGTAATTTAGGTTCAAGCTTCACATATCTGGCAACAAGTACAATTGGTCTAAATCCAATCCACAATGACAGTTCAACACTAAAACTTGCGCATTGCTGTGATCATGATCCGAACCATAGCTAATTGGCATTGTTGCCTCTTGAATCACTTAGGCAAGTAGCTTACGAAACTTAAAATGATTCCTCGAAGGGATTTATGGGTAACTAGAGACTGTATATAAAGCTAAAGAGAATCCTGGGTATTCGCAAAATGATGAAGCGCTGGCTCTGCGGTGACTGGGCCGAAGGATGCGACAGTGGCAATCTCTTACTCAAAGTCGGTCTTCAATGCCGAGAAGACAGCAGCACGAAGCGGCTACGAAATTTGGTATGTATTTGAGGGCAGATAGAGAGGTATTGTGTGTTAACTCATGCAGCCAGACTGAATAGCTGCCAAAGCTTCATCAAACGCTGTTTCGTCCTCGCGGATGTGAGGGGGCTGGCCCCGAAATAAGCATAGCGAAGTGTCTTTGCATAAAGGAAACGGAAACAAGCGTTGAATTGAGGTAAAGACTGAGATGTAAATAAACCAAAGCCGCATGTGAAGGCACAGCTGTAATGACTGTAATCTGTAAGAGAACCCCAGGACAAAAGAAAGACAGGTATCAAAGCGTGACAACTCTCGCGTTAAGCAGCATTTGTAAAACACGATCCATGGCAGTCAAGGGTCGTAACAAAGATGGCGAAAGACCCATGGAAGACTCCTGCTTATCGTGTGTTCACTCCTCGCCTGTTTCATAGTAGCGCTGGTGCTCCTCACTACAAAAGCTGTCTCCTGTAGCATTGATTGGCCACTCTCTCGATGGCCTGCCATAGACAGGGCATTCCTTCTTGCCTCGCTTTGAACAGAAGATAGGCTGACTAGACGCTATAACACGGCACACGCGGCATCGCGTCGCGCTGATCGAACACATCTTAGACTGATGGAATATGATGTTAGAAGTTGTAACACGGAGAGGGCATACGAAACCTACCTCGAAGCTGTGTGCACCGTTGAAAGGGGTTCAGAGTATCCAAGCAAGAGCACCGATGGCGGCACAGAACCCAGGACTATAATAAGAAACAGAGAAAGAGAAGCCTTGAAATTGAATAAGAGGGTGGATGTTTTCTGGGAGAATCGAGTGCTTCCTAGTACTTGAAGGAACAATTTCAGATCACCAGAAACAGCGGGATGGACACGTTTTATAGGGCTTATTGGATGCTGAACATGGTCTTTACCATCATGTTGTCCAATGATGACTTCCTCTTGGCGATGGGGCGGATGTGTACCCAATCAACTCGCATCCAAGTGGACTGCACTCGCGAGCCTACAAACTATGATCGGGGGAGAGGGTCGGGATCTCGGATACCGCTGGCGTCTACTATCGAGCGATACGCCAATGTCCGTGGGGCGAGGCTGTGCCCTGCTTCTGACTTGTGACTTAACAAGGACTGCAGCCAACAACACGGCCATATCTCCTGATTTCAGTATCCCCCTCATCGCTTAATAGTTTCAAAAAGGGGTTCATTGGATCAAAGCGTCTGTTACAGGGATTTTATGTAATCCTACCTGCATAGGCGCGTAGAGCAAGGCAGCGTCAAAGTGAAGCAAATGTGTGTGGAGCACGCGATGCATCAACCAGAGTTCCTCTCTGGGACCCACCTATGGGTACAAAGACTATCCCTGGTATGCCTTTGGTGCGTATGAAGGGGCCAAAAGTTGGCCCAACTGGTGCCATGAAAGCGGGCCTTCACATTCTCAGGTTCATGCAACATATGTCGCTGCATGATTCACAACAACCAGGGATTTGACTGCTTCACCGTGGAAACGAGAGCAGAGAGGTCTATGTCGAGTCCAATGCGCTCAAAGGGCATTGCCATCGTACCCACGGTGTGATACTGGACCCGAAAGTGAGGACAATAACGATTGAGCCCTTTTCCTCGGATGGATCCATCCCGCTTGCATCGTCGAAGACGATGTTCTGGGGCGCCTAAAGGTGCCAATGCCTTAACAACAAGCGCCAGGTCCGAGAGGTTCCTAGCCCGATGCACAACCCCAACCCCCAACCCTGCCTCCAATACTGTGGATCCATTTCACGCTCGCCGCGCCTTACTAACACATGAGCAGTCCCAAATGGCTCGGTCGGCTGCTGACAGGTAGTCAGCTGCCAGCGCCTCTAATCCATTCATCCTTGTGTCCTGGGTTAAGCCAAATGCCGGCACTACAGCCTTTTTGCAAATCAAGCGGGATGGCCATCTCGTGGACGACACACAGTTTTGCAAAGACCTCATCCAGGACACCAAAGTAATAATGCTAGTGCCTGGTTCGAGGTGCTTTGGGAATAGGGAAGACTTTGGGGGCTACGTTCGAATGGGATATGTTTGCGAGACCGATGTATTGCAGGAGGCACTGGCTAAACTAGGTGCCTATATCAGAAAGCCTTAGTTAGTCTGCAATTCTTCCTATCGTCAAATACTCTGGTTTGCGCAAGCAGCCACACTGCGTGTGCGATATCGTCATCATCGTTAGTATTATTGAAGCAACCCCTCCCTTAAACGGATGCCAATGATCTCTTGATTCGCATCAACTGCAAAGACTCCTTCCTGGTCTTGAGATACGCGAATCATTGCCCACTTCCAAAACCTCATCTTGCCGACTTGCCCTTCAAGTGTAAGCTGGCATTCCCAGTCGCAGTAGCTGAATGCTGGTGAAGACACCTCTTTGATTGCCATTAGACTCTTCGGCGTCAGTTCGTCCTTGAACACCCCGAGAGTGACGACTCCTGGTCGATCAAAGTCCTGGAATAGTGCTACTCTCGCCCTGTGACCAAGATAACGTTGAAGGCGACGGCTCTGGCACTCACGGGTCGACCATTTCCTTAGAAAGGTGTCCATATCGCCCTTGTCGAGCCAATCACAAACCGTATCCAGGACAGTAGAATTCCAGAATGCATCCAGCTGTAAGTTGAACATGTCTTCGTCTGGGCATGCAGCGATTTGTACTAATTTCCCCAGACACTGATCAACAAGAGGCTTCAGTTCAGCTGGTGTTG
This sequence comes from Sarocladium kiliense, assembly GCA_030734395.1. Classification (NCBI taxonomy): domain Eukaryota; kingdom Fungi; phylum Ascomycota; class Sordariomycetes; order Hypocreales; family Sarocladiaceae; genus Sarocladium; species Sarocladium kiliense. Next base: position 60,573 of record JAUZTG010000015.1, on the reverse strand, counting down.
TCTGGCTGTTGACACACTCTTGGAGCAAGATCTGAATGCAAAGGTCGATTTCAGAACATTCGCGCCGCTTAGATGCCAAGGAAGCCTCGATTTTGTGCCTGACATCAGATGAACCCAGACGAGCTCGCATGCGACGCAAGATATGGCATATTTGTCGGAAGAAGCCGACCAGGATAACGATCTTGTGTGCCTTATCCCAGTCGACAAGCCCCCTTTACGACGCCTTATTGACAAGATCACGTTGCTGAGGACCTTGAGACTGTGGAGAGTTAAGAGCGATTCGAGCTCGGAGTCTACAACTGATACGGTAACCTACTATTCCAAGAAGAGGATAAACTACTCAGTTTCAATCTTCATCTTCATAATAGGTGCGGCGATGCTTCTCGCACCTCTCTGGATCCTTAATGGACAAAAGGATCATCGGGCGAAGCTAGCAGTGATTACTGCCTTTATCGGGATATTTCTACTAGTTCTATCCTTCGTCATGGCTTCGAAGCCTTTCGAGGCATTAGGGGCCACTGCAGGGTAAGTGCCTCAGAGAAGCAACAAGTTGGCCTCAATCGCTGTGTACTAAATTATCGCAGATATGCGGCTGTCCTCATGGTATTTCTTCAGCTGGGAGCCGAAAGTGATGGCAAATAGGTAGTTTTCAGGCAGAGATGAGAAACTCGCCGTGGTCTTACAGCAACCCACGGGATTATATTTGGCCGTGTTATCCTGAGCCAGGAAAAAGAGAAGTAAAAGGGAAAGGCTACCTTTCCGTATTATAACAATCACTTTTTTTAGTTGCTGTGATAATGTGCATGCTTTATAATGGTCTCTCGCTGGGCTCGACGCTCAATCAGCACATTTAAATTGCAAAATGTTGATCACTCGCGGTTCCCAACGACTTCTCTCTAGGACAGCGTGTTCCAGCTAGAAGTCACAAGATTACGCAGCTTGACACCATATCATCCCTAAGGTCTTTTTCAACGCCCGCAACGACTCTGATGCACTCTCCAGTCATTATAGGACCTTCAACTCATGGAGCTTGCGACTCGAACTTTCGGGAGGAAGTGGGTCAATGGGCTAGCGCGGTGCATAGAGAGAGATGCATCATTATTATTCCGTGAAAGTCAACGCTGGAAGCGATGTAAGGAGAAAGGAGGGCTACTCTTCGCACCAGAACGGGGGGGGGGGGTAAGTTATCAAGTATTCAACGACCGCCCCTTGTCTGAGGAGATTTTGAACTATTGTGCCCAAGATGTGCATTTTTTTGCCGCGGCTGTGGAAGTTCTATGATAGTAAGCTGGAGCAAGTATGGCGTGCCAGAGTCAAGAAAGCTACGGTAGAAAGGGTGGTAGAGTCCCAATCCTCCAGATACGTTCCGCATGGACAACACAAGGCTTTAGCTCCAAAGGAATGGGTCAGTCTGCGTTAGTTATCTTTGACTTGACAATTGAAACGGATGACACCGACAACGATAGCGGTTTCTGGAGAAGAGCAGCAGACTAAAAATTGGTCAACGCTAGCAGTCCGTGGTGAATAACGTAGACACGCCCGTCAGCACAATAAATCCATCCCCTCTCAGAAAACATGTTTGAAGCTGCTCTGCTTGACTAGATCAACCCTTGAGTTTCGTCGAGTACCGGACTTGGATCGTACCCTCCGAACGGTGTGGAAGGGCACGCTGGATGTCAGACCAGGGCCTGCCAGCTTGTCTCATCCTGCGCACAGTTTCGTCCTCTTCGGGCGTCCATCTTCCGCCGGATGATCTTGCAGTTGAACCTAAATTCTTCATTACCTTTCTGCCCTTCTTCGATTGCGACACGGATTTGTCGCTACGGGGTTCACAGGACTCAGTGTCCCATTCAAACTGTAGTTGAAATGTCGTCTTGCTGCCCTCCGTGATGCGCTTGAGGAAAACATCTCTGAGAGGCCATTGCTCGAATTGAGCAAGAAGCACGTCGGCTTCGGAGCAAGCTGGGTTTGCCTCTGATGATGGCGACCGGTGAACATTGTATCCAGGCGTTCGAGTTACGCTCGACAGCCGTGCTGCTGATCGCCTGTGGCGGGAGCCCCGAGAGCATCGCGAACTGTCCAAGGTACTGCGGACTGCACAAGAAGGGGACTTCGACACCCTGCGGCGCTTGCGGCTTTGGTGCGCGTCGTCATCATCTGAGCTAGAATCCTCACTGGCTGGTAGTAAATGAGAGATCTCTCCGTGTTGAAATTCTAGCCTGTCGAGTCTATCCTCACTACCGGAGCCCTGGTTGTCTGTGTCGCTGTCCTCGGACTGCGTCGTTTCATTCGTCTGCAGGAAATCGCGGCCGAAGCGTCGAGGAGACGTTGACGGAGATGGTACTTTGGTCCCGGCTCCGGAACCAGCATCTATGACCTCGGGCCTCACACGGACGGACGCGCAGGTTGCATCATCCAAACCCTCCCCTTCGTATGGTTTAGGCGAGGGCGGTGCGGGAGATGGGGTTAGGACTGCAGGAATAGCATTGTCGCACGACTCCCCGGCAAGGATTTCGCTTTCCTGGACTGATGCCTGGACCGCCTCGGCGGGACTGGCAGACCGCGGAGGGTGGGCGCAAGTGGAGGGGTAATCAGAAGGACTCTGAACATTGTGACCCCGATCATTGGCTAAGATAGCATCACTCGTATGATTGATGTGTTGGCTGGCTGGTACGTGCTGGTTGTCCATCATAACTGAGTTTGGCTGACTTTCAGGGGTAGGTGCTCCCAAGCCCACACCTTGACAACCGGGCATGTCTCCGCCGACTATGCGATCCATTTCGCAAGGAGATTCCTGCCTCGTAACATCAAGATGAGATATTTGTGCCTCATCTGGCCAAGCTAAGATGGCTCCCGCTTGCCTCGGGGATACTGCTGACGCAGGATCCACGCCAGCGCCAGCTTCCGTCTCGGTCGCTCTTCTGCTTGATTTGCCCGGCCGCGCCTTCGGAAGCGATGCGACTATCGAGCTAATGGATGGGAGGGTTGAGTCGGAATCTTCCCCATCGTCTTCGTCAGTATATCTTCTTTCCGCAGGAGACACCACAGAATCGGCATCGGATAGAATCGAGATTGGGTCGTCTTGCGTTTGGCCGCTCTGAGTCCACGGCTCCTCGAATTGCCCCTGAGTAGGAAGAGGCGGTAGCTCCGGCGAGAATGAGGGGTCAGGATGCCGCTGCTGACGCCGACTGGGGTCTTTTACGCCCTGAAGAGCCGGGGGGGTCCAGAAAGAAACGTTGTCAAGAGATATGGCTGTCATCTCGAAGAGATACCGGGGATGCCTGTGGGATAAAAAATGAACGCAATGGCCCTGTCGAGGAAGGGGGGAGCAGGAGACTAAATACGCAACATGCTGCACAGAGAGCTTGAGGTGCTGGCGTCCGCCCCTCGCCAATATGTCAATCTGCAACACCTGCTCCGCTGGCCCGGAGACCCAAGGCATATTCCAAGAAGCCCAGTGCAATGACTCACAGCACCATTCACCAACCTGCCAATCAAACATCTGCCGAAACAGCTATCACACCATAACGATGCAATAGTGTTCCAGGGGGTTGCGGTTGACGCCAGCGAACAGCCCTCGGACCAATCGACGGTCCTGGCATGTGCACCTGCGTACATGCAGCCGCCGTGATGAGCCTCCGGCGACTTAGCCATCATAGGCAGCTCTCTCCGACTCCTGGCCAACTTCTCGGGCTTTCCGATAGTTCGCAGACAAATGCGTCGTCGAATCAAGTTCGTGACGAGGCGGAAGATCCACAGCCAAGGCGGAAATGGCTCGCTGTGCCACCTCCTTGCCTCGTGTTCTGCTCCGTGGTCCGACGGATGCATGGCCATCTCTCCTATGAATGATGCATGGCTGTGTCCGATGATCCATATAACGGCCTTGGGACACTCGTGCGACCGCATCCCATGTGACGGCTAGCGGTAATCCGCAGTCCAAAGCCCCCAACCTGACATGGAGCATGGGTCCAAAGCCTAGGGAGGTCAAGGAAAGTGGCTGCGAGGAACCCCTGAATGGGTCACGAGGCACCATCGTCCAACTCGGACATGGCCGTCAATGGGGTCTGCGGCATTTCCGAACCTGAGAGTGGGCTCAAGAATGCGCCCTCGGATGGTGGGATGAGTCGGCGGCCTCTAGGGCAGCAGGAGCGACAACCTGGTGAGAGTGCTCTGTGTTGCCAGGTCAGTCCCCGAGGCGCTTTCGGTGTGGCATGAGAAAGACGTACTGCAGGGCAGAGGCTTGAACGGAGTTGAAGCCGGAGCACCTTGGTTCATCGCAAAACGTACAAGCACCAGCATCAGTGACTGCAAAAGCAGAAGATCCAGGGCGTGAACGGCATGAATCACGACGACGGAGGATGCACGACAAAGCGGCAAGGTGTAGGAAGCGGCCGCGTCATACAGGACAACAAGGGCGCAGGTCACAGCCCGGGCGCAGGGAGCATGAGACCATCGTCTGTGAGGATGCGAGCAGGATTTCAGAGGGACAGGAAGTCAAGAGTACATGACCAAAGGAAAGGAAGACGTTGGCTATTTATACCAAGCAGGCGGTATGTGGTCCGTGCGCGAGGGGCAGGGACACGGCGGCGAGGGCGCGTTGCCCGAATGGGGAGGGCCGCTAAACTGGAGGCGGCAGCAGCGTGTCCGCGATTACTATTTAATGTTGAATAATTTATGTTAATAATATATATTATAATTATTAGGTTTATTAAGAAATTTTTCATAATATAATACTTGGGGATTTAAATCTTAATATAAATCTTAATTATTGTAATGGGCTATCCCTAGTGTCACGGACAATTAGGTGCCAATAAGAGTTATGTATATTCTTAAGGAGTAGGAAGCTATTCATAGAGAGAGATGTGAGGGAAAGGGGTTACGCCATGTCTCCTCAGCCACACTGTGGCTAGGTCTCGTCACAAGCCCGTCCTCCTATCTCTTTGATGCCAGGCTGGGCTCAAGCCCAGACCATAACAATTATATTAATTTTTAATTTAATTAGCTTATTAGTTATTCTACTTATACTTAAGGCTGAGTTTGATATATTTCTTACGTTAAATTTATGATATTCTTTTTTACTTGAAATAAACATAAATACAATTTTATATAATTTTATCATTGGGGGGGGGGTGAAGGAAAGGGTGCCTAACGTCACACATGATGCTCCTAAGCATGGGACAAGTAGCTATTCTGCTCATGTACACGAGGTCAGGCAATATAATCCACATAAAAACCACCTCGCAGCATATGAGTCATCGCCATTAGCATTCGGTACTTGTGCCTTGTCGAGTCAGCCAGTAAGGTAGCACTTTCAGCCGCGCATAGTCTTGGCGTTAGCCCCGTCCCCAGCCTTGCTAAAAACGAAAATCAGCTCTAGATCCCTTTGGGGATGTGTGTCACTCTCGGGAATCCTGCTTTCCGATGCCTCTAAATCCGACTCACATGTTTATGTGCCTTAGCCGACCAGGTGCAAATCGCCTTGATAAAGTGCTAATATCCTCTTGCCTTTGAGTTCCTCCTAGTTAACCCAGAACTTCAGAAACTAACAGATTACTCCTATACGCATGCTCGACCTCTAGTCACAAGTTTGTTTTCACAGACTGTTTCGAGGGCACGAGGGCTTCGCTGTGGTCTACCCACTATACTATTGCAAGGCGGGAGGAGGAGCCTACTGGGATGGCAAGAAGTGCAATTTCTTTTAGAGAGAATACATCCAATAGGATATAATTGTTGGGGTTTGAGCCGAGATTAGCTGTCGCTGTTGACATCGGAACTGAAACAAGAGACCCCTATCAGCTCTTAGTCCTCCAGGGCGGCCAACTTATACGAAGCATCGTAGTCAGCCCATGACGATTGGCTACGCTGGACCCACCGTGCCTTGCCTTGCAACTCACCTCCTCGTCATGGAGCTTCATAGGTGGGGCCGTTTCATCTGCGCTCCTTGATTGTTATGTCAGCACTAATTTTAGAGAGGCCCACTATGTAGGCCAAGAAAATGTGAGAACATATTTATCATTCCGATTTAATAAGCACATTTTCGTTCGTCTGTGCTGTGTTCAGCCTTCAAATCATCCCTTGTCTTTCAGCCCCGGCTTCTCCACAAGAGATGTAACATGGGAGCCACCATCGGCCTCTTCACTGGACGTAGATGAGCTAGAGGTGAATCTCTTGTTTTCAGCGACGTATTTCTTCTAATCGCGTCTCCTTCATTTTTTTTCATCTGCACACAGACTTTCTGCCATTCCTGGGCCAATATTCTCGCGTTTACAAACCTCTCACCACCCTCAACCTAATCATTGGAAATGTATCGCTTGCAGATAGCCTACCTCCTGGCAGCTTACGTCCTATGCGTATCCATAGCCGCCGCAACCCTCGATCGTTCCCGTTCTCAGTTCCGACACTTCTTTCCAACGGTAGAGCAATATTCCAAGCCGCGGTTCCATGAAGAATGTCCCAAACAGTTTGCAGACTATTTCAATGAGAGCCTCCATGAAACAGGCGGAGCGCATATTTACTCCGGCGACTTGATGGATTGTATCTTGAACGCCTATGGAGAGATGAACAAGGCAAATATGGCCGTGACGGCAATTCTGCTGGCGCTTCTACCTGCGGGTCTCGTACAATTCGGACCTAGCATGGCCGAGATTAGCCTTTTGAGCACCCGAAGGCCGGTCCTTGCCACGTTCCTAGGCTTTGGGTTAATGTCCCCTAACCCGACCGAGTTTGACTTTGAGGAGATCCTGGAAAAAGCGAGCAAAGATGGTGCACCATTGATACCAATAAAGGTTCTAGAAGAGAGACATTTCGTTGTCCAGGTTCTTGTGTCTCTTGTCGAGTATGCGATCGCCATGGGGGCGACGGGAAACCTGTTCTACCAAGTCTACCGGTTCACATATCACGCCGTATCACTAGCCCCGTTGGTTGTCTACCTCCCTGGCTTACCGGAGACGGCCACACTGTTTGGATGGGCCGTTTTGAACCTGCCCATTTACCTGCTCAGTTTCATCGTCTCTGCCCTGACCTTCCGCCGGACTACGATTAAACCGAGAAACCGGTTGGGTGAGTTCATCCTTGATGAGCTGACTCCTTGTGGTCAAGGTCGTGATGTTAGGATTGAGCGTCGACAGGATCGGAAGTTTCTGCGGCAGCTTCTAGGTACCGCCGCCCGACTGGCCGGTGGACTTCACATCATCCTCGGTACTGTTCTTATTGGTAGTATTGTTCTTATACCATTGGCCGACTCTCTGCCTGTCATCTACACCTTTGTGTTCGCTGCTCTTCTTACCCGGGCTGTCTTGAGCTACGAATTAAATGGTCTGGCGAGAAGAACAACGAGGTCAGAACAGATCGACTCTCAGACTAGTCGTTCCAATGTGTACGAAGCACACGCTCTTCAACCCGTTCTAAAGGCGTAAGGCAGTCGAATTCAACAGATCATGCCACCTCTTGAGAAGAATGGAAAGATTGGCAATGCAATGGATATCCGTCAGGTCTGCGTCCAGCTCTTATTCATAGATCGAAACTATACGGTAAATCTTGACCTGCAATACTTGCACATTTTGGGTTAACATCAGTAAGAATCATATGGTCGGTGGGCTGCCGGGGTAATTGGCACTTGGCAATAAGTCGAGATAGTTTTCCATGCAGCTTAGAAATCGGGACATCAGGTATTCTAAGGTATTCTAGTAGCTTCCAGAGAGACTGAAATCTTGCCCCAACACCTGTATTGTCGGGCTATATAATTCATCAAACACAGGGAGCTATTTCTACCATGAACTTAACTGATTTCCCATACTTTTTAAAACGGAATAAATGACATATAAATTAAAGCAATTAAGAAGGGGGCATGACTTTTGTATCGCTTAATTGGGCCTCGTCCACCGGCAATCGGCAGTTCAAAGGGCCGGATGCTGGGAGGTCATGGCGAACATCATCAGCGCCATGCTGCATGACCAGATATTAAACGGTGCCGTATTAATCCTCAACATCCTATGTCTTCCGATGCGTTCCGAACACTAACCTTACATGGTCTACTGTATTCCACGAGGAATTCATAGCTGCAGCGCATTTAATCAGGTACTTCTTGACGAGATTCCTGCCGTCTGCTCTGAGTTTATTAACCTAGTAGCATCGAGATTCTGGATGGGGTGATCTCGGTAAGAACATCATATCCATCAAAACCTTCTCCCCAGTTCAACATTGTATTAGGACGAGATTATTGCAATCTCTCTGCATTAAGCCTTCCCAGCAATACCAAGCCTATTCTCAAGATCTTCCTTTAACTGTGCTAGGCTCTTATCGTCTAGCTTGTCACTCAATCTTGAGACGAATCCGTAGCGTGCTGCTAGTACGAGGCAAGTAGCCGTCCAAGGAACAAAGAAGATAAGCGGAATAAAAGGAGGAACGTCTCCTGGAGTAATTATCCATCCCTTGGTCGACGATGTTATATTCTCACTTAACCAGGCACCCTCAAATCCATTTCTACCGCCATCGTACATAATGTGCAAGGCGTCGAGACCGTAGAGCAACGAAATGGATTTCAATAATATCTGTGGCTGGACAAATGTCTCGAATGCCGGAGAGTTAGAAATAACCACGGGGGCCGGAGAACTCGTGGAAGTCAGGAGCTCAAAAAATCGAGCTGTCAGGACTTCTGCGATAGAGGATCCGAGGGGACTGTTTCGGTATTGGGCGTTAATGTCCCAAAGCGGGGGCTCAGGAGTGAACGAACTGAATGAAGACGTCTCAGGCTCCAGCTTGGCTGTGCCAACCGCTGCAACATGTTCGCACCGGACTCCAATGGGATCCGGGACTGACTGAATCTCCCGAATGTCTAAGTCCGCAACTGAGTCGCCCCCAAATCCAAGATAATCAGCAATGTCTGCGTTTCCATGTACAAGGCCATCGGTACCATTTCTCTTGTTAACGCGGAAGAAATTCTCATTACGGATCCATGTGCCGTTGTCAAGTTGAAGGACTGGGCTCGGCATCCCCTTGATTGTGGGCTAGAGTGTTTCGTTGAACTTGTAGTTGGGTCTGTAGTAAGTCTCATTATACGAGTTTTTGATGCGAATCTGCCAGAGCAAATATTCAATCACTCCCTTATAGTTGTTGTAATATATGTCCGATTGATTGGCAGGAGGGGTGTCGCCAGTCTCGTAGTCTCCTGGTTGAACCTCGCTCTTGCCTATTTCAACGTAACTCCAGAGGTTAATGCCAGGGCCAGTATACGGTGACGAGATAAAGGCAGATATTGATGAGTTCGCGGATGGCGTTTCAAGAATGGCCCAAGGAGTAGTCCGAATGGTATTGAGATTTTCTCGCATAGAACTGTTTTTGCTCACATCCAAGACTGAGGATGACCTTTGATTCAAGACAGTGAACATCGAAGCGTCTTCCACTATTGAACAATTGTAACTGGCTCGGAGACCCCATGGCTTTCCTGCGATGGGACTTGTACCTTGGGGAGCCAAGAATATTTCCGGTACGGTTTTATCCAAGGGGAGGGTATTGGGAAATTGGATTAGACTGTCGTAGTCGCTCCGCGAAACATTTGACGGTGTGTACAACACACCATATCCCGGGAGTATTGGGAGAGATCCAATCCTCCAGCTGTTGACTAGAAAGTCGAGCATGGTCTCTGGTTTTCGGTCATGGAAGTTCTGTTTGGTGCGGCCGACCACAAGAGGGGTTGCCGAGGACGTGATGAAGCCTTCAGAAAGGCCGAGTGTGAGACCCGACAGCGGCAGGCCGATGAACATCAGAAAGCTGAGACATGATAGCAAGACCAAGAGTCTATGGCCATGTAGACGTCGTTCACGTCCAACGTATCGTATCCAGTAAAACCATCCGGCAGGCCCGGCCCAGCAATTGTCCATGTGCATCACGAGCGTTTTATGGTCATGAACCCTCCAATACGGTGTCTGGAGCATGGCAACCTCGACGCCAAGAAGACCATCCTTGGCCCAACTCAAGCCAAAGACACCAATGATGAACCAAGCGTAGAAGAGCCATTGGTGGCCAGATGAGCCAAATTTTAGTTCACCAGCATTGGATACCATGAAGTGGCGCCACATAACAATGTAAAGCGATGTGATGAGGATCGGGGCAAATATGAGAAGTAATGATCTGAGAATGAATGTCCGCCTCCATCGCCGCGGAAGAGGTTTAGGTGTCGTGCTGGTAGGTACACGGTTCGCAACATTGGCGCTGGGGGTCTTCTCGGCGGTCGTGGAAGGATCCGTCCAGGTTTTCGCAGAGTTGGGCTCAATTTGGAGCATTGGATGCATTTTGGCAATGGCTGAAGCAGAAAGTACGGAAAGGAAGGGTAGGTCCGGCACAATAACGGATTTAGGGGTATTTAAGGTCACTGGCTACTCGGAGGGCGCAGAAACCCACTGTGCAGTTATCAACATATTAATTTGCCGAGTCCGACGTAGCCAATCGTCGTGGGCTGACTCCGATGCTTGCTGCAAGCTGGCCGCCCTGCAGGGCTGCTGCATAGGGAAAGCTAACAATCTCCCCCCTAGTGCTTTGGTTGGGTTATAATTTATTCAATGCAATAATTAAACTACTCATGATAGAGTGTAAATATACTATTAAGTATTCATAATATACTAAAGATTAGAGTATACTATTCTTTAACTTTGCGAACATGTTATTGATATCTTTATAGCATACTGTTATGGTCTGGGCTTGAGCCCAGCCTGGCATCAAAGAGATAGGAGGACGGGCTTGTGACGAGACCTAGCCACAGTGTGGCTGAGGAGACATGGCGTAACCCCTTTCCCTCACATCTCTCTCTATGAATAGCTTCCTACTCCTTAAGAATATACATAACTCTTATTGGCACCTAATTGTCCGTGACACTAGGGATAGCCCATTACACATACACATATTATGAAAATTAATTTTAATATTTTAGCTATAAAAATAAAAACCATGATCTTTTAACTACAACTATTTTTATCTCAAAATTTTTATCTCTTTAAACCAGGATCTTTTTGATGACCTCTAACCCAACCTTTGATTGGGCCAAAATAGTTATGAAAACAATTACCCGTATAACCCTTAACCCGTAGTCACTAGAGGACAAGGCCCTGTCGCGGTATTGGAAGCAAGCACAGACCTACCCAGTTATACCAAGGGTTAGTGTTAAACAAGGCCAGCATTTTCGACAACATGGGTTTGGCCCACCAGTGCTGAACATTCTTGATACAAACTGCGCCGCATTGGAAAGAGTTTTGTGCTGCACTGGTGGTGTGCGGTCTTAAGCCACCCAAACCACACCTCACACCATCTGCGGCGTATGGTGGGGCTGCTTACACGGCTCAAACACCAATGACATTCACTTACGATACGGTGTGCCGAATGCTCCGCCTTCCGCACTCTCTCTTCCAGCTCTTTCTCTTGCTCTCCGACTCATCATTTCCATTGCGAGACCGTTCCTATCCCCCCTCCCCGATGATGAGTGTACCACTTCCAGCTTGTGAGCCCTGTCGACGTTCTAAACTGGCCTGCGGTCATCAGCGACCGACTTGCAAGCGATGCAGCGATCGTGGCCAGGATAGAAACTGCGTTTACACATCTCGTCCCTTTCGTAGAAGCGCTTTAGGTGGTCGAAACAATGAATCCGAGTTAGTTTCATTCACGTAGTACTTGCCAGTGGTATGGTAGCTAACCATTCACTTTCAAGAGAGCCACCATTGTGCCGTAATGCTGGGCCATCGTCCTCGCCAGCTCACCACAGTATTTCACCCGAGACGACATCTACTTCCACAATCCGACAGTGGCGCTACCCAAACCCCGGGTACCTTGGAGCATCAAGCCATTCGACACTGTTTAACCAAGTGTTGTTAGGGGCTGAAACTGATTCAACTTCATCCCTCCCGCCATCGCTATGCTCTATATCTATCTCATCCGCCCACCCAACATGGGACCAAATCGTAATAGATCGTGCAATGTGTACGTTGGCACGTCTAGAGCGAATAGCTATTTCAACAATAACGTCTTTAATTCGTCATTGGCCTGCCAGTGGTGTCAACCTTCCCTTGGCTGGGCCATTCGTTATTAATTATTTAGAGTCGGTAAAGCAATGGATACAATTTTCGGGTCCCAGATCTGGCGCCGGGACGCCTGATGTGAACTCAAGATCGGGTGTGTCGAGCGATGTTTATGTGACTAATGTCACGGCCAACACGTAAAGGCCCATTGTCATACGGCGGAACATGAGCACCAAGGACTATCTATCGCAAATGCTCTCGGAAACCTGCGGTGGGAAAGTCTGGGCATATTCTCCACCGCTGCAGCAAGAGCCGCATATGACACGAAGTCATTTCCGACACTATACTCAACGAATGAAGAGCGGCGCAAGCTTATCAAGGAACTTGCTTACTTGGGAGACGTATAGCTGGGTAGGAGTTGCTTCAAACTTTAAGCTCTAGGGCGACTCGCTTTGAGGCTGGTAAAAGTTCACTACGTGGGCCAACATTTGTCCGGGTATGCATGAACCCGACTTGCACTCTAAACCTCACCAGAGCGTCCTGAGCCATCCCGTATCTTCCCTCGACACTGACTCTCCTCCAAATTCGTCTGCCTTAACACTCTGTGCTTGACCGCATCAGTCGCATGGGCCCCCACACGTGACTACACTCACTTGACATGCCTCGCGGATGGCGGGGCGAGAGTGTGCTATCAATAAGCGTATCGACGCTGCTACTTGGAGAGTCTCGTATATCTCCGAGGACATCATATCCTTGCGAATCCCGCGAGTCCCGATCCGGAAAGACAGTTCAGATCGAAGACCGAATGCAGAGGGTCATACCAGACCGCCCCTGCCGGAAACTGATGCTCCTAGATGCATCTTGCATAGCCATTGCAAGAGAAAGGGTCAGAAAGGTCATCAGTTTGAGGCCCGTTCCTTATTGAGGTGTCAGCGTCGAATCTTTCGGGTACACACTCACTGTTACTTGAACTCTAGATAGCGAGGAGACGGCGAATGGGAACTGACGAATGCTGCCTGGGGTACTGGATGGGAAGATGGTGAAGTGTAGAAGGACGATCACTTGCTTGAGCATATGGTGGCAGTCCGCACGAGATGCTAGCTGAGTCGCACCCACATCGACTGGCGGCGGAAGAACAGTGAATGTGATTTATACTTCTCGTGATAACGGACAGTCGTGTACTACTTTCACAATTCTAAGTTCAGGACTTCTTTGCCGCTGCGCTTGACGTTGCTACTTGCTTCTTAGCCTGACACCAACCTTGTGCGTTCACGAATCCCTCTGCTCGTGATTCTTCCATGTCTGGTTTTGCATTTCTTTGCTTCTTTTCTCTGACTGTTCCCCATCATCGCCCAAAATCGGCTCGAGCTCGGGCGGCGGTGGCGAAGGGCGACGCTCTTCGGCCTGTGTCCTGTCGACACGCCTAGTATCCGGTCGATAGTCACGATTGTCCGCGAACGCTTGTGAGTTGTGTGTGCAGCGCCCTCGCACACATGAGAGAGAGGTGCGTGGGTGGGGAGGTCGATTTCGAAGTGAGCGAAGACTTTGCGAAGGCGTCGCAGAACAAGATAGTCAAGGACCTGAGCCGCGCGCGAACCTCCTCGAAAGGATTTGAGGGCGGCCCTCGAGTTCTGTCGAGAGCACCCGTGATGGATTTGATAACAAGTAGTACAAATGGGACCGACTCTCATCGATCCGCGGGCAGTCGATACTAATCAGGACAGGGGATTTGCGTGCGGTCGAAGAGGTCCAGCGCAACCGGGAAAACATTGCTCGCAGACTGGCGCTTGAGGCGTTTCTGTTTATTCGTGTGAACTCTCGCACAAAGATGGAGAACTTGGTCATTAGTCCCAACAGCCTGGTTGAGGTGGAAATTATCAACGGAGTTTCGGGATTGGACATCAGACATGTGCGATGACGCCGTGGACAGGGTGCGTAGAAGCTGAGATTAGCAAGGCCTTCCCAGTGTCAATATCTATGTTGAATACATACCAGAGACAAGCCTGGCAATTGCCTTCGAACTACAACCTGCTCTAGAAGCCTTCCAAATCCCGAGTAATTGAAGTGTTTCGTTCGGACGAAACGTTACTACTTCCTGCTTCTAGTAGCAAAATAAACGCTCTGTTCATCCTCGAAATTGCGGCAAAAGAGGAGGACCACCATGGCCGATATGAAAGATAGGAGCGGGCAGTGCAGCTGAGTGTATATAGCGGTCTTCGCCGCCCTCTTCAATTGCTATTCCTTTGGTGTCGTTTCCTTCAACCATCGTCTCAAAATATGGGGACTCGCGGCGGTCGCCTGAAGTCAGTGCTCGACGCTCCTGTCGGGATCAAGGGCTCGGATGGCAATCCAGACGAACGTATTTTCAGTGGCAAGGAAGCTCTAACATGATTCTACGGATGAGAAGCAAGACTCGGTGACCACCTCCGATACCCGGTAGAATATCAACCTAATGAACGATGACTTTCTAACCGGAAGGATCGATGGCGTCATCACGTTTGACGACGAAGCCGATATCTCTCAAGAGGTAAGATGTCCATGATCAGTTTCAAATGCTACCATTTTATGTTTAACCTGGCAAAGTGCAGTACCTGACACACACCCTCTGGGCCTAGTTCGCCTTCATAGTGTGGAGCGCCATCGTTCGCCGGACACCCCTGAACGAGCTCTGACAAGCGGCAAGAGCCGTAATCTGAGTCCAGCCGCTGCCAAGTGGTGAACCCCAATGCCAGGGAGAACACCGTGTATAAGATGGGATGCACTCATGTAGTCGTGATGCAGATGGATCTGCTATCATCAGGATTGAGAGAGATGAGCATACATTTGCCCACCATTGGATCGAACTTTAAAGCAGTACTGCACTCCCTTTCTATGCCTGGCCGATGAGCGTTTTATCGGGTAGGCTACGCAAGCAGTTTACTTTGCCTCTCTAGGAACATAACCTTGGGACGGTCTTCCGCCTCGAATGTCAGCTTCTTGTCCGTAATCGTTATCTGAATGTCATTAGGCCCGGCCCGCAGACCTCCAGTGCTGCCTCCGATGCCGCTAATGTCGTGTTCGTACCACAAGTGAAGGCCATATTTTCTGAGCGCTTGAATCATCATCACCTCCACAGCGCACCACGCGCGGTCGTAGTAAGTATCGTCAACAAGGCTGATCACGGCATTGCATTGTGCGATAAACACGGGCAAGGATGCTACTCCCGGTTTTGGCTCCTGTTGGTTGATGCAAGCGACGTCCTATTACATCATCAAGTAAGTTCTGGGGCCGGGTCATGTCTAGTACCACGCTCTCGACAGTAGAAGACTTACAAGCCATACACACAAGCTATCTCTGTCGACCTTCGGATGACACTCTAGGAATGCTTCCGTCGCATTTAGCATTCTCTTGAACTGTGTGCCGTTCTCGTCATCCGGGTTTGATTCAGTCGAAGTTTTCAGCCAACGGTACGAGTAAAATATGAGGGATAGCGAGGTATCCACGTCAGCTTCAGGGTTGAACTCGCAGGTGATGTTATCGGTCAACCGAGGAAGGCGCCCAAGGCGTTGAAAGTCACAATATTTCACGTATCGAAGTGTGTCGAACATTTTGCCTTTCTGCGGGTCGGTAGCCAATGCCGACGCGTAGGCAAGCCGAAGGTTGTTCAGACCCGCGATGGTGTCACGGCTCAGAAGAATGGGCCTTAGCGTCTCCTGAAAAAGTTCCCGGTAACACTTTCTAAGCCTTGATTCATCAAGACGCTCAAGGAGTTGCCGCTCAATATCCCCTGTGAGGGTTTGACGGAGGCCGCGTATGACGCACTCTTCAGTTTCGGCATGTCCACTGAACACGGCGTAGTCGAGGGCATTGTAGCCATGTTCGTCCGATAGGTTCAGATCGACGCCGGCCTCTACCAGCTCCTGCAGGTATCCCAGATGCTCCTCCGACGGTTCCTTGCAGAAGGCGATTGCAGGAGTGCACCCCTCATAATTGTTAAGGTGGTTGAAGGCCTCGTCTTGTTGCCCGTCGAGCCGCAATGCATGTCCGTAAAAGAAGTGTGACATGGCGATGACGGTTGGGTCCTCTAACCTCCGGCTCAGATCCAGAGACGCCAGGGATGCCTCGACAGCAAGCTCAGTATCCCCACGAGCCGCGTGGCACAGCGAAATACGCGCAAGACCGATGGATTCCCACATGGGAATCCCAAGCCGCCTTGCATCCTGGATTCGCTCCAGTAGTTGCCAAAAAGCCTCTTCAAGCAGCTCTGGTTTGTTGCTCTTCAAATAAAGTTGATAATTCACCATCGCTAGGTTTCCGATCACCCGACACCTGACGCGTTCGGATCCGAGTTCTTTGGCCGTAGCATATTGTATCTCTAGCACTCTTTTTGCGTCCTCCAGCCGAGCCATATGCCGGTAGATGACGCCAAGCTCGCCACTCAGCTCGAGACTGCGCTCGCTTGCAGCCATCTCCCTAAGGGTCGTCTCGAGGATTTCTATAGCAGTATCATATCTACCCAGCCGCCTGTTTAAGCTGCCCAGCTCGCCGCGCGCCAGATGCCGATATATCCTTGCATTCTGGAAGACAGGTACGGCGTCACACATATGAAGGGCGCTGTTCAGTGATTGGAGGGCATGTTCCCATTGCGCCTGCCGAGCGTATGTCTCGCTTTGACACACGAGAGCTTCCCAAGAACGCAGACTTTGAACCACTTGGGCTAACTCGGTCGCTGTCGTACCCCCGGGGTCTCGATGTTGTGTGAATGACACGGCATCTATGGGACCCAGGACCGGCGCATCCTCGATACAACCACTCTGAGAGTTGAAAACGGCGATAGTGGCGTGGATAGTGTCTGGCTGGACAATTGTTCGGTGGTAAACGCCAGCTGGAACAGAGTATGTCATCCCACAAGTGTGTGTATCCACTGAAAGAGGTACTATCCGCGCGCGCTTGAGCGTGTTTGTGACAACAGAATACTGTTGGTGGGAGGTGTACGTCGTCCCAGTATGCTTTCCATCGTTCCAGGAGAGAGAATACTGCGCATGAGTGGCTGTTGAAGGATCGGGATCTTGATCGACACGATATTGCTGGTCTTTCCCCTCACCGGCTAGTATCCAACTCCGTACATAGGTTTGGTGTGAGTGAACGGCAAAGTCCCGATTTCCCCTCTTTCCATCGGGCATCCAGACGTGAAGTCGATAGAGTTCGTCGATAGACCCATTCTTGGTGAGGCTGCAAAGCGGAACTGACAAAAACCCTTGAGCACTTCGGGCAGCAGCGAACAGGGGCTGACGCATATCGACGGTCAGTGCCTCGTAAATCAAGTCCCAGACAAAGGCAAGCTGATCAGCTTCGATGGTATCTCCGCCATTTTTTTCACATCTCTCACGCAGACATGCAATAGCCAAGGCAGTGGTGGCAAGATGCCTTAGATGGCCGGCCTCTGACCCGAGCTCAGACATCATCTTCTCCTTCCAGACTTTGGGAGGGAGCTGTATACCAAGTCGCGGGAGCCCAGGTAATGGTTTCGAGAAGCAGCTCTCCATCCACAGAAGAATTGTGGTAGCATCCTCTTCGCTAGTCCTTGTCGCTTGCAAAACGCCTCGGAGAATCCGCTGGACAGAGGACGCCGGGATTCTAAAGACGTCTTCAGCCGACGCTAACATTGGCGCGTTCGCACCTAGAGGGCCGTGATGGGATAGAATGGATGAGTCGAGAGCAGTCATGCTGTTTTCAGTAGGTTCTTAAACTGATCTGGATACTGATGGCTTGGGAAGGCTATCTGTTGTCATCCGTTCTTCAACAGAAGGCACACATGGAACTAACAGGGCAGCGGGCAGTCTGGGGCAGCCACTCCTGGTAGGGCGAAGGGGGTTTACGGTTTATCCTCGGCGCCTCAGCTGTCTTCGTATCCCTCCAACCAGGCAGGCGCTATTGTGGAACGCCGATGGTACATCCACCGATCACACTGAAACTCAACATACCAACAGTAAAACCTAGAAAAACACAAGTTCAGAATTTAAGCAAATATTTGAAGATGATACAATGGTTTGCATATTTTTTTTTTCAACCATCTGAGTTGTTTGTGATATTTCATTCATATGGTTTTATTGTAGGGCTTTGTACTACGTAGGGTGCGCCGGCCCGCTGAGGTCATCAAATGCAAACACACGAGGAGTACAAGACACATTCATTCCATTTCCCTAACATTATGTAAATACAAATCTAGAGTAATTAAAAAGTCAATTCTCGAGATCTGCATTCTGATCATTTACCTGGAACTCATGTTTTCATATTTAAGACTTTTGTTTTCAGGGTATGTGGCGATTTAGTGTCAACGGTGGATGTACCATCGGGTGCCCAAATATCCAAAGCAGGGTGTCCATGTATCAGTCGCCTGCCGAGCGGGGGCCCAGTAGGTGCGATATCGGTACCGGCCTTAGACCTGAACAGCACACGAACAAGCAGTATGCGTCGCCGCCATTACCCGGGAAACGATGGTTACGACTCCGATGAGCCATTCTCATCTGAGAGCGTTACATTTCACTCGACCGAAGAGCCTTCAATGATTAGAGACGTCGAAGCCGATGATATCCCAGATCTTCTCTGTAGCGCCGTCTACCCGCCGGAGTATTACTATCACATAGCTGAAGAGGTTAATAATGTCGACTTTGATGAGCAAGACTATAGCCCTGGGACAGAGAAACTCTTTAATGTAATTAAATGATACTGGTAGTAGTAATATTCTTAGTCGCATTTTATCTCTA
Organism: Sarocladium kiliense; assembly: GCA_030734395.1. NCBI lineage: Eukaryota > Fungi > Ascomycota > Sordariomycetes > Hypocreales > Sarocladiaceae > Sarocladium > Sarocladium kiliense. The sequence goes on along the minus strand of JAUZTG010000015.1, from coordinate 41,825 downwards.
GGCTTTAGCTAATAATGCATATATGGATTCTATAAAGAAAACAAGTTTAATAATCCTAATAAATATCTTAAATCTATTTTACTAGGCCTCCTAATTAGCTTCTTTATATAACGCCTTGATCTTGAGACTAGCAAGCAGATAAGAAGATAAGGGGTATCAAGGCCTCCAGCTCGCTCAGTACGAACTAGAAGGTCTTCCGTCTCGTGTACGAGAGGGCCACCAGGGAGAAGCTTGACTCGAAATTAAAGGAAGCTAGAGCGACAGGTGAGAGGTCTGCCTCTCAAATCGAAAGAGCGCCAAGAGGCTGTCCGATCATCAAGAAAGGAGAAGCTGAGGCTAAAAAAGGCTCTTTTAAAGTAAATCAAAGAAGCATAAATAAATAAATAGGCTATAAAGGATATTTAAGTATAACTTTATAGTTATATGTTCTCTAAGCTTTTAAGCTTATAATAACTAACTAAGTCTGCTTACCTTAATATATAATGTAAAAGCGTCTTATAAATATATTAACAGCTCTAATAAATAATAGCCTTAAAGGCTATTATAAATGCTAGGATAATACTCCTAACGCTATCTCTTATATTATAACATTATCGAAGGCCGCATATTATATTAAGCTGACATCTCGCTAAAGAAATAATTAGTAGCTAGATACTCGCTGCTAGAATACAGGCCACGAGAGGCCACGGTACTATCTGTTTTTATAAATAGCGTAAAAGAGTAGCTAAAGAGGTATTTCTTATATGTCGCTGTTACGCTTTCCTTTAAATTAGATGACCCTTAATTAAAAAAGCTTATTCGCGAGTTTTATACCTTAAGGGATGTGCCGAAGCATTTCCGCCCGGAGGCATTTAAGCCATTTAACTTATAAGACCCCGCGTTAGTATGCGGTATGCGATTTGGAGTTGAGAGATAAGATGCACTTGCAAAATCATGCCATGAGAGTCCATGGTACGGTTTCCTAAAAGCTGCCATTGAATAGCAAGACAGGTATGGTGTGGATAGATACGGCCATTGTACTATGTTGGACGAGGGGTAGGGCTATACCTTCGCAGCCCCGTAGTGACGCTCGTGTCAAGAAGGGCAGCATCGTTCACGACAGCATCATTCCCGACATCACCATCGATTGCAGCGACGCTGAACAAGGGTTTGAACGTGATCCAGAAGTCAATCCTGGAGATATGAATATTTCGGATCTCAATCAATACGATGTGGTCTTCACAAACAAGCCCTGCGGGCTTCAGAACGACTCCGCTGAGAATAAGCCAAGCTCTGCCCCCAGACCCCAGCACAACATCGAGTTGGCGAGTGTTATTTATCTTACCCAGGGAGAGCAAGATGGTACTGGTAAGGGATGTGGTGCGAGTGCTGCAGTCACGGTGTGTCCCTTCAATAACAGATTTCACGACCCTTTTCCAGGAGGACATGCTGCACAGGCCGTGGGCGATAGCCGCATTCGCATTTATCCGTGTCCGCTTTGTCGATTTTGTCAAGGTATCCGCGCAAGCCAACTTTGCCAGTACGCATCTGGATGATGGCAGAGCTGATCGCCCTATGTGTTCCGGCATGAAAGTTAACTGTTGCTTTTCCTGGTATGACCCTAAGCTTGAATAGTTCTTTACCGTGCTTGGCTTTCTCCTAGGAGGCTTCCTACTCGACCTTCATAGTCTTGCAGATGATCGACTTCGTTGTTACCCTGAGGGTCTTGAGGGTTTCTGCTTCTGGTTCCTCCAGGCTGTTCTCTGCTGTTTCCTTGGCTGCACGATCCGCGGCTTCCTTCCCAGATTGCCTCAACGAGTATGTATTGTCCGGATGGGGTTTTGGAATTTCGAATTGCTTGGATGGCAGCCTGGTTGTCGGTGAAGATGGCACCTTTGCGGGGAATAGCATTGGCTGTTTGTATATCTAGTAGTGTTTCCAATGCGAGGACCAGAACTCTCAGCTCTGCGGCGTATACTACAAACCGGAGCAAACAGGCTGATACGTCCGCCCACTCTCAGAGGACCAAGTCTAGTAATAACAATTCAAGAATGGATCATTCTGATACTACGGAGGCAGAGGATGCGCGGAGAGATACCAGCATCCTGGATACGCCGGCTGCCTGTGCTGGAGCAAACAATGGCATAATGCAGACGAGGGTCTTTAAGGTTAGTTACGAGTCCAGGGGCAGTGGTCAAGGCTAAGATAATGCAATGTTATGAGGGTAGTACGATAAACACGTTAATAATGAACATGGTGGGATCTGTTTGCTTGCGCACGATGTCGTCACTCTTATTCAGGACACTCCAGGGGGTCGATTGGATCTCAGCTTAGCCTCAGGCTTGCCCTCCCCTGAGGAATACATTGACTGTCCACGCACGTGGACGTGTTTGAGTTTATGAGATGTATCCATCAGCCTTTATGCAGAACTATGATGCTTCAGTGTTCACAGAAATTCCACTTGTCATTCCGTAAGGCCTCAGCCATATCACTTTGTATCGCTGTCCGCTCATCCATCAGTTTGATCCTTGTATCTTTCGCCTCCTTAAGCGAGATAGGCCAGTCCAAGAGCGCGGTCTTGTCATCGGCGGGCCACCAATGTTCCTGCTGAGGCGGTACGTTGGCGGTACTGATGATGGGTATCTCAGGGTCAACGAGGAATAATGCTAATATCTTCCGATGGCCAGGTTTTGATTTGTCCTTCAGCTCAAATGGCGCCACTCGGTGCTGGTACACGTTCGGAAAAGCGATGAGACGGCCCTCACTGGTGAGGACCTTTCCGAGTTCTTGTAGGGTGTTGCCTTTGGCGTTAATACCGAACGTGCCCATGATGGCGTGGTAATCATCCTGCTCGTATCCCAGGTCCCACATCAGGTCCTCGCGGTCAGCCCGCGTGCGAAAGGCTAGGTGTGATGGCGTGATATTGTGGGAGTCGTAGTAGTGTATGGCTGTGGCACATATGTGCTCGTTAAGTTGGCCCTCGACGTGCCAGGCCCCACCGTCGTAGGTGGGCTTCTCCGGGGTGAGATGGATATTTGCCAGTTTGACAATCACCTGAATACGGTCGACCGGCCACCCTAGTTCCTTTGGTGTGCCATATTCGCTCGTTGGGAAGAAGTTAAAGTACCGAAGCTTACCGGCAGTAATGGCTTTGGCCTCATCAAATTGACTTGGCTCAGGCTGCTCGAGAGGGTGTGTTGCGTCAAACCAAGCCGAGTCCTTCATTACGAGCGGGTGACTATCACCCAAAGAATGATATTCCCGCCCTTCTGGCCGCTTTTCCTCGCCATCCTCCAAAGGGCGCGACGTCATATGACAGCCATAGCGACGCTTTCCAAGGCAGATATCCGGTACGGTGCATCTTTTCCCTACTCGGCGACATGGAATTCGAACTCGGTCAAAGTCCTTAGGCCAACGGTAGACAAGATCCCAAAGGGGTAGCACTTGTTGAAGAACGGTCTCAACCACATTATAAAGGTCTCGGTGATGGACCGGATGGAGGTTGTTGATATAACTGACGATCTTTGGCGTACCACCGTTGATTTCCACGTCGCAAGGTAGCCACTGGAACTTTCGAGACCAAGGATTCTGCATGTTCGGATTATACTCCTGTATAAAAGCACTCCGCTCGTGTTCATTTACCGTAGGCTCCGGGATGACTTCACCGTAGCCACAATGCTCCAGACAATTATCGAGGGTAATAGACTTGTCTGGGGCGATACGGGAACGACCATAGACCAGGGGCCACAGTGAAGGGTGAACGAGATCAAGAACTTGACCGTCGCTTCGAGGATGCCAGTCTTTCTCTTCTTCCGGTACTTCCTCTAGGACAGTGACTGCATGCCTTAACTTTTTCCTTAGCTCGGCAGAGACGATGGTGTCGGACTTGATCACAGCAGCTGATGCGTCGAACACCGTGATCATGCCGGTTTCTTCGTAAAGTTTCGCCTTACCCCTCAACTCCAGAAGCATCTATAGAAGCCCCTTTTCTTAGCAAGTGGTTGCATTATCGGCGGACGATTAGGAGACTGACATGATCCCACACTGCGTCTGAGATGGGCGGCCCATGAGTGTAGCCGACGGCCCGGAGCCAGTCGACATGGTCAACCTCAGTTCTCCATTTGCGAACAATTTCATTGTCAAAAACCTTGATCTCCCACTTCGGTTTGTTTGTGATTTGCTCGGTGAACCAGAGCATGAACAGCTCACGGATGGTCAAGGTGGAGGCCCGCCAACCGTCTTCTTGAATCGTTGGAAATTTGCTTCTGGAAGACGGCTTGTGGTTGAGAGGCATTCCGAAGCCCGGCCGGGTGAGGGGCTCCATCTTCTCTTTTCCTTCTTTCCCAGTGTTGGTGTAAATCCTTGGACATCCATCATGTGCCCCATGCGTTCGAACATGGTTGGCGTGCGATCGTGAACCGGGGGTATGCCCTGCTTGACGCTGTGGACCTTCGGGCCGTACTTCACCCGACAGACACAGGATCAACCGCTGTCATTGGATATTAACGCTGTCATTTGTCTCGGCGATCAGATGGTCTTTCGAAGATGAAACAATGCACCTCCTACAAGCGTTGCGCGCTTACACTCACAGAAGCCTTGACTTAACCAAAGAGGAGTGGAAGCACCGGCAATCACCAGCACAGCCAGCAACGGTCCCCAATAGAGATGTGGCGGCATGGAACCGCACAGAGCAAGCAGAAGGCCCCTTCTGGACGCTGCCGCCAGAGCTGAGAAGTCTAATTCTCCTCATGGCTTTCGGTGGGAGGACAGTCCATATTGACCTGCGAATGCGCCCTCCTCTCCTGGACAAGGACTCGAGTGGCCGCGAACCAGGACATGGAGGCTACCCACCGCTCATGAAGGCTTCAAGCTCTCGCAAGGGCTTTGCGTTCCTGAGAAGAGATCGTGATGTTGCCTGGCGATGGTATCACTGTGTGTGCCATCGTCACGTTGCGTGGGACGGGGCAGAGATACCTCCAGGCTACTTTCTCAATGATAGGTGCCTCGAAGGGGAAGCGCTCTGCCTCGGGGAGCTCACGAGGTCTTCTTACGATGCGTGTCAACTCGGTGTCATGGGCTTCCTGCTCTCTTGCAAGCAAAGGTAAGTACTTAACTACAGCCAAAGGAACGATGCAGACGATCTGACGTGCGTTCACATAGCCATGATGAGCTTTTGCCGGTACTCTACTGCTCCAACACAATCTCAACCCAGAGCCTGCGTCTTATTTCAGCTCTCGCATCCCCCATCAACCCAGAACTAGGATTTTACGGTCCTGGAATGAATCTCATCACTTCTTTGGAGTTACAGCTTGACCTAGAGATGCTCCACGACAAACGTCAGACTAAAGAATGCGACGTTACCTACTTCCAGAGCCTCTTGAGATGTCTCGAATCTGGTAGCCTTGCAGCTCTCCGGCATCTGAACATAATTCTTGAGGAAAGTTTGTACACATCCCGACACCACCCATGGAAGAGAATTGCCAGCATCCATCAGGGCCTATTATTACCCCTTCTCAAGACACGGAGGCACTTGGCTCTCCCCTCTATGAACGTGGCAGTGCCGCTGGAGTTCTACAAGGCCCTGGCTGGAGGGTTTGCCAAAGGTCCTGACAGTGGCCCACCTCCAAACTATGACGTTTTCCAAAATCTAGGATTGTGGAACCGGCGTATGCGATACCCGTATATGTACAATTGGGACCTAGACAAGGAGTGTTGCCACGACTGGTACTGGCTGCAGTGTGGCGTCGTGAGCGATCAGACCTGGACCGACGACCCCTCATAATCAGGCAGAAGGGCGAGTCTAGCCCGTCCATTGACAAATCACCATTTGCTGCGTGGACAGTCCATGATGGGATAACACACGACAGACTTAAAGGCATCAATGCCATATGTCACAAGCAAGAATGTATGTGTTAGACTGATTGTAGGCTTTGGTACCTTAGTACCGGTAGTTGCAGGCAGAGCCTTGTTACTGTATCAGTGCCTCAGTGGGGTTTATCGGTGCCGACCGATGTCGCACCGTGACCCAGGCTGTCGCTTCGAGTTTTCTGCCAACACATTGTTGATCTGCGTTAATCCCTACACCCGCCCGAAAACCTCGCCTCTGACCTCAACCACCACAAACTTCGCCCAATTATACCTCTCACGGCCTCCAATTGACTGCCGAGACGATCTCGAAATGCGCCAGCTGTCGCTGGTGTCTTCCCAGGATTTGGAGAGCAGTAGCAACATAGCGTCAAGCCCAGTCCTTAGGTCCCCGCAGGAGCAGTAAGGAGGTCGGAAGGAGCCTGGTCTAGGGATTGGGATTGGGTTTGGGTTCTATCTAAGCTATCTTGCTGAGGCTATTTTATATTTAGACTTTTCTAGCTTGGCGAGGAGGTAAGGTAAGCGAATAACTATATGCAAGCTCCAGCCACGAATGCCTGTTAGGTTCTGCAATTGCTAAGCGGGCTTTTACCTGGAAACGAAGACCTCGCTTTTAGTGAGTCCAGCGAATTCTCGGAGCGACGAACCTATCTCAGTTGGATATGATAAAAACGATTTGCATAATGTATTCCACAAGCGAGTGGTCCACTTTCCTCTTACTATTTTATAAACTCCTACTCTTAACTAGCTATAAGAGATATAAATAATTATATATTATTACTCAATCATCTTCGCAAGCTGAACAGGCCAACTGCCTGCAGCCGTCCCGAATATCCCTTAAAACTAATTCTAATACTAGCATTTAAATCAGCTTATCCTCTTCTCCCCTAATGAGATAACGTATTATGCATATATATTAATTAAAGCAAGCAAGCTAATAATTATTAATAAAAAAAGAAAAGGGCTAGAGTAAAGCCTTTATTATCTTAATATAAGCGCTTTTTAATTTATATAATAAGATAATAATAAACTTAAAGCAGTTATAAATAAAATACTAATAAACTTAAAAGAATAAAAAATTTATAATTAAATTATTAGACTTATTTTATATAATACTCTTAATAAAATATAAAATCTTATACTTAAGCTAGCTAATATATAAGAGGAGCACGCCTACTTTAAATATATTATAAGTAAGAAGAGTAAAAATACTAGCTTCTTAAAAAAAAATTATAATAAGAATTATTAAAGTAATTATAAATAATATTAAAATAATAATACAATATAACGTATTCCACAAGCGAGTGGTCCACACAAGCGAGTGGTCCACTTCCATCAAGATACCAATACTCTTCCTTTAACCTTGAATAGGATCACCAACGATCATAGAAACACCGCCTAAAGATGCAAGGATACTAATGGCCCTTCAAGCTATACGACAAGATCAAAAACTTAGCATCCGCCGCGCTGCAGCGATCTACAACGTCAGCCATACTACGCTACTTCGCCGCCAGAATGGAACACCCTCGCGACGCAATAGTCCCCCTAATTCGAGGAAGTTAACTTCATCCGAGGAGATGGCTATTGTTGAGTACATTCTTGATCTAGATTCGCGATTTTTTTCGCCGCGGATTCGCTATGTAGAAGATATGGCGAACATCCTCCTCGCAGAGCGTGGTTCTGGACGCGTCGGAACCAACTGGACTGCGAATTTCATCAAGCGACAGCCAGATCTTCGGACGCGTCGTTTTCGCAGATACGACTACCAAAGGGCCAAATCCGAAGATCTAATCGCGATAAACGCGTGGTTTCGCCTTGTGGCGAATACAATCGCGAAATATGGGATCCTGGACGAAGATGTCTACAACTTTGACGAGACCGGATTTTTAATGGGCATTATTACCCTTGGAATGGTCGTGACATCGTCAGATGGCCGTGCAGATGTTAAGAAGAAGTAACCAGGTAATCGCGAATGGGTTACAGTGATCCAGGGTGTTGGGGCGTTGGGCTTTTGCATTCCACCATTCATCGTTGTGGCAGGCAAGGTTCACCTCTCTTCCTGGTATGAAGAGAGCCCACTACCGCACGACTGGGTGATCGCGACGACTGAAAACGGCTGGACTACAAACGAGAAGGGTTTCGAATGGATTCAACATTTTGATAAACATACAAAGGCAAGAACTGCGGGCACATACCGTCTTCTTATCCTCGACGGCCACGAAAGTCACCATTCAACTCAATTTGAGCAGTACTGCAAAGAGAATAAGATTATCACTCTTTGCATGCCTACATATTCATCTCATATACTTTAGCCACTTAACGTAGGCTGTTTTAGTCCATTGAAAGCTGCTTACGGTCACTAAATTAAAGCGAAGATAAAGAGTAGTTATACACACATCGCCAAGGAGGACTTCTTCCCCGCATTTTTTGCCGCCTTCCAGGCCTCGATGACTGGAAAAAACATTCAAGGGGGATTCAGAGGAACAGGGCTTGTTCCCTATAGCCCAGGCTCTATTCTGTCTAAGCTAGATCCGAAGTTTGCAACCCCATCGCCTCCAGGTACAGCCACTGGCGATCCGCAACCTTGGACGTCAAGGACACTAATAAATAGTGGAGAGGCCGTTTCACAATATGATTTCCTGCGGGATCGAATCGAGTGCCATCAAGGAAGCTCTCCAACGTTAATTGTTCAAGCGCTTGCGCAGTTTGCGAAGGGAACCGAGCAAGTTATGCATCACATGGCACTTTTGAAGGCAGAGGTCCAAGACCTACGAGAGGTAAATGATACCCTTAGCCGACGTCGGCGTACCCGAAAAACACATCTCCGGCGAGGAGGGATTATGACTATAAGGGAAGGGCAAGCCTAAAAAGATCAAGCAGATGCGGATGTGCAGATAAAGCAAGAAGTGCAATAGAGTAGGGGCTGTTAGCGACGTGACGAGACGAAGAAAAGATGCTATAGTACATGTAGCAACACCAGCTATAATGCGCGAACATGCTAAATTGATGTAATACTGTCTCTTTTATCTAGTTGTAATTATATATAACTGTTTGTAGTTCTTGTGGCTGGTTGAGAGTAGGAGTTTGTAGAATAGTCAGAGGAAAGTGGACCACTCGCTTGTGTGGACCACTCGCTTGTGGAATACGTTACTTATATATTTCATACAACATCTTCGCAAGCTGAACAGGCCAACTGCCTGTAGCCGTCCCGAACATCCCTTAAAATTAATTCTAATACCAGCATTCGAATCAGCTCGTCCTCTTCTCCCCCGATGAGATAACGTATTGTACACGCACGTTGGCTAAGGCGGGCGAGCCGATGGTTATTAATAAAGAAAGAAAAGAGCTAAAGTAAAGCCTTCACTACCCTAATATAAGCGCCTCCTAATTCACATAATAAAGCAGTAATAAACCCGAGGTAGCCGCGGGCAAAACGCTAATAGACCTAAAAGAATAAGAGATTTATAATTAAATTACTAGACTTATCTTATATAATACTCTCAATAAAATATAAGACCTTATACTTAAGCTAGCTAATATATGAGAGGAATACGCCTACTCTAAACGTACTACAAGCGAGAAGAGCGAAAATACCAGCTTCCTAGAAGAGAGAATTATAATAAGAATCACTAAGGCAGTTATAAATAGCATCGGAGCGGGAATATAACGCGCCTGCGCATTATAAGCTAAGATAGCCTAGATGCCTTTAGCCTCGGCGCTATCTATTATTATTATAAGAAATACTTAAACTAGTAGCGCTAATAATATAAAACCGCTCTAAACGTAGATAAAATATAAGCTTATAGTCAGGATAAGAGATATTATAAAAAAAGTCTGTAATAAGTTGGTTAAGCAGATTATAATAACCATAAACTATGTTATGGTCTGGGCTTGAGCCCAGCCTGGCATCAAAGAGATAGGAGGACGGGCTTGTGACGAGACCTAGCCACAGTGTGGCTGAGGAGACATGGCGTAACCCCTTTCCCTCACATCTCTCTCTATGAATAGCTTCCTACTCCTTAAGAATATACATAACTCTTATTGGCATCTAATTGTCCGTGACACTAGGGATAGCCCATTACAGAAGACGCGAATAAGCTCTATAAATAAAGGCTTATTTTAGCCTATAAAATATATAACTATAAACTATATAAGAAGGCTATTAAACTAAAATAATACTATTAATGCTACGCCTTCAGATATATTGTAAAGTTTTATAAGGCTATATTATATTATGGCCACTACATAAAAGTAGCATAACGTACTTTATCACCGAGTGGGCCACATCACCGAGTGGGCCACCCTGTCACAGTACTCCATCACTTCGAGCATATAACTCAACAACAAAGTAAAAATTTCATAGGAATTAATCGCTACTATTCTTAATAGTGGATGAGATCACTGCTTGGCAGGTTCTTACGTTATGTCTAGTGTCTCTGCATGTTCTATAGCGCCTAGACCTTACTTCCGCTCGAGCTTTATGACTACGCCTCTGCTGCGTCTCCTGCTTTATCTGCACATCAGCCTCCTTCTGCGCTATCTGGTCATGTCCTTCAGCAATTAATATAACTCCATTTAGCCTAAGGCGTTGCTTTTTGACCCTTCGACGTCGGCTTAGGATATTATTTGTCTCTCGAAGTGTTTTGTTCTCGGCCTCTAATAGGGCTATCTGATGTATAAATATCTGCGTACCTTTCGTCAGGTGATTGATACCTTTAATAATTGATGTCGGCGAGCTTCCTTGGTGATGAGAGACTCGGTCTGTGAGCAGTATACTCTGTAAAGTAGCTTCGTTGGTGTTTATGGGCGTTCTTGAGGTCCAGAGGTCAGGTATTCTAGATGAGGTACCTGGGGGTGTTGGCGTCTTAAACTTCACATTAAGCTTTAAAAGAACAGACTCTAGGTTATGAGGTAGAATTCCCGAGCCCTTGAAGCCTCCTTGGATGTTTTTGACAGTGATTGCTCTCTGAAAGGCGCGGAAAAACGCTGGAAAGAAATCTTCCTTCGAGATGTGAGTGGTCCCTGCGCGCATCCTCTTCTTAATTTCCCGACCATAGGCTTTCTTCAGCGGTCCAAAACAGCTAATATCAAGAGGCTGCAGTAAATGCGATGAGTGAGGAGGCATATATAGGGGAAGGATATCCTTCTCCTTGTAATACGTGTCGAACTCAATAGATTAGTGACTTTCATAGCTATCTAGAACAAGGAGTCGATATTTACTAATCGTGCGCGATAAGGTATGCTTTTTGAAATGCCGAATCCATTCTAGACTAATTGCATTTGTCGTCCAGCCATTTGGAGAGGTTACGATAACCCAGTCGGGTAGCAGAGGGCTATCTTCATACCAGGTTAAGAGGTGATATTAGCCGGAAACAACGATAAACAGCGGAACACAGAACCCCGTGGCTCCGACGCCTTGAATTGCTATTACCTATTCCCGATTACCAGGCTATATCATTTTCGCATTAGAGACCCTTTCCGAGCTCATCACAACCATGCCGGCTAAGATAATACCCATCTAGAAACCAGTCTCGTCAAAGTTATAAATATCTTCATCCTAGATCCCATATTTCACGATTATACTCTCCACAAACAGAAACCACGCGTTTATCACGGCTAGATCTTCGCATAGAGCTCTCTTATAGTCATACCTCCGCAATTGGCGTGTTTTGAGCTCTTGGTGCCGCGTAATGAACCGATATGGCCAAAGGGTTCTAACAGGTGACGCGCCACGCGCTTCGAGAAGAAGATTCGCCATTTCACCCACACCATTAATTCAAGAGGAGCAAGATCGAGAATCCAGATCGATTATTCTCTCAACTATAACTATCTCCTCTAGCTCGGTGAGTTTCGCAGAATTAGGCGGGCTATCGCGTCGGGCAGTTATATCATTCCTACGACGGCCCAAGGTTACTCAGCTCACATTGTATTACTGCGCTGCGCGTCGAATAGTCAAAGAAGGGTCCTTTCCCATAGCTTGTAGGGCAAGGTTTATATCCCTATCTTTGCAAGGTGTTTCCATGACGCGTTGCGTTAACATTATAATGTAAAGTGGAAGGAGTAGGGTTCTGTGTTGGGGTGGCCCACTCGGTGATGTGGCCCACTCGGTGATAAAGTACGTTACTCCTCCCTTTTATCTTATATATGGGATAAGTCTAGCTATCACGCTAGTTTTTATAATACTGAATCTCTAGGGGACGCTGCGATGCCGCAGCGGCTACACATATACCGCGCACGGGGTTTTCATCCTATTTTATAAGGTTTTCCCCCGAGCTACTACAGATAGAGGCACCGCCCACCCTATAGGGGGTCAGCGGAGTATAACAATAAATAAATAAATGAATAAATATTAAAGATATTTTTAAAGAAAAGGCCGCATTTGGCGAAATTAAGTATGCCTTTTTTATAATAGGGCTATTTCTTAAATATATGTTTAGCTTCCCTTTATTTATTAACTATAACTAAAAACTGGTGTAGTTTTATAGGGACGGTAAATAACGCATCAGCACCACCAGTATCGCAGGAATTAGGAAGGCTATTACAGGTGCCCTAAAGAACGCTAAGAAGACTAAGAACTAACTATTATGCGTTTATAAGGCTATTATTATATAAAAAGGCGTTCTAAAGCTAGCAAAGAAGGCCTCCCTAGATGTAAACTAGACTAAGACAACTATGAAGCCCCTGCAGGCACTTAAGGATATATTAAAGAGCTTTAAGGCTAAACCAATTAACCCCTTTTTTATACTTAGTTTGCTAAGGGCTATAATGCTTAGTAGTAGATATATAATGGAGTATACTAATACTAATAATAATCTTATAGGTCTGCTACTATTAATAAGAATAGATTTAAAGACCCTCTCTAAGAAGCTCTTTATTTACTAGTAATAGTAATAAATATAATCTAGGTATAAGAACGCCTCTTTTATATATTAGCTGCTTTACAACCAGTTTCTTTATACTGGGGGGTTTGCCTATACTCCTATAGACTTTAATATAGGATTAATGGTATAATATACCAGCTTTAATAACTATTAAAGAGCTAGTACTTTAAAGTAAATAGTTTAATAGGATTTGCGCTTATTATTTAATAGCTTATCTTAATATAATAGTTCCTAAAAAAATTATATAGATCTCCACCTGATTACACTAGATTTCTTAGTTACAAGGAGCAAAACGACAAAAATATGCAAAGATAAGTAATATTAATTAAAAACCAAGATTACCTAGTACTCTAGAGTATAAAGTATGCTAAGCTTATTAAAATTCAGTAATATAAAATAGCCTGATTTTCCTTTATATTAATCAGCTAAAATTGCCATTTCTTTTTATATTTTAATACCCTGATTAAGCATGCAAGGCGGGTTTCTATTTCCTCGCTATTCCTTTATTTAATATTCAAATCACAATAAACTCTAATATAGGTGGGGTATTAGCAGAATAAGCGCTATATATAAAGGCTGTCTCCACCTCTATACTATAAAATCTAATTTATTTGCTTTATAGTTTAGATACTATGTAATTAATATCCAACTATTGCCTTTAATTCTTTAATCCTAACGCGCAATAAGGTTAGGACAGCGGCTCGGCTTGGGTTTAAGCTGAAATATAATAGAAAGAGCTAATACTTATTACTTATATTATTACTATATAAAGTAAAGGGGAAGATCAGGTAGAGCTCTATATAGCCTTAATAAGAAGGGGTCTTAATCTATTAAGTTTATTTTAGGGGCCTTTATACTTAGATATAGCTTAAGAGTAGCCTTTTATATTATAAATTAAATACCTAGATTAGTAGCTGATCTTAATATAATCTGCAAGAGACCTGGTAAGGGATAAGTAATAGTAGATATAATAAGGCCAGCCCGGCTTTTAATATTATTAGTAAAGGTTATAGTCTTCCTTATTAATGCTAGAGGTTTTACAATAGTATAAATACTTAAAGTTAAACTGGGAGAGTATATAGATAATAGGAATAGATTATAGTGAACTATTATATACTGATCGAAGATTACTCCTCTTGACCAACAACTCTATTGTCGCAACATAACAAAAAAAAAAACTCCCAGAGAGGAGCAGATATTCCTAAGATCGCTGTCATGGACGGGGTCGCTCCGACAAAGTTACAGTTCAGAGTAAAAGGTCGACTCGCTTGCGGGGATGCTTTTTTCTACCCTCTCAACGCACTCGTACGAGTCACTCGAATTCCCGCCAATGTACAATTGCTGGAGCGGAAACGGGCACAGCGCCCGCTGCTTTCCTGTAGAATCCGTCGCGGCCAAGGTGGTAGGCACGGTGCCGTTCTCAACCCACGAAACCAGCTGCTGAAACGCATCATCCGGCGCCGCACCGACTCCTCCGTAGCAATGGCCCACGCCGGGAGCTTCGAAGAACCGTATGTATTCGTCAGATTCGGGGTCCAGATTTAGAACTTCCTCCATGTAGGCAATTGTCCCATTGGGCGGGATTGCCTCATCGGCAAGCCCATGCCATGTGATTAGCTTTCCTCCGGCTTTGCGAAATGCAGACAGATCTGGATCATTGGCAGCCGTCAGAGCCTCGTAGTCTCTCTCTGACTGTTGTAGGTAGACGATGAACTCCTCCTTGCTCATAGCGGACGCGTCCCAGTACGGATCCTTAGCTAAAAAGTATTGCACCCATCCAGCTAGCAGGTCGGCTGATGATGCCGTGCAGTTATCGTTCGACGTGCACTCCGTTTTGATATAGGTCACCGTAAGCGAGGCATCTTTGTTGAGTCCGAACCAGCCGGTCTCGCCATCAGCACTTCGAGGGCCTGTCCATGCCGCCTGCACAATGGTAGCGGCAGCGTCCGTAAATTGGTGGGTGGTTCCATTGCAGGAGAAGTTCTGTCCAACAATACTGTGCGGTTCAAAGTTGCAAAGTGACGGCAGTGATATGACTCCATCTTCGGCGCCGTCCAAAGCGTCGCACGCATCGACGGCAGCCTTCGTAAAGGCGTCGATTTCGCAAGGGCTAGGGAAGACTCCCAAGTCCTGCATCACTTGTGTCGCCCAATAACCTGCTGGGATGAAATTCTCAACATTGATAGCGGGTGCCACAGCCAGAATGCCGTCAAAGTCTTCGGCATATTTCTGAGCAATCATCATGGCCTGCCGTCCACCTCCAGAGCAACCAGTAAAATATGAGTAGTTGGGTTTGGCGCCATAGTAGCTCGTGGAAATGGCCTTGCCGATGATAGCCATCTCGTGCAGAGAAGTTGATCCCCAGATCTCAACAAGATGCGTGTTGACATTGCCCGGGCTTTCCAAGGCCCAATATTTTGGACTTTGGGCAAATTCGGTGCCTCGAGGATGGCCGGCGTCGGTATCAAGGGCGATGTAGCCATGGCCCACGGCTTGGGTCATGTAAAGAGAGCCGAAGCTGGCGCTGTAGCCACCGCCTCCCAGCGATTGAAGTCTTCCGTTCCATGAGGACGAGGGGGGAAGCCAGACTTGTACATTGACGGCGTCGTCAGTGCCTGGATGAGTGTACGTGACTGAAACGTTGCAAAAGTTAATCGTGTAGGTGTCCACATCGATACTTCCAGGAGGTAAGGAGGCAGCGGTGTAGTTGTAAGTTGGCACGGCGGTAATGTCGATGAGTGTAGTTCCATTAATTTCGGGAAAGGTGAACTTGCTGGCCGAACACGGTTGGATGGCTTCAGATCCAACACATGCACCTAGCACGCCCGGGGCGAGAGCCAGCACTAAAAACGGCAACATCTTAACTGCCGTGAAATAAAGGAGAAACGGATGAAGATGCGTAAGTAAGGAATGAATGTAGAGAATGGATAGCTGGTCGTCCCAAATTGAACACCAACATCACTCTTATATACTATGATGCTTCATTGAGAGGCATTGCCTATCCAGGCTTTCTGAATGAAGACAACGTAATCTCCTTTGAACCCTGGCAGACTTCTGCTGGTATTGCTATGCTGCGCACTCGGGAGTGGCACCTCGGCGATCCCAAACCGTACACAATACGAGCAACCAATCAGACAACACAGAATACGGTTGGCCCATAGTATTTAGAACACGAGCGCAATACCCAGTTAGGGGTTCTGATTGACACCCAAGTAGCGCCGGTAGCTGTCTCTGCACGACTTTGTGGGGTGCAGCAAGACAATGTCCTTAGCACCATAACGATGGAGCGGCTCGAGGGGTGGAGGCACCGATCCCTTC
Source organism: Sarocladium kiliense (assembly GCA_030734395.1). Classification (NCBI taxonomy): domain Eukaryota; kingdom Fungi; phylum Ascomycota; class Sordariomycetes; order Hypocreales; family Sarocladiaceae; genus Sarocladium; species Sarocladium kiliense. Next base: position 25,782 of record JAUZTG010000015.1, on the reverse strand, counting down.
TTAGTCTCTCCGTAGACTGTAGCACTGCCACGGAGAAGACTTTGCCCAGGATGCTGCGACGTCTTGGTTTCCAGCTGTACCAAGGTTAGCGGGCCTTGTCCGTGTCAGTGCTTGATGCTTCATTTCAAGCAAACCGAGAAGGTCGCCCCAGTAGGGCTACGTCAAGCTATTTTGGGCGCCGCGGACCCAGGTCTAAGACATGGGTGAAAGAGATTTCGGCGACGATGAGACCCAGCTCGGATCCCATATCTCGTTGCGCTCAGCACTGCGAGTTGCATATTGTAGGGCAAGCATATACCCCTGTCGCCCTCCGCCTTCGCTGAGGTCAGTGTCTGAAGCGGCTATACGAGCAGGTGTTGCCTCGACCGGATCAGGACTGTATACGACTATGATGGCGAGACTTGATAATCCACGTGTGGCGAGAAATGGGATTGCAGTTAGGACCACCTTGTTACCTCTCTCACGAGCAGTGTCTACATCTGCGAACCAGTTCGCAGTGACTGGCCCCAGTAGTTATTTTCAAGCATCAAACACGGCTCGTTGAACCAACGCCTCTCCGGGTTATGCCTGCACCTCGCCAAGTGATTTAAGCAGGTTGAAGGTGGCATTGGAGAACATGAGACCTTCTGAGGCGTACCCTAAATATCTTCGCACACAGTCGACTGCCACCCTGTTGTTTCTCAAGGTATGCCATAATTGTCTACCAAGTCACGAAGAAAGTATGGATATTCTAGAGTCATGGAAATCTATGCTGGTATCATTCAGGCGCCGTCCTGGCTGAAGCCTGAAGTGCCAATCGCTCAAAGGCCCGAATCACCGCTCCCTCATCGGCTACCTCCTTGCCCTCCCGTAGTATGGCTTCACCCTCCATCTGTCTCGCTTGCTTGATGATCCTTCGGGTATCCCTCCTCATCGAGGCACGCACACTCTTATACGCGCCCTGACTTGTAAAGGTGAGCAGACCTAGAGCTCCCGACGACACCTTGGTTGTTAGGTTCAACATGCCAATGCCCACACCCTTGGCGGCACCAACGGCGCCCTCTTTCTTCGCACCTCGAACAGGCGACATGACGAGGCCGCCGATGCCTTCCACTATACCGTGGCCGAAGTTCTTGCCTGCCGCGATGCCTCCCGACTTCCAGTCCGTTACGGCACCTGGATCGTAGACCTCACCGCCGTATAGGCGGGGTGCAACACGCATGCCTTCCTCGAGAGCATGCGGTATATCGAGATAGATGCCCTTCGTGAAGGATTTGAGTAAGCCACCAACACCACTGGCCGACCCAGCGAGCGCGGCTCCAGCACGACTCATTTCAGTCTTTTTGTACTCGCTACTACTTGTGGGCAAGTCCAAGCCAGCTGGTCTGCCATATACATCTTCTGAAGGGTGCGGACTCGACTCTCTGCTTGACTGTGGGCCCTTGTTGTGGGGTCGGTCTGACGTGAACGCTTGTACTGGCTTGATCACGATGTCTGCCGCCGAGGTCGCTATGTCTGTATACATCTTGATGGCCGATGAAGTAGTAGCTGTGATTGGATCCCATCGTCGGAGCTGAATGTCGATGGGACGAGGTTCATATCTAGCTCAGGTCAGCTGCACGGCCCAGTCAGCCAAAGTTCGATCCTGTCGTACCGTCTGAGATCCGACCATTTCATTCTCTTCCTATCTGTCAAGATCTCCGCAGCAGCCTTGGAGAGCTTCACACGCAGTGATTCCTTCTTATATAACCAAGCAGCAGAGAACTCGGGCAGAATGTCGCATCGCATGTCATCCAAAGGAAGGTTCGCATGGAAGGAGTTCACGGCCTGTCTCACGCCATTCTCCTGACGCATTTTGTCAGCCATGATCTGGGCAGCCGCCTGGGCACGGGGTGTCAAGCAATCCCTGATGGCGTCGGCAAGGTTCTGGGCGTTGAGCTGTCTCTGTGGGATGGGCGCAGGGCCTGCGCCGGCAGCGTTAACCATGGTGCCCCAAAAGGGTTGACTAGTCAACGTTAGTAAGTTAGACCCCTTTCCAAGCTGGCTTAAGAGATACGTACTCGCCAAAAAATGGCACGATGGCTGTTGGTTTCCCGTTGAGCAAACCGCACGCCGTTGTACCAGCTCCACCATGGTGCACGACGGCTGTGACGTGTTGGAACAGCCACTCGTGCGGACAGTCACCGAGATAGAGGATGTTGCTGTTGTCAGGCTGATTGGCACCGAGCTTGCTCCAACCCCTCGAGATAATGGCGCGTACACCAGTATACTTAATCGCATCCACTAATATTGCTGTTAATTTATCGGGGTCGTCGATAACGATGCTTCCAAAGCCAATATAGATAGGTGCTGGGCCATCACGCAGGAACTGATCGAGATCCGGCTCAGGAGTGTATTTTGGAGCATCTCGGAAGAAGAAGCCACACACATCTATGCCCATAGTTAGCTTTGTAGCAAGATTGATATCTCCAGAGTACACACCGATGTAGTCTGGCCAGTCGAGCGGTTTGGGAATCAGCGCTGGAGACCAACAATATGTGAACGGAATCTGCAGAGTGTCGAGAAGTCCTGCACCCTCAGAAAACGGCACGTCCTCCAAGTCTAGACTGTGCCTCCAGGCATTGACGATATCACCGAGCCTGTTTCTAAGTTAGTCTCGCATGCACTATTAACGAAGGCAAGCTGCTTACCCCTGCCAGGTCATCCACTCAACCGCCATGTACGAGATCTGGTTGGCAACAGCAGGTGATATGCTGCGATTATTGACTTTTATGTTGGCCAGGGGGTGGCAGAACTCTTTTGTGGTGCTCCAGGGCATAGTGAACATGAGGTGCAGGGGAATGCCAAGAGCTTGGGCACAATGCACATGGGCGAAACTTGGGGGGTTTGCAATGATAGCGTCAGCCACAAAAGGCTGCTGGCTCAGTAGGTCCGGCTTGATGCAGGATTTCCAACAGCCCTCTAGCATTTCAGCAACCATGGTGCGCTTCTTCTGAATGTCTCCAGCCCGTAGGCTCTTCATAGAAGGTATCAATCCGGGATTCTTGACCATATAGGCCATAAGCTCTGCCGGATCTCCACCAATAGGGAAAAACTCCAAGCCAGACTTTCGTACAAAGTCGGCGAAGGTGTCGTGGGTGGCGAGGCGGACTCTGTGGCCATGACGCTGAAGTTCGTTGCCGAGGGCGACGAATGGCTGCACATCGCCTCTGCTGCCGACAACCTGGATCACGATATTCAATCGAATTCCCCAGTTGATCTGCTCGGTGTAGGCAGGAGGAAGCTCGCTAACGGGGCGATGAGTCTTCGGCTGGATTGACTCTCTCCGAGGAACGAGAATTGAGAGAGTCCTGCAAAGCTTAGAGTTGAGGTCGATATCGATACGGCCGTCAGCTGTAAACATGTGGTTAGCGAATTTTTACGCATGGGGCCTTTAGAGCCTCATACCAGTCGCCGCAGTTGCGTCATTCAGGATGTGCTCGACGGCGGCAGCCTGCTCGGAATACTGTGGTGGTGCATCTCTTTCTGCATCGTAGTTGCTCGGACCTGCTCCATCCAGCTCAAAAGGTGATGGCTGTCGGAACATTGGTGGGGCGGGCAACGGCTTATCGTCACCTGGCATGATGAGGCGAGATGATGGGCTGGCTAACAATCCCTATGGCTAACGAAGAGAGCTAAGGTAAAGACAAAGTCGCTGAGAAGGGTAGCGCGATGATGTTGACGAACCGGACGGCCACGCTTATGAGTAGAGACAGTCAGCCCCAGATTTCAGCTGCTCTCTTTGGGCAAAACCCAAGGCTAAATTGGTCTCAGAATTCATTTGTCGCAGAGTCGCATGATGTTGAAGGAATCGTGCCCGTTAATGCATGTGGAGTGCCTCCGTTGGCAGGCTTTGACTCGAGCTGCGGTTCAAACCCATGTTCGAGCTGCCAATGTGCCAATCCGGCAAGACCCAGATGCGTTTCCAGACGACTGCGAGAGAAGCAGGGCGCCTTGGGAGGCGACGATGCACATTGGAAACAGGAGAAGAGGCCTTGTTTAGTTCAAGACGGGAATGATCCCAAGTGGAGACCGGCAACGCCGCCCGGACAATGATCGACGGCACTAGTCGCGTATTCGCTCAGCAGCCTCGTTCTTCGGATTTGTCGGTCAGGCTCGCATCACTAAGATCAGACTACCATGTAAGATAGACTCGGATGATGGAGCAAGTCTGATACAAGTCACTCTTCCAATGAAGACAGAATCAACTCACTAATCCCATACCCTGGTAATACAAGTAGCTAACTATAGAGGTTTAACAATGATCTTTAGTACTTGCGAACTAAGGTACCTATAGGACTGCTGCCATGCTGGCTCTAAATAGGGTAGATAGACACCTTCCTTAGCTTACGTACCCCACCCCAGGTCTCTACAGTCGCAATCTTCTCTTTTCCAGTGAACAGCGCTGCATCACCTCGTCATCATGCCTTCTGAAGCCAATATACAATCGCGCCGGTCGCACCGGAAGTCTCGACATGGATGCAAAGGTCAGTAAGCAGTAGTGCTAACACCGAGGGCATGGAAGCTTACAGCAGCCTGGATAGAATGCAAACGGCGCCACATTAAATGCGACGAGCACCGGCCGTCGTGCATCAATTGTGTCACAGTGAGGCGTCCGTGTTCGTTTCTTCAGTTGCATTCTCAGCTCTCTCAGACTGAGGCTCTCTGTCGAGATGATATGACTTCGCAATCTTTCGCCACGGCTACGATTTCTGGCAGCGATCCTACCCCTCCGACCGGTTCAACGCCTTCTGTCACAAAATCAGCGCCTTCCACGATAGAAACACCGTCTGTCACCTTGTCGACACCCTCAGCAATAGACACACCGTGCTTCACGGATACCTCTTCCGCTGCTGGTCCTCCTTCACTAATTGCCAATCACGGAGAGTCCTCTTTGCGACCTCTTCCCTCTCAGGGCTTCACCATGGGGCATTTGATGTTTCTCCATCATCTCGAGAGAGAAATAATGGAATCTCCCTCACATTGGGGTTTGGCCGATGAGAAGGGTGCGACTCTTTGTTACGAAGCTGTCTTTCGAGCAGCTATCGCGACCCCTTACTTAATGGATCAAATGTTGGCCTTGTCAGCTCTGCATCTGAGCACTCTCAGCCTCGACGGAGCACAACGGGCGGAATACCTACGCGAGGCATCAAAGCTTCAGATCCGTGCCCTTGGGAACTTCACTGCCACAGACACCGAGGTGACCGAAGACAATGCCTTGGCGATGATCGTTTTCTCTTCTTTCATCAGCCTGCAGAGCCTATTTGAGGCGAAGGCATGCCAGGATGCCTTTGCAGGCTTTCTCACCAAGATTATACGCCACCTCAGTCTGCACCGGGGAGTTCAAGCTGTCAGCAGTGACGCATGGGGCTTTCTACGGCAGACGGGGATTAAGCACATCATCCATGCTATAGAGGCTGGAGACGGCGATGGCTCACAAGCTGCCGACACCGCGAACGAGTGCGATCATGTCCAGAGACTACTCGAATCATCAAGAGATCAACTCGGTTCGCAGACCTATGACGCATGTTCCGCAGCCCTCAGTGTTCTCCGTTGGGTATTCCGTACCCGAAAAGCCTTGCCCGAACCATATCCGACGCATATCACACTCGCCTGGCCTGTTCGTATCACCCCTGAATTCATGAGTCTGTTGGAGCAGCGGCAGCCTGTATCATTGATAATCTTGGCATATTGGGCGATGTTGCTGCACGCCGACCGACACTTTTGGGTTTTTGGTGATGCCGGTCGGTTCATGATTGAATCTCTCGTGAATTACCTGGGCGATTACTGGGAAGATTGGTTAGTTGTGCCGAAAACTGCTATTGGAGCAGCCTGACTGCCTATACGGCCGAATCTTTGGTCTTGGTTGAACGCATGCGCATGACACCCTCAAATTGTTGGCGAGACTGGTGCAGGCTCCAGGATATCAGTCAACACTAGTGAACAACTTTCCCACAGGAACAGTGGCGGAGTCAGGCGATCGAGTTTAGCGCCAGAGCCCTATGCGATATGCATTGCCTTACAATATATTTAGAGGCATTAATGGTATTTGGTGATCCTTGGTATCACTGGCTTCCCTCACAGCTTGTATACGCGCGTCAGGGGATTTTAATGGCACAGCAACCAATCACATAATTCTCTATCCGGCTCACACAGTAGGCTTGTGGAGACTGAGTTTCACCCAATTAGAAGCGACTAAGTACGCGGATTCTGCGGATCAACAACCCCTCTCACACGGGTAGTAGATCCATCTGACGATTTATGTCCAGGGTGCTAGCCCCGTCTGGCGAAGTCGAGACCGACCTGAACATTGCCCGGTATTAGTATCGTGAAGCAATGGTGCCGGTCGGACCTGACAATCGCGTCCTAGACCGAAACATGCGAGTCGCCCGCGTTCTTTCGCTCGGGTTCGTTCGTATACGTGATCGGCGCCATGCTGGCTCCACTAAAAACGTATAAGCTGATCTGTTGCAATTCAGGAGTTGCTCTACCAGGAGATTAGTATCTCAGATTTTCCCATCTTGACGGGGCTGCGTACGCTTCTGTTGGGGCGCAGCCTTATCTGAGAAAGCGGACCTAGGCAAGTTGCAGGATCTGAAAAGATATATAACCTCGATAGTCCCTGGGCTGTGTCAGTACCCCATACTGCCCAGAGTGCCTCCAAGCATCGCACCCAACACCTTCTACAGAGCCACGATCACCACGAAAGCCAAACCCATAGGCGCGAAAGTAAGAACGAACAACACAGATCATCATGGCCACCAGCGACCTCATGGAACCCGTCCCGGGCGTTGAGCCTACGAAGGGTGGATATTATCTCTGGAGATATTCTCCCAGCGTCCCGGCCGCTGTGATCTTTCTTCTACTCTTCATGGGGGCATTCCTCTTCATCAGTTGGAAAATCCGGAAGACCCGCGCCTTTTTCTGCATTGTTTTCGCCATTGGGTGCTTCCGTAAGACATCTTCCATACCATTGATGATCCTGTAGCTAACTTAACGTGCAGTGGAAATGGTCGGATACGGCGTGCGCGCAGGCGCCCACAGCAAGACCGGGAGGATCATGCCCTACGCTGTGCAGAACATGTTCATTCTAATAGGGCCAGTGCTGTTTGCTGCAACAATCTACATGGTGTTGGGTCGAATTGTCACCAGTGTTCGTGGCGATCAGTACTCCTTGATCAGGCCGTCGAAGATTACCTTGACGTTCGTTATCGGCGACGTGGTTTCTTTCCTCATTCAAGGAGGCGGAGCCGGAATGTCTGTTGTTCAGAATGCAAGCCTGGCGAAATGGGCAGAGCGAATTATCGTTATCGGCCTTCTAGTCCAGATCATCATGTTCGCATTTTTCTGCGTCCTGGCCGTGGCCTTTCACCGGAGAATGAGACGGCAGCCAACAGCTTTCTCATGTTCGACATCGGCATCCTGGGAGGGAGGGCTTTATATGCTTTATGCAGTCAGCCTGCTCATCATGGTCCGATCTATCTTCAGGGTTGTCGAGTTTGCCCAAGGTCAGACAGGGTATGCTCTTTCTCACGAGTGGACACTTTACGTCTTTGACTCTCTTTTGATGTTTATGGTGGCAGTGATCTTTGCGTGGAAGTTTCCGAGCGACTTCAACTCGAAGGGTCGAGATGCAGAGCAGCGCCTACCGATGTCTTCTTACTGAGCTTCACAGAATCTTGCTGCTATCACAATGTACTTATAGACCGAATAGATCGAATAGAATTCCCTTTATCATGAACCAAAGTGTCGAAGTGAAATGGTACGCCAGGGTAAAGCACAACGAAGAAAGAACTGGTACAAGGCCTCCCTGCCGTTTCGGACTGAGTATGTCCAGGGGGGGGGGGGGGTACGAGTTTTCCGACGGCACAGCCCCATGAGCAGAAGGAAAGCTGTGCAACTATACAAGAGTATTTGAACTGGACTGTGTCCGACCAGGAATTCGCTTGCATTCGCCACGTTCTCTTAAGTCTGTCTAAACCCCTGAATTATTAGGTCATGTGCAGGATATGTGCAGGACTGATCAAGCCAAGTTTGCTCTGGTATGCGAGGCAACGACCAGCTAACATGGCCTCGAGCCAAAACCATGCACCCCGTCGAGAGGCTTAGTGGCCTTTGGCAGCATGGGTCAAGCCTGTCAGCACCAACAAGAACCATTGATCTAACGACTCGGGCAGCTGGGGCATCTCTGGCCGAGAATCGGTAACCTTTGCTTAGCTGCTGGACATGGAAAAATTACACGACCTGGACATTGTCAGCCGCAACCCCATACCTAGCAGTCCAGCCCCAGCCGGTTAAGCTGAGTGCTGGGATCATCACCATCATAGGTGGTAACCCCGCAAACCCCCCGCAACTTGTCCATAACCCCGGAGTCGTCTGGCGCTCGCTGGACGTCACCAAAGCGTCCCAAACCCCCGTGGAATAAAAAGGCGGCCGCCCGCGCAGCAACTCGCCTAGCGGAGTTATCGTCTTCGCATCCCAGGCCAGAGGCGTCTCCGTGGCGAGTTGATCTCGGGATTCAGCACCATCGTCCCGCGCGGCCAAGGTCCCTGCAGAGTCCAGCCCGACTGCAATGGCGCCTGCTGCCATCAATAGGATGCCTGTCCGCAGGGCATGCGACGCCTGTAAGCGCCGCAAAGTCAAATGCGACGCTGTCGATCCATGCTCCAACTGCCGCATGTCGGCCCTCCGCTGCGAGTACAACATCGTGCCCCTGAAGCGCGGCCGGAGGGTGAGCAAGCGACCCGCCGACGACAAATCTCCTCCGAGCCTCAGCTCCGGCATGGACCATTCGCCTTTCTCGCCCAGTGATGAGCCGTCCCCTTGCGCTGTGAGCACACACGCCGATGAATCGCCCCGTGTTCCTCATCTCTCGCCGACGTCGGTCCCTACCCCCGTGTTGGCTGTGCCGGCAGCGGCCACGGCGGCGTCTGCCGGGAGCTCGTCGGTCATCATCGGCCGCACATTCGACGCTGGACAGATCCATGCCGAGCTGACGTCCCTCGTTAATGCTGTTGTGGCGCCAGGCACTATTGTTGAGGTTATTCACAGCTGTATCGACCTGTTCATGCAGTATATGTTCCCCAACACGCCCATTGCCCATGAACCTACGCTGCGTGCCGCCGTCTCACTGTTTCAACCCGGCGTAGACATGGCCTTTGCTGCTGGCTCCCCCTACCTCGACCGTTTTACCCAACCTTCGGAACTCCGCTCCTTCACTCTCATCACTGCTCTTTGCGCCATGGTCACAGCAGTTATGCCTGAGACGAGCATCCCTTGGCGAGGGCTGCTGGCTGGACCCTTTCTGCAGGCATCTATTGCAATGCTGCGATCCTACGAGCAGTACGATCTGGAACACCCGGACTCGTCTTCTCTGGCTATTCGAATATGGCACTCGAGCGCCTCTCAGAATACGACCGGCCGGCCAGGTGCCGCCTTCCACTACCACGGAGAGGCTACTCTGCTCGCGCAAAGGCTGCATTTATACGACGAGAAAGCCATCGCTCGGGAGTGGGTTATTGAGTCGCAGCTGCTTCGAGCGTGCTTTTGGCTCACCTATATCGCCGATAGCTCTGCCATAACATTTGGGAACCGGCCCTCGCTCCTACACGAACTATTGTTCCGAACCAAACTCACACTACGCGAGAACGGCGATGAAGAGGAACCTCTCCTGGATATGGGTAAGAACATCAACCAGGGGTCTCTCGAGAGCCGTCTGAACGTCGGATTCCACCTGAAGCGCCGTGTTTGGGCATCAGCTGCCGCTTTGTCGCTAAGCATCAGAGAGTCTGCCCGTGCAAAGGTCGCTGCCGCCGAAAGTCTGGACGGAAATGACGATGACGATGACGATGACGATGACGATGACGATGACAACGACAATGCATCTCAGTCCGCCCGCCTGACCGGGGCCTATATGGATTTCGTCTCTGTCTTGGACGATTTGCCGCCGTGGCTCCGCCGTCCCGACCACCATAGTGACTCTCCACTTGATGACGACGTTGCAGCTTACCAAAGGACTTGTTATTGGGCGCAGAGATGCAACATCACAACTGCTTACCACTGTATCAAGCTCATCATTCTGCAAGAGTGCATTGACAACAACATACCATCGATCATGGGACTTGGCAGCCATACCCTTTCTTGGGCGATCAGGAAGCTCGAGATCGCCCAAGACTTCCTCCAGGAGCTTCAGATGGCGCCTTTCTTATGCTATAAGTCTCAAGGCGAGCACGCGGTAGGTATATTCTAGAAGCATCCTTCCCATGCTTATCTCCATGTACTGATCCAACTCCAAGGTTGAACGGGTCCGCCGTGTTGGCAGCACTATTTTGGAGCTCATCCACAACATCAAGCACGATAAAGTCAAAGATAGAGCGGTGGCTCTCTTCACCCAGCTGCTAGACATTTTGACAAAGCTGAACTCCAGAGTCAGCGAAGAGCTTGCCGGAATCGAGCACTGAAGCCCGTTTGAGCTGACTACTTTGCGGGCATCGTGGTCCAAGAGCAACTGATGTGTATTGTTCACTTTCTGTCCTATAGCCCGATATCTTGGCAGCATGGACGGTCTGCCTTACACCACATTGAACTACGGACGATAGCCAGGTTCTTGCAACACGACCGGTGTTTGCTCTGCACTCACCGTAGTAACTTTCGGACTGTCTATGACATCTGGTGCTGCACCCTCTTGGCTCCATGCTGCCAGAGTCGAATCGAGGCCGAATAAGACTGTGCGGACTATATATTAGGCTTGAAGGCATTGCATGGTTAAATGCCGGGTTATGACCAATAGTGTGAGTGTCCTCTACATCAGGAGTTCACCGCCAATCCGAGCCAGGATCTTCACATGATGCTGAACCCTGAACCTGGTAAGCCTCGGAGGAGGAATCATAGGGCATACCTCGTCATCATGGGCCAACCCCGATCACTCGACCAGACAGCACGAGGTTGCAGTGCGCATGCGTTCCAGATCGCTTCAAGATAACACTGCTTGGCAAAGTAAGCGTTGCCTGGCTTCCCCGCGGAGGTATCCTTAACTCTACCCCGGACATCCGTGGGGGAATGGTAGAGGAGGTGGGGTACAGCATGACATTCATGAGCACCATGCGCCGTGGGTCGCCCCGGTAGGTGCCCTCATCGTGGGGCCCAAGACCCCCTGGCCCTTCATGAATAGAAGGTGTTAGAATATCGCTAGTTGGGCTGGAAGACCTTGGCCCATCAACAATCCCAGCCGCCGGAATCGAGCATACACTAGCGTTACCGAAAGGATGTCCCTACTACGCCCCAAGTTGTCCGGGGTAAAGGCATCCGAGTACCCCAGGCAAACTCTGAGCTGAAGGAAGAAACTATACGTTGCACTGATCCAACATAAGTACGGATGCGCTGCTTATCAGCTCTACGTAGCCGTCAACGATTTGAGTTGTACTTTGAACTTGCCCCGTATAATCCGTTCAAGTCGGGTAGCGGTTACATCTTTATCTGTCCATCGTCATGTCTTTTGTCACCCACTTGTTTTGCCTCCCGCTACTTCTCGCCCGAGTAGCTTCCGGCTACTCCCAGACTGATAGGTACATGATCCCTTCTAAACACCCCTCTGTATGATAACTTGGACAGAAGTTTAGATTGATACAGGTCATCCTTTCGCCCCACACGTCTTGCTGTTGGTTCTGAGCTCTCCCTCGATGGCCAAGGATTTGAGCGATTTACTCTCAAACCCTCCCATCCATTAGCCACGCTTGACTATGGCCATGAGGTTGCCGGGTATCCGTTCTTCGAATTTGAGTCCGTCGAAGGCTCCATTCAAATCGAGGTCAAATACGCAGAAGAGTTTAGTGCTCTGAAACACGACTTCTCTGACGGCCCTCTTCCCTTTGCATCCTCCTTGGCCAACACCTTCAGAGTCGAGACTTTCGAGATCTCTAAGGCTGGACGCATCCAATCTTCCTTGATCCAAGGTGGCCAAAGATGGCAGTCAATTAAGCTGCTTACGAAAGGCTCAGTCACTCTCAAGTCACTCGGTTATGTTCCTAGTATTTCTGTAATGAACGTGGAGAGACTCCCTGGGCGCTTCGAAAGCAGCGACGCAGAATTGAACGAGATTTGGAAGGTACCAACCTAAACTAGGCATCTCAATTCAGCTGAACGGTCCCATTTGCTAACGATTTCTTATAGCTCGGCGCGCGATCCACCATCCTGTCATGCGTGGATGCTGGTTCGCAAAAGTCAATTTGGAATGTGACGGAGGATAATGGCGCCCATGTGCGAGGTACGAGAGCTGGAACCACGACGTTTGGCGCTACTCTGCGCAATTATACCCTCGAGTTCGATACTAAGATTGAAAGAGGCGGTGTTGGCTGGACGGTGGTGAGTGATGATATCTAAAACTAATCTGAGTTACCCAAACTAACATTGAACCCAAAGGCCTTCCCGCTTGCGTCTCCAGCACGAGGAATTCAGCTTAACTTAGCCGCTGATGAACAGACTTTTGTCAACACCAACACTTCAATCATCCGTCCGAATACGGTTGTGTTTGGTTATGGATACTCTCTCGTAAACCAGACGAGCTTGACATCTTATTACCTAGACACATTCAATGTGCCCTTCGCTATCAAGACGAACACGTGGTACCGCATCAAGACTGTTCTCGACGGGCAACATCTTGCAGTATCAATTGGAAGCACTGCCATCTTCAACTTGACTTTAAGCAACTACCCAATCAACGACCAAAGTCTTGTGAACGGTGTGATTGACAGCCAAGGGTCATGGGGATTTGGCGGCTGGCAGGACCAAGCGGGATATTTCAAGAACGTGGTTGTCTCGGATACTGCAAACGGGACGGTGCTATATCGGAACCCAATGACGGATGCCCCAGCTGTGGTGCGCGAGTATGGCGTTCAAGCCAATACGCAGTCTGTTTGCATGGATGGCCCGAAGCGTGACCGCCTCGTGTGGTTGGGTGACTTCTTTCACACAGTGCGGGTCATTGCGGCGAGCACTTCACGGTTCGATTGGGCCAAGGGGACCCTCCAGTACTTCGTTGATTGGCAATCATCAGACGGTCTAATGCCTTATGCCCCTCCGATCGGCTATACACCAGAGCTCGCAAAGCTCGCTTACAGTAGAGGAGGTGGGGCAATATTCCAGGGCCAGAACGTGAACGGCATCATCCTCCCCGACTACCAGGTCCTCGGTGTTTTGTCATTCTCTGAGTACATTCGTCTAGCGAATGATTTAGCTTTTGCAAGGAAAACATGGCCTAACTGGAGAGCCAACTTGGAGTGGGTTCTCTCGAATGTCAATTCCACTACGGGCCTTCTTCAACTATTGTCAGGGTTCTTAGGACCTGGAGATGGTTCTGCAGTGAACTGCGCCCTTGTAGAGGCACTCAAAGGAATGTCGGACACCGCAACGGCAATTGGGGAGAGTTCAGACGCTGCAAGGTACAGCGAGCTTGCAGACTCCTTAGCGATGGCTATCAATCAATTGCTCTGGAACGGGGATCTAGGAGTATACGGCCAATCACTGGCCGATCTCAGCAACTTTTCTGTCAGCAGCATTGCATTCTGCATCACCTCGGGCACAGCAAGCCCTAAGCAGGCCGCTCAGCTTACTTCGGCGCTCTCCGCTCTCGAACTTTCTCCCGGCTTCAAAGACACAAGTGCATCATCGTCGTCTTTCGAAACCGTGATCTCGCCAAACACCAATGGGTACTTGTTGCCGGCCATCTTGTCGCACAATACACCGTCTGGTGCTGTTACAGCGAAGAAGCTGATGAAGAGTTTATGGACTCCTATGTTCAACAATAAAGCGACGTCTTCTGGAGCATCCTGGGAGTACCTTAACCAGAATGGAGACCCAGGGCTGGGTATCTACTCAAGCCTAGCCCATCCCTGGGGTGGTGCACCGACCTACATCCTGACCGAGTGGGTGACTGGCATTCGCACGGCTAGTGGTCCCCCTGGATTCGGTTATCGCAACTGGGTGGTGGCGCCACAAATGGGTGTGTACATGGGCATAAAAGAAGCAAAGTCTCAGGTCGTCACTGCTTTTGAAGGGAGTTTGAAGGTGCATTGGAAAGTGAAGGGCCGAAAACTAGACGTGTCTATACGAGCGCCTCGGATGACAAGTGGAATATTTCAGCTTGGAGATGTCAAAAGAGTGTTATCAGGTAGAGACTCTTACCATTTTAGTGTGAAATTTTAAATACCACTACGGATGACAGAATGGCCCCAGCCAAGTTACTTCTTTGGGGGGAGTCCTCACAAGACTAAGATCTACATGTTACTATATTTGAACAGGTCTCTTTTCCACAACTAGAGCCTCGCGGACAGTCTGAAATAATGCAGAACGCAAAGCTGAGGCCTACGTATTTTCTTTTTAGGGATCCCAGTGATTCAGCTTAAAGCCTCTGCGATTCAGTTTCTGAAACACCAAACCCGGGTCATACTGGAGGAGGGTTGACCAAAGCTTTGCCCTGCTGGATAGTGGGTATGTCTCGAACGGCCTTTGCCATTCGCCTGCATCTCCCATATACAGAAAGTTGAACGCGACTCCCTGTTGCTGATTGATAGCTTGCTGTGACTCGATAAAGTTCCTTGCCCAGCTGGTGACCCTAGCATCATCGGCGGCATCTGACCAGCTAGTAGCTATTGCCAAACTAACGCCAAGGCGATTAATATCAACTTTACTTCATGTGCATAAAATATTGAAAGCTTGAAGCACAGGTAGCACAGAGGGCCCTTAGACTCACTTAGAAGAGGGTGGTTGCCTGGTAGCCTCTACACATTCCCAACACCATTGTCGAGTGCTACTGTTTGGGCACGTCTGGGAACAGAGTTGAGAACAAATGTAGGGTTAAACCCCGAAACATCTTCAAGGTCCTCCACGGCAACCCTCCACGCTTTATACAGGTCGACAAGTCTTTCCTTGGCTGTCGCAAGCAGTGTCTGGTGGCCAAATTGAACCCTAAAGAGAAGCAACATTAGCCATTACATGGTGGACTCATCAGCCTACTCAGACCTCTAGACTCACCTGAACATTTGGTTTGGCGTATCAAGATTCGCATGCCATGCTGCAGGTGAAAGTATTGCGTGCTGAGAGTAGATGGGCGGGATCGCCGTGAAATTGCTGAAGTATGATGGTGGTGTCTCGGTGCCCTCTTGCACTCCCAAGAGGCTTGCGCTAGCCACTCTCGCGGTAGTATTGTAGCTAACCGTCATGACAGCGCCAGCTCCAATCGCTCCGTCGTTGAAGATAGTGTGGTCTGCCGCCGCGATGATGAATTTCTCGATGGAGTCCTCGTCGAAAGACTGTGTCGTTGTACTGATCAAGGGAATCTTGAAAGCCTTGATAACGAACCGTGTGACAACACCGAAATTGTTAGCGCCACCCTTCAACCCCCAAAAGAGGTCTGAGTTGGCTTGAGAGTCTGCGACAACCTGGGTTCCATTCCCAAGTACCACATCGTAGCTGATAACGATATCCATAGTAAACCCTTATTTGTTTGCAAAGTAGTGGAAACCACCGATCAAGGTAAGGCCAGGTACGCCAATGCTCTTCAAGCGACCGCCTACTGTGTACAGTCCGTAGGTTTCAAGGGCATTGTATACATCAACCCATCTAGTTCCAGGTCCGACTGACACGATAGACTCTGACGGGCAGACTTCAATCTGCGATAGTCTATTCAACGCGAGAAGTACACCGCCATCGATGTTATTTGAACCAGGGAACTGTCCCGGCGCCTCAACTTAGTATATCGAAAAGAGAGCATGGCAACGCTACATACGTTCATGTGTCCACCACCACGTATAGCAAACTGTGCCGCGTTGGACACGAGGACAGAAACAGTTTGGGAAACTCCGCTAGCTCCAGTTGGTAGAATAATGCAGGCTGGCTTCAGACTAGCTCTGATGTCCCAATAATTCGTCGACTCTTCCTTATACTTCGCAGAGTCGGGGAAGAGCACATCGGAGGGGAAGAGTGTCGCGAGTTCGTTGCATGCGGCTTCAACTCCAGGTAGGGCATGGTTCGTAGCACGAGTGCACCCGAGTATGGCGAGGAGACCAGTAAGTCCGAATCGAATCATTTTGAAGTCCATGGCGCTACGTTCATAAGGCAAGGATGCCGATGCTGCGTTTGGGGTATGAAAGGCAAGCGATTTAATCAAGGATCGTTTTGTCAAGCCAGTGACGTTCGACAATACACAAACCGATTCCGAGCTGTCATCTTATGCTTTTAAGCCTTTGCCTGTCTCCCAAATGACAATCCCAGGCTTACACTGTCCCTTTACCGGTCAGTGATGGGAGTGCACCGTTTTGAGATCGATGTAGCACTACAAGAGCAAGTCTCTCCCGTACGATGCGCAGATCATCCCTTGGTCGCCAGCATTGTCTTGAACCGTAAGCTCGCGTATTTCGGATCTCGCAATGCGACTCTCAATCCATGCCGACCCACATCAGATTACTCCGTGGCGGTGGCTTTTGCCACTCTGCTAAGGCCACACCCTGCAAACATTCCACGGACATTTAGCACACGGTTCGGTTCTGTACAGTGCAGGAACTAAGAAGAACGGACTCGACGGTCTTACATTGAGCAGCTGGTTTGTGGTCTTTTGCCCTGGATAGTTCGACTTGCCGTCTACAGCAATCCTGTACTCTACACATCTGATTGCCAACCCCCCCCCCCCCAGGGACCTCTATTTCTCGAGGCGGCCCAGATCTAGACGACGTGCCTGTTCGTAGTATTCGAAAGGAAGCGATTCCCTACAGAACTGAAAACATCCTGAGAGGCATAATTATAGTTGCCTAACTATAGGCTTGATTCCGATGAACAAATGCATTCCTGACTAGGTGTTCAATACCTCTACGCTTCATATAATACGTTGTCTGCTAGAACGCTAGCGGATTGAGGCTGTTTTGGTACCAGCCGCATGTGATGAGAAACTCTGGGTCTAGCCCGAGAATCCAGACGAAGGTCCAGTTCACTCTGTTATATTACTGAGTAATCTTCTTCAGGTTTTGGGATGTGCATAAACAGACCCAGACTTACTACCCAATCCTGGACGGACTCTGGGTCTTCAACCGCTTTGAAGCACCTGATCGCTGAGTTTCGGGGGTTTCATGTCAGCGATCACAATCCACCGCACATCCCGTTCAGACCACCCGGAAGCACTTGGCAGAAAAGTCGAATTACTAAGACGATGAATATATTGGATCAGTCCATCCTAGTCCACCAGCCCTCATTTCGCCACTATACACCTATATCTGTACGGAAAAGGCTGTAGTAGCCATACCGTTCACGTCCATGTCCACCTCAGGGTCGATCGCCGTTGGCAACAGGCGTAAATTCGCCCGTGTCCTCGATCCTTATGACGGTTTTCTCCAGACTCTTCTTGACCGGGTTCTTAGCGTTGAACACTTCTGTGAGCTCCTCGAGAGTTTTCCCGGCCGTCTCGACGAAGAAGAAGTAGACCACCACGATCTCGATACAAAGCCAACCGATGTAGACGAGGTAAAGTTTCCATCCAATCACACCAATCCCGACCGCAACACCGAAGGTATTCGTCATGTTCGCGATATTCAGGAACAAGAATTTCATCCCAGAGCCCTTCGCACGGGTGCGGTTTTCGAGACATTCGGCGGGGTACAAGACTTGTAGCGGCGTCCAGCCTCCGGCAAAGAATAGGCCGAATAAGTAAATCGATACAACCACTCCGTAGACTAAATTGGAGTTCTTGTACGACTCAGCCGTGAAAGCAGTTAGCATAACGTAGGAAGCAAGGGCTCCCAGTAGACCTCCGAGCAGCATCACTCGTCGGCCAAGTTTGTCCAAGAGTGTCGCTCCGCAAATTGCCGCGATCATGCTGAAGATAGGATTGATTGCGTTCAAGAGGAGCTGCGTCGACGAGTTCGTAATGCCTGCCTCCTTCAGCATGAGCGGCATAAAGTACGACACCTAGATTCTGGTTAGCAGGCCCGATTTTAGATCCAGTGAGATGCCAAGTATGGTTTGTACGTACGACGTTATTTCCACTCCATTGGCCGAAGAAAGCCATGCATACCACCATGAGGGTCCTGTAACGGCTGGGACGGGAGTTGAAGAGCTCTCGAAAGTCCCACCAAGGGTTCTCATCCCGGTACATGTTCATCTGTTCCACGATCTCATCGAGCTGCAGCTTGACGAGTGGGGAAGTAGCATCGCCGTCCGCATGGTATTTCGCAAAGAAATGTTCTGCCTCCTCCCGGCGATCTTTTGCCATAAGCCATCTCGGCGATTCAGGGAAGAAGAACACAGCAACCATAACGATCGCAGGCATAAAGCACTGAACCACGGTTGGAGTTCGCCAGGCCCAGCTGTTGTCGATGTTCTTATTGCAGCCATATGTGACCCAACTCGCGAGGACTGGTTTAAGCCGCCGGTCAGTACTTTTGTTTTCAACGCCGTGAATGTAAAGGGTCAGAGGACATACTGTTGCCAACCCACCAAAAGTTGTTATACATGCCACCCATCAATCCACGAAACGAGGGATGCGCGATCTCGACGATGTAGACTGGCCCGGCGGCTTGAGCCACAGCCGCTCCAAAGCCCAGAACAGCCCGTCCGCCAATGAACATTCCCATGCTAGTCGCGGGTGTTTGGATAGCGGTTCCGATTATAATGAAGAAACAGCCGATAGCAATAGTCTTCCGCCGACCCAACCCGTCACCGAGCAATCCACATAGCGGGAAGGCGACGAGCTGAGCCAGATTATATACAATGAAAACAATACCGGTGCTTGGGCCGGAGCCGGTAAGTCCAAAAGACTTGTGATACTGTTCCATGGCGTTGATGCTCCCCATGAGGGATCCGTCGAAGCCATTGATGGTAGAAACCAGATAGCCGAAAGCACACTATATGCCTATTAGAACTCATATCTCAGGATAATGCCGGGGTGTTCGGAAGCCATACGATGGTCCACAACTTGATCATGCCAGGAGACCAAATACTAGGTTTGATGGTTTTGGTAACCGCCTCGAGTGCAGCAGAGGCTGCATTGACCTCCATGTGAACAGTGTCCGGATTTTTCTCGTCACGGACAACGTCACCCGCCGACGAAGGTTGATTCGAAGCCATGGTGAGTGATGGCATATGCATAAAACGAGATATACTGGTGAGTGGCAGAGATGGAGATTCGCAAGAGGCGGTACATGGCCCTGATATAAGTAGATCGTTTGGATGGGCCACCCTGACTGGACTGACCATGGGAAACAGCTCGAACAACCACCCCACTGCACCTCCACACAGTCGAGTGCCCATGCACACTCCCACTAAACTCATACCCCGTGGGGATTGTCTCGATCGTCCAGTGTCTCTACAACAATCCGGCCCGACCTGAGCAGAGGTATCGTATGATCTGCTAGGGATGTTGCCCCGATCTAGAACTACTGGTCTCGAGAGTCACGCGCCTGCATCTGCTGGGATGCCGGTTACTCTCAACCGGGATGGAGCATTATTGCGACTGTAGCCATACTAGCGGCAAATCCGAATAGACTACCATGGAAGCGGTCATCACTATTCCACCATGAGAAGCGGGCTTGGTGACTTAGCTCCACGGAAATATCTTTTCGAAGCATTCCCCGAGACAAACCGCGGAGAAATCCTCCGCCATACTCCACCAGGAACGTTTCTCGTAACGCCTGGGTGCTTCAATTCTCCACGGGATATCGGGCTAAGTTATACCGAAAGTCGCTTTGATAATGCTCTGACTTTGCATTAATAATTCGCCGTCTTTGTAGTAATATGCCAGCCATATTCCATGGGTTTCGAGTCTATAATTGCGTTCAACTCAATATCGAAGTGTGGTGATGCTAAGAAGACCCTTAATGCGACGTAGTGTCTTTTCAGTGGTACAACGAAAGGGAAATGACTTGTCACGCCAGGAATGACCTGTACTTGAGGATGTATTCGCGCAATATGTGTCTGTTGATCTAGGACATGTTGTAGCTAAAGACATTACATTGACTCTAGGACTACGCAAGCTCAACCGTGAATTGGAACGGCTTGGGTACTAACGCGTACTCTGGTCTTGTCTTAGGTCCACAGCTACCACTCCCCAAGCCGTGATGATCCGCGTCCAGCCGGAGGACAACGCAGTCTCTCTCTTTCAGTTCATACGGATGCTTCGCTGTTTCCAAATCCTGCCATGTGTAATGGCTCGCTGTGAAACTGAATCCTTGCTGGTGTCCAAAGTCAGCCCGGATAGACTCAGACTCGGCAGCTGTGTTCAGTTGGACCCAGCGCACGTCTGTCCGATTGCCTCCTTCTTGGGGAAACTCATAATTGGTGAACAGGTCCAGGATATTGGCCGACCAATTTCCGATTTGTTGGGACAACTTTTTGTCTTTGTAACTCTCGCCGGGTCCCCGCCCGTACCAGCTTACCGTGTTCAGCGCTTTGTCTAGACTCATGGTGAGCCCAAGGCGAGGCAGAATTTCGGGAAGATTTATCCCCTGCGGTGAGCCTGAAACGTTTATCGCGAATGTTCCGTTCCCTCGGAAATCGTACTCGGTTATGCAATCGATAGACCACGATAAGGCCGGAGGCGCAATCCGGCTTTTGACGGTGACCTGGACTGACGACGGTAGAATGGACCACGACACACCCTGCGTATGCGGCTCAGCCAGAGCCAAAAGAGTCCCCGCCCAGTTCGAGCCATTCTTTCGCCTATCATTGTCGGTTTGTGCTCGGAAGAAGTCTATCACCGGCCCCTGACCTGAGTGTATCAGCTCCTTGCCGCTCTTGGTCCAAGACACCAGACGACCATGGATGAGCGACAACTGCCAAGTTGAGGAAGCAGTCGACAACTTCAACACAGTATTAGTCTGTGTCAGCTGTGGTGGCGATGATTCGGATATAGCCGGTGTATCTCCACCATCCCGGGGTAGCTCAATTTGAGAAGATGCGACAAGGTAGCCGCTCGGAGCCCAGAGAGTCGCTTCTTTGAGCCTGAAGCTAAGATTCAACAAGTCGTAATTCGTGGTCTGCGATATGTCAAAGCCAGGGATACTCAGATGCGCTTTGGTGTGAGGAAGTAGATGTGGCAGCGGTACAGACCCCAGAGAGCGTTTGCAGCCGTCACTGATCAATTGGGCCTCGCAATCCAGATGATCCAGAGAAATCGAATCGTATCGGTTGATGACTGTTATCTTACCCTCGCCCGCGGAAAATTCCACTTGAACAGGTTCAATAGCTTTTTTGTATTCGATCAAACCTGGGGTTGGCGCGTGGTCCGAGAACACCAAACCGTCCATTACGAAGTTCCTATCATGCAATTTCTCGCCGAAATCTCCCCCATAGGCGTAATAGTCTTCTCCGGTGGTCGTCTTTGCCTGCAGGCCATGATTTGCCCATTCCCAGACCCAACCACCCTGTAGTCTGGGGTGCTTGTAGAACTGCTCGATGTACTCTTGGATATTGCCTGGCCCGTTCCCCATGGCATGAAGATATTCACACAATACAAAAGGCTTGGTGTAAGGCTCGTCAGCGCTGGCAGCAAGTGTCTCCACCTCCATATACATGCGCGAAACGATATCGGCACTTTCAGCCTCGCGGTCGCCTTCGTAGTGAATTGGGCGGTCGTCCATTTGCTTGATAGCTTGATACATGGCCTTGAAGTTGCAGCCATAAAACGCCTCGTTTCCTAGTGACCACATGATCACTGATGGATGGTTCTTGTCCCGAGCAACAAGGTGCTCGGCGCGGTCGACATAATGCTTTTCCCAAACCGGGTTGTCGGTTGTCCATCGAGCGGCCTTGCCGTAGATGAGCTCAATCCTCTCCTCGAACGACTTCTTCTTTCCCTCATCCGAAAGTGCAACGCGATCGATCGTAGCAAAACCGTGGCACTCAACGTCTGCTTCGTCCATGACCCACAGACCCAACTGATTTGCAAGAGAGTAAAGTCGTGGGTCGCTTGGCTGATGACTCGTCCGAATTGCATTAATGTTGTGTTGTTTCATGAGAAGCAGATCGTGCCGCAAGAATTCAAGTGGCACAGCCCTACCAAACTGAGGATCTACCAGATGTTAGCAAGAGAGCGACGGTTAGGACTGAGAAAGGTGCAGGAGAGTCTTACGGTGCTCGTGCCGATTGACGCCGCGAAACACGATTCGTTGACCGTTGACTAGAAATATGCCATTCTTGATCTCAATTCTGCGAAAGCCAACCTCGTGCATTATGCAGCGGCCGCCAAAGGTTATAACTAGCTTATACAGGTAGGGACTATCAGCAGACCATAGTCGAGGGCGCGAAATCGGCAAATTGAACCGAGTCACGCAAGCCTTGGAAGGCGCAGTAGACTCTTGTTCAGCCGACGCGGCGACGCGGGAGCCATCGAATAGTTTCAGTTGAATCAGTCCTTCGCCGTGAGCTTTTACCTTAACAGACAGTCGTGCGTCCTTGTAGTCGTCGTCAAGCTCGGTCTGGATGTGGAAGTCCCTGACGTGTTGGTTCTTTGGAAAGGCGACTAGCAGCACATCACGGAAGATGCCACTCATCCGCCATTGATCTTGGTCTTCGAGGTAGCTGCCGTTGCAGAACTGATAGACCCGTACGGCCAGAACGTTTTCCTGTTCAATGACGAAGTCGCTAATGTCGAATTCAGACGGGTTGCGCGCCCCTTCTGAGTAGCCAATTTGTTGTCCATTCAAAAAAACATGGAAAGCCGAATCAACCCCCTCAAAACGTAGTCGAAGCTGGTGACTATGGGTGCTGAATCTTTCTGGCACAGTGAACTTGGTGATGTAGCTTCCAGTCTGGTTTTGATTGAGAGAAATATTTGGGGGATCGACCGGGAAGATGAAGTTGACGTTCGAGTAGTGCGGCTTTCTCCAACCTTGCAGCTGCCAGTGACCTGGGACCTGGATGTCGGACCAGTCCGAAACATCAAAGCCCGGCAATTCAAACCCCTGAGGTGCTTCGAATGGATTGTCGGCGTGCTTGAACTTCCATTTGCCGCTCAAGTTTACGCAACTGGGTAGTGCACTGGAGAGGGCATCGCTTTCGTTCTGGTGTAGGGTAAAATACGTTCTTGGGGGTAATGTGTTGCGATGGATGATATCGAAGTTATTCCAATCAGGATTAGAAGAGGGGAAAAAGTCTGCCATCGTGACACTGTAGTATCAATAAACTGATCCCAACAAGTTCAGCGGGTGGTAAACGGCGTGTGGTTGATAGATGTAACGAAGTCTCCAACCAAGCAAGACAAAAAGGGCCGTGTTTTATGTGAGATCAATGCTACCTAACGACTAGAAAACCTTCGAGAGGAAGAATGACGTGCCAACAGGGACAACCGTACACAGAGGTTTCGGAGAAATCCAGCCTGTCGCATTAGGTTGCCAATAGATACTTGGCGACAGAAGATCTATGGAGCATCACTCGCGCTGCAATAGCATCTAAGAACATGATGCGCGTGTTGCACATTTGGGGATATAGGCATCCCACAAAGAGGCGAGGGGGGAATAGTGGTGTGGGATGGGCCGCGGGGCTTGCAAATCCCAACGACCTGATCTGAGGACGTTCTATATCTCCACGGGGAATATCATACCCCTGGCACCGTGATGGGGAAGCATGGTAATGACTTCGGACTAAGAAGTCACACTAAACTCACCTTACCAGCCCTATACGACAACGCATCCACAAGATGCCTTCTAGCTGGATCAAACCAACCAATCGGATCATTGGCAGTACGCGGATCGAGATTAGTGTAGACTACCTGACAGACTAAATGATTACGCTACGGGGCCCTGCATACACGATTCCCCTGGACACCCGACAAGTCACGAGCAACCAAGTGCGTCCTTCGCGCAATGGTACATGGTCCGGTGGCTTGGTTCCAATGAACCCTGGCAGCTATTGCGCCATATCCCTTACGATGAATTTTTAGGCCGATGTCAGGCCCCGGGCGACAGTAACGTGGGAACTATCGCGACCCAGACTGGAACCTGGGTGTGGGTTATAGGTGGTATCCCTCGTTGTCAACCTTGATTCAAGGTCCCTGCAGACTGAGGCCCGTTCCCCG
Organism: Sarocladium kiliense; assembly: GCA_030734395.1. Classification (NCBI taxonomy): domain Eukaryota; kingdom Fungi; phylum Ascomycota; class Sordariomycetes; order Hypocreales; family Sarocladiaceae; genus Sarocladium; species Sarocladium kiliense. Next base: position 1,712 of record JAUZTG010000015.1, on the reverse strand, counting down.
TTAAAGCAGCTGCTGTGGGATTTTATGGATTGCCCTAGAACCCGAAAGTCGGTCTACCGTCAGACTTAATTGTCGAACTTAGGTCAACAACAGACTACAGGTAGAGGGTGCATCAACCATCCCATGGCGGTTTGGAAGTCAACCGAGTTCATATCATATCTGCAGGGGCAGTCTGGGGTAACGCGGGGTTACGACATACCTTGATTCAGCTGAACGCCCAAGTCTAGGCACTATTGGCAGCAGGCGGTGACCTTCAGCATCAGGATCCCGCGGCGACTTTATATGCACCTCGCGCCGATGGTTCGTTCTCGGCTACAGGCGCGTCCTCCCAACAAGCTAGTTCCTTGTTCAATCATGATCATGTTATGATCTCAAGACTCTACGAACAGTTCACTATATAACGACACGACTCCAGCTATACACTACCCCACACACCATGTAGCACATTCCACTCTGTCAACTCTATATCCAGGCAACGATCTACAAGATGCGCCAATTCCTAATCTTGTCCTACGGGGCGTTTTGTTGGCTATGTGCCGTTTCTCAAGCTGCGTTCCTACAGTCTAGGGCTGAGTTAAGCTCGAGTGCCGGCTCTATGCCAGCTCCTCCCCAGCCTGAGCCAATTCAGCTGACCGATCTTCCCTTCCCTCCTACCGCCCCAAGTGACGATGAAGGCGCTTGCAGCGTTGATATCAATCCAAGGCGGACTGGCTGCGTGTCCATAACTCCTAAGCTGATGGGAGTCAGCTTTATGCCTGATGGGGCTCACGTCGTGACGGCGATGCTTTTCGCCGGCGCCCCAGCTGCGCCAGATCCTGCAAGTATCTATACCGGCGAACAGCTGGTTATCATCAAGGCTGATGGTACCACATTCGAAAACGGCGACGCATGGAAGTGCATCACCTGCGGAATGCTAGAAGAGCACTCCATCGGCCGTGGGGAGTACTTCGACTACCCTCAGGCTTTCCGAGATGGCAAACGAGTCCTTGCTGGCACAGACATCGTCAGCTGTGGGGAGTATAAGCTCACCGATCCAGAATGCAACCCAGAGGAAACCCGAACTCACCCCGTTCGCTGGAATGTCCAGCCTGATGGCTCTGGTGCTGGCGGAGCAATCCGAGAACTGCGCCTCAATCCAGACGATGTGCACCTTGCATGGAGCTCGCTCTCCTTCGCCACTGGATCACTCAACCAACATGTCTTCATTGGTCGTTTAGAGTTTGATCCGTCGCCAACAAGTGGTTTGCCGTTAGTACCACGATATGACCTTACGCATGTCAATCTCCTCGTCGACCCAGAGGGCAATCCACAACATATCATCAAGGGCAATAAACTTTACATCAATAACAATATTATCGGAATCGGCGAAGGTCGAGGCTTCAGTGGGGATGGACTGGAAATCACATACATTGGACCCCCGAGGGAGTCGTGCAACATCGATGTTTTTGCTATCCACCTGGTTACAGGAAAGATCCGTCGACTGACTGCTCATCCAGAGTATGTGGATCCTGTCGACATCTCACCAGACAGTCAGTGGCATGTGGTCGAGGATACTCGAGGCACAGGCCGTCAAATGTTTCTTAGGGTTAGGGTTAGGGTTAGGGTTAGGGTTAGGGTTAGGGTTAGGGTTAGGGTTAGGGTTAGGGTTAGGGTTAGGGTTAGGGTTAGGGTTAGGGTTAGGGTTAGGGTTAGGGTTAGGGTTAGGGTTAGGG